>CM077164.1:899342-1485532 GCA_039583875.1 Platanthera guangdongensis
CACCCAGCAAAATTCTGCAGAGACTAAGTACAAGTGTCGACACTCAACACAATGTGTCGACACTCAATCAGAGAGTCAACATATGAAGAATGTGTCGACACTCAGCACAATGTGTCGACACACACTCAAAGAAGTCAACACTTGAAGAATGTGTCGACACTCAGCACAATGTGTCGACACATAACCAGAAGACTCAACACTAGAAGGAAGTGTCGACACAAGGAGATGTGTCGACACTTAGCAAGAACAGAAAAGCTGTAAATTATTCTAAGTATAAGTGTCGACACTAAGGGAATGTGTCGACACTCAGCTGAAAAATCAAGAATGAAGACTTGTGTCGACACCAAGAATCAGTGTCGACACTTGACAGTTTCAACACATGAAGATGTGTCGACACAAAGGAGATGTGTCGACACTTAGAAGAATACAGATAAAGAATGAAGTATAAGTACTTGTGTCGACACTCAATTTCAGTGTCGACACATGCAGAAGAAACTGTGTCGAGACATACAAGGAATTGTGTCGACACCTTGTAGACTTGTGTCGACACTTACACAACATGTGTCGACACTTGGTCTATAAGTGTCGACACTTAAGAACAGAAAGTCTCGACACTATCTGACAGTTAGTGAGATTTCAAGAAGTGACTGGTTGACATGACAGCCGCCAATCCAGCCGGTCTACAGCAACTGTCAAAGAATTCAAAATTCTGTTTAAAAACCGGATCAACCGGTTACCATAAAGGAAGCCTATATATAGGCACCCACAGTTTACAGAATGGAGAAGTTAAGTTAAGTTAAGTTGTTAAGTGGTCTTGTTCACAATCATTACTTGTTGTGAGAATAATTGAAGTGGTTGATCAGATTAAATCAAGAAGTGATACATAGAGGATCAGCACAAGAAGATCAGGCAGTCCAACTGCAGATCTAAGTAGTTGGAGAGAGAGAGCTCCAACTAAGGATTCAGTCTTTGGAACTAAGGCTGAGAAGAACAATTCAGAGTCATCTGGATTTCAAGAAGCAGAGATCAGGATCAACTGCAGAAGATTCAGACTAATTCAGTTCTACTCAGAAGCTTTGAAGAAAGCTAAGTCAGTTTGGATCAAGCTGAGTTCTTCCAAGAACTCTTCAAGAAACTCTCAACTCCTCTCCTCCTTTCTGAGTTGTAGAGTTAGCATTTGTAATTTCTATTTTAAACTGTAAGATCCATAGGATCTGAGTGATTGTAAGCCTATTTTATAAAGGCTGAGGGTAGGGCTTGGTGCCTGAGTGTAGGAGTTGAAGAACTCTGAGTGTAGGCTTTAATTGGCTGAGTGTAAGCCTTGATTGGCTGAGTGTAGGCCTGGGTGGCTGAGTGTAGGCCTTTTGGCTGAGTGTAAGGCTTTGGGCCTGAGGTAGGAACCTTGTTGGGTTCTGAGCTAGTGGAGAAGTTTGGCCGAATCTAGTACACTGCTAGATAGGCGAAGGGGGAAAGTGGATGTACCCAAAGATTGGGGAACCACTATAAAATCTTGTGTATTCTGTGCTGTGATTGTACTGTGTTGAGAATTGCTGTGTGCTGTGATTACTTATTCAGAAATCTGTGTTATAAACTGTTGACTGCCAACAAAGAATTAAGAAAAGATTAGGTCACCTATTCACCCCCCCCCTAGGTGTTTAGGTACCATATCTTTCAGTTTGCACAGGAGGCAGGGATATCCCCGATTCATTCCTAACCTAATCTAACCGATAGCGAAAGAAGGAGAGAGGCGGCTGCTTCGGGACCCGATCGAGCGGCGACAGCAGGGATCGAGCGGCGGAGGCGGAGGCTTCTTCTCCGGCGAGGATCAACGGCAGATTTGGGAGGAGATCCGGAACGACATCGGGCGTTCGTGGGTTTCTTCTCCGGCTAAGATCAAGTGACGGCGGCTTCGAAATCCTGATTCAGCGATCGGGCTCGGCTTCGGGAGAAGTTCGCGACATCGAGACCTAGAAGAGCAGCGGCGGCAGCCCGGTTTAGGGCTTCTTCTCCGGCGGCGGCAAGATCGGGAGCGACAGAAGATTGATCGGAGTTCCGATCTAGTGCATGACAGCGACATCGACTCCATCTCCGGTGAAGGAGATGGGAGATCCACGGCAGCGGCGGGTGCAGGTTTCTTTGTTCGGTGGCTCCGGCGATTCAGCGGTGGCGGCAACTCCGGCGGTGGAAGAGGGCATAAGGCTGCGGTTCCTTCATCTTGAAGAGGGCAGCGGCTTTCTTGGCCGGAGGGCAGCAGCGCGTGGCAGAGGGAAGATCGGTTACCCGATTTTGGGCAACAACGGCGCATCGGGTTCATCTCCAGCGTGTGACAGCGGCTTGGTCGGCTGTATCCAGGGAGGAGAGGGGGCTCACGGCGGTGGCTAGGTGCAGATTCCTTCGCCGGCGATCAGATTCAGATCCAGGCTCCGATTGGCCAGTTTTGCGGCCAGCATAGGGGAGTTTTCTTCCCTCTCTCTTGTTTCTTATTGTTCTTTATTTCCTATTTTAGGTTAGTGTCGATCCGCTGAGGATCGTTGAGTGCTTGTGTTGTAATCGGATATTTTGTTTAGTGGATCCGGCGCGCTCTCCCCGTGGATGTAGGAGCTTAACTCCGAACCACGTATATCTCTGTCGTCTGTGTTTTTTTCTGTGTTTTGAAAACTCGAACTGTTTCTTGGATTGGTGCGCGCCAATATTTGCTCAAAAATACGCTTCCGTTGCTATTGTTCGCGACGAGTTCCGTACTCGCGGGCAGGTGCCAATTGCACAACACTATGTCTCTCTCCTTTTCTTTTCTCCTTCATCTTCTCTCTCTTTTTTTCTCCTATGACTTTCTCTCTCCCATTTCACTAGTCGGCCACCAATCTCCTCCGTCCCAAGATCTGAGTGCAAGCAGAAGCCCGCCAAGCCTCCAGAGCACATGCATAAAGTCTAATCCTGGTTTAAAGAGCGATTGCGTGTTAGCCTCTGAACATTTCTCTCACCACCAATTGTAATGAGCAGTGAAATGTCACCCTCGATTCTCTTAAAAGCAACGTAAAACAGTACCGTCTAGTGGAAGTTAATTTGGTCGATATTGATCAAGTCCGTGGTTTTTCATCCTATTCACGGGTTTTCCACGTAAAAAATCTTCTTGCCATATTCCCTTTTTGAAACTGTTTACACGTTCAACCGCTCACGGACTAAGACGGTTCGGTTAGTCTGACTTACCTATAGCCTCAAGCGGTATGCAACAGTTTGGTGTGTCTTCATGATCAGTTCCCAATGGTCTAAAGATTCAGAGAGCAGTACCCTCAGAATAGCAGTACCTAAATACCGAGAAAAATGACAAAGAGCGTACAGACTATTGCCGAGTCCCCTAGCTTTGCTGCCCAAGTTCTCCATGTTGTGCGACCCGAGAATGGGCACGATAGGAAGAGGTTCCGACAGGACACCACCATCAAGCACCACGTGTCACGACAAGCATCCCAAGCATCCACACACAAGCCTTCACCCAGAAGCAACAACAAACAAGTTCGAGAGAATCTAAATTCCATCTTCGAATTCAGGGATACGATAACACAACACGTCAGGACATACCTAAGGCGTGTGGTTCATTTCTATATTCGGCGAGTTAACCCTAGATCAATCTGTGTTGAGGATCTAGTCTTGCGAAGCTTCTAAGTATCAGTTCTTAACGGCATGACAAAGGGCTATAAAAGGATCAGTTCTTAACGGCATGGCAGGATTGTTTGTCGTTACCGCAGTCACCAAGCCTGGAACGTTCAAACTTAGGACTGCAGAAGGAATACCCTATCCCGTACTTGGAATGCGCAAAATTTGCACTGATCTATCAGTGACTCAATTTGTTTTGTAAAACACTTTCTATCTTTAAAAAACCGTGAGACTGCATTCATACACAAAAAGTACTATCTGTTATTCGCTTTAATGAATTGCACTTTATTTGCGTTACTTGCCGCTAACTCTGTTATCGCAGGAGAATTTTGGGGATAACTGCTAGGACTTTGTGTTACCCTGGCTCGAAGAACACCCTTCACCCGCATAATAAGTCCAAAACCCAAAGCACTCACTTTTCACTAAAAAAGCGCAGCAGAATGGGTTCCGGTCACCTCCCATTGCCGGATCTAAGGTCCACCCTTCCCCGCAAAAGATTGCAGCGCCACTAGAGCTCTCCCCCTCGCTTTTATCATAGGTTCAAAGGTCCTCTCCCTTCATTTATCTAGGTCACCCAGCACTAGCAAACTCTCACTGCCACCAATCGAATGTCTGGCCTTCTCCGCCGGGTAGTGGCTGTTGAAATCGAAAAACGATCTCCTATGGAGTTCACCCTCGGCGAAGGGGTGATCGCGTGCCTACTTCACTCCTGCAAGCAAAACAACAAAGAAACAAGGGGAACCGACCCAAGGGCTCGGCGGGGAGGAGCCACCACACACCCGGAAGATCTGAGAGTGCTTCCTCCTTAGCCAGAGGCCGAGCTAAGGTACCCTCAGAAAGAACTTGAAGACTGGAGCAGGAGAGCACAAGAAGCATGCCTTCTAGGGTACCCCTTGGGTCCTATTTATAGTTTTAGAATCTGGACTGCTAATAATAAAAAGGAACTGACCTGAAGTTACCAAAAAACCCTTGGCTGGGTCTGCCAACAGCCAAACTCCGCTGTTTTGACGGGCTATAGGCATACCAGCGGGGTAAAATAGTAAAAAGTACCTCTTGTATCTGGGCGAGCTGTGGAGCCTGGCCACCCTGCAGATCCTGCCACCCGCATCCTGTTGCCTGCTGATCCTTTGCGCGAGCGCGATTCGGATGGAGAGCTCGCCCATCAGTCGGCTTCCATTAGCCGACCTCAGCTCGACGAATCCTGGATTAGCTCGGCGAATACCGAGCTCGCGGTCGACGAATGTCGAGCTCGGGTTCGGCTTCTGAACGCCCCCGGTTTTTCTTTGTTTTGTTTGATCTTGGATTGGCGTTACGATGACGCATTTTTCCGGCCCTTCGCCGTTGTAGAGCGTGGTCCTAGCTATTTAGGTTCCTTGTGTAGCCTGGTTGTAGCCTGTTGGCGAGTTCCCCAGCTAGCCGGAGTCTGTTTTTGGTGACTTGGTTGGGCCTCTTAGGGAAATGCTTGTGTTTTGGCTTCAGGGGTGTTAGCCCGAGCGTGCGATCGTCGGATTTGTTTTCGACCTCACCGTTGTTTTCGTAGCTTGGTTTTAGCTACGATGCGAGTTTGGTCGAAGTCCGGGAACGATCGTTTTTCGCGTCGTTTCGGGACGATTGTTTTTGTTAGCTGTAATGTTCGATGTACTGTGCGTGGCCTGATGTGGCCGAGCTTGTAGGCTGGTGCCTGGCTTGTCTTTTTTGCTAAGGAGTTAGCAGGTTTCTTTTGTGTAAGTTTGGGTGACACGGCCTGGGTCACGGGCGTGACCCAGGGCGTGTCGTGCTCGGGTAGAACTCTCTTTTCTGTGGTCGACGATTTCTGGTCGAACGGGTGTTTTTGTTGGGAACACGGCCTGTGACACGGGCGTGTCACAGGGCGTGTACCCCTTCGATTCGTCGAGCTGCGCTCGATGGTCGTCAGGCGGTGTTTTGGTGAGAACACGGCCGTGTCACTGGCGCGTCGTATCGGACACGGGCGTGACACGGGGCGTGTCTCTCTGTTCGACAATCGGCGCTCCGCAATCGTCGAGTGGTGCTTGAGTTGGTACACGGCCTGTGACACGGGCATGTCACAGGGCGTGTCCCGTGTTTCGTCGAGCGGAGATCGACGTTTTGTCGAGTGGGTAGGTGTGTGAGTACACGCCCCCCGTGACACGGGCGTGTCGGGCCGTGTCACGGGCATGCTCTGGGCGTGTCCCGTGTTTCGTCGAGTGGAGATCGACGTTCGTCGAGTGTGTAAGTACACGCCCATGACAAGGGCGTGTCGGGCCGTGTCACGGGCGTGTCTGGGGCGTGTTCCGTACTTTTCTCCTGAGAGCATATTTTGTTGCCGTGAACCGTTTTCCTTCTCATTTCGTCGTTCCGAGCCTGGAGAGCTTCCAGTGGAAGGGTTTTGAGAGGAGGCGGTGGTTTTTGGCTGGTGTTTGCGGGAGGAAGCTCATTTTTCTGGTGCGATAGCGGATTTGTCTTGCTCTCGTCTAGATCTTCCCTTCCATGTAAGTTTTCTTGATTTAGGGTTGATTCTAGGAGTTGAGAATTTCTGATTTCTTTTCTTTTTCCTCAAAGCTTCAGTTTTGGCCTTCTAGGTGGCCGATCTTTCGCCGGGTGCCAAGCTTTGCTGATAGTTATTGTTTTTCCTGGAGGTAGAGGCAAGTGGCTCTCTTGCCTTGCCAAATTATTTCTAACCCTTACTCTGTTTTCATTTCCTGTGCAATACTTCTGTTTTCTTTATTTTTTCTCCCTAGAAAGTAGAGTAATAGGATGTCTTTTTCCTTCATTTCAGCCATGGGCTGCTTCATTACTATCTACATTTAAATCAATGTTCTCTCTTTTGTCTGAGGTTTGGTGTCCAGTGGGTAGCTAGAGTTAGGGTGAGGCTGCGGTTAGTTGCAGTTCAGGTTTAGTTCGGTAGCCCCGAGTAGTTAGGATGGAACAGAGGGTTGGGATTAAATTCCAAACTCACTGTTTTTGCGCGTTGAGAGAGAGTTTAGGCTGCGGTTTTAACTAAAACTTACGTTTACTTTAAGTGGAAAGGGCTGACAGCGTTGAGTGAGCCGAGTTCACTCAACGCCGTCATCCAGCGTAGGATTGCGGCTAAGTATTTTGGGCATCAAGTAAGTGGAGCTTACTCAACGCCGCGTCGAGTGGGCTCGACGTTTCTGTCTTGGGTTCGTGTGTTTCCTTAGGTTTGTTATTATGACTTTTCCCTTTCTCTAGGGGGTGGTATTGGGTGTTCGGATAATTTTTGCATGCCGACTCTTGGGTTGTGGCAGTGGTGGAGTTTTGGTGGCCTCTGGAGGTGTTTTTATGTGGAGAGCTGTGGCACTGCCTTTTGCCCCGGTTTGGGTTGGCGTGTGTGGGACCCTAGTGCTGCCAGTTTGACCCCTTAGCCCTTTTGGATCTGGTTTTGGTTATGTATTCATATCCATGTTTTGACCACCGCCATTAACCCACGTGTTAGGACTGTTAGTTCCTTTCCTATTCTGCGTTTTTTTTCTTTTGGCATATATGTATATATCTTGTTGCTGTTGCAGACTCTTTTGTAGGGCATATTGCTTTTATTTGCTCGCACTTGATGTGCTTTACTGTGCTTTAGACAGTGCTCTTTTCTTACTGTCATGCCTTTCTTTTGCTTATACCAGTTTGTTGCCGGGTTGGTAAGCCCTTCTTATTTGCTCATAAATCTAATGCTCTATTTACTCCTTTTGATTATTTTCTTGCTGAGGTGTTCTTTTCTTGAATGCCTCAGGTCCAGGTTGTAGCCAGTTCAGCGGCTAGTTCTTTTGGAGGGCTTGTTGGTGGCCTCTTGGGTAGCTGAGATAGCCGATCCCCGATTTTGTGAGGTAGTTCTTTACCTTTCTGTATGGACATACATACTCACCAGTGGGTTCGTGTCAGGTTGTTGACGCCCATGGTGGCTTCTTGCGATGCTGGGTATGAACTTAACTGCTATTTCTGCCTATTTGTGGTTGTTTACTTGCTTATGGGAACGATTTATGCTAGGTTGCACGTTAGATATTTTAAACCCTAAAAATATTACTATATGTATCTCATGCCAACATATTTTAAAACCAAGATACTAGTTTTTCTTAGCGTAAAAGACTATCTTTCATATATACTATATTCACTTTAGCGTCGTGCATACCATGAGTCGTCCCTCGGGAACACTTATGCTCATTTAGGGTGTTAACTTAATTGAACCAAAGTATTTTCTGCTGCGTATAAATATACCTTTAATTGTGGACTAGCTGATCCACCATACCGAGGGATACAACCATTAAATATAACTGGTTTTCTTTCACATGAATCAACAATTTTCCTTAAAATCCAAGGTCTGGAGGTTTGCCTGAACGTGTGCAGTTATCCCCTGCACGACGTGGCATCACGACACATGTTTTTCTTGCTCTGATACGATTTTATCGTTGAGAAAATGCGGGTTGTGATAGTTGGTATCAGAGGGAGGTTCTTGGCAAATGGTCGGGCAACCTTTCCTTGTTTGCATTACAGGTCAGAGCCATACCATACACACACCGATATGATATCAGCACGTCTTGGCTAAAGCACGAACACTACACTCATGAGCATAAAGAAGTATACATGGCATATTATGTAGTATGAGATGCATAATATATGTTTGTATATGGATCCACCATAGGAGGCAACATGTGAGGTTATGTAGTATGGGATGCATAACCTCATCACATGAATGCGGCTAGCACGTTTTCTTTTTTCGTTGCATGGGAATGTATGTAGTATGGGATGCATAACATTTTCATGTGTATGCCGCTCATGACATGCATTAAGGCCTTTTTTTTAGAATGCATAGCACATCATGCATAGCATAACATTTCATAAGCACAACGTGCAAGACTAAAGATTTGCATGATGACATATGTACACACATGGTTTTGAGTCAAAAAGAGTACAAATACATGCATTCATGATTTAGGCACATGAGTTAGTATGATGGTGGTGAACCATCTTAGGTTAAGCATGACATCATCATGGTAAAAACAACTCCCAGAGCAAATTTTGCAGTTGAAGTTCATATTTAAGTGTGTTCGTCTGTACCGGGTAGTTTTGTTCTAGCTGTTGGCTAGGGTTTGTCTAAAGCTTGTGTGATTATAGGATGACGAGACGTCTTGCGATGAGATCTACCCCCCAATCCGAGGGTGAGACGTCAGGAGCGCAGAGCGAGGCGTTGGTAAGAAAGCCTGCGACAGAGTAATGAGGCGTTATCGAGGCAAGTAGTGGCGATGCAGGCTCAGATTCAGTCCCTTGTAGCAGTAGTGGGGGGACAGACTCCGAGAGCTCAGGACCCCGCTGAGGGGGTAGCTGTTCCTGCCTCCTGCTCCTCCCGTGCCTTTGGTGTGGTGCCCCCAGAGATGGCGTTCATATCCCAGTTTCAGCGGCTTAGGCCCCTACTTATGATGGGCAAGAAAATTTCATTATTTTGGATGACTGGCTTATTACCATTGAGGAGATGTTCTCGTACTCAGGGATTGCGGCGATCAGAGAGTGAGCTCGCTCGCTGCCTACCAGCTCAAGGGTTTAGCAAAGAATTGGTGGCTGAGGGAGAAAGAGAGCTTGGTGGCAGGGTGCACTTGGGAGTCATTTAAGGTGTGCTGTTGAGTAAGTTTCTGCCTTCAGTCGAGAGGGACCGACTGATGAATGACTTTCTCCATTTGAAGCAGAGGAAACTCACGGTTAGTGAGTATGAGATTGAGTTTAGTAAGTTGAGTCGGTTTGCTCCTGGTCTGGTGAGTGTTGAAGCAGACCGAGTTAAGCGATTTCTGGGTGGACTAAGAAGCGACATTCAGCAATTAGCGAATGCCTACGGAGCAATCAGCTATGCCAGCGTGGTTGAAGCTGCCTTGAGAGTTGAGGCCATTGAGAATGCCAAGAATAGAGGCCAGCAGTTGAGGAAGGATAAGCGGAAGTCCGGTGGAGGGAAAAGCCCTCATGAACCTGATGCTGTCTCGAGAAAGAAGAACAAAGAGGTTTGCAGTTTCTGTGGCCGGCCAGGCCACCCCTTGAGAAATGTTTCAAAAGATTGGGAGCGCAGAAGAAGGAACAGGTGCCACACGATTCAGGGTGCTCCCAGAGGAGATTTGGTATGTTCTGTTTTATTTATATATATATATATAGCCCTTTCCTGGCTCTTTCTCTCTCCTTCTTTATAGAGTGTTGTGAGTAAGTTTCGAGGCGAAACTTTCTTTTAGGGGAGTGGCTGTAACGCCCCCGATTTTTTCTTTGTTTTGTTTGATCTTGGATTGGCGTTACGATGACGCATTTTCCGGCCCTTCGCCGTTGTAGAGCGTGGTCCTAGCTCTTTAGGTTCCTTGTGTAGCCTGGTTGTAGCCTGTTGGCGAGTTTCCCCAGCTAGCCGGAGTCTGTTTTTGGTGACTCGATTGGGCCACTTAGGAAATGCTTGTGTTTTGGCTTCAGGAGGTGTTAGCCCGAGCGTGCGATCGTCGGATGTTGTTTTCGACCTCACCGTTGTTTCGTAGCTTGGGTGTTTAGCTACGGTGCGAGTTTGGTCGAAGTCCGGGATCGATCGTTTTCACGTCGTTTCGACGATTGTTTTTGTTAGCTGTAATGTTTGATGTGTTGTGCGTGGCCTGATGTGGCCGAGCTTGTAGGCTGGTGCCTTTCTTTTTTGCTAAGGAGTTAGCAGGTTTCTTTTTGTGTAAGTTTGGGTGACATGGCCTGGGTCACGGGCGTGACCCAGGGCGTGTCGTGCTCGGGTAGAACTCTCTTTTCTGTGGTCGACGATTTCTGGTCGACGGGTGTGTTTGGTTGGAACACGGCCTGTGACACGGACGTGTCACATGGCGTGTCCCCCTTCGGTTCGTCGAGCTGCACTCGATGGTCGTCAGGCGGTGTTTTAGTGAGAACACGGCCGTGTCACGGGCGTGTCGATCGGACGCGTGACACGGGGCGTGTCTCTCTGTTCGACGATCGGCGCTCGCGATCGTCGAGTGGTGCTTGAGTTGACGGCCTGTGACACGGGCGTGTCACAGGGCGTGTCCCGTGTTTCGTCGAGCGGAGATCGACGTTCGTCGAGTGGGTAGGTGTGTGAGTACACGCCCTGACACTGACACGTGTCGGGCCGTGTCACGGGCGTGTCTGGGGGCGTGTCCCGTGTTTCGTCGATGGAGATCGACGTTCGTCGAGTGTGTAAGTACACGCCCCGTGACACGGGCGTGTCGGGCCGTGTCACGGGCATGTCTGGGGCGTGTTCCGTACTTTTTCTCTTGAGAGCATCTTTTGTTGTCGTGAACCGTTTTTCTTCTCATTTCGTCGTTCCCGAGCCTGGAGAGCTTCCGGTGGAAGGGTTTTGAGAGGAGGCGGTGGTTTTTGGCCGGTTGTTTGCGGGAGGAAGCTCGTTTTTCTGGTGTGATAGCGGGTTGGCTTGCTCTCGTCTAGATCTTCCTTCCATGTAAGTTTTTTCTTGATTTAGGGTTGATTCTATTAGTTGAGAATTTTTGATTTCTTTTCTTTTTCCTAAAAGCTTCAGTTTTGGCCTTCTAGGTGGCCGATCTTGCCGCACCGGTGCCAAGCTTTGGTGATAACTGTTGTTTTTCCTGGAGGTAGAGGCAAGTGGCTCCCTTGCCCTTGCCAAATTATTTCTAACCCTTACTCTGTTTTCATTTCTTGTACAATACTTCTGTTTTCTTTATTTTTCCTCCGTAGAAAGTAGAGTAATAGGATGCTTTTTTCCTTCATTTCAGCCATGGGCTGCTTCATTACTGTCTACATTTAATCAATGTTCTCTCTTTTGTCTGAGGTTTGGTGTCCAGTGGTAGCTAGATTTAGGGTGAGGTTGCGGTTAGTTGCAGTTCAGGTTTAGTTGCGGTAGCCCGAGTAGTTAGGATGGAACAGAGGGTTGGGATTAAATTTCAAACTCTCTGTTTTTGCGCGTTGAGAGAGAGTTTAGGCCGCGGTTAACTAAAACTTACGTGTACCCTAAGTGGAAAGCACTGACAGCGTCGAGTGAGCCGAGTTCACTCAACGCCGTCATCCAGCGTAGGATTTGCGGCTAAGTATTTTGGGCGTCAAGTAAGTGGAGCTTACTCAACGCCACGTTAAGTGGGCTCGACGTTTCTGTCTTGGGTCATGTGTTTCCTTAGTTTGTTAGTATGACTTTTCCCTTTCTCTAGGGGTGGTATTGGTGTTCGGCTAATTTTTGCATGCCGACTCTTGGGTTGTGGCAGGTGGTGAAGTTTTGGTGGCCTCTAGAGGGGTGGTTTTATGTGGAGAGCTGTGGCCACCGCCTTTTGCCCCAGTTTGGTTGGCGTGTGTGGGACCCCAGTGCTGCCACTGTTTGACCCCTTAGCCCTTTTGGATCTGGTTTTGGTTATGTATTCAGATCCATGTTTTGACCACCGCCATTAACCCACGTGTTAGGAATGTTAGTTCCTTTCCTATTCTGTGGTTTTTTTCTTTTGGCATATATGTATATGTCTTGTTGCAGTTGCATACTCTTTTGTAGGCATATTGCTTTTATTTGCTCGCACTTGGTGTGCTTTGCTGTGCTTTATAGAGTGCTCTTTTCTTACTGTCATGCCCTTTCTTTTGCTTATAACAGTTTGTTGCCGGGTTGATAAACCCTTCTTATTTGCTCATAAATCTAATGCTATATGTACTCCTTTTTGATTATTTTCTTGCTGAGGTGTTATTTTCTTGAATGCCTCAGGTACAGGTTGTAGCCAGTTCAGCGGCTAGTTCTTTTGGAGGGGCTTGTTGGTGGCCTCTTGGGTAACTGAGATAGCCGATCCCCGATTTGTGAGTAGTTCTTTACCTTTCTGTATGGACATACATACTCACAGTGGGTTCGTGTCAGGTTGTTGACGCCACTGGTGGCTTCTTGCGATGCTGGGTATGAACTTAAACTGCTATTTCTGCCTATTTGTGGTTGTTTACTTGCTTCTGAGAAGGATTTATGCTAGGTTGCACGTTAGATATTTTAAACCCTAAAAGCATTACTATATGTATCTCATGCATAACATATTTATAAAACCAAGACACTAGTTTTTTATTAGCGTAAAAGACTATCTTTCATATATACTATATCACTTTAACATCGTGCATACCATGAGTCGTCCCTCGGGACACTTATGCTCATTTAGGGTGTCAACTTAATTGAACCAAAGTATTTTCTACTGCGTATAAATATACCTTTAATTGTGGACTTGCTGATCCACCATGCCGAGGGATACGACCATTAAATATAACTAGTTTTCTTTCACATGAATCAACAATTTTCCTAAAATCCAAGGTCTGGAGGTTTGCCTGAACGTGTGCAGTTATCCCCTACACGACGTGGCATCACGACACGTGTTTTCTCTTGCTCTGATACGATTTTATCGTTGAGAAAATGCGGGTTGTGACAACTTCTCCTTGCCGAGCTCGCCAAGATCTTCAGAATCCTTTTCCGTGCTTGCCTGTTGCTTGGTCAATCTGAACCGCCCGTTATGGTTCTTGGCGACCTCACTCGCCAGACATGAGGTTGTACAATGGCGTCCCAAGGCCGGCCCGCCTCGCGCTTGCCAGCAGTTTGAAACACTCAAAGTTCATTGTTTCTTCGGGGCATGCCCTTATGACCTCCCACTGTCGTTGATCGAAGGTCTATCCTTTTACTCCGTAGTAGGTCATGGTGCCGTTACGGCCTGCCTCCATCGTGGTCGCCTGTGTTTGAAGGTTCGCCCTTCACCATTTCTCTGGATCCTCAGCCCTAGCGACCTCTCATTGTCACGGATCAAAGGTATAGCCTTCTATGTTGCAGTAGGTTACAACATCGCTAGGGCCTACTCCCTTGCGCCCGCCTGCGGTTCGAAGCATCTGAACTTCACCGTTTCTTCGGATCCACACCCCTGTGCCTCCACAGTCGCCGATCAAGGTCCACCCTTCTCTACTACAGTAGGTCATGACACCGTCAGGGCCCCCCTACGCGGTCTCCATTTTTGAAGGTACTCTCTTCATCACCACACTCAGTGATATCCCCCATTTCTTTCTGGACCTCTCAGGCTTAGTGTGACCCCACCCAACGCGTGTTCCCTTAATTACAACAGTCCCACATGGTCACACCCTCAATTGCCATTCTCCTCCAAAAAGACCAAGATAGAGTTGCCTACACAAACGTCCTGCTAACACTACGACCTGCAAGGTACGACCTGACCTCTTTGGACACTTTGCCGATTGGCTGAGGTAGAGCTCGCTCGCAAGAACTCATCAATAGCCTCGAATTCAATATCTTCTTTGTCCGACACGACACGACTCTCTAATGCACTGCCATCAACAAAAAGACCATATAACAACAAACGCTTCTCCTTCATAAACAAAGGCACGCAAGAGAGGATCACTACCTCATGATGCTCGGTAAACCCAACCACTGGCGTAAATTCATGCTCACACAAAGAGAGTATTCCAAAGTGCTAGCAAGTCTCAGCAATTCTGGATAGGCCTGCAAGCAGTTCGTTCGGTTCGGTCGGTCAGTTATTTAGGTAAAACCAAAAGTGAATCGAATAGCCCAACTATTACACACCCAAAACTGAAAACAAAACCGAAACTGATCTGTTGGTTTGGTCGTTTTTAACATCAATTCAGTTTTTCGGCAAATTTAAAATATAGTATATATAAATATTTTTTGTTAGTGTTTTGTGTTTTGTCATTCGGTGTCTGGAAGTCCGAGTTAATTATAAAATATATTACTCAAAAAAATAAGTTCATCAACATTAAAGAAAAACTCAGGGTATATATAATAACATTTAAATTAACTAGTATAATTAAGAAAATAAGTTCAACTATTTGTTTAAAATTGAACAATAAGTATAATAATTAATTTAATTCAATCATATATTTCATTCCTCACCTCAACTCTATTCACTCTTTATGTAGTTGTGTCATCTACAATGAAAAAGTTGGATGTCTTGATCCAAACAGAATTATAATATATAAGTATAGACTTACTAATAGTTTTCATTCTATAAAAGTTAGGTTTGGTTTGGATCAGTTTTTCAGTTTACCCAGAGCTAACAAATTGAACAAAAATGATGTTTTTTTAGCCGACCAATCAAAAAAAATATATGTGGAACACAAGAAAAGATATCTGAAAGAAGCTATTTTATTTATATATTTTTTTACTAAATAGATGATGCAAATGATGCAGTTATAGACAATCTCACACAATTAATGCACATAAGAAATGAGAGCTCACAATTAATGTACATGATAATTCTAGAATCATAAGAATTAAATATTTGGCCATGTTCATTCAATTCTTTTGACTTTTAATGATTTCACGACGTCCATAATGTTACCTTATTTGGAATTTATAGTCATATTCATGAGGCCAGCCACTTGATCCAGCTTGTATTCATGGATGCTGTTTGTGCGTCATCCATCATTTCATTGTGCATGGGCAATGGGCATCAACTTTATTTGGAGGAATTCATTTCTATTTCCCAGTAGCATGTATAGTACTGCTACAAATTAATCGTGTGAACATATTAATTGGCCGATCATATATATTATTGAAACAATTAGCTAGGTGATGTTAATTAATAAGAAACGTATCTACTAGCTAGCTAGCTAGAGACCATAATTATTCATTTGCGTGTGGATTTTAACTTATTTTTTGTCAATAACTTTTGTATAATCTATAAAATTAAAGACATGGATATTTTTCATCATCGCCTATTATTATATGGCTACAAATTAATTGGCATGTCATACAGTCATAGCTAGCTAGTTCATAATGAGAAATTGCATAAAGTGTCCTCTCATCTTATTACAAATAATTAACTACTACTACAACAACAACAATAATAATAACAACAATAATAAGAAGAACAGAAAGCAATACTAATATCCTTGCTTTCTGCACAACAAAAATTAATGAGAACTGGTGCCCTTCAATTCTTCGCCGTTAATTTTTGTACAGGATCAACTAGCTAATACTATGATAATGTGTCGTCGTTGTATTAATATATGACTAATTATTTCCAACTTTTCCCAGGCCCTTCTACATATAACCGACCATGCGCGATATGGGCAGGATATATACTGATAACAACAAATTAATATCGAGCTTCTAGCTATACCAGCGGGCCTAGCTAGCGTGCAGTGCGTGCTAGCTCTGTATTTTGCGTGAATTAATTCATGGAGCTGGCTGTATTTGCTGAATTGCTAACATGGTGCAGAGCTGGGCAAAGGGGTGGTTGATCAAGAAATGCTGCGTCGGCGGCATCCCTCCGCCGGCGGCGATCACTCTATCATCCGCGCTGTTAGTGGTAGCTAATTTTCTATTATCGCCGGCTCCGGCGATTCTGTCGCATGAGGGGCACATGATGAGGGTGGCCGCAGGCAGCTGCACGAAAAAAGGAGGCGGCTGTGGCACTATAGCTGCTGCAAACTTATTGAGGGCCTTCATCTCCTCCAGCTCCTTCTGTAGCCGCCTGTTCTCCTCTGTCAATGTCTCACAGCACCTCCTCAGAAAATCACAGTCAACCTCGGTCTGTTTCAGCTTCGTCCTATAATATATGTATATGTATAGTATTAATATACAGGCTTGAAGAATTGAACTAATATATAATTTATACGCAAGCAATCAAAAACAAATCCTATATACCTTGCTCTTCTGTTCTGAAACCACACTTCGATCTGGCGTGGCCGGAGATTCAGCTGCTTGGCCAGCGTTTGCTTCTGCCTCTGGTTTAATTAGAAATACGCACTTTGTACAGTTAGCAGCGCTTCTTAATTGTGATAGATATTATTAATTAGAAGCTCATAATAAACTAAAAGCTGGAAATTAAATTAATAATTAATTTACAGGATTAAGAGTGGTATGCTCCTTGAACCTGCCCTCTAAAAGGGCAGACTGTTCCTTGGTGAGCCGAAGCTTCTTCCTGGCGGCGGAGGCGGCGGCCTCCGCGTCGTCCTCGTCGACGATGCTGGCTCGCAAGGAGGCGCCTCTTTGAACTTGCGTCTGCTCCTCGCCGACGCCGAGGTGCAGGATCCTCTCCTTTTTGATGATGTTGGTGGTGGAGAAGGAAGAAACGGAGCTGTGCGGAGAGGATAGTCTAGTAGTCTCCTTGCGGCCATAGATTATTTCATCGGAGAGGCTGTGGATGAGAGATGGTTGTGCAGGCAGCGGCGGAGGATTTGATAACCGCCGGTGAAGATTGGTTGGAAGGCAAAGGCCGAGGGAAAGGGCCGTGTCGCAGCAGCTATCCTCCTTCTCGGCCATGGGAAATCGTTAATAATTTCCAGCTAGTTCTTTCCCTCAAGAAACTTCCTGCCGGCCGCTTTATATTAATCTCCTGTTGAGACGAGAACCACGAGAGAGAGGAATATAATTGGCTAGGTAGACAGATAGTGGCAGGAAAGAAAAGGAAAGGAATGAGAGGAGTTTGAGTAATGGCTAGGTTTGGGGATATATGCGGCAATATCGACATAATATATATATATATATATATATATATATATATATATATATATATATATATATATATATATATATATATATATACTATCTTAAAAAGATATATGGTGGTCTGCCAATAGCGTGAGTTCGAAAAATAGGGGAAAAAACAAGTGCCGTCGGATTCGAGTATTTGGATCCACAGCCGTTAGATCTTGGGCTGCGAATAACACGTATGGTTTGCAAATAACCGAATACCAAAAAAAAAACGAAAAAATCTCTCTCCTGTTTCCCGATCCCACATCCCGCGTCCCCCCCTTCTCACGGCTCTCTCCACCGCCGGCGGCGGAGCCGCCGGCGGCCTGACCGGCTGCCCCCGGCAGGTCCGCCGGGAGCAGGCGAACCTGCCGGCGGTGGTCCGGTGGCGCTCCGGCGGGGCCACCGCCGGCGGTGGCCCTGACCGTGAGGCCAGATCTGGGCCTCACGGTCAGGGCCACCGCCGGCGGTGGCCCCGCCGGAGCGCCGCGCGATCACCGCCGGCAGGTTCGCCTGCTCCCGGCGAACCTGCCGGGGGCACCCGGTCAGGCCGCCGGCGGCTCCGCCGCCGGCGGTGGAGAAGACCGTGAAGGGGGGGGGGGCGATTTTCATTTTGCGATTTTCATTTTTTTTAAATAAAAATAATATTTATATTATAATATATATAATATATTATATAAATTTAAAAATCTTAATTTAAATTTAAATTGGGCGGGCGAAGCCCGCCGGGGGGTTCGGGCGGAGCCTGCCGGGGGTGGTGGGCGGGCGAAGCCCGCCGTCGGCGGCCAGGTACTGTGGCGCGTAGCCATCGGGCCGGAGGCCCGTGCCTGTCGCTCGTGTATATATATATATATATATATATATATATATATATATATATATATATATATATATATATATAGGGGACGTATACTGTGCGGGCAAACATTCGGTGCAGGCATACGGGCAAGTCATTTTGGGGGTCAAGATAATCCCAAATAGAAAAGTGATCAACACGAAAGTTGTGGATCTCGGCGAGACGAACAACTTTCATGTTGACCACTTTTTGATATGGAGCCGTCTTGGTCCTCGATTTGGGCCTCAAATTGGGGGCGGCGGAACTGCTACAGTAAATCGTTCCGCCGCCCCTGATTTCAGGGCCCAAATCGAGGACCAAGACGGCTTCATATCAAAAAGTGGTCAACATGAAAGTTGTTCGTCTCGCCGAGATCTACAACTTTCGTGTTGATCACTTGGCTGATTTTTTGGGAGGGATTAAGGGTTATTACTATCCAAGCCTATCGTTTAATTGGAAATCCATTCTGTTTTGGCAAGGGCCATTAAGGGCCGGCTGGCCTCCTTCCTCATCTGGCCGGCGCCATCAATGGAAACCATTGATGACCCTCTTCTTCCTAGTTAGGAGAGGGGGGGTGCTCTCTTATATATACGTTTGGGAGGGCGGCTGCTACAATTATGAGTACAATCAAGCAAGAAACCGAGAGAGTGGATCCAGGCTCGGCCACCAGTAAGGAGCTTTCCGAGAGTGTGAGGAGCAATGTTCTGTAGGAGTTTCTCTTTCCGGAGGCAGCGGCAACGAACGGACCTCGCCGGTGCAGGAGGATCAGAGGCGGCAGCGGGTTGCAGCGGCGATCTCCAGGCGGCATCGAGAGGTGTTCAGGCGGCGGCGACGGTGACAGCTCCAGTTCAGACCAGGCGCGGCGGCGGCGACGACAACAGACATGCTGCGGCGGAGGCGGCGCATCGGGCTCAACTCAGGCGGAGGCGGCTTTGTCCAGCGGCGGCAGGCAGCTCCAGGAGGCGGAGACAGTGGTTTTTTTGTCTTTCCTTTGTTGTTCGACCATATTTGTTTGGTCTCTGGTTGTATCTGTGTAACCTCATCAGTGGTTTAGTGGATCTTTCTGGCGCGCTCTCCCTGTAGAGTAGGAGTCCCAACTCCGAACCACGTATATATTTTGTCGTCTGTGGTTTTGCTTGGTTTTGGATTTAATTTTGTTTTATTACTGCTCAGATAGCTTTCGTTTCTAGATCCGCGGCGAACCACCGTAGTCGCGGATCCGGTCCCAATTTCACAACAATTGGTATCAGAGGCAGGTTCGACCCTTCAGACCCCGGTGAGCAATAATGACAACGAAATTTGAAGTCCCCAAGTATGACGGCAAAATTAACTTTGGTCTGTTGCAGAAACGGGCCAAAACGGTTCTCGTCCAGCAAGGTCTTCATAAGGCTTTCCTCGGAAAGGAGAAGTCCGGGAAGAAGGACGGCGAGTGGGATGAGCTAGATCTGAAGGCCATCAACACAATCCAGTTGTGCTTGGCCGATGAGGTTATGTATAATGTAGTCGATGCTGAGACTACAACGGATCTGTGGAAGAAGTTGGAGGAGCTTTATATGTCAAAATCCCTCACGAATAAGCTGTATGTAAAGAAACAACTTTACAGCTTGAGGATGTCGGACAACACTCCGCTTCTTGATCACATGAATGCGTTTAATAAACTTATCTCTCAGTTGCGTAGTATGGACATTAAGGTCAAGGAGGAAGACCAGGCTCTTCTCCTATTGTCTTCATTGCCGAGGTCCTTCGATCATCTGGTCACCACGATCCTGTATGGAAAGGACACCCTGAAGATGGAAGAAGTGATGACAACGCTGCTCTCGAACGAAACGAGAAGCAAGTCGAGCCCTAGAGCCGATGAGGGCCTATTCGTGAAGAGCAAGGACCCCACCCGAGGTAGATCGAGAGGAAAAGGAAGGAGGAAGACCGACCTAGGTTTAAGTCCGGGGGCAGGAATACAAAGTGTCACTACTGCAAGGAGGAGGGGCACTGGAAGAATGAGTGCCCGAAGAGGAAGTTTAGAGAACAGACACATGAGCCACATCAGACTGCGGTGGCATCCGAGGATGAGAACGACGCCGACGTTCTTCATGTTTCACCCAGTCTTGAGACCACAGGTTCCTGGATCATGGGTACATGATGTTCGTACCACATGTGCCCAAACATGGGATGGTTCTCCAGCTTTAGGCAGTGTGAGGGTGGTCGTGTTCGTATGGGGAATGACTCAGAGTGCGAGGTGTTGGGAGTCGGTAACATCAGGATTGAGATGTTCTACGGAGTGACCAGGACACTCACCAACGTTCGGTATGTGCCCAGGTTGAGAAAGAGCTTGATTTCTCTAGGCACTCTGGAGGCCGCCGGGTATTCTTATACCGGCAACGGCGGATATTTGGAGGTCAGGAGAGGCGCGCAGACAGTTCTGAGAGGAGAGCATTACGGATTGCTCTATAGACTGATTGATACCACGATTGCCAAGGGAGATGTGAGTAGAGAGGTCAGACCGTCTCTCAAGCTTCAGGATACGGTAGCGTATGCATTTCAGGCGATCTCCTCAGATCACGGTTCCTTCGATAGAGCTTTAGAGAGCAGAGATCGTTCTCAGCGAAAAGCTAGGAAGGACCAGTGGAGGAGCTGGGCAGTATTCGTGGCTAGGGCGTGTGCTCGGAGAGAGGACCTTGGCGGAGGTAGAATCTTCGCAGCCGTGGGGAAGGTGGGCAGAGTGTCATCTCAGAAGTGCCCATACACCGCAAGGGGAGCCATCTGGCTCAGGAGTCCCACCAAGGAACTCAGGTTTACTCAGAAGAAGGTGGAGCTGCACAGTGGTGTGCGCCACCAGGAGTCGAGGGAGTTCGCTAGGGGTAGAGGCGTGGAGTTGCGGGAGATATCTACGGAGGAAAATGTTACGAGCATGCGAGAGAAATCAGTGAGAGGAGTAAAGTTCAAGAGCGGTCTTGACTTGACTCAGACTGATGCATGTTGATCGTGAGGACCCCAGGTAGAGGGGGCTTGTAGTCGCCAGTAGGGGAGATCTAGGTTGGAGGTTCAGATATTTTTGTTTGACTTCGAGGTGGAGTTCGGTTGTGGCATGAGGCGTCAAGGTGGAGATTGTTAGGATTGTGACACCTCACGCATGGACTCGGACCGTCCGGATCGCGCCACGTTCGCGATCCATGGCCACCTCTTATTATGGGAATTTCAATTAAATGAGATGGCTGATTTTTTGGGAGGGATTAAGGGTTATTGCTATCCAATCCTGTCGTTTAATTGGAAATCAATTCTGTTTTGGCAAGGGCCATTATGGGCCGGCTGGCCTCCTTCCTCATCTGGCCGGCGCCATCAATGGAAACCATTGATGACCCTCTTCTTCCTAGTTAGGAGTGGGGGTGCTCTCTTATATATATGTTTGGGAGGGGGCTGCTACAATTATGAGTACAATCAAGCAAGAAACCGAGAGAGTGGATCCAGGCTCGGCCACCAGTAAGTAGCTTTCCGAGAATGTGAGGAGCAAGGTTCTGTAGGAGTTTCTCTTTCCGGCGGCAGCGGCAACGAACAGACCTCGCCGGTGCAGGAGGATCAAAGGCGGCGGCAGCGGGTTGCAGCAGCGATCTCCAGGCGGCATCGAGAGGTGTTCAGGCGGCGGCGGCGACAGCTCCAGTTCAGACCAGGCGCGGCGGCGGCGACGGCAGCAGGCGTGCTACGGCGGAGGCGGCGCATCGGGCTCAACTCAGGCGGAGGCGACTTTGTCCAGCGGCGGCTGGCAGCTCCAGGAGGCGGCGGCAGCGGTTTTTTTTGTCTTTCCTTTGTTGTTCGACCATATTTGTTTGGTCTCTGGTTGTATCTGTGTAACCTCATCAGTGGTTTAGTAGATCTTTCTGGCGCGCTCTCCCCGTGGAGTAGGAGTCCCAACTTCGAACCACGTATATATTTTGTCGTCTGTGGTTTTGCTTGGTTTTGGATTTAATTTTGTTTTTATTACTACTCACCTAGCTTCCGTTGCTAGATCCGCGACGAACCACCGTAGTCGCGGATCCGGTCCCAATTTCACAACATATATATATATATATATATATATATATATATATATATATATATATATATATATATATATATATATATATATATATATATATATATATATATATATATATATATATGAGAGAGAGATATCAAGTGCGGGCGTACGTGCAAGGGTCAAAATGATCTCAAATTGAAAAGTGATCAACATGAAAGTTGTAGATCTAGGCGAGACGAATACCTTTCATGTTGATCAGTTTTTGATTTGGAGCCATCTTGGCCCTCGATTTGGGCCCCGAAATCAGAGGCGGCGAGATCGCTACTGTAGCACTCTCGCCGCCCCAGATTGCGGGGCCCAAATCGAAGGGCAAAACGGCTTCAAATCGAAAAGTGATCAACATAAAAGTTGTAGATCTAGGCGAGACGAACAACTTTAATTTTGATCACTTTTTGATTTGGAGCAGTCTTGACCACCAAAATGCCCTGCCCGTACGCCCACACGCAAGCTTGCCGGCACCTGATATCTCCCCATATAGGAAGGAGCGCGGGTACCGCGGAAGCCCTACGATGAGCTTTGTATCTCGTGCATGGCAGGTATCTTGTATTTTCTTTTTTTGCTTTGTTTTTTCACAACCGTTGGATCAAAAAAATAAACATTCGAGTTCTCACCCGTTCCCTAAGGAGCGAACGCTACACGTACCTAACAATTATTCGGTGTGAAGGCACCAAGGTTGACAAAGGTTTCCCAAATTGTTTTAATCACTAATTATATGTCTGACTGAAAAAGTGGTCTTCCAATGGGACCGGGATCCTCTCCATTTAGGGCGAATTGGAGGGGTTCAGTTCGCGGTCTTGATTGCCTCTCCAGAATCGAACGGTACAAAGAAACTTAACTGCACTTGCGGGGCCCACTAGCCAGGTCAGAACTCTCGCCTGTCCGTCGTCCAGTTTGGGAGGAACAAATAATAGCCGCGAACTGGATCCCCTCCAATGTGTTATATATATATATATATATATATATATATATATATATATATATATATATATATATATATATATATACCATTATATAAAGGAAAATATCTCTTTGGTGCAACATTTACACTACCCAAAATACCCTTCCAATTATTTAAAAATAAATTATTAGAGAGATAAAAGAGACAAAGGGAGAGAGAGGAGGGGGGGGGGGGGGGGGGGGGGGGGAGTGTGCTGGGCAGATGGAGAGAGAGGGAAAGAGTGAGAGAGGGAGGAATTGGAATAAAGAGGGAAAAATAATTTTTTAGGTATAAAAATATATATTTTTTACAAATTAAATATTGTAATATTGATTTAAATTTTTTTACGATCATTTTGAGTACTCATATGTATAAGTTGCGGGCGCAGTCCGCATGACCCGTCGGGGGCGGGTGAAGCACGCCGTCGCCAGCCGGGTACTGTGTCGCGTAGTCATCGGGCCGGAGGCCCGTGCCTAACACTCGTGTATATATATATATATATATATATATATATATATATATATATATATATATATATATATATATATATATATATATATATATATATATATATATATATATATATATATATATATATATATATATACTAGCATCTTCGAACGGGCTTCGCCCGTTCTCGATGCGTCGCTGCGGGTTTCGCCCGCAATCAAGCGGGCTTCGCCCGCTTGACCCCCCGGCGGGCTTCGCCCGCCACCGGCGCGCGAAGCCTAATTATAAAAACGCATTCCCCTTTCTCCCGCGGGATCCCAACCTCTGTCGCAGATTTTATTAATTTTAATAAATTTATTAATTATATTAATTAATTATATATATATATATATATATATATATATATATATATATATATATATATATATATATATATATATATATAAACAAATCCCTCAAATTTCCAAGAAAATATTTCTGATATTTAATTAATTTTATTTAATAATTATAAAAAAGAAAATAGCGACTGTAAGAGGAGAAGCAACTGCGACGATGGTGAACTCTTGGTCGGAAGAGCAAGTATTAAATTATCAAGTTTATGGAACGTGATCATGACGTCCCGATGACGTGCATCCCGAAGGCATGCATTATAGGAGATCATCAATTCCTCTATCGAACGGTGGGCATCAATCTCCGCTGCTTGTGATTAATAGTTCTAGAAATATGCTTTTATAATTACCTCTCTTATTCTACTACAGCTAGTAACCTGACTGGTTACTAGGTAGGAGCTTCAGATCCTTTCTTTTAATCCTAAACTTTTTGAGACCAATATCCCTACTTTACTTTATGTATTACTAAGCTTATCATTACTAAACTTATTATTTTATAAAATAAGGTTTGATAAAATAGTTTTGATAAAATAATTTTAACAACTCCTCTCCTCTCCGAGTCTATTCCGAACATGTTTCTTTTTCACTTCCTTGAAGATGATCTGTAGGAGGGCCATCCTAAGCGCAAGATATCCCATGGGTCCTTACTACGTCCCCTTCGGTCTCAATTAGTTTAAATTTAGAAAGTATAACAAAGTTATTTATATCAGTACTTGCCCGCGGCTGCGATACTTTTTTCCTACGGCCTCTCTCCTGGCGGTACTTCTTCTCCCCAGCCCCCGGGTTCATACTGATATAATTTTTGTTATACTTTCTTTATTTAAACCTCTTTACATCGTTGGGGTTGGCCTCAGCCACCCATGGGCCGAGCTTGCTAGAACTCAGTAATCCACTGGTATGTAGTCGGTTACATACACATGTGGACCATCTTCAGATTTCGTGAACTAGCTTCATGTTCGTTTCCTCCGGAGAGGAGGGGAGGGGACTACTCACAAATCATTCACAAAAGATTAGCATAACTTACTAATTTTTATTCAAAATAGGAAATATACTTACAGTACCACTGCACAAGAACTCAAGCACACACTCTTACAAGCACTCACACAAGCACTCTAGGAATTCTGTATAAAACCGTGTGTCCTAGAACTGATCTCTCGCCTCGTTATATAGAGGGGCGAGCCTTCAGCCTGGATGCAAACGAGTACATAGATATTATATTTAAAGACTCATTAGGGTCTTTATTTATTATAAAGATAAATAAAGACCTATTATGGTCTTTTAATAGTATTGTTCAAGACATCTTTTAGAAAGGTGCCGCAACCACCACCTTTTTTTTAATGTACAATATACTTTATTTTATTCGCTAACTCATCCACAGTTCTTCCGTGGTGGAAGCCACGGTAGTGACTAAAGGGATAAGAGCGAAGAAAACCACCCATAAAAACCAGGGGCAGAATCTGACCTTCTGTTCCGTGTAGGTATGTCGGTACATACTGCGTACTGTGTAGGCTTAACTATGCTGTGACTTTAGCGGTTTCGTCTGCGAGTGATTCTTCATCATCAGAGAGGCAGCCGTATCTTTGGACAAAATATTTAATTCTATTCCGTTCACAATGTTTTGTTAACTTGTGATCGAGATCTTTGAAGCTAAGGCTTCGTGGATAGAATAACTTTTCATCATTTGCGTGTAGCCAGACATGAAAATCTCGAGTTTCTACCGCGAGAACTTTATTGTACTGGAGGTCTACATCTTATGCCTTTTTATAACTTCTAAAGGCCCTGATTTGTTTAGGCATGCTATAGAGATCTGCACTGATGTTATTTGAGTTGTTGATGTGGTTAGCCTGGATAATCGGCTTTTCCTGGAACTTGAAGATGTATATTTCTCTTTTGTTATTTTCTAAACAATTAGATTCAAAGCATGGGGGAATGACCCGTATATGAGTCTCTACTCCTCCTCCATAAGGTGTTGTTTCAAATAACTGGAATATTACTTCAGCTATTCTTGTTTCCTTGATATGTCGAACATGCCCCCTTCTGGTGAAGAGGAGGCGGGTAATTAATCCTAATTCCATCAAGTTTGGAATGGTGAATTCTACACCCGATATGGTCATATATTTTGCTATCTATTTGTAACCATAGGTACGAGAAATGCAACTCATTACCTCGTGTTTCTGAGTAGTTTATGCATTCTATTTTGGCCTCCTTAAGAGTCTCCTCTTTTGAAGTGGCCAGATCTTTAAGTATTTTCTGGTAATTGCATTGGCGTTCTACCTGTCTATGTAATACTTTGGCTAAAACAATACTTTTTACGGGTGCTAGTGCTGAGGGATATTATTGCCAATTATCTTCAGCTTCTATTAATTCTTTAGTATACTGATTGGCCACTGCTTGTAGCTCTTTAATTTGATCTCGAAGATCTGCTAGTTTATTTTCGGCTATGGCTAGAGATGTTCTCAACATGTGGTAATCTGGGCTCTGATGTGGCCTCAGTTGAATGCTACTTGATGAGGTTGTTTCTAGTAAATTATTGTCAATATTATGACTATTCTGACTGTTTATGAAAGTAAAGTGTCCGCAGACACATTCCACGATGTCTTTATAATTTTTGAATTTCTTGTTGTTCCACAAATTGTCCACCAAGCACTGTTGGAGTAGTGTAATTTGGTGGTTTGTTCTGAAATGAAGATTGCTATGTGCTGGGAAAGTCTGAAGCTGGAACGGGCCGAATGTGATCAGGTTGTTCTGCTCCATCTGCAAAGAATAATGTATAGTTAGCAAATATTAAGAGCTACTTGGGCTACTGCTGGAGCTATCTCCAGGAGTAAGATTTGCTATTTCTCTTGCGATCATATCGTGAAGAGTAGTAATAAATCTTTTAATGTCTCTACTTCTCTGGATAAATTTCGATATGTTGGGTGTAAAATTTGTCTACTTTGTTCTAGGTATTCTAGAATTCTTAAATAACGCCTATTTTCTGCGTGTAGTATGCGAAGTTTTTCAGTATCATCCATTAATTACTTTGTAGGATGTGATACAATTGATCTGCTAGTTTATTGTCAGTACCTTTGATATGTTCGAACAATACTTTACAATTTTTATTTAATATGTGGTCTATAAAATTGGTCCATCGTTTATAACTAATTTTTTTTTATTTCTATTAAGGTAAACTTTTACTATTGCTTCGCAATCCGTTCTTACTAGTATCTCTTGTTTGTTTATGATGAACAGGCGGAATGCGTCTAGTCCATAGCAGACTGCCAGGATTTCCTGGTCAATGCTACTGGCCGGGCCTTTTTCTTTAAAATTTCCACTACTATATCGACATATCTGCTCTTCATTTTTTCCTGTATATTTATGGGGTTTGCATTTTAGAATGGCTTCCCATCCAGTTTCACAACCATCTGTTTCTATTATTA
The DNA here is from genome assembly GCA_039583875.1 of Platanthera guangdongensis. Classification (NCBI taxonomy): domain Eukaryota; kingdom Viridiplantae; phylum Streptophyta; class Magnoliopsida; order Asparagales; family Orchidaceae; genus Platanthera; species Platanthera guangdongensis. Next base: position 926,546 of record CM077164.1, read on the forward strand.
GGTATTCATTGTCTAATGGTAATCTTAAGTCTGGCAGAGACTTAACGACTTCTTTTATTTTTTCTATTTGTTTCTTGTCTTCATTATTAAATGACTTCTGTGTGCTTTTCATTTTACTATATAATGGTCCTGCTAATTTTCCCAGATCTTTGATGAAGGGTCTTGCATAATTTACCAACCCAAGGAATTGTTGTAAATTTTTAATAGTTGTGATGGGTGGAAAGTCTAGAACCTTTTTACCTATATGTTCTTGAAGTTTTATTTTTCCCTGTCCTAGAATTACTCCAAGGAATTCAATATTTTTTCGAAAGAATTGAGCATTTTGGGTACTAATAACTAATCCTTGTTTCATAAATTCGGATAGCACTAGTTTTAAATGACTTATATGTTCTTCATGCGTTTTTGAGTGTACTAAAATATCATCTATATAAACACTTGTAAAAGTTCGATATTTATTGAATATGTCATCCATTTTACGTTGAAAAATGCTGGGTTCATTTTTTAGTCCGAATAGCATTACTAACCATTCAAAATGTCCTAATGGGCATGTGAACGTTGTCCAGGGAATACTACTCGGATGCATTCTTACTTGCCAAAATCCTGATTTTAAATCGAATTTGCCAAAGACATAATGGTTCTGGATGCTATTGAGTAACTCATTTTTATCCGGAGTATTGTAGGCATCATCTATGGTGTTATCATTTAATCGACGATAATCTATGACAATGTGTGATTTCCCACGAGTTTGTTCACTATGTTTATTGACTATGAATGCTGGACTACGATGTGGACTATTACTGCGATGGAAGACCTTAAAGCAGAGTAAATCATCAATATGCATTTTAAAGTCGGCTATATTTTCATTGGTAGCATCTATCTTTTGGGATACTATGCGGAAATTTGGGTCTTTGAGTTCTAGTTTGCAAACTAGTTTGTTTCTGTCCCAATGGCATTGCGGGTGATTGCCGAATGTTTTATCTTTTTCTAATGTACTAATAAGATGGTCTATATCCGTATTGCCAGTTTCTAATAGCGTATATATTGGAGGTAGAGGAATTATTGAAAGAGTTGGGGAAGGGTAGTTGTCGATATGGAAGTCGAGATTATCATCTGCGTATATGTCTAGTTTATCTTCAGTTTGGGGGAATGGAAGAGGACATTGGCCGAGGCATTCCCCTTTGATCGTACAATGGCATATAGGTGCAATGGCGGGTTCAACTCCACCATGCTTCCGAGGCAACTCTGGGGTAAAGTGGAGGGCTGGCTGATGGAGAAGGTGGAGACCAGTATTGGTAATCAGAATACCATGGTACCAATTGACTAAGAGGTTAAGACCGATGACGTAATTGACATTGCTAAGTTGTAAATCGCGTAGGGTGATATAGACCGGAAGAGATTGATCATGGGTCCAGGTATTGTTGTCAAGTATATAGCTAATTTTATAAGTGATATTTAATTGTTGGTCGTAATGGAAGAGTTTACCATCCATTTGTTGAGCATTAAAGCATTCAAAGGTAGGGATTGGTTGGATATGGACCGGGGGAACTAATTTGATGTCTAGCAAAGTATTACTACAGCCGGTGTCGACGAGGCCGACGACGTCCAAAATCCAATCTCGAATTTTGAAACGCAGGTGGATTTTTAAGCTATAGATACGAGGGCCATGCCATAATTCTGAGGGTAGCGGTTTAGTAGGTGTATGCTTACTGCTAAAGAGTTGGTATGGCTGGTCGCATTGTTGGTGGATCAGGTCTTTAGAATGAGAACAATGTAAGCAGAATTTATTCAGAACTTTGCGGGCTAAGGACCGTTCTCTAAGGGTCTTGATTTGTGTATGAGAGACCTGAGCACGTAATTTTCTAAGAAATTTTGTGGCTACGAGATAAGGCTTAATACTACGCTCAATAGCTTGGGTGAGATAGATTTGATTGCGTGGATGGTCGTGAGCCAGAAAGGCTTCGATCATATGAAGGTCAAATTTTAAATTACGGATTATGGACATGACTATATATTTGTTCAAAAAGGGAAAATAAGTTTGCAATGTCTTTTTGGATGGTTGATACCTGTATATGGAGATTACTTAATTGGTTTTCGATGTCCAATATTCTTAGTTCAATAATTTCCGTTCTAACAGGTTTTTGTAAGGAGAGTTGGGCGATAGAGATTGTAGGGTATTTTTCTTCAAGACAATATTTACAAGTTTCTATTAAACATAAGGTGCATTGGTATCGTAATGCTAGAGTGGGGTATCTAAAACAGTAAACACATGGTTTATCATTACTACCACTATTAAGCTTCCAACTATGCTCACAGGCCATCATATCTGTTTTAAGTATTGATCAAAGAGATCTAGTTTGGATAAATTATCTTCGTAGGAATCACGACACTTCCTATCGAATTCAACTAGTTCTCTTGGCAATTCTTCTGTATTGCTATCAGAGTTAGAAAGATATTTATCATCTTGGCCATTAATACTAATGATGCTGTAGACACTTTCCGTGTCACTAATTGTTTCGTCAATGTGTATTAGATCCTCATTTGTACAGGCTATCAAGGCAGCTTATTTGTTATGGATATTATGCCTTCTATTACATTCTCTAGCTAGATGCTCCGTAGAGCCACAAGTAAAGCATGCTAGAGTTTTACTATAATTTCTTCGTCGATCATATTTTCTAACATGCCTGTCTTTGTTTAAGTACGGCTTCCTAACATTACTTTTGCGTAGGAAATATTTTCGTTTAGGTTTGTAACTATAATTAGTCTGTGGTGGTTTGTACTTAGGTTTTTCGTCTTTATTATATCTTTGGGGTGTATAGATGTTTCGGCAAAAACTATACTCGCCTTTGAGTTGTCGATTGATTTGGAGATCAGTGCATTTTTCTACGAGACAATCAAGAATAAATTTTATTTTTGTACTAATATTGTCTACTTGCAGAAAATTTACTTGGCGTTCTTTATATCGTTTATATATAACAGTTCCTAATGGATCTGGTAATTTGAGGAATAGTTTTTCTCCTATAGTTTGGTCATAAAAACATCCTGCAATACTACTATAATACATATAATCTTGGAGGAATGATTTGATGTAATGCCATTTCCTGATTTGGAGTTGTTCTAATCGACGGATAGCTTCTATCTGTGCTGTAGGGGTAATATTTGGTTGATATCCTAATAATAGGTATGTGATCTTATTTGTGAAATTGTATGGATTTACGCCTAAGGAAATATCTCGGCTAAAGTCTTGGAGATATTCTTTCTTATAGGATTCTCATATTGCTCTTGCGGTTTCTCCCAAAAATTTTTCAAGATAATTATACATCTCTTCAGGCGTCTTGATGATTTCTAATTCATCATATTTTCTAACTACCATTTGGCTCCATATTTCCAATACTGTTGGTAATTTTTGAGGGCCATGTGCCGTAATATTTAATAATCTGTCATCATCTATTAGTAATTTTTTATCTATAGTTTCTAATGATATTCTCTTTCCTTTAGGTTTATTTGTGTCTCTTTCACCTTGATAGTCATTGTATGTGGGTCTAGGTGGCTGCTCTATTCTATTGTCAATCTCCGTGTTAAATGTATATGTATTACTTGCTTGGGATGTAGCTTCTCTTGCTTAGGATGTAGATTCTCCATTGACTAGTTCTATCTGCTGCTCGTATTCTGTTGTAGCATATAACTCTGTTTCTTCTTGGAGCAGTAGTTCTCTATGCATTACTAAATGTCCTGATTCATTGAGTTCAAGGCTATCGTATTCGTACATTAGGCCTTCAGTTTCCATTCTATTTTCTAGCTTAATCTGGTCGTCGTAAGTACCCTTGTAGTTATATCTAACTATATGACCGTCTTCGATTCTATTCATTTCGCAGAGATTCTACGTCGGAGTCTATCTCGTCTTGTTCAGGGAGTGGTTTGTGCACATATCCTTGAAATCGTAGACTATAAGTGTTGTCTAAATTTTTATATAACAGACTATTATCTGGGACACTAACTGTACTGTTTATTAAATTATCGCTGATATTCCAAGCTAGTCCTTCTAGTATGGCTGGGTCATTGTCCATGCATGGGCTGGATCATTTTGACACCAGTGCTGCTTATGACATCTATAATATGCTCAATATTAAGCTTGTATTTTGTGGTACTGTTGTTGGTTAATTTTCCTAATAATCCGATATTTATTAGCAGATTGCTGTGTCCGGTGAAATCTTCGTACCCTTTTGTTTGAATTCCTAATTCTATTTTATCTATGTCCTTGATGCTAACCATGAAGTCTGGACTACAGTAAAATATTCCTTTGTTTCCTGTCATGTCTACTTCCATGGCGGCGATCATTGCTTTGCGGGTGTCTGACTGCAATCATTTATCTAAGATAGTAATTAGGACCTTTATTCCTAATCTTTTTCGTGCGAGTCCCTTTAATCCTATGACTATTAATCCAAGATGGACTAATTTTTTGTCTGTTTGTTTTATCTGCCTGACAGTATTTAAACTGATTAATTTTATATTATTGGGAGAGTTTGTAACGAGCAGTTCTTCTTCTCTATTAATCCTTAATAATTGAGTGTTAAAATTAAATCTGCCTACGTGGTATAATGTTTTTGGGTTGAGGAGGCTGATTTGATGGTTATTATATAATACTAAATCTTGTTCAACATCTAATACTTCTTCTAGAACTGTTTCTTTTTTCGGTTTTTTGTTTTAGTAGTTGTCCTAAAAAGGAGGGTGTGCCGACTTGGCCATTTTCGGATGTTACTGTTCGACTGGTTGTTGCTATTGCGTGAGAACTCATCTCTTTATGATGCCAAATTTGTATGGCTCACTCTGTTTTGTATATTTTTCATTTCCTATTTTTAAGTCTTTTAAGTGTCCTATTAGACCTTCGATTTGAGAGTCGTCTTTATAACCGTTTGGTTTTTGGATTATGGTTTTTATTTTATTATGTAGCTGGATTAATAAGTGGATTATAGTATTATTTTGTCTGATCAGAATTTTATCACTTTCACCTTGTGCATCGTGGGTACTAAATACTATGAAGTTTTTTAAATATATATTTGTATGCCTAATGGCCTCTTTATATTCTGTTGAGTCCATTATGCTTGTTTTATTTCATGAAGTAGACTTTCGATGTTATTATATTGTGATTGTAAGGCTTTATGATATGTTTTTATTGTCTGTAGGATTGTGTTCGGGATTAAGGGGATTAAGGAAATTTCTTTTTCATGTATTAATAGTTTTAGTTTTTCATATACATGAGTAACTTGGTTTGCTATATACTGCTGGTTGGTGGTGATGTCTTTTAACAATTTATTTTTATTATTTAAGGAGTCTATGTTAATTTGGTATAAATTCATATCTTTGGTGGTCGTAAATTCTAATGTTTTACTGAGTCTTATGAGTAAATCTATTAGAGTATTTAATTGGCTATTTCCTCCATGTAATAAGTGTGTGTGCGAAGAGGGACAGTAGCACTCATGCTTAAAATCATTATTTACTACGACTGTGTGGTTATTTTTATGGAATATTTATAGATCTAAGTAGTCGAATTTTTGACAATTATGCTTCTGGCTCTGTCAAAGTAATTATATTAATTAATTATTAAATATTAAAAAAAAGAAAAAAAAACGGATTCCCCTTCCTCCCGCCCGTCCCGAGCCCCTCCTCTATCGCCGGCGGCGGAGCCGCCGGCGGCCTGCCCGACGCCCACCGGCAGGTTCGCCGGCCTCCGGCGAACCCGCCGGGGGTTGTCCAGCGGCGAGCGGGTAGGGACACCGCCGGCGGTGGGCCTGCCCGTGAGCTCTAAACTGGAGCTCACGGACAGGGCCACCGCCGGCGGTGGCCCTGCCCGCTCGCCGCCGGACAACCCCCGGCGGGTTCGCCGGAGGCCGGCGAACCCGCCGGTGGGCACCGGGCAGGCCGTCGGCGGCTCCGCCGGCGGCGGCGGGGGTGAGCCCGTGAGGGGGCGGGAGGGAACGATGGTATCGGGAAATTTTTGGAAGTGAACAGTGTTTTTTTGGGAGATTTTGAGCCGCCGGCGGCGGGGGTGAGCCCGTGAGGGGGCGGGAGGGAACGATGGTATCGAGAAATTTTTGGAAGTGAACAGTGTTTTTTGGGGAGATTTTGATATTGGCAGGCCTTTGTTGAGATCCAATGGCCAGAAGCAAATTTTTGGAGATCGGACGGTTCAGATCTGTTTGATGGTGTGATTGAAGATATGTATATTGTATTATATAATAAAGATATATATTTCTTGCGGGCAACTCAAAGTTCCGTGTAGACCGAATTAAATTAGTTCACCTTAGCCCATGCAGCGGTCAAACGTACAAACAATCACAGAATAACTAAAAAAATGCACAAGACATTTTTAACGTGGAAAGACCCCTCAACGGCGTAAAAAGCAACGTGACCGGTTTGGTGGCAGTCAAACTTCACTATAAACGACATTTTACAAGTTGTCAGAGAAATCGAGCACGACAGACCGCTCCTCAGTACAGCTTGGAGAAGAGAAACAACTAGAATGTTTGGAGGGAGACAGACCACCACTCGCTAAGCTTTAAATCCGTCTCTTTTCGTTGGTGGAGAGCACTTTTGAACGTTGCCTGGGCGTAGCGTGCAGCAGCAGCGTGCGCAGAAGAATTGCTGGCGTGGGCTTGTTGAACGCCTCACACACGGGAGAATTTTCGGAGAGGCCAACAACTCGTCTTCTTCTTCAGAGCGTCGTGAACTTAGGCAAATTCTTGAAGTTCTCGAAGGTTGGAGACTCGTAGGAGAATTCTGATAGAGCTGTGGTCTGAGGAAAAATAAAGCTGTGAGGAGAAAAGTTGAAATGAAAGGGGTCCGAGACCCCTTTTATAGTTTTCAGGAGGTGGTTATGGTAATTATACGGCTATCTGTAAACCATAACTTCCTAATTCACTAGGTGCAAACCATAATTAATATAGTTATAGGTGCATATTATTTTATAATATTTTATATACACACACCGTTATTAATTAAATAAATTTTCCCAACTAATGACGGTAGTTACGCCGGTAGTTACTTGGGTGGTTACCCACGTAACAGATTGTAGCGATCGTGATGAATTATTAGACGGTGGAGAGGGGGTCGCCATCGATAGCTTGCAGGAAACGAGCCCCCAGCGACGGGTGGCCGCCAGGGAAGGAAGAAGCGTCACAGTCGGCATAGCGGCCTGTCGTGGGAGAGCAAGGTGGGGATGCCGGCCTTAGCGCCGGCCGCGCCATATGACCGCGACCCGCAAGGTGGGGCAGACGGCTACAGAGCTGACCGCACCTTGCAGCGTCGGCCGCCCCTATCGGCCGCGACCAGCTAAACGCGCCCAACAACCCCTAGCTGCCGCAGCCGGCCAAACACGCCCAACCGGGGTGGCCGGCCGCACCCCGCGATGTCGGCCGCACCCCGCGACGCCGGCCGCACCCCGCGATGCCGGCCGCACCCCGCGACGCCGGCCGCACCCCGCGACGTCGGGCGCACCCGGCCCGTGACCGCCGTCTTGTGGCCGCATCCTGCCCCGTGCAGTGGCCGTGTAGGCTAGTGTGGTGTCGGCCGCGCCTTGCGTTCGCGGCCCGCACCCGCAACTTGTGGTCACGGCCTCACAGAAGCAAGAGGGGCCTTGCCGCCAGCTAGGGAGGCCAGCGACGACACCGGTCAAACATGGAGGTCGCGGACTCGTGGTTTGTGAGGCACGACTATGGTCGGTCTTGATGCCGTCTGGGAGAAACTCGACCCGGGAGGGGCCAGTTGTCGGGGGGGGGGGGGGGACATCAGCAGGCCATTCCGGCCGGTTACGGTGTTTGGTCGGGTAAGGGGTGGGATCACGCGCGTGGATTGTGTGAGGATCGTGCCGTCGATTGCGCGCGCGATAATTACCCTCATGATCCCCCACTAAGTTAGTTGGTGAGATGGGGGTTTGGTTAATTGTCTATCAGTTTTGCTATAATAGATACCTGACCCCATCATTTTTCCACAAAGTCTTCCATATTCAGAGTTAGAGCGAGAAAAGAGCGATGACTTTTCCACGAGCCAGAATCACATTAATCATGGTGGGAGTAAATGGAATAATGCTATAAAATGCCAACGGAGGCCACACGAATGTCAAGGTATGACAGGAAGGAGTGTAGAGGCAGAATGAGAGAAGACACACCATCACAGGATCCACCCTGACTTCCCTCCTCCTCCTTCACACCGCTCTCCTCCTCTCCCCTATGGCTATGACCAAAACATGATTTTGATCGGGGAGGGGAGGTCTTTGCGCTTGCCTCCAACCTGGGGGGTGGAACTGATTCTGACCTCCCTGGTGGTGGTCCCTTCCGTGGTAACCTCTCCGTGGCCCCTGGTCTTGCCACTCGGGCCTCCAGCCCAACCGACGGTCCGGCTCCTGACGCCCTTACCTGGGCAGCTGCTACCCCTGAATTTGTCGTTGTTCCCTCTACCGGGGTTCGGCTCTCCTTTTCTCCTGCCCCCTACCGCCTCTCGGCTCCTTCTCCTCTGTGGCCCATCTGGCCAGCTTCCAGGAAAACTCCAGATTCGACGCCTCCCCGTTGACCTCCCTTGCCGCCCTCTCCATCAGCTCTTCATAGGAGAGGGGTGGTATTCTCTTCAGCTCCATTCTGAAGAATCCTTGTTGAAGCCCGAGGGTGAAGGCCATCATCAGGCTATGGCCTGGCATCTACTGTACTTGGGTGACCTCTTCCTGAAACCGATCTACGTAACTCCTCAAAGTCTCATTCACCCCCTGCTTGATGTGGAACAGGGTCTCTGACTCCTTCTTCCTCCTCTTGGAGGTGGTGAACCTCAACATGAACCCCCAACACAGGTCTTTGAAGCAGTAAATGGAGCTGACCGACAGCTGGTGGAACCACTCACCTGCCTTCTATTTGAGGGTGATGGTGAAGAGCCGTCATTTGAAGCCATCCGACATCTGTCGGATTGAAACCACATCCTCGAACTACTGGACGCGCTGAACCGGGTCTCCCTTCCTGGTGTAGTAAGATATTTCGGGTTCCCTGAACCCTTCCGGAACTGGGGCGGTGGAAACCAGCTCGCTGAATGGGCTTCCTCCCCCTGCTGGGCGATCTGAAGTATCTCGCTCACCCATCTCGCCGAACCGACCTCCTCTTGCCGAGTCGGGGAAGAGCACGCGCCCGGGGAGCTCGCATCCCCTTCCTTCTTCGACGACCTCCTTCCTAGCTCGCCTGCCGGGAGCATCCTCGCCCAGAGATGGGGCCACAACGATTGGGACAGCTGGAGTACAACACTCGACCCGCACGCGGAGTGCGAACTTGACGAGGCTGCGTACCTCCTGCCTGAAGTCTTCAAACATCCCCACAATGGACAGAGGTGGCGAGGGAGGTGAGTAGGACCTATCCGAGCCTTGTCCTTCTCGTCTTGCCATCTAGCCTGTTGAAGATTTTTCTGTGCTGACCACTCTCCACGCTCACCGCACCAGAATGTTGAAACTGAAAATTCGGTCTCTTGTGGAGTTCACCCTCGGGGAAGGGGTGATCGTGCCCCTACTTCTCTCCTGCTAGCCAAACAGTAAAAAGAAATGGAAACTGACCCAAGTGCTCGGCGTGTCTTCTAAGGTGCCCCTTGGGTCTTATTTATAGATGTCTAAAAATGACCTGCCAATAGCCAACCACCGTTGCTTTGAAAAGCTATGTGCAGCCCAACTTGGCCTGCTAACAGCATAACTCCACCGTTCTATTAAGCTATTCGCACCCCTGGTGAGGGTAAAATGGTAAAGAAAAACACCTCATAGGAGACTGGGTGAGTGGAGCATCATCACTCAACGTCAAAGCCAGAAGGGCATCAAGAGCGTTGAGTGGAGCGACGTCACTCAACGCCAAAGCCAGAAGGGTGCCGAGAGCGTTGAGTGGAGCGACATCACTCAACGCCAAAGCCAGAAGGGCACCGAGAGCATTGAGTGGAGCGAAGTCACTCAATGCCAAAGCCAGAAGGGCGCGGAGCGCGTTGAGTGGAGCAACGTCACTCAACGCTAAAGCCAGAAGGGCGTTGAGAGCGTTGAGTGGAGCAACGTCACTCAACGCTAAAGCCAGAAGGGCGCCGAGAGCGTTGAGTGGAGCGATGTCACTCAATGCCAAAGTCAGAAGGGCGCCGAGAGCGTTGAGTGGAGCAAAGTCACTCAATGCCAAAGCAATAAAGGCACCGAGAGCGTTGAGTGGAGCAACGTCACTCAACGCCAAAGCCAGAAGGGTGCCGAGAGAATTAAGTGGAGCAACGTCACTCAAAGCTAAAGCCAGAAGGGCGCCAAGAGCGTTGAGTTAAGCAACGCCACTCAACGCCAAAGATAGAAGGGCGCCGAGAGCATTGAGTGGAGCAACGTCACTCAATGCCAAAGCTAGAAGGGCACCGAGAGCATTGAGTGGAGCGACGTCACTCAATGCTAAAGCTAGAAGGGTGCCAAAACCGTTGTATGGAGCAATGTCACTCAACGCTAAAGCCAAGGGGTAAAGTCTGGATGAAGTTTCATAAAATAGCTAGGAGAGTAGCCCTCTGACACCTTCATTCACCCGGGGCGGTCTGGGATTATTACTACAAAAGGAATTCTAGAAGACTTGAGATCATTGAGCTTTATTTGACGAGGTCAGTTCGAAGAACCTAGAGCTCCATTCGATGAATGTCGAGCCCCACTCGACCAACGACGAGCTCCGCCCGAGCTCGGTTTGGCAAAAACCCGATACAGATCGTCGAGCCCCTGGCGGACGCGAGCTGGTTGGGCCGGTTCGTGCTGCTCGATCGCTAGCTTCGACGAGAGCGAGCTGGCTGTTCTGAACCCGCCCGCATGCTGTTATGGCGCGGACAGGTCGCCTTGGTGCGCTCGTCTTGCCTGGTGGACCCACTTGACGATCACAGGGTTGTACATATATGAATATTAAGAGGACTAGAAATATTGGAGGGTCCCGCTTACCTCGATGGCCGGGCGAGAGGAGAGAAGTTATTGGGCGGCAGCTAAGTCGGCCTTCAGGGTGGCTGCTTCAGCCGCAGCGACATCCCTCGCCCTGAGCATATCAGCAAGATTGCGCTCGATGGTGAGGGCGCGACACCCAGCAATGTGCAAGGGCTGGACTGCGCGAAGATGGGCCTGGGTGGCGTCAAGGACGAGGTCCCGAGTTGTCGTTCGATCAAACGTGTTGGCGTCCTCCCGACCGTAGAGGCCATAGCCCAGCACGAAGGCATCGCCATAGCTCGAGTACCGCTCCATACATGAGGGGAGAAGTGTGGAAACTGCGATGCGGTTGGTGGTATGATCCCACTGGATCAAGGGCTGGCCCTTCGTATCCTTATACTTCACGCCAAAGCCGAAATTCCGATGCCCTTTCGACATCGATTTGCGAGAGGACTCAGCCGGGGTCTCTGCGGCAGGTTGGGAGGCAACCGTCTCACCTGCGGAAGGTTGGGAGGCACCCGCCTCGCCTGCAAATAAAGAGGTCTTGGTGGGGGCCTCTGCGGCAGGCCGGGCTGCACCCGTCTCGCCGACAACTGAAAGGGTCTCAGCGGGGATCTCGGTGGAAGCCGGTACAACGGATTTAAACTTGTCCGCTGCTGACGGCTTTGATTTTTTGAGAGGAGGGGCAGAGTGGGAGCTCAGCTTCCGCTTCTGGGCACTTGGTGCGGAAGAGGATCTCGACTCTTCCCGGCAAGCGGCGACGGACTTGGCGAGGGCCAGGGGGTCGGCGAGTGTCCTGGCCTCGTCAAAAAGTTGATGGAGGGGAATGTCTCACTCACCTACGAGTCTCATAGTTAATTGGCCCCATCTCTCGAAACGAAAGATTGCAAGTCTAGTCCAGAAAATTACCTTCGTCAGGGGGGTACCGGTTGGAGGGAATCCAGGTCTCGTCGGAGGAAGGGGACGTCGAAAGATTTCGATCCAAAGAACTCGACAAGGGCGCCCTCTCGCTCCCCTAAAGCGGGAGGCTTATAGGTTGCGTCGTCATATTGAATGAGCGCGAGAGGGATGTTGCTGAAGGGCCCTAAGATGAAGACGAACCCCTCAGCAAAGTGATGATGTTTGTTGGCGAGCCGCGCCATCTTCACCGACTGTCCAAAAAGATAGACTGGCCCTCCCTTGACCCAGAAGTTGAACAACTTCCGGAAGATGGGCAGACTGAACTCGATCCTTTCCGCCCACATATAGCAGGCGAAAGCCACCAGGAGGGCGATGGACTTAGGGTTGAGCTGGGCCGACACTACCCCATAATAGCGCAGGGCCTGGCGCACTTCCGGCTAGAGAGGGAGGCGGAAGTCCGCCTCAATGGCGAGCTCCCCTTCCGGCGCGAGGTTTACCCTGTCGTCGCTCCTAAGCTTCCACACAACAAACCCCAGCGGGATGAAGTTCTCGGTGATCGTGAGGAATTCTGCCAGCATGAGTCGGCAGGGCGAGAAGGTGTGGTCCAGGAAGGTCTGCGCGCACTTGGAGCGACCTTCGCTCTCGCCAGGCATCTTGAAGGGAAGTCAAGAAGGGAGAAAAAGATCGGGGAGGCGAGAGCTTTTGCGCTTCAGAGATCGGCAAGAGTAGTCAGCATCGGGACGAAGGCTTGGAGTGAAAGAAATAAATGATGAGAAGTAAATGAGATAGGTGGATCGGCCTATTTATAGAAGATATGGTAATTATCAGTTTTTTCCTAAAAAATACGGCGGGGGAATGGTGAACAAGTCAACCAATCCTGATGTCTTGACTCCTCTATTTCCGTCCTGTCTCGTCAGCTCTCATTGAACCTGCAGGAAGCAAGAACCTTCAGGGAGGGCTAGGGAAAAGGCAAACGGTCGCAGCGTGCAAGAAGTGTTGGGCAGGGCGTATGAGTCAGACATTCGCAAAACGTCAAAGAGAGCATGAAACATAGAAGGAAAGGACACATATATAAAGGCGCTCTCGCTGGGCGACAGATACGAAACAGCAAAGATAAAAAATGATAATAACAAATAATACTAATAATAATAACTGTCTGTTGACGTAAGGCGCAAGTGGTACAGAGGGGGAAGGGTAGACTGAGGAGGTGGTTAAAGAGGAGGATATCCCTATAGGGCTTATTGCGGCTCCCACCGCCAACGACCTAGTTCTCGCCTGCCAGACCTTGGAGGGACTCGCGGGTCGAATAAGGCTGTCAGGGCAGTCAACCCCTGGTTGGACAGACGGAGCTGATCTCGAATCCGCGCGACGTATCTTCTGGGGGAAGTTTCAGCGGAAAGAATCTCCTGGGATTCTGCCCCGCCAATGAAGTAGGTACAGTCCCGCTCGACGATTGCCAGCAGCCGCTCCATCGTCTCGTGGATTCTCTTCACCGCTGCGGAGTTGGCCCGCTGCTACCGCGCGAGCTTCGACAGGACTGCCGCAACCCTCCGCCTCCGCGCCTTGCCGCTTCTAGAGGCCTTGAGAAAGTCCTCCATCTCGCTGCCGGAGGGGAGAGGCGAGTCTTCCTCTTCTTCTTTTTCTTCATCTTCGTATCCTTCCCCTTTGTCCTCCTGCTCCTTCGGCTCTGGAGGACAGATTTTGGTCAGAATGGGAGGGGAGAGAAAGAAAAGCTGGGAGGCTCTCGCATACCTGAATAGCGATGGATATTGTTAACCCGGAAATCGGCGATCCTTCCCAAGGTAGCCAGCTTGATAGTCGCGCTCCTTAGATTCTCCCTTTTGATCGCGACAAGCCCCAGCGTAGGCGGACAGTTTTCCCTATCCGTCTAGGTCCCCTTGCAACCGCGTGCCCTGCGGGACGACGGGCTGTTCCCATAGCTCACCCTCGCATGCCATGCGGTTAGGATCACTAACCGTGCAATGCTTTTCCTTGCAGGAGTCCGCCAACAGCACCACCAGGGGCGACCTCCCAGTCTGCCCAAGGGGCGGCGGCCTCCTGCCGCCGTACGCCGAGGCCGCCCACCAGGGGCGGCCTCCACCTGCCAGGCCGCCCACCCGGGGCGGCCTCTGCCCGCCAGCCGGGCGGACTCCACCCGGAGTCCGTCCAGGCCGCCCGCTAGGGGGAGGCCCCGACCTTGTCGGGCGGACTCCACTCGGAGTCCGCCCAGGCCGCCCGCTAGGGGGCGGCCCCGGCCTTGCCGGGCGGACTCCACCCGGAGTCCGCCCAGGCCGCCCGCTAGGGGGTGGCCCCGGCCTTGCCGGCGGACTCCACCCGGAGTCCGCCCAGGCCGCCCGCTAGGGGGCGGCCCCGGCCTTGCCGGGTGGACTCCACCCGGAGTCCGCCCAGGCCGCCCGCTAGGGGGCGGCTGCGGTCCTGCCGGGCGGACTCCACCCGGAGTCCGCCCGGAGTCCGCCCAGGCCGCCCGCTAGGGGGCGGCCCCGCTCCTGCCGCTGGGCAGACTCCACCCGGAGTCCGCCCAGGCTGCCCGCTAGGGGGCGGCTCCGGTCCTGCCTGGCGGACTCCACCCGGAGTCCGCCCAGGCCGCCCGCTAGGGGGCGGCCCCGGTCCTGCCGGAAGGACTCCACCCGGAGTCCGCCCAGGCCGCCCGCTAGGGGGCGCCCCCGGCCATGCCGGGCGGACTCCACACTGAGTCCGCCCAGGCCGCCCGCTAGGGGGCGGCCCGGCCTGCCAGGCGGACTCCACCCGGAGTCCGCCCAGGCCGCCAGCTAGGGGGCGGCCCGGCCTACCGGGCGGACTCCACCTGGAGTTCGCCCAGGCCGCCCGCTAGGGGGGCGTCCTCCGCTCCGGCCTGGCGGACTCCCCCCGAAGTCCGCCTAGGCCGCCCGCAAGGGGGCGGCTCCGCTCTCTTCCGGCCTCTTGCTGCATGCTTCATTCGCCAACCTAGCAGACTCCAATTTCCAGTCCGCGGAGTCCGCGCAGGTCGTCATGCTGACATCACTAGGCCCCGCTTTTTGAAGATCTTCCCCGGGCCTATAAATCGCCCCTGATACCTTTCATTCGAGAGGACCAGAGGTGGAGACAAGTCTTGACAGCAGACACTGCGGACTCCATTTTCCTGTCCGCGCAGTCCTCCACCAGCTTGCTAGCAGACTCTGCGGACTCCGTTTTCCTGTCCGCGCAGTCCTCCATCAGCCTGCTAGCAGATCCTGCAGACTCAGTTTTCCTGTCCGCGCAGTCCTCCACAACTTACCTGCAGCTTGCCAGCAAGCTCTGCAGACTCAGTTTTCCAGTCCTCCAGCAGCTAGTAGCTTCTTTCACTTAGTCTCTGGCAGCTTCTTTTCTCTGCTCTCTGACAATTTCTTCTCCCTTAGCCGCCAGCTTCCCTTTGTACCCCTTTAATGCTTTGTTGTGAAGGTGTACTTGTAAGCTTGTAACCTCTCGCTATTAATCAAAGGAAAGCCCGTCGCAAGAGTGACATTTAGGCCGCAGCGGGCGAAGTGTGCTGTTGCCGCTGCTAGCGGCCCCTTCTCTTGCTCTCTGCTCAGCAAGCCTTGCTCCCTGCTCAGCCAGCCTTGCTCCTTGCTTAGCAAGTTCTTCGCCGCTCCTTGAGCTTCTCTGCTGGTCGACCGTCGCAGTAGCTGTCTGCTCGACAGCTCCTGATCAACCTCCTCCTCCTTTCTTGATCAACCCTCTCTGTTGATCAAGCCTCTCCTCTGCTCTCTGCAGCCTCTTCTTTCCCCCCCACAACCTTCTCCTTCCTCCTCTCCTAGCCTGTGAGACCAAAACACCCCCTCCGTGTTAGCTGTGCCCGGTGCCGTTTCCGCGCATCAATAGTTTTGGTGCGGTGAGCGTGGACCATCAGTTAACGCGCGATCCTTCAGATCCGAACAGGCAGTGAAAGCGGCAGTTAATCATGTCAGACCATCAATCAGCTGAGAACCTTGCTCCAAGTCCCAGTGAAGATCCTCTCTGGGAAGCCCTTGAGCAGACGCGCCGTGAGAATGCTCAACAGTTCCAGGCGATCAACAAAGTTCTTGTTGCAATCACGCAGTGATTGGACGCTCATCCAGCAACAGCTCCAGCTGCTCCTGCTGCTCCAATCAACCCAACACCAACATTGGAGCATCAACAAGCTTATTCTTAAGCTTGCCCGCCGTTCTATCCTCCTTACACCCCAACCTTTCCGCAAGGGCCTGCAGCTCCTTTGCGACCTCAAGATGAAGAGTTTGCTGCTTGTCATAACTTCTTCCGGGAAGCAGCCCGGGGAAGTCCTGCTAGATTTCTCAATTTTCAAGGAAGTCATCCCTACCCTTCAGCTCCTGCCTCTGCTCCTCCTACAACAACTTTTCCTTTTTATCCTCATGCTCCTTTTGCAGCTACAACCTATGCTCCTTTCTTTCCTTATGCTGTAGGAGAGCAAGAAGAGCCTTCACCATTCGCGGAGAATGTTCGCCATGAGCCTACTCCAGCAAACTTCAGAGAGCCTCAACTGCCAATCTACACTAGAGAGACAGATCCAGTAAAGCACCTCCAAGCTTTTGAGTTAGCCGTTGCTCTCAAAACCCTTTCAGATGCAACCAAGTGCAAGCTCCTTGTCACCACCTTTGATGGGCAAGTGAGGGACTGATTCTATGGCCTCCATCGTCACTCCATCACTTCCTTCCTTGATCTTCGAAGGAAGTTTCTTCTCAGATTCCCTACATCAACCAAGAGAAAGGGCGGTCCTGAAGCCCTCTTTGAGATCAAGCAGCGCGGAAATGAGACTTGGTCTCAGTTTATTGATCGATTCCATAGAGAGATTTTGGACATCGAAGTTACTGATCAAGAAATGTACAGAGTGACTCTTATCCACGGTCTTCGTGAAGGGCCTCTCAAATTTGAAGCCAATGTCCGTGCTCCAAGGACATATCAAGAGTTGATTGCTCTAGCCAACTCATATATCCGAGGTGAAAAGAGCAACCCGGGCTTCGTCTCCAAGCTTTTATCCGAGGAGGATCTCTCTCGCAAGCATCCTCCAAGGTCTCCTCACAATGACTTCCCAACTCACTCAAAGAAGGAGAGAAGGATTCATCGCCATCGATACTCCTTCCCGAGCCATGATCGTGCTCAAGATCCATTGCTGCCTCTAGCTCCTTCATCTCAAACAGTAGCAGTTCATCAGCAGCAAGATAATGACTTGCATGAGTCTGATCTCGACGACGCCATGCAAGAAGTCATCCAGATCATGAAAGACAGGGCAAACTTCAAGAAGCCCTATCGACCAGCTGATCAAAGATCTAGGGGTTCAGAACCTTACTGCGAATTTCACAAAGAACTAGGTCACCTAACTGAAGACTGTCGAGCATTTCGGCAACTTGTGCAAAGGATGCTCCGACAGGGAAAGATGCATGACCTGCTTCCTAAAGAAGAACGCCCTGATCCAGCAACTTCAAAGGGCAAAGAAGTTGCAGACGTTCCTTGCTCCTCAAGGGGAGTAAACGAAGTCGAAGAGCCTCCTCTCCTCGTTGTCAACAATACCGTCAAATACTTTGATGCCGATGACGAAGGTGTGCTTGGAAGGCTATTCTAAGCAAGCGATGGACTTCACAGTCCTCCAAAGCTCCTAGCAAGCTTCATGGGTTATCTCAACCCTTGCTCTCTCTCTCTTCAAACATTTTCATTTCACCAAACACTTCTCAGTGTTCATTTCTTGCTTTTCAACAAAGCTTTTTATCAGGGATCTTATACTGACACAGTTCCCTTCTTGTGTTGCTCCTTCCTCTACTTCTCTCTCTCTGAGGGATCTGTACGCCAATGAGATATCACCGAGTCTGAAACGTTCCCTCCGTAGATTGTTCTCGCACCACCGTTACGACCACATATGGAGGGAGTATACCCATGTGTGTAGTGGGAGCAGTTCAATCGCGATAATGGGCTTCAGATTTCGGATCCTAGCCGGCATCTGACACAGAGTGTGTGCTAGGGGAGCCCCATGTGTTAGCTCTGTTGTGCTTTGCTTAGGATACATTACAGTTATGATGATCTTTGCTTGACAAGCAATGACGATCAAGCGTAGCCTTGTCTCTTCGATCATCACCTAACTGTGATAGTTGAACACTCTCTGGTATCCTTGATCCATGCCTTCTCGGGTTCTCACAACTCCACTGATCAATCCACAGACAAGCCATAGGCCTCTTGGCGCAACCAGTCTCATTGATCAGTGATGTTTGTGCCCAAGGTAAGAGAGCGTTGCTTCTAGCGATCCTTCTCAGGATCTTTCCCTTGCTTTTCTCTTTTGTGCCCTCCTTGAGGATGCGCGGCCAGCCCGCTTTGAGTAGGACTATACTCAGGATGATTTTTTCAGGCAAGTGATGCATAAGGCCCACGGGGAACACCTGTGGCAGCATTCAACCTTCTTTAGTCATTCCGAGTATAGACTTCTTTTTGTCTATTCCCTCCTTTCACAGGTGAACAGGTTAATCCAACCTACCAAAAGGATTTCGGCATTCATTTTGATCATGTCCATCCAGCCATATCGACAGCTAACGCTCGATTTATTGATCTGGGCTTCATGATAAAGTGTTCATCAGGCATTTTTCTTTCTACTTGGTCATATCAACCTTATCCCATCAACCTTCATTGGTTATCTCAACAGTTTTGGTGCGGTTATCTTCATGTCTTGTTTGCTTCTAATTTCTCTCCTCGCAGAGATTAGCAAACCCTTGCAAGCCTTCTCCACAGGTACTTGCAAGCTCCTTTCATATGCATATTGTCTGCTTCTAAATTTTCTCTTTGTAGAGAACAACAGACACCTACAAACCTCATCCAGGTACTTGCAGTTTAAATCATTATTTTATATCTGCTGCTCACTCTTCACTTTGCAGTGGTTAGCAGATGTCTGCAAGTCATATTCAGGTACTTGCAGCTTATCTTTGTATACAATACCTGCCTCTAACTCTCTTCTTGCAGAGATCACCGACACTTACAAGCTCCATTCAGGTACTTGCAAGTTACTTTCATGCACGGTGCGTACTTTTAACTCTTCTTTTGCAGAAACCACCAAAGATTTGCAAGTTCCTTCCAGGTACTTGCAACTCATTTTTCTTTCTTTCTTGTATACTCTTATTCCTTCCCTTTTTGCAGAGGATAACAGGTGCTTTCAAGCCTCTATCAGGTACTTGCGAGTTATTATGCCTTTCTGTTTTCCTCACTTTTGTTTTGCAGAACTTAACGGAAGACACACTTTCTTCGTTTTGCAAAAGCAAACTCAGGTACACACTCAATGTACCACCCATACATGCTTACCCTAACTTTCCTCTTGCAAGAAAATAGACAGGAAGCACCAAGCTTGTAAGGAGAGTCTTCAGGTTTTATCTCTCCTTGCCCCCTTCTCTTTCCTTTGGGGTGGATCACGATTTTCGTGGGTCTCCAACTTTTTCGAAGTTCCCTTCGGAACTTAAAAAAGTGCGGGGATTATGTTAACCCAGAAATCAGCGATCCTTCCCAAGGTAGCCAGCTGGCTAGTCACGCTCCTTAGATTCTCCCTTTTGATCGCGACAAGCCCCAGCGTAGGCGGACAGTTTTCCCTGTCCGTCTAGGTCCCCTTGCAACTGCATGCCCTGCGGGACGACGGGCTGTTACCATAGCTCACCCTCGCAGACCATGCGGTTAGGCCCGCTAACCGTGCAATGCTTTTCCTTGCAGGAGTCCGCCAACAGCACCACCAGGGGCGGCCTCCCAGTCCGCCCAAGGGGCGGCAGCCTCCTGCCGCCGTCCGCCGAGGCCGCCCACCAGGGGCGGCCTCCCTGCCGCCCGAGGGGCGGCGGCCTCCTGCAGCTGTCCGCCGAGGCCGCCCACCAGGGGCGGCCTCCGCCTGCCAGGCCGCCCACCTGGGGCGGCCTCTGCCCGCCAGCCGGGCGGACTCCACCCGGAGTCCGTCCAGGCCGCCCGCTAGGGGGCGGCTCCGGCCTTGCCGGGCGGACTCCACCCATAGTTCGCCCAGGCCGCCCGCTAGGGGGCGGCCCCGGCCTTACCGGGCGGACTCCACCCAGAGTCCGCCCAGGCCGCTCGCTGGGGGGCGGCCCCGACCTTGCCGGGCGGACTCCACCCGGAGTCCGCCCAGGCCGCCCGCTAGGGGGCGGCCCTGGCCTTGCCGGGCGGACTCCACCCGGAGTCCGCCCAGGCCGCCCGCTAGGGGGCGGCTCCGGCCTTGCCGGGCGGACTCCACTCGGAGTCCTCCCAGGCCGCCCGCTAGGAGGCGGCTCCGGTCCTGCCGGGCGGACTCCACCCGGAGTCCGCCCAGGCCTCCCGCTAGGGGGCGGCCCCGGCCTTGCCAGACGAACTCCACCCGGAGTCCGCCCAGGCCGCCCGCTAGGGGGCGGCCCGGCCAGCCGGGCGGACTCCACCCGGAGTCCGCCCAAGCAGCCTGCTAGGGGGCGGCCCTGGCCTTACCGGGCGGACTCCACCCAGAGTCCGCCCAGGCCGCTCGCTGGGGGGAGGCCCCGACCTTGCCGGGCGGACTCCACCCGGAGTCCGCCCAGGACGCCCGCTAGGGGGCAGCTCCGGCCTTGCCGGGCGGACTCCACTCGGAGTCCGCCCAGGCCGCCCGCTAGGGGGCGGCCCCGGTCCTGCCGGGCGGACTCCACCCGGAGTCCGCCCAGGCCGCCCGCTAGGGGGCGGCCCCGGCCTTTCCAGGCGAACTCCACCCGGAGTCCGCCCAGGCCGCCCGCTAGGGGGCGGCCCGGCCAGCCGGGCGGACTCCACCCGGAGTCCGCCTAAGCAGCCTGCTAGGGGGCGGCCCGGCCTACCGGGCGGACTCCACCCGGAGTTCGCCCAGGCAGCCCGCTAGGGGGGCGACCTCCGCTCCGGCCGGGCGGACTCCCCCCGGAGTTCGCCCAGGCCGCCCGCAAGGGGGCGGCTCCGCTCTCTTCTGGCCTCTTGCTGCCTGCTTCATTCGCCAACCTGGCGGACTCCAATTTCCAGTCCGCGGAGTCCGCGCAGGTCGTCATGCTGACATCACTGGGCCCCGCTTTTTGAAGATCTTCCCCGGGCCTATAAATTGCCCCTGATACCTTTCATTCGGGAGGACCAGAGGTGGAGACAAGTCATGACAGCAGACCCTACGGACTCCGTTTTCCTGTCCGCGCAGTCCTCCACCAGCTTGTCAGCAGACTCTGCAGACTCCGTTTTTCTGTCAGCGCAGTCCTCCATCAGCCTGCCAGCAGACCCTGCGGACTCAGTTTTCCTGTCCGCGCAGTCCTCCATAGCTTACCTGCAGCTTGCCAGCAAGCTCTGCGGACTCAGTTTCCCAGTCCTCTAGCAGCTAGCAGCCTCTTTTACTTAGGGTCTGGCAGCTTCTTTTCTCTGCTCTCTAGCAATTTCTTCTCACTTAGCCCCCAGCTTCCCTTTGTACCCCTTTAATGCTTTGTTGTGAAGGTGTACTTGTAAGCTTGTAACCTCTCGCTATTAATCAAAGGAAAGCCCATCGCAAGAGTGGCATCTAGGCCGCGGTGGGCGAAGTGTCCGCTACTAGCGGCCCCTTCTCTTGCTCTCTGCTCAGCAAGCCTTGCTCCCTGCTCAGTCAGCCTTGCTCCTTGCTTAGCAAGTTCTTCGCCGCTCCTTGAGCTTCTCTGCTGGTCAACCGTCGCAGTAGCTGTCTGCTCGACAGCTCCTGATCAACCTCCTCTTCCTTTCTTGATCAACCCTTTCTGTTGATCAAGCCTCTCCTCTGCTCTCAGCAGCCTCTTCTCTCCCCCGCAACCTTCTGCTTCCTCCTCTCCTAGCCTGTGAGACCAAAACACCCCCTCCGTGTTAGCTGTGCCCGGTGCCGTTTCCGCACATCAACAGATACCCTCCCCCGATGGTTGGCGAGAAGGGCCGGGCTGGCCCTCTGAGCTTTTTCCAAAATACTGATGGAGCAGCTTGCCCCGGCCTGGATGAAATGTCCTACGATCCAGGGTTTCGGTATCGCCCAGGGGTGAACAGAGACGCCCTCTATCGCCGAGGGATGGGATCCCGGTGCAGGAGCGGATGGCTCGGTGACAACCCCTCCGACAGGGATGGCGAGATCGGGCGCTAGATCGGTGCGATCAGTAGGGGCACTGGGTAGGGCAGCCCCCGAGACCGGCGGTACAACCCCCATAACAAACGGCGAATCCTCATTGTGAAGGTGGGTCGCATATGTGTCAGCCAGCAGAAAGTCAGCGACATCTTTTGGCACCGTCCCCTGCAAGAAGAGTGGTACTTCAGTACGCTACCACGTTCCAACTCTTTAACAGTTCACGATAATGGGAAAGGCGAAAGGAGAGAAAAGTACCACCGGCAGAGAAGAAGGGATCTCATCACGATTAGGAGTTAGGGTAGGCGTGACTCGGTTCCCCTTAAACAGGTCTTGCCTGACCGACTTGTCCTTCTTCTTCTTCTTGGGGCGGGAGCTCTCGCCGTATGACTTCTCGCACACTGGCTTCTCGTTGGCTGGCCTCTTGCCCATCAACCAAGGGGCAACTTTGGCGTTGTTGGCACAAGCCCGCGCTTGGGCCACGGCGAGGCGGGCATGAAGCTCTTCCGAGAGCGACTTCTCAACATTTTTGGCTCGCATTTTCATGGCCTTGTAGAGGCTCAAGCAATGAATAATGATGGCAGAGATGACCTGAGAGACAAACTCAATGGTGTATATATTGGACAAAGGTGGTGTCTGTAGAAAGATTCCCTGCCAGGTCAGCACATATGAAAGTGCAGGTTAGATCTGATATACTCTAGAGGGGGGGGGGGGGGGGGTGAATAGAGTATGGTGCACACTAAAAACCTTTTACAACTGTTGTTGTATACCTAAGTGAACAGGGAAGCAAATAAAATAAAGCAAGCATAGCAACTATCTAATTACAAAGCAATCACAGAGCAATCACAGACCACAGCCAGAAAACAAAAGAAAATAGCAACCAGAAGACACAAGGAGCTATAGTGGTTCACCAACCAATCTGGGTACATCCACTCTTCTACCACCCTAGGTAGGAATCCACTGCAGGATGAGTTGATCATGTGTCCTGGACACCAATGAGCTTTTGTTAAGGTGCTCAAAAATCAAACCCTCAAGTCTTTTGGAAGGAGACTTGCAACCAGAATAATTTTGAAGGGATTTAAAACCCTGTACAGGAATGAGAGAGAGGGTGATAGTGTCTTCTATGTCAACAGTCAGAGAGAAGACTTGTGGATTGATTGTAGCAGATCTTGCTCCCCCTGAGATCTTGAATTAGTCAGGAATGCTGGAGCACTGCTTCAGGGTGATAGGCCTTCAATGACCTAGAATGCCTGGACTAGAACTGCTTCAGGAACTTCTTTTGACTAATAAAGTTCTGTTGTCCTTTGAAGTTATCCTGAGAATAGATAGAAGAAGACTCTTGATTGAATTTGGTTGTTCTTCTTCTTCTTGAAAAAGTTCTCTGGTCAAGGCAGATTGCAGTCAAGAACTTTAGATTTTAGAATGTTTGTTCTTCTCTGCAACTTCAGTGTATCTATCAGATTGTTTGCTGTACTGTAATTCTTGAACTCTTTCACTACTTGATTCTGTTCTCTTCTTGTGTGTCTCTTTTTTTTCTTTGAGTATCTATGTGTCTGTATGTCTGTGACTGACTGAGGAATATTCAAACATTTGAATGTCGAGCAGTAATTACAGTCGGCCTTGGAAAGAATCAGCAATCAATGACTTTCCTAACTGCCCCATGAAAAAAACGGCATGGAATAATCCATAGTCAATGCGCGTTCTAACGGTAACATTCCGAGAAGATCTGGCATTAAATGTTTAGGAATCAGCGCCAAGAAACGGTACGGGAACCTTGAAGAAAATCTAATCTGGATTCGTCGAACGAAGAACACAATTCGTCGAGCTGAACTTGTGTTTGCCGAGCTGAGCTTGAGTTCGTCGAGCTGAGCTTGATAGAGTTCGTCGACCAGACAATCTTCATTCATCTGATAGACAGTCTTTATTCGTCGAGCTGAGAATCAAATTCGTCGAGCTGAGAAAAGTTCTGGACTTAGACAAAATATCCTGCATCTGCTGAAATGCTGTGTCGACATAAGTTGGTGTCAACAGAAATCCTGGTGTCGACACAAACCCTAAGTGTCGACATAAATCGTCTGGTGTCGACACACACCCTAAGTGTCGACACAAATTCTCTGAGTCCGGAAATCATCGAGTAGAGTTTAGCATTCATCGACCTGAGAGGCTGACTTCGTCGACCTTAGAAGCTGACTTCGTCGACCTGAGAAGCTGAGAACTTGAGGTCCAAGTTCGTCGAGCTCAGAATATAATTCGTCGACCGAAGATTGAAGCTGGACTTAGAAAAATTTGAAGTTGTCCTGACTTTGGCTTGATGTATAAACTAAGTCTTCGTCGAGCAGAGAACATAGATCGTCTAGCTCAGCACTAAGAATTGTCTCACAACCGTCGAGCGCAGAACTCCTTTCGTCGAGCTGAGTTCGACGAACGTCGAACTCACTTTACTTGGTCTTGAAAACTTGTGAGTCTGGAGTCTTTGAGGGTCTTGTTGAAAGCTGGTCCATCTGGAGTTGAGCCTAAGGACTTAACCTAGACTCTAGGACACAAATTGACCCTGACTATACATGATGGGTCCCATCCTAAGTCAGTGAACCTAGCCCAAATCAACTAGGGATCCAACAATCTCCCCCTATTTGGGTGAGGTCACTAACAGAAACTCAAAACAGAAAAACAAAGCAAGAAAAGAGATATATCTGACAGAGAATTATAACACTTGCAACAGATATATATACACACATCTTTGTTTAACAGATAGCATAGTTTAGAAAAACAAATAACAGACAGAAATTGAAACAACAAGAAAATTACTTTTATGGCTTCTTCTACTGAGGTTTGTCTTCTTCTTTCTTTTCTCCTGGCTTCTTGAAAATGATTTCTCTGTTAGGATTTTGAGCTTGAGCCACTGTCATGGTCATATCAGCTGCCCCAATAATTTTCAATGAAGTAGCCCTGGGGACAACTGCTTCTGGATGAAGTTTCATATAATCATCAACATTAAACAGTTTGTTGCCTTTGTCAAACCTTTTTAGCGCTTCCTTTCTATACTTTGACATTGTTGAAAGACCAGAGATATCTTTTCCTTCTGCTTTGGCTTTATTTATCAATGATAGTCCAATCAATTCTTGGTACCTAGCCATTCTTGCAGTATTAGCAGTTTCTGGATCTTCAAAAGGAATTGGAGGAGAGAGGTCTTTTTGGACTTTCAGCTTTATGTACTTCAGAACTTTGTTACTACTGCTGCTGCTTACTTTGACATCCTGAGGAGGATGGCCTCTGCTGGCTGCTTCCAGAAGATCTCCCTGACTGTCTCTGATAAGTTTGCATTGGGGCAGATCTCTGGGAGCTAGAGCCACTGGCACCAACTGCTGGAGGAGGAGGAGGATGAGGATTCTTCCTGTATCTATGCACTGGAGGAGGGGAGTATCTTCTGCTTCTCTTTCTATCTTTCTGCTGGTTTTTGGAGAGCCACATCCATGCTGGCATTCCCCTATATCTCTTTTTGGAGTATCTCACATTGTGCAGAATATAGCAGGGAGTGTCTGCATTGGGATTTGGCTTGGGAGTTGGAGGAGGAGCAGCCTTTCTCTTCTTTGCAAACAATCTCTTTTTCTTACTAGCTGCATCCTCATCAGAATCATTATCATCATCATCAGACTCCGAATCCTGAGGGGTATCATACAATGCACCCAATGCTTTTAAATCTTGATCAAAAACAACAGCCTTTTCTGGAGGAGGGGCAGAAGGTTCAGGAATAAGGGTTTCAGCAACAAGAGAAGAAGTATCTGTACAAGATTCAAAAACAAAAGAGACAGAGCTATCAACTGCTGCCTTATTCTCTTCTTCAATGTCTGCCTGAATAAGATCATCTAGAGTAGGCATTGGAGAGTCATCCATAACAAAATATGGTGCTGAAACTGGCACTGATGTAACTTCTGGAATGACTTTTAAGCTAGGGGCAGAGAGAGCAAAACTGTCACAGAGTTGCTTGGCAACTGCTGGACTGGCTGGAGAGGTATATGGTACCATAGCCAAATATGGCTTAGAGAAATCTGCTGGAGAGAATTGCATATGTACAGTATCAAAATGTCTCAACAAAAATGATAAATTCACTGTGGGATTTAAATAGAAATCACCAACAGGAGTTATTTGAGCAACTGACTCATCCAAATCCATGTCAGTATCCATAAATTGAATTAACTCAAACATCTCAGCATCAAAGTCTGTCAAAATTGTTGTATCCTCATCTGAATCTGTTTTAGCTGGGGAGGGAACTGCTGTGACTGCTGCTGCTGTTGCTATATCTGCATCTGCTGCAACTTCATCACTGAGCATCTCCACCTGCCTGGGTTCAGGAATACCTGGAGCCAGACCCCTAGATGAAGAGGGGACAGCAGATAGAATAGAGATCTGGGCAGATAAGGAATTAATGAAGGTCACAAGAGGTGTAATGGCCTCTTGGATGAGAGATTGGATGAGAGGTGTGAGCAAATAAATGAGGGTAGATGGATCAAATGGGGAAGGGGAAGGGGATGGAATGGGAGGAGGAATAACAGATGGAGTGGGGGCATCTTGCATGATTGTATCTGATGGTATATTATAAGATGGGATGGTGGATAAGTGTGGGGGAAGAGGAGACTGTGGAGGTGTAGGAAGTATTATCTCATGAGGGGAATCTGAAGGAGTGAGTTGTTGATGAACTTGCAGAGGGGAAGATGGAGGTGGATATTTACTGATTGTCAGGTCAAGTGGTGGAGATGAAGGAGGGGTAGGTACATGAGGAGGCTTCTTTGGAGGAAGAGGTGCTGGAAGAGATGGTTGAGATGGAGGAACCTCTTCAGCAGGGTGGGGAGCGGCCTTTACAGCCCATGTGCTTTCAGAAGTTTGGAGGGAGGAGGAAGAAGCCTTTGAGGGCTTGGAGATGGTCCTCTCCCACCTGCCAAACAGAGCGTAAGTGAGGCGCTTGCTGGCGTTTATGAAGATGGTCGGGGAGACCATACATTCAACAGCCTTCTCTGTGAGAAAAATTCCCAAAATTTTGTCAAAGTAGACTTCCTTCTTGCTGTTCTTCTTCTTGATCAATTCAAAGAACACCTTACTCCAATCAACCTGTAGCTTATTCACTACTGCACACATCATTAAAAATTGGTGACGGGTAATGTAGTCATGAGCAGAGTGTTTGGCCATCAGTATCTTTCCCGTAATATCTGCCAGAAATTGGTAGGCGGCGGATAGTTGCTTTTCCAACAACTTATTAGGGTTGTTATCAGAGAAACCCATCAGTTTCAGCATATCATTGAATTCCTCAGAATCCATTTCCAGATTGTCTTCTCCGTTCACTAATCCAAATATCTCAGAGAGAACTGCGGGAGAGAGGGAAACAGCAGTGTTCCCTATATTGCCGGTCAAAACATCTTCTTCAGAAACTGTAGATGTATATACCCATTCTCGTATTTCCATTCCATGAAGTTTAATGCGCTTGGTCATGAAATCCTTTAAATTGAGTTCTTCCAGTAGTTCCAAGATGTATAGAAAGATGGGGTCAGAATGTTGAAACGACTCAAAGTCCATGTCGAATCCAGTATCAAACTTCATTGCAACCAAAGCACCTGAGGGAATCGCCATTGATGTCCTGCAAGAAAGACACAGAGAGAAACGACGATCAAGAGCAAAGGAACTGAAAGCGCGGGACGGAGGTCGAAGAAAACCTAGATATACGATTTTCAGAATATGAATCGACAAACTCCGTTCCACGAAAAAGAGAAATTCTTCAAACTGAGCTCGACGAAATAAATTATAGACAGATAATTCGTTGATCTCATCCAGAAGAATCGAAAACAGTTCGTCGAACTCCGTTCGACGAAATGTCTTTTGAAGCAAAGTTCGCCGATCTCTGGTCGACGAAAATTGTTTCCTCATACAGAGAATTCGTCGATCTCTGTTCGATGATAATCTCTCAAACTTTCCCTAGTTCGTCGAACGCCATTCGACGAACTCTGGAAAATTCGTCGAATGCAGACAGAAACTAGGTTAACTCTTCTCCATCAATCATTCCCAGTTGATTTATAAAGAACAGATGAGTTTTCTCATCCAATGGCTTGGTGAAAATGTCTGCTCTCTGTAGATCAGTAGGAATATGGATCAAATTAATTTTCTTTTTGTCCACATTATCTCTAATGAAATGATGTCTTATTTCAATATGTTTTGTCCTAGAATGGTGAACTGGATTCTGTGCGGTAGCAATAACACTAATATTATCATAAAATTATGTTGAATTATTTAAGTTGACACCATAATCTAAGAGTTGGTTTTGTATCCATAGCATTTGTGAACAACAACTACCAGCAGCCATGTATTCTGCTTCTGTAGTTGATGTAGACACAAATGTCTGCTTTTTACAAAACCAGGAGACAAGTCTCATACCAAGGAACTGACATGTTCCAGAGGTACTTTTCTTCTCCACTCTACATCCAGCATAGTCAGCATCTGAGTATCCAGTTAACTCAAACTCTGACTCTGCAGGATACCAGAGTCCTAGACTAGGGCAACTCTTTATATATCTCAAAATTCTTTTTATGAAAATAAGGTGAGATTTTTTAGGGTTCACTTGGAACCTAGCACAAAGACATGTGACAAACATTATATCAGGTCTGCTAGCTGTTAGGTATAATAGAGATCCAACAATTGCCCTATAATTTTTCTGATCCACTGGTTTCCCTACTGCATCAGAATCCACAACAACATTTGTAGCTATAGGGGTTTTCATCCCTGAAGCATCACCCATCCCAAACTTTTTGATGAGCTCTTTAGCATACTTAGCTTGTGAGAGGAAGATACCATCTGGGAGCTGCTTCACTTGAAGACCAAGGAAGTAGGAAAGCACACCCATGTTATTCATCTCAAATTTTGAATGCATGAGGTCAGCAAACCTCTTGCACAATTTGGGATCAGTAGACCCAAAAATAATGTCATCCACATATATTTGTACTAACAATATTTGGTCCTTATGATGTCTAGTGAAAAGTGTTTTATCTATGGTTCCTCTTGTAAATTCATGCTCTAAAAGAAAGCTTGCTAGAGTCTTATACCAAGCTCTTGGAGCTTGCTTTAAACCATAAAGAGCTTTATGCAATTTGAAAACAAAAGAGGGTTGAGTTGGAGAGATAAAACCTGGAGGTTGTTCTACATAAACCTCTTCTTGTAGTACTCCATTCAGAAATGCACTTTTGACATCCATCTGGTAGACCTTGAATCTCTTGTAAGCTGCATAGCCAAGGAATATCCTAATGGCCTCTAACCTTGCAACAGGGGCAAATGTTTGGTCATATTCTATTCCTTCCTCTTGTCTGTAGCCTTGAGCAACATGCCTAGCCTTGTTCCTCACTATGTTGCCTTGAGCATCCAACTTGTTCCTGAAGACCCATTTGGTTCCAATAACTAGGTAGTTATGGGGTCTTGGAACCAAGTCCCAAACTCTACATCTCTCAAACTGATTTAGTTCCTCTTGCATTGCAATGATCCAGTGGGGATCTTGCTCTGTCTCATGAATGGTGAGAGGTTCAATTTGAGAGAGAAAATAGGCATGCATCAAGTCTTGGTTGAGTTGATGCCTTATTTGTACACCTGCTGAAATGTCTCCAATCACTTGAGATCTGGGGTGATCTCTAAGTGCGACAAGATCAGTTGGTGGAGTTGGTTGAGCAACAACTTCAGTATTTAATTCCTCTTGGGGAATAGTACCAACTGTTGAAGGAAGTTCAGCCACTTCCTCTTGAATGTCCTCTTCACTATCTTCAGTAACCTGTGGAGTAGAATGGTTTGATACCTCTTGGGTAAGGTTCAGTCCATCCATAGACTCACACAGTGGTGGAACCTGCAAAGATCTTATGGTAGAAATCTCTTTCTCCTTGTATGACATGTGAGATTCATCAAAAGATACATTAACAGATTCTTCAATTTTAAGAGTTGATTTATTATACACCCTATAAGATTTACTGATCATGGAGTATCCCAGAAACACTCCTTCATCAGCTTTAACTTGAAATTTTACTAAGTATTTCTTATCATTATTATGAATGTAACACATACAACCAAAGATTTTAAAGTAATCTACTTTAGGTTTCTTCACTTTGAGTAATTCATAGTGAATCTTGCCCTTCAGCTTATGTATCAAACTTCTATTCAACACAGAGTTGGAGGTGTTCACTGCCTCTGCCCAAAAGGATAGAGGAAGATAAGCATCTGACAACAATGTAGTAGCAGATTCAATAAGGGTTCTATTTTTCCTTTCAGCTACCCCATTTTGTTGAGGAGTTCTAGGAGCTGAGAAAGTGTGTCTGATCCCTTCACTTTGACAGAACTCTTGCATAAGAAGAGAATCAAACTCTGTCCCATGATCACTTCTGATCAGGGCAATGTGAGTGTTGAACTCACTCTGTATGCATTTGAGAAACTCTGTCAAACACTTAAAGTTATCAGACTTCTTCCTCAGAAAGAACACCCATGTGAATCTAGAGAAGTCATCTACAACTACTAAAGTATAACAGATACAAAATCCTAGGTGAATCACTCTTATTAAGTGATTTGAAGCTATTTTTGGTTTGCTTGCCTAATTGACAAGCCCTGCAAAGTCCTTCCTTCTTGTAGGGGCCAGAAGGTAGTCCTCTAACAATGTTGTCCTTGGATAGCCTAGCAATGGTTCTAAGGTTTATATGTCCTAATATCTTACGCCATAATTCATTAGGTCTACAAATAAAATTAAACAAGCATAAATCTACCTTAGTTGAAAGAAAATATACAAGATAGATGTTACCTTTCCTTTTACCTGTCAACACAGTTGTGTTGTCCTCTAATTTGATCTTGTATGAGGATTTGCTGAAAGTCACTTGATAGCCTTCATCACATAGTTGACTGATACTGATTAAGTTATGCTTCAGTCCTTCCACATAGGCTACTTTCTTGAATGTGACTGAGCCAATCTGGACTGCACCATATCCTTTTGTTAGTCCAAAGTTTGAATCACCAAATATTACTTTGGGTCCAAGTTTGGCTTTGAAGGAAGTGAAATTCTCCTTGTTTCCTGTCATGTGCTTTGAGCACCCACTATCCAGATACCATTGCTGGTTTGATGTTGGATATGTCTTCACCTGCACATAAAACAATTTATTTGTTTTTGACCCAATTTACCTTGGGCCTAGGTTGGTAACCTTTGAATTCAGAAATAAAAGATATCCCTGGTTGACTCTTATAGCCTTCAGGATGATATCTCGTAGGAGGTATTATCCATTCAGTATAAGAGTTAAACCTTTGAGATGTAGGACCTCTAGGATTGAGCTTTGATTTGCCTTTGAAAGAGTTTTCAAAACTCTGAGCTCTGTTCGACGATCTCTGAGCTGAGTTCGACGATCTTGGGTCAGATCGTCGAGCTCCGTTCGAAGATCGACCATGCCAGAGTTCAGGGTTCAGAGATCGTCGACCTGAGTTTGACGATTTATCCTGAGATCATTGAGCTCCATTCGGCGATCGTTGAGCTCCGTTCGACGATTTCTGTTGAACTATGATATTCTTAGGTAAATCAGAATTCTTCCTAGCCACCTCTACAACCCCCTTTACTTTGTTTGAGATAAACTTGATTGGGATTGTTAATACTATAGGTTGGCTGGATGAAGTACCCAAGCCCAGTGTACTATTGAATCTTGAGTTCACTGTGCTTGTGATGTCCATTAGTTTGATACTTCTCCCATTAAGAGATTCTTCAAACTTTTTGGCCTATGATAGCTCACTTTTCAGTGAAGCTATCTGCTCCCTATAACATTCCAACTTCTCAGAGAGTTTGAGGTTTTCTGATTTTAAAGTGCTGTGTTCAGATAGCTGATTTCTGAGAGAAATGATTTCCTTCTCAGATTTTAATAAATCTAAACACAGTGCTTTAAACTCACACTTGAAGTCTTCAGAATTAAAATCAAAGGAATTTATTACCTAATCCTCTTCAGATTGAGTCTCTGATTCTGACTCTGACTCTTCTGCATCAGAATTTTGTTGTGGGGCATTAATAACCATCATGCAGAATTCTTTTTCATCAGCATCATCTTCATCATCACTGGAGCTGGATGAAGCTTCAAATTCTTCTTCTGTCTCACTCCATGTTTCAGCAACAAACTCCTTCCTAGTATGTTTGTTCTTGCAGGAGGAGGGTTTGTCATTGATGTTCTTTCTGAAGTCTTTGTCTTTTATTCTTTCTTTCCTGTCCTTTTTGTCCTTATACTGATTTTCTGGACAGTCAGACACCATGTATCCTGGTTTCCTGCAACCAAAACAAATAATCTCTTTGTTATTTGATTTGTCATACCTTGACTTGTCATGCCCTCTGGAAGACTTTTTCCTGAAGTCCTTCCTAGCCATTTTGTAAAACCTTTTGACCAGTAGGCTTAGCAGCTCTTCATTGCATGTGACCTTGTCTTCAGGCTGATCTTCAATTGCTTTGAAAGCTATTAATTTTTCCTTTCTTATAGCTGGTGAGGCAGCCTTCTGCTCTTCTTCTCTATTCTTGATGAGCAACTCATAAGACTTGAGCTTGCCCAAGAGAGCTTCAGTTGTGATCTCACTTAGGCTTCTCGCATCCTTGATTGGCCAGATCCTTGAGTCCCAAGTGCTGGGGAAGCACATTAGGATCTTGTCATTGAGTTCAGTCAGTGAGATCTCTTTGTCCAATGTTTTCAGCTCATTGACTATGAGACTGAGTCTATTATACATATCTACTACTGACTCAGCTTCTCCTTTCTTGAAGTTCTCATATTGGGTTATGAGATGAGATCTTCTATCTTTTCTCTCATCAGTAGATCCTGAGACTATCTCAGATAGCTTGTCCCAGATGTCCTTTGCTGAGTTGCATTCAACTACTTTTTGGAATATTTCATCAGACATGGTCTGGGCTAAAATATTCATTGCCTTAGCATCTGCCACTTTTCATTTCTTGATTTCTGCATCTCTTCCTGAAGGGGGTGGAACAGCACTTGTGCTTGTATTTTCTGGGGGCTTGGACACACTATCAAAACAGAATTAAAAATGTCTTCATCAATAGAGTTCATGTACAATCTAATCCTTGCCTTCCAAAGTGCAATCTTAGATAGATTGTACACTGGAGGTCTGGTGCTAGCATAATCTTTGTTTTGGGCCATGTTCTGTGAAGAAATAAATCTAGTAACAAACTTAAAGCAAGCAGATCTAACTAGAGGAATCTTTGGGTTCAGGTGTTAGCCTGTGCAACCACTAAGGTGTGGTATTTTAACCAACCTCCCTCTGATACCAATTGAAAGTGCAGGTTGGATCTGATATACTCTAGAGGGGGGGGGGGGGGGTGAATAGAGTATGGTGCACACTAAAAACTTTTTACAACTGTTGTTGTATACCTAAGTGAACATGGAAGCAAATAAAATAAAGCAAGCACAACAACTATCTAATTACAAAGCAATCACAGAGCAATCACATACCACAGCCAGAAAACAAAAGAAAATAGCAACCAGAAGATACAAGGAGCTATAGTGGTTCCCCAACCAATCTGGGTACATCCACTCTTCTACCACCCTAGGTAGGAATCCACTGCAGGATGAGTTGATCAGGTGTCCTGGGCATCAATGAGCTTTTGTTAAGGTGCTCAAAAACCAAACCCTCAAGTCTTTTGGAAGGAGACTTGCAACCAGAATAATTTTGAAAGGATTTAAAACCCTGTACAGGAATGAGAGAGAGGGTGATAGTGTCTTCTGTGTCAACAGTCAGAGAAAAGACTTGTGGATTGATTGTAGCAGATCTTGCTCCCCCTGAGATCTTGAATTGGTCAGGAATGCTGGAGCACTGCTTCAGGGTGATAGGCCTTCAATGACCTAGAATGCCTGGACCAGAACTGCTTCAGGAACTTCTTTTGACTGATAAAATTCTGTTGTCCTTTGAAGTTGTCCTGAGAATAGATAGAAGAAGACTCTTGATTGAATTTGGTTGTTCTTCTTCTTCTTGAAAAAGTTCTCTGGTCAAGGCAGATTGCAGTCAAGAACTTTAGATTTTAGAATGTTTGTTCTTCTCTGTAACTTCAGAGTATCTATCAGATTGTTTGTTGTATTGTAATTCTTGAACTCTTTCACTGCTTGATTCTGTTCTCTTCTTGTGTGTCTCTTTTTTTCTTTGAGTATCTATGTGTCTGTATGTCTGTGACTGACTGAGGAATATTCAAACATTTGAATGTCGAGCAGTAATTACAGTCGGCCTTGGAAAGAATCAGCAATCAATGACTTTCCTAACCGTCCCATGGAAAAAACGGCATGGAATAATCCATAGTCAATGCGCGTTCTAACGGTAATATTCCGAGAAGATCTGATATTAAATGTTCAGGAATCAGCGCCAAGAAATGGGACGGGAACCTTGAAGAAAACCTAATCTGGATTCGTCGAACGAAGAACACAATTCGTCGAGCTGAACTTGTGTTCGTCGAGCTGAGCTTGAGTTCGTCGAGCTGAGCATGATAGAGTTCGTCGACCAGACAATCTTCATTCATCTGATAGACAGTCTTCATTCGTCGAGCTGAGAATCAAATTCGTCGAGCTGAGAAAAGTTCTGGACTTAGACAAAATATCATGCATCTGCTGAAATGCTGTGTCGATATAAGTTGGTGTCGACAGAAATCCTGGTGTCGACACAAATCATCTGGTGTCGACACAAACCCTAATTGTCGACCCAAATCGTCTGGTGTCGACACACACCTCAAGTGTCGACACAAATTCTTGGAGTCCGGAAATCGTCGAGCAGAGTTTAGCATTCATCGACCTGAGAGGCTGACTTCGTCGACCTTAGAAGCTGACTTCGTCGACCTGAGAAGCTGAGAACTTGAGGTCCAAGTTCGTCGAGCTTAGAATATAATTCGTCGACCGAAGCTTGAAGCTGGACTTAGAAAAATTTGAAGTTGTCATGACTTTGGCTTGATGTAGAAACTAAGTCTTCGTCGAGCAGAGAACATAGATCGTCTAGTTTAGCACTAAGAATTGTCTCACGATCGTCGAGCGCAGAACTCCTTTCGTCGAGCTGAGTTCGACGAACGTCGAACTCACTTTACTTGGTCTTGAAAACTTGTGAGTCTGGAGTCTCTGAGGGTCTTGTTGAAAGCTGGTCCATCTGGAGTTGAGCCTAAGGACTTAACCTAGACTCTAGGACACAAATTGACCCTGGCTATACATGATGGGTCACATCCTAAGTCAGTGAACCAAGCCCAAATCAACTAGGGATCCAACAACATACCCCCCGAATATTAGGGGTTGGACGTATTTTTCCGAGCGCAAGGCTAGCTCGCAAAGAGCGGGGATTGGGTACAACCCCATATTCGCTAGGTGGGACCAAGATCCCTCAAGGACCCGTATTGGGCTAGCTTTGTGCTTACAATTGGATCAAATAAGAAAGCGGGAGGGAGGGTTCTCGCCGTAAGTAGGCGGGAAAGCTCTCGCCCAACGGTAACGCCAGTTCGTCGAGCTCAATTTGTCGAGCTGAGAACGTAATTCGTCGAACGTAAACTCATTAAGTTGAGCCTTCGACTTAAGGTTACTTTCATCGAGCAGATTTTAGGTTTAGGCCATGGCGGAACCAGGGCGGGCAGGAAGGCTCCCGCCCTGGACAAGAGCAGGGGCTCGCGCCTCAGGATGGCAGAAGCCCATCGGCCCTCGACGTTGAGTGATGCCCCTCCACTCAACACCCCTTCAATCTTTTGGTTCCGCTCGGGGTAGGCGGGAAGGCCCACGCTCAGAGCAAGCAGGGTTCCCGCAGAGCTCAGCAGGAAGAGCTTTCGCTAGGTGGGACCCAGACCTGAAATTACCTAAATACCTATGGTCTGCATTTAGCTCCTCATAACAACGGAGTTTGGCTATTGACAGACCAGCTCAGGGGCATTTTAGTAATTTTAGGGCAACAAAAGTACGCTTTTTGCAGACCAGAGATTGAAAATCTATAAATAGACCCACATGATACCTCAGAAGGCGGATTTCCTCATACTCTCTTTTTTTTCCTTCTAGAGCATTCTGAGGTACTCCTAGCCTAGCAATTGGCTTTGGAGGGGAAGCGCTCAGAGAACTTCTGGGTTAGTGGAGGGACCTCTCAGCTAAGGCTTAGGGTCAGTTTCCATTTTTTTGTTGCTAGTCTTGGGTCGAGGTTTGAGAGAAATAGGTGTCGGCTACACCCCAAGGTCCGAACTCTTGTTGAGGTCAGTTTTTGGCTTCAACATGTGGCGGTCTGGATTGTGAGACCGCACAGTCCGCTTGAAGCTTTTAGGATCTCTGGCTCGCAAGAAGGCAGACGGTTAGCGCGGTCTGTGGAGGCTAACCACATAGTTTGCTGGAGCTTTCTCCGACGGGTTGATAGCCAAAGTTTGCTGGTGTCGTAGACTTGGTCACGAATCTGTGGCAAGTCCAGGTTTGTTGTATAGTTTGCCGAGATAGCCTGGTTGAGCAGTCTGCTTCTGGGGTTCGTCGAGTTTGGCAATTTGACTAGGCATGATTTTTGTTCTAGTCGCGGGCTGCAGTATACGCAGACTGGATGTAGAGACCGATGCACATTACGGTCTGGTGGCTGAGTCTGGCAGTTCGCCGCTGGCTGGGTTTCCAAGTACATGCAGACTGGTATTGTTATCTGCTCGACTTGGCGGACTGGTCCTTTCTTCCTATACGGTAGATGGTTTTTTGGTGGCAGACTGATACTAGTGTCCGCGTTTGTGTGGATAGGTGGTGCTAGTCGCGGACTAACGGGTGGTTATCCTATCTCTATAGGTTGCGACGTCACTCATCCTCGTGCCTATAAATAGTAGTCCCCGACTCGTCATAAAGAAAAACAAGAACATTAAGAACTCAACTCGCGTTTTGATCACGCGGTTAAGATTTTATAACCTACGTGACTAAGTGAAGTTGACTCTCTGTGCAGGCTATGCGACTAGCATCAGATGTGAAAGGGAAACTAGATCCGATATACTCTAGAGGGGGGGGGGGGGTGAATAGAGTATATGGTGCTTTTAAAACACAAAAAAAACTTTTGCAAAGCTTTACAACAATTGTTGTAATGAGTGTGAGCAGGGAAGCAGAAATAAAACTAATCACAAAACTAAGTTATGCAAGAGCTAAGCACAAGAAAATCTAGGCCAGAAACAAAAAGAAAACAAGCAGAACCAGAGGACACAAGGAAATATAGTGGTTCCCCAAAGTTGGGTACATCCACTCTTCTACCACCCTAGGTAGGAATCCACTGCAGGATGGGTTGATCAGGTGTCCTGCGCACCAATGAGCTTTTGATAAGGTGCTCAAAAACCAAATCAGATTTTTTGATCAGGTGTCTTGCCACCAATGAGCTTTTGACAAGGTGCTCAAAAACCAGATTCAAACTTTTGAAGGGAGTTTGAAAAACCCTTTACAGAGTGGGGGTGAGAGAGTTATGGCAGTCTTCTCTTTCTCAATCAACTGAGAAGACTAAGTGGATTGATGTCAAAGCTCCCCCTGAATCCTTGAAATCTTCAGGAAGAAAAGCTTTGCTGAGGGTGATAGGCCTTCAAAGATAGATCTCCAACAATAGATGATTTCAGCAAGCTGAAATGTTGAGTGTCTGGAGTCTTGAAATGGTGTTGGCCTTGAACACTTTGAGAGCTGAAGAGATCTGAAGAATGCTTGATCTCTTTGATGAGTGTTCTTCAGAATTCTTCTTGACAGAAAATTTTTGAAAGAGTCTCTGTATACTGAGTTGTGTGTCCTATTCTTGTCAATCTCTATCTTGATTCAAAAACATTCTATCTTTTATTCTCTATGCCAGAATAGAATATCACTCTGTCAAAGATAGCCGTTGGTCTGCATTGATTACAGCCTTAATTGCATAATTTCTTCTAAAGAAAAGTCCACTGAATTATTCCTTGAAAAATCCCTTGAAACTTGGTCCAGAAGTAAATGAAAACGGCTAGCAGATCTTCTGAATTAAATGCAGAATAACTTCTAACTGATTTGAATTTGAATTCTGGAAGATAATTGAAAACGTCGAACTGAGCTCTGCTATCGTCGAGCTGAGCTTAGCGAACTAGAAAATTCAAGCAACAAAATAATCGTCGATCTGAGCTCAAAGATCGTCGAACTGAGCTCAGAGATAAGGATCCAATGCAGAGTCAAAATCGTCGACCTGAGCTCACCGATCGTCGAATGGAGTTCGACGATATTATGAAGTTGAGCTCAGCGATCGTCGAGTGGAGCTCGACGATATTATGAGGTTGAGCTCAGCGATCGTCGAATGGAGCTCGACGATCTGTAGAAGTTGAGCTAGACGATCGTCGACCGGAGTTCGACGAATCGTCGTGCTGAGCTCGACGATTAGACTTGGTCTACAGAAAAACTTGGTCTTCAGGGCAGCTTCCAATCCTAGACTTCTAACCCTTAGACTCAATTCTAATTGACCTATTAAGCTATACAGAAGGTCAAACACAGATTCCTAGAGACATAGTGATCCTGACCCAAATTAGTAATAGGGTGTTCCAACAATCTCCCCCTATTTGGGTTAGGAAAACTATTTACAGACTTTGGAAAAATTAAATAACATCATACAATCAGAAAACCATAAAAACAACAACAGCTAGACACAAAGCAGAAACATCACAGATATATATATATATATATATATATATATATATATATATATATATATATATATATAGACATCCAGATAGCAGTCAGAAAAACCAAAGATTGTCACCTTACAGAGCTACTTCTTCTCTTTGCTTTTAACCATCTTGATTTCTCTGTTAGGGTTCAGGGCTTCCTTGTTAGACCTAGTGTCATCAGCTGCACCCAAGTATGTTTGCTTTGAAGTCCTGGGAACCACAGCAGCAGGATGCAACTCCATGTATCTGTCTGCATCAAAGAACTTGCTGGAGGCATATCTTTCTAACTCCTTTTGTCTTTGCTCTGACATAGTAGAAATATTAGAAGTGTCTAAGCCTTGCTCTCTGGCTTTCTTTATCTGGTCTAATGCAACCATTTATTTCATTCT
This sequence comes from Platanthera guangdongensis, assembly GCA_039583875.1. Lineage (NCBI taxonomy): Eukaryota > Viridiplantae > Streptophyta > Magnoliopsida > Asparagales > Orchidaceae > Platanthera > Platanthera guangdongensis. The sequence goes on from CM077164.1 coordinate 965,470, forward strand.
AGCAGTCCAAGAGGCTGGGTTCTTTTCAGGGTCCTCAAATGGTACAGGTGGCTCATACCTGTTGGAAGAAGTGTCTTGAGGAGGCCTAGCAGACACTGTCTCTTTGAGCTTAAAGGGGAATGGACCAGAAGTAGTATCAGATGAAGCATGTCCTCCCCTGGAGTAAGGGTGCTGCCTGGAATGCCCTTTAGAATATACCTGAATATCTCTTTGACTTCCCCTGTATCCTCCTCTCCTGGAATAAGAACCCATAGATTGGCTTTCCCTTTGATAAGATCTGGCATGGGGTTGATAGGGAGCCTGGCTTCTAGCTGGGGCTTGACTGGCAGAGCTTCCACCTGCACCTGCATCAGGAGGAGGTGGTGGAGGATAAAGGTGCTGGAACTGGGAGGAGCCCTTCTCATACTTTCTTTTCTTCTTCATTGCTTTCAGCTGATTTTTAGAGTACTGCATCCAATGTTCAGTAATTTGGCAGTTATGCAGAATATAGTAAGGAATATCATTATCATCTTTTACTTTTGCAGGAGGAACCCTTTTCATAGCCTTGCTTCTAGCTTTCCTCTTCCTGGCAATAGTGGCAGTAGAGTCATCAGAGTCTGTCTTGAACTCATCAGAGTCAAAACTCTGGGCATCATATATAGCATCTATCTTCTTCATAAGATCTTTCTTCAGTTGAATTGCAGCAGATGAGGCAGAAGCAGAAGGGGCAGCAGTAGGAACAGCAGCAAATACAGCAGCAGATACAGGAACAACAGCAGATGGGGCAGCAGATTCAGCAGCAGATACAGAAGGAGAAGCAGAAACAACACTAGTAACTTCAGGAGTGATGACAGCAGCAGCTTCAGTAACAACAACAAAATCTTCAGCAGATGGAGCAACAGAAGCTGGAGAAGTGACAGTAGCAGTGACATCATCAGAATCTGCAGCAGGCACAAACACAGTGGCCTCTGTCATCAGAAAATCCTGGGATGTTTGCTCATTAGAAGCAATTTGAATTTCAGCAGCAGGGAGAACAACTTCAGCATTAGCATCAACAATTTCAGAAGCAAAGGCAGACCTTTCTTCATCAGCAGCAGCAGCAGTAATCACTGAGAGTACATAGGAGGAAATAATGCTGGGGTCACAGCCAGAGAAAGGCACTAGAGGCTTGGACAGATCTTCTGGGGGCTGGATAGCATTAGGCTCTGGGAGATGGCTGAAGTATGCAGTATCAAAGACAGAAAGCAAAGACCTTAGGTCTATTGCCAAAACTGCAGTAGGAGTCTGGACTGGAGTAGCAGCAACATGAGCAGCAGATACAAAAACAACAGCAGCAGCAGCAGCAGTATCAACAACAGGAGCAGAAGCAGCAGCAACATCAGCATGAAGGCTGGCTTCATATGACATCTCCCCCTGCCTGGATGCAGATACATCTGTATCAAGGCACACTGCTGGAGGTGCTGCCTGAGGAAGGAGGGAGGAAAGCCTGGCAGATAGGGCTGCCACTGACTGTTGTAGAGGAGCTAAGGAGGCCTCCATGAGAAGAGAGAGCCTGGGGGCAAGTAGCTCATACAACTTGTCAGCTAAGGCTGGCAGATCTACATGCTCAATAGCAGGAGCAGAGGTAGATGGGATAGGGATGGCTGAGGAAGCTGGAAGTGGAGGGCTGGAGAGTGGAGGGATGGATGGCTGAGGTGTGGGGATGGTGGAGATGGATAAGGGGATGGATATGGATGGAGTGAATGTTGGTTGGTCAATGATGTGGAGGAGGAGATCTTGGAATGAGGTTGAGGAAGAGGGTAATTCTGGAGGAGAAGAGGGGGAATCATCCATGTAGGATTCATCCAGAAGGGTGAATGATGGTATGGATGGAGATGATGTGACATATGGTGGTGGATAGAAGAACAATGGGTGGAAATGGTCTACTGGAGGTGATGAAATGGTTGCTGGAGATGGAATTGATGTTGGAGATGGGCTGGAGATGGTAATTGTGGATGAAGCTGGAATGGTGGATGGAAGAGGTAGGGTTGGGCTTGGAGGAGGAGAGGAAGCAGCAACAGCAGCAGCCAGGTCTTCTGCAGGAGCAGAGACCTGTGGGGGAGTGACTCTTTGAGTCCTGGTGCCTGAAGGAGCACTAGAAGAGGGCCTGCTGGGCTTGCTTATCTGCCTGTCCCACTTGCCAAAGAGGGCACAGGTGAGTCTCTTGGAGGCATTAATGTGCACTCCAGAGGAGACCAGCAAGGCAGGGCATTTGTTTTGCAAGAAGACTCCAAGGATTCTTCCAAAATTAACAAAACTTTTATTGATTTTCTTCTTTATCAGGTCAAAGAAGACATCTCCCCAGTTCAAGCTTTTCTTATCTACCAGAGCTCCCATGAGGCAGAGCTGATGTCTGGAGATAGTATCATGAGCTGAGTGCTTTGCCAGCAGCACTTTTCCTACAACATCTGCTAGGAACCTGTACTCAACAGACAAGTTCCTTTTGAATAACTTGCTAGGGTTTCCCTCTGGATGACCCATCCTGGCAAGTATATCAGAAAATTCCTCCCCAGATAATTCAGCAGAGTCTTCTCCATTTCTCAAACCAAAGACCTCTGTTAAAACTGTGGGGGTCAGAGGTACCTGAGTTCCAGCAATAGATCCAACTATTGTGTTGTTGTCAAGGTTGTGAGCAGTATAGACCCATTCCTTTATTTCATCTGAAGCAAGCTTGATTCTAGTGGTCATGAGGGCAGACAAGTTCTGATCCTTGAATAAACTCAAAATGTCCTGGAAGATTTGATCAGTAGTGTTGAATGAGTCCAGATCAATGTTGAATCCTGCATCGAACTTCATGGCGGCTAGAACAGCAACTGATACGGCCATTGTACCTGCAACAATTTAACAAACAAAACGAACAAGCGTAGAACTGTTTGGAGGGAAGAAAATTCTTGCAGAGAAATTGAAAGCGCAAGAGAGAACGACGGCGAAAAATGAGTTTTATATTAGGGTTCGACGCAGAATTGGAAAGATCGTTGAACTCAGTTCGACGATCGAGGCTTCTAAAGGAATCTGAAGAGACTCCAACATCGTCGATCTCCGTTCGACGATCTGGAAAGGCGTCGAGCTCCGTTCGACGATCGTTCAGGGGACAAAATCGTCGAGCGCCGTTCGACGATCGTTGACCGGAAGAGATAGTTCATACTATCTGAGGGGCGCCGAACTCAGTTCGACGATTCTGGGAATCGTCGATCTCCGTTCGACGATCTTTGGGGAAATCGTCGAGCGCAGTTCAGAGATCAGAAAATTCTAGACACTAAGAAAAATCAGAATTTTTGCCTAATCTTGGTCAACTTTTAGCTTTCCAAAATCTTAGGTATTATTTAAGACTTCCTCCATCTAACATTCCTAACTGATTTAGGAAGAAAGTGTGTTTCTTTTCATCCAAAGGCTTGGTGAAAATATCTCCCCTTTGTAAATCAGTTGGGATATATTGCAGTTCAATTTTATTCTTTTCAACATTGTCCCTTAAGAAGTGATGCCTAATCTCTATGTGTTTTGTCCTACTATTGAGGACTGGATTTTGAGCTATGGAAATAGCACTTGTATTGTCACAAAAGATTTTTGACTTCTCTAAGTTGTAACCATAGTTTAGGAGTTGATTTTGAATCCACAGTATTTGTGAACAACAACTACCTGCAGCCATATATTCAGCTTCAGCAGTTGAAGTTGACACAGATGTCTGTTTCTTACAAAACCAAGAGACAAGTCTATCACCAAAAAACTGACAAGTTCCACTGGTGCTTTTCCTGTCAATTCTGCATCCAGCATAATCAGCATCAGAGAATCCAGTTAACTCAAATGCTGAATCTTTTGGATACCAGAGACCTAGATTTGGACAACTTTTAACATACCTGAGAATCCTCTTTACTAATGTTAGGTGTGACTCTCTAGGGCTTACTTGGAACCTAGCACATGTACATGTAGCAAACATTATATCTGGTCTACTAGCTGTAAGATACAGTAAAGAGCCAATCATTGCTCTATATGTTGGCTGATCAACAGGTTTCCCATGTTCATCAGCATCCAATACAGCATTGGTAGGCATGGGTGTTTTCATACAAGATGCCTCAGACATACCAAATTTCTTAACCAACTCATTAGCATATTTGGTTTGAGAAATAAAGATGTCTTCAGCATGTTGTTTGACTTGCAATCCTAGGAAGAAGGATAGCTCACCCATGCTACTCATCTCAAATTTAGAATGCATTAGATTAGAAAACCTTCTGCACAATTTTGAGTCAGTAGAACCAAAAATGATATCGTCTACATAAATTTGTACTAGTAGGGTATGAGACTTATGGGTTCTAATAAAAAGAGTTTGGTCTACTCTACCCCTGATAAAACCATTTTCCAAGAGAAAGCATGCTAGGGTCTCATACCATGCTCTAGGAGCTTGCTTGAGACCATATAATGCTTTATTTAATTTAAAAATATAATCAGGATAAGTTGGAGAGATAAAACCTGGAGGTTGTCTGACATATACTTCCTCTTTGATGTCTCCATTTAAGAAAACACTCTTGACATCCATCTGATAAACCTTGAAGCCTTTGTGAGCTGCATAAGCTAAAAATATCCTGATGGCTTCTAATCTTGCAACAGGTGCAAAGGTCTGGTCGTAGTCAATTCCTTCTTCTTGAGAATATCCCTGGGCAACTAGCCTTGCCTTGTTCCTTATTATTACTCCTTGATCATCCAGTTTATTTCTGAATACCCATTTTGTTCCAACAATGGAATGATCCTTAGGCTTTGACACTAGTTCCCATACTTTGTTTCTCTCAAATTGATGCAACTCCTCTTGCATGGCAATGATCCAGTGTGGATCTTGATCTGCATCTTGAATGGACTGAGGTTCAATTTGAGAAAGGAAGCAAGTGTGCAACAGGTTTTGGTTGACCTGATTTCTGGTTTGCACACCAGCTAAGAGTTCTCCGATTATTTGGGTAATTGGATGGTCTCTTGATGTTACTAAATCAACAGGGGGTGTTGATTGTTCACCAACCTGTGTTGTTGTTTCCTCTTGTGGTACAACAACTGGCTCTTCAGGTTGTGCTTCAATGTGTTGAGCATTGCTTTCATCTTCACTGCTTTCTTCTTCTTGAGCAACCTGTAGCTTGTTCATATCTTCAACTAGAGAGTGTTCCTGCAAAGGTTCTATGGTAGAAGAAATCTTCTCCTTGAAGGACATGTTAGTTTCATCAAAAGAAATATGAACAGATTCCTCAATTTTCAAAGGTGATTTATTGTAGACCCTATAGGCCTTGCTGATCATGGAGTATCCCAGAAACACTCCTTCATCAGCTTTGGCCTGAAATTTTGCTAAGTATTTCTTGTCATTATTGTGAATATAGCAAATGCAACCAAAAATTCTGAAATAGTCAACTTTAGGTTTCTTCCCTTTGAGTAATTCATAGGGAGTCTTTCCCTTTAGTTTATGTATCAGACTTCTGTTCAGCACATAGTTGGAGGTGTTCACTGCCTCTGCCCAAAAGATAGAGGTAGATGAGCATCTGACAACAATGTAGTGGCAGATTCAATAAGGGTTCTATTTTTCCTTTCAGCTACCCCATTTTGTTGAGGAGTTCTAGGAGCTGAGAAAGTATGCCTGATCCCTTCACTTTGACAGAACTCTTGCATAAGAAGAGAATCAAACTCTGTCCCATGATCACTTCTGATCAGGGCAATGTGAGTATTGAACTCAATCTGTATACATTTGAGAAACTCTGTCAGACACTTAAAGTTATCAGACTTCTTCCTTAGAAAGAACACCCAAGTGAATCTAGAGAAGTCATCTACAATTACTAAAGTGTAGGATTTCCCTCCTAGGCTTTGTACTGTGATGGGTCCAAATAGATCCATGTGTAACAGATACAATATCCTAGGTGAATCACTCTTATTAAGTGACTTAAAACTGTTTTTTAGTTTGCTTGCCTAATTGACAAGCCTTGCAGAGTCCTTCCTTCTTGTAGGGGCCAGAAGGTAGTCCTCTAACAAGGTTGTCCTTGGAGAGCCTAGCAATAGTTCTAAGGTTTAGGTGTCCTAGTCTCTTATGCCATAAAACATTTGGTCTACAAACTGAGTTAAACAGGCAAATATCTATATCAGTTGAAAGAAAGTCTACTAGATAGATGTTACCTTTCCTTTTACCTGTCAACACAGTTGTGTTGTCCTCTGACTTGATTTTGCATAAGGTTTTGTTGAAGGTCACCTGGTAGCCTTCATCACACAGCTGACTGATGCTGATTAGGTTATGCTTCAGTCCTTCCACATATGCTACCTTCTTGAAGGTTACTGAACCAATCTGGACTGCACCATATCCTTTAGTTTGTCCAAAGTTGGAATCACCAAAGATAACCTTGGGTCCAAGCTTGGCTCTAAAGGCAGTGAGGTTGTCCTTGTTCCCTGTCATGTGCTTAGAGCACCCACTATCCAAATACCATTGCTGGTTAGATGTTAGATAGGTCTTCACCTGCACATAAAACAATTCACTTGTTTTTGACCCAGTTTACCTTGGGCCTAGGTTGATAACCTCTAAATTCAGAAATGAAAGACATCCCTGGCTGACTCTTATATCCTTCAGGATGATATCTCCTTGGAGGTAAAATCCATTCAGTATAAGGGTTGAAGGTTTGGGATGAAGAACCCTTAGGATTCAATTTTGACTTGCCTTTGAAAAAGTTTCCAGAGTTCTGACCTCTGTTCGACGATCTTGGAGCTGCGTTCGACGATCGTGGGTCAGATCGTCGAGCTCCGTTCGACGGTCGACTATGGCTGAGGTCAGGTATATGGGATCGTCGACCTGCATTCGACGACTTTGGCTGAGATCGTCGATCTGCGTTCGACGATCTGTCCTGAGATCGTCGAGCTGCGTTCGGTGATCGTCGATCTTCATTCGGCGATCGTCGATCTCCGTTCGACGATTTGTGCTGGGACTTAGTTTTCTGAGGCAGATCAGAATTTTTCCTGGCAACCTCTACAACTCCCTTTCCCTTGTCAGAAATGAACTTGATAGGAGTTGTCAGAACAATAGGTTGGCTGGATGAGGCACCCAAGCCCAGTGTACTGTTGAATCTTGAGTTCACTGTGCTTGTGATGTCCATCAGCTTGATGCTTCTCCCATTAAGGGATTCTTCAAGCTTCTTGGCCTCAGAGAGCTCACTTTTCAGTGTAGCTATCTGTTCCCTATAGTTCTCCAACTCCTGAGAGAGTTTGAGGTTTTCTGACTTTAAGACATTTTGTTCAGATAATTGATTTCTGAGAGAGATGATCTCTTTCTCAGACCTTAGCAGGTCTAAACATAGTGCTTTAAATTCAGATTTAAAATCTTCTGAAGTAAAATCAAAAGAGCTGATTACCTGATCTTCTTCAGGTTGAGTCTCTGAGTCTGACTCTGACTCCTCTTCCTCTGAGTTGTGTTGTGAGGCATTGATTGCCATCATGCAGAACTCCTTTTCCTCTGCATCATCCTCATCATCACTGGAGCTGGAAGAGGCTTCTGACTCCTCTTCAGTCTCACTCCAGGATTCAGCAACAAACCCTTTCCTTGTATGCTTATTTTTGCTGAAAGAAGGTTTGCTATTGCCACTCCTTTTGGAGTCTTTCTCCTTTCTTCTCTCTTTTCTTTCCCTTCTGTCCTTGTTCTTGTTCTCTGGACAGTCAGGAACTATATGCCCTGGTTTCCTGCAACCAAAGCAAATAATGTCTTTGTTATTGCCAATGGACTTGTCATACCTTGGCTTATCCTGCTCCTTGTATGATCTTCTTCTGAAGTCCTTTCTGGCCATCTTATAGAATCTTTTGGCCAACAAGCTGAGAAGTTCATCATTGCCTGTTCCTTTTTCTTCAGGCAGATCCTCAGTTGCCTTGAACGCTATGGTCTTCTCCTTTCTTGTGGCTGGTGAAGCAGCCTTCTGTTCTTCCTCTCTGTTCTTGATGAGTAGCTCATAAGATTTGAGCTTACCCAACAAGGCTTCAGTGGTGATCTCATTCAGACTTCTGGCATCTTTAATTGGCCAGATTCTTGAATCCCAAGTGCTGGGAAAGCATATTAGGATCTTGTCATTAAGTTCTGTCAGTGAGATCTCTTTATCTAATGTCCTCAGTTCACTGACAATTAGACTCAGTCTGTTGTACATGTCTCCCACTGACTCAGTTTCTCCCTTCTTGAAGTTCTCATATTGGGAGATGAGATGGGATCTTCTGTCCTTTCTCTCATCAGCTGAGCCTGAAACTATTTCTGAGAGCTTGTCCCAAATCTCCTTGGCTGAATTACATTCAGCTACCTTTTGAAAAATGTCATCTGACATTGTCTGAGCTAGAATGTTCATAGCCTTGGCATCAGCTACTTTCCACTTTTTGATGTCAGCATCTGTTCCTGATGGAGGTGGAACAGCATTTGTGCTTGTGCTCTCTGTGGGTCTTGGACACACTGTCAAAACAGAATTAAAAATATCTTCGTCAATAGAAATCATGTAGAGTCTAATCCTTGCTTTCCAAAGTGCAAACTTTGACAGATTGCACACTGGAGGTCTGGTGCTAGCATAATCTTTGTTTTGGGCCATGATTTGTGCAAACAAAATCTAATAATAACAAAAAGATCTAGTTTGGGATCTTGGGGTTCAGGTGTTAGCCTGTACAACCAATCAGGTATGGTATGTTTAACCAACCTCGCTTTGATACCAATTGAAAGGGAAACTAGATCTGATATACTCTAGAGGGGGGTGAATAGAGTATATGGTGCTTTTAAAACACAAAAAAAACTTTTGCAAAGCTTTACAACAATTGTTGTAATGAGTGTGAGCAGGGAAGCAGAAATAAAACTAATCACAAAACTAAGCTATGCAAGAGCTAAGCACAAGAAAATCTAGGCCAGAAACAAAAAGAAAACAAGCAGAACCAGAGGACACAAGGAAATATAGTGGTTCCCCAAAGTTGGGTACATCCACTCTTCTACCACCCTAGGTAGGAATCCACTGCAGGATGAGTTGATCAGGTGTCCTGGGCACCAATGAGCTTTTGATAAGGTGCTCAAAAACCAAATCAGATTTTTTGATCAGGTGTCTTGCCACCAATGAGCTTTTGACAAGGTGCTCAAAAACCAGATTCAAACTTTTGAAGGGAGTTTGAAAAACCCTTTACAGAGTGGGGGTGAGAGAGTTATGGCAGTCTTCTCTTTCTCAATCAACTGAGAAGACTAAGTGGATTGATGTCAAAGCTCCCCCTGAATCCTTGAAATCTTCAGGAAGAAAAGCTTTGCTGAGGGTGATAGGCCTTCAAAGATAGATCTCCAATAATAGATGATTTCAGCAAGCTGAAATGTTGAGTGTCTGGAGTCTTGAAATGGTGTTGGCCTTGAACACTTTGAGAGCTGAAGAGATCTGAAGAATGCTTGATCTCTTTGATGAGTGTTCTTCAGAATTCTTCTTGACAGAAAATTTTTGAAAGAGTCTCTGTATACTGAGATGTGTGTCCTATTCTTGTCAATCTCTATCTTGATTCAAAAACATTCTATCTTTTATTCTCTGTGCCAGAATAGAATATCACTCTGTCAAAGATAGCCGTTGGTCTGCATTGATTACAGCCTTAATTGCATAATTTCTTCTAAAGGAAAGTCCACTGAATTATTCCTTGAAAAATCCCTTGAAACTTGGTCCAGAAGTAAATAAAAACGGCTAGCAGATCTTCTGAATTAAATGCAGAATAACTTCTAACTGATTTGAATTTGAATTCTGGAAGATAACTGAAAACGTCGAACTGAGCTCTGCTATCGTCGAGCTGAGCTCAGCGAACTGGAAAATTCAAGCAACAAAATAATCGTCGATCTGAGCTCAAAGATCGTCGAACTGAGCTCAGAGATAAGGATCCAATGCAGAGTCAAAATCGTCGACCTGAGCTCACCGATCGTCGAATGGAGTTCGACGATATTGTGAAGTTGAGCTCAGCGATCGTCGAGTGGAGCTCGACGATATTATGAGGTTGAGCTCAGCGATCGTCGAATGGAGCTCGACGATCTGTAGAAGTTGAGTTAGACGATCGTCGACCGGAGTTCGACGAATCGTCGTGCTGAGCTCGACGATTAGACTTGGTCTACAGAAAAACTTGGTCTTCAGGGCAGCTTCCAATCCTAGACTTCTAACCCTTAGACTCAATTCTAATTGACCTATTAAGCTATACAGAAGGTCAAACACAGATTCCTAGAGACATAGTGATCCTGACCCAAATTAGTAATAGGGTGTTCCAACAAGATGGCTAGACCATTAGTGGAAAGCTTGGTGTGGAATAGTTCACGGTTAACAATCAGTGGTATACATTAGGTTGTGGTCTCAACAACTTAAAGTCACTTCTTTCGAGTTGCGGTTAAGTCAAGTAGTTCGCCCGGTCTATCGACGGATTCTGTTCAAGTTCATCAGCATTCAATAACAAGTATTTCGTGCGGCTAGTTGCGGTTTGGCGACTTTGGTGGTTTCGACAGGTTGTTTTTGACGGTTAGCAGTTGTGCGACCTGGGCGGTTAGAGTTTGCAGACCGCGCGGTTACTCTTGCTTGTACTATTTTGTTTTCATCCGACACATTGCGAAATCATGTCTCACAATGTATGTCTCGCTCTATAAATCAGATTTTTGAATTTCAGATTAAGACTCTTGAGCTTCTGCTGTGCTGATTTATACTTGGCTTTGGTTGTGGTTGAGTGTTCCTGCAACCTCTTTTGGCGTCCATCTTGAATTTTTACAGTCTGGGGCCGGTCGGGCCCGAGTTAAACCTAAGAGGGTTCACTATACCCCCTTATTTGGGTAGAGCCCGGCCTGGTTCCCGGCCCGGGCCAGGCCTAGGCCCTGCCAGGCCTAAGGCCCGTTTAAATTTGCCCACACTACCATTTTAATTAAGCAACAATTAGCTGCCATTTGTTAGCAAATTAGCTGCCAAATGTCAGCTAGCCATTGAAACCGGGGTCTTCTTGGGCCCGGTTTTGTGGGCTCCGCAAGCCCCCTAATTTTGCAAGGGCCTAGGCCTAATTTGAGTTGGGCCTGACCTGGACCCAACAACAAAGAAACCCAACGCTGGGGGCCTAGGCCCGGTCTAAACCCACCATACCTTATTTGCACGCCTAATTAACATTAACAAAATTTAATTTAATATAAATCCTGAGCTCTCCTACCATCATCTATAAACATATTGGTTTGATGTATAAGTGCTTCTAAGATGATATCACAATAGAGCAGGCTAAATAAATTAGCTAAAGTTTATTGAGCTTTGTTTTGCACCCAAATTAAAACTAATCTGTGTAAAAATTTTTGAGGTCCGAGAAATACTCAACCAGCCAAGAGATTAAGGCTCCGTTTGGGGGGACTTATTTTCACCGGTCAAGCGGTCACGATCGCATGAACCAGACCTTAATTAAGTCCCGATTCATGCGGTCGTGACCGCTTGACCGGTGAAAATAAGTTCTCCCAAACTGAGCCTAAACCACAAATAATGGAGTAGAGAAGCAACAATGACTTGTATTAATTTTCTAACTCAGATACAATGTCGGGATATACAGGTGCGAGATAAGATTTCATGTTGTATTAGATTTAACAAGGAAAAGTAAGACAAGACAAAATAGAGACCGCCAAACTACCTCTTAACCGCTTTACCGCATGCAGAGGTTGCACCATTTGTAGCTTATTAAACCACTAAAAGCTACCACGAGAAGAAGATCCACAGATAGGTCGCTCAACCGCATTACCGCCAGCGGTAAGGTTATCAAACCTCGCTAACCGCCTAGTCGTCAATTGCTGCTCTTAACTTTACACTGAAATCAATATGGGCCTTACTGCCAGCTTTAGCCGCCTAACCGCTGACGCTTGTTGCTAAGTTCACAGAAGATTAATCGTTGATCTCTCTTCTTCTTCTCGCAACTTGCTAACCGCGACCTTGCCTTCTCATCATTTGTTCTGTACAAATGACAGTGGGTTGGACCCCTATTTATCGCCGGGGAAAGGGAATATTCCAAAATCTTTAAGCTACCGCTGAAAGTAGGTTACCGCGGCGCGGTTACTTGGTCACGCATATGCGGTCACGCGACCTGGCGGTTACGCGGTCTCACGGCTTCAACCCCCAGTGGACGGGTTGCGTCGCACAAGCAACATTGTCAGAGTGGAGTTGCGAGCGAGCTACAGTAGGGTTATAGTGAGGAATGCCGAGCGCTCGGGGAGGGGATCGTGCGGAGGCTGCGAAGAACAGCATGAGTGGAGTTACGACATTACAAGAGGCGCGAACAAGAGAGGACGGTGATGCCCTAGCCGCATCGAGTTTGAGGAAAAGCGTATGCTTTTTGTGTGGGATCGAAAATGAGGGGAGAGATCGAGAGGGAAGATGATGGGGCTTGATGATTGAACGGCTCATATTAATCAAGCCAAAGTATTTCTAATTTAATGTTATTCACTGACTTCACTGTTTTTTTTATAATAGTATAGATATATAAAAATAATATAAAAAATGGTTTCCGTTAGCACTTGCTAACTTGTAAGAAATTAACAGCACGTGGACAAATTAGAATCCTCACCTAATCGATCAATAGCGAGCTAAGGAACATTAATTAATGAAGAGAAATGGAGTAATTAGTAATTAGTTTGGCCAAATAATTCAAGGGGCCGGGCGGCCATCCATCCATCCATCACCAAGGCAACAACACACACCAGGGGCACGTGATTAATTAGTGGAGCTAATCGCAATAATTATCCACACCTCTCTAGCTTAAGGCTGCTCAGATTATTAATTAATTCAAATATTGCGTGCTAATTAATTGTCCAGCTGGTCGCGTCATGGTCCACGAAGACCAAGCATGCATATAAGTCATATAAACATGCATGCATGATGATTAAATTACTTAGGGCTGAAGCTTCCTGGATATTGTAGTTCAAATATTTCATCAGATTTCTTTAATTTTTTGCAAGCAAATAAAAAAATAAGCTGAACTCGATCCTCCTCCACAATTGAGAATTCATGAGATTGAAATGAGAAGAAATCAAAACGTTACTATGTATGATTAGTACAGCGCATATATTGATGAATAAAATGTTAGACCCAAGTCTTTTAAGCTGGAACTCTTAGAACTTGCTCGTATCTCTTTTACACTATAAGAATATCGAAATCACGTACATTGAGACTCTGTTTGGGAAAACTTATTTTCATGAGATTATCAAGTCTGAATAGCCAAGCCAGAGTCTTTACCCAGGAGGCTGTTAGAGTTTGACCATGGGATTCTTAGAACAAGCCGCCAGCAAGATAACTACGATCCAGAAAAAATATTCAAGATATTATTGTTGGACGGTCAGCATGAACCAAAAATAGGCATGCTCGATTAGTCCCACACCGCCTACCCAGACGGTCCTGTCGTACTTATATTACTCCCGCCCCTCCAACCCTTGACCCGGGTTTTGGAGTGGAAAAAAGGGTGCGGAGGTTCAACATGGTATCAGAGTATGGTTCACGCTGAGGGGGCGTGTTGGACAGTTAGCATGAACCAAAAATAGGCATGCTCGATTAGTCCCACACCGCCTACCCAGACGGTCATGTCGTACTTATATTGCAACTATAGAGAAGAATGCTACCTGGTCATTAACCACAAAACCCCAAGAAAAAGATGTAATTGGGGTAAAATGGATTTATAAAGTAAAAACAGATGAACAAGGAGCATTGATCACGTATAAAGCCCGACGAATCAAGCGGAGGAGAAGAAACTTACGAGGATTCCCCTAGTAACGGCGAGCGACCCGGGTTTTGGAGTGGAAAAAAGGGTGCGGAGGTTCAACAATTATCATATTATCTATAATATATTAAAAGGGAAAAATGTTATTCGGTTAAATTTTTTACTTTCCGTTTTTACCTCTTTTTATTACAAAAACTTTAATCTCATTAATTTATGTATTTTAAAAAATTTAAAAATATGTTTTTTCATATTGGAAAAATCTTTTTCCTATAATAAAAAATATGCATTCACCACCAGCATGATTGGCGGAGTATGGAGTTCAGAAGTTTTTGAGTGGCAGGAGCGTCGTCACGTCAGGGCAAAGCTATGGCCGAAGTATTGTTGCGCGGGGTATTAGGGGCCCGTCCCGTGCACGGTCACATTTATGATACTGTCCCGATTGGCGGTGAGGATGAAGCCCCATACAATTCACTCGTATATTTATAAAGATATTATCACAATATCACATTAAGTTTGGCCAAATAATTTAAAAGAGTAAAGGACCGTGTAGAAATTCTATTGGAATCTGACATTGTCGGGACTTTTTTGTCGGTACAAGTAAATGAACATATTTTTATCTTTTTTTTGTTATAATTTCTGCAATTTACTTTGCAAGTTATTATTTTACAGTAGTGTTACTAGCAAATCATAAATCAATGTTAGCAAATCCAGTTTAGCCTTAATTTGTTTAATTTTTAAATCAATAAATCTCTACTAGCAAATCCATCCATTCTCCATCGATCCCTAGAAACTCGCTGCAAGTTTCTTCTTGCATGCTGCTGCTCCCGTCTTGCTTTGTCATCGCCCGTCGAGTTCTCTCCCTCTGTCGTCGGTGCCGTCGAGTTCTCTCCACATGTCATTGGTGTCGTTGTGGTCTCCCGACCTAGATCTGGTGAGAGGACCCGAGAAGGAAGAATCCCTCAAATGAGCGGCCGGACCTTTCTTGGAACCGGATGGGGCTATGGTGGTTGATGGTGGAAAATCACAAATATAGATCGGAAGGAAGGAGATGTAGGAAAGGGGGGAGGGGGAGAGAGAGACTGAACTTAACTGCAGGGCTCCAAGCGGGAGACTGAAGTGCGACTAGGGTTAGGTAGGAGAAGCAGAGGGGTAGAGAGAGAGAGAAGGAAGAAGGGAGAAAAATTGGCTAAACTCAGCGACAGGGCTCCAAGCAGGCGATTAAAGTGCGGCTAGGGTTAGATGTGAGAAGAAGAGGGGTAGAGAGAGAGAGAGAAGTAAGAGGGGATAAAAATTGGCTGTGCTCAGCCGCAGGGCTCCAAGAAGGCGACTGAAGTGCGACTAGGGTTAGACTGGAGAAGCAGAGGCGTAGAAAGAGGGAGAGGGAGAGGCGGACAGTGTTGAAATTTCTCACAAGCCGATCAACTGATACTTCTGGTATCAAGTAAACACTTCCAGAGCTATCAAACTGATCACTTGATCAAGCGGAAAGCGAGAACTAGGCACAGGAACACTCCAACTATAAATTGAGCTAACTAATCAGAATCAACAGAGAGCAACAACAGGTCTTGTATTATCAACTATCAACTTTACAGGACAAGATATACATTGCGAGACATGATTTCGTCAAGTACAATGGAGAATCATACAAACAAAAAAGAAACTTCAAGCCGGACGGACTGCCTCAGAGACCGCCAAGTCCGCTAAGACCTCCAAGCCGCTGCTGCTGCACCACAGATCTACGGAGTCCGTGCAGTCCGCGGACTACAAGTTATTCTGCTGAGACGACTGCTCTACAAGATGCCGCTGAACTGAACAAACAGACCGCCAAGTCTACCGAGACCGACGAACTGGTTATTGAACTTGAACTTCAATTGCTTGAGAGAAGACTGGCTGGCTGCCAAGTGCGACCTGCTGCAAACCCCGGATTGTAACCGAAAGCTCCACTGATTCCTGAACGCAATCAGAACCAGACTCTTGGCTTCACAGTGCTAGCTGCACAACCTACAAACAACAACCATTTAAACCTTCTCAATCCGTGCGGACTAGAAAACCGAGGCCGCAACAATTAATCCGCGCTCAACTTACTATTCATTCAGTTACTATTGAAGTGACTGAGGGTCCTATTTGTAGGTGGGGTGAGGAGTGTGGTCACTGCCCTAGTGAATAGAGTCACCACCACAGCTCGCAGCTAGCACAACTCAGACCGCCGAGTCCACAAGGACAAGTCCAGACCAGTCGATTCGCCCGACACGAAGTAAGGAAGCCAGTCTGCAACCTGGCGGACATCACACTAGTCCGCACGCTTCGCGACACGCAAACAACAACATCCCACATACTGCACCAGTCCGCATGCTACACGCGTGTTAACCCAGAAATCGGCGATCCTTCCCAAGGTGGCCAGCTGGCTCATCGTGACCCTTAGATTCTCCCTTTTGATCGCGATGGGTCCAAGCGTAGGCGGACAGTTTTTCCTATCCGCCTAGGTCTCCTAGCAACCGCGTGCCCTGCGGGATGACGGGCTATTCCCATGGCTCACCCTCGCGGGACATGCGGTTAGGTCCACTAATCGTGCAGTGCTTTTCCTTGCAGGAGTCCGCCAACAGCATTGCCAGGAGCGGCCTCCTATTTCGCCCAAGGGGCGGTGGTCTTCAGCCGCCGTCCGCCGAGGCCGCCCACCAGGGGCGGCCTCCCTGCTGCCCGAGGGGCGGCGGCCTCCTGCCGCCGTCCGCCGAGGCCGCCCACCCGGGGCGGCCTCTGCCCGCCAGCCGGACGGACTCCCTCTGGAGTCCGCCCAGGCCGCCCGCAAGGGGGCGGCCAGGCCCGCCGGGCGGACTCCCCCTGGAGTCCGCCCAGGCCGCCCGCTAGGGGGCAGCCCCGGCATCCAGCCGGGCGGACTCCCCCCGGAGTCCGCCCAGGCCGCCCGTAAGGGGGCGGCCAGGCCCGCCGGGCGGACTCCCCCTGGAGTCCGCCCAGGCCGCCCGCTAGGGGGCGGCCCCGGCATCCAGCCGGGCGGACTCCCCCCGGAGTCCGCCCAGGCCGCCCGCAAGGGGGCGGCCAGGCCCGCCGGGCGGACTCCCCCTGGAGTCCGCCCAGGCCGCCCGCTAGGGGGCGGCCCCGGCATCCAGCCGGGCGGACTCCCCCCGGAGTCCGCCCAGGCCGCCCGCATGGGGGCGGCCAGGCCCGCCGGGCGGACTCCCCCTGGAGTCCGCCCAGGCCGCCCGCTAGGGGGCGGCCCCGGCACCCTGCTGGGCGGACTCCACCCGGAGTCCGCCCAGGCTGCCCGCTAGGGGGCGGCCTCCGGCCTGCCGGGCGGACTCCTCCCGGAGTCCGCCCAGGTCGCCCGCTAGGGGGTGGCCTCCAGTCCTCTTCAGAGCCTCCTTCCGCTTGCTTCATCAGTCAACAGTGGAGGACCCAAAATCTCAGTCCGCGGAGTCCGCGCAGGTCGTCATGCTGACGTCACTGGGCCCCGCTTCTAGAAGAACTCCCATGGGCCTATAAATAGCCCTTGAAGCCTCTCATTCAAGGATCCGGAAGGTGGAGGCAAGTCTTGCCAGCAGCCCCTGCGGACTCCGTTTTCCAGTCCGTCATCACCTCTCCAGCAAGCTCTGCGGACTCAGTTTCCTGTCCGCGCAGTCCTCCACAGCTCTTCAGCAGCTTGCCTGCAGACTCTGCAGACTCAGTTTCCCAGTCCTCCAGCAGCTGGCAGACTCTTTTACTTAGTCTCTGGCAGCTTCTCTTCTCTGCTTTCTGGCAATTTCTTCTCTCTTAGCCGCCAGCTTCTCCTTGTACCCCTTTTATTGATTTGTTGTAAAGGTGTACTTGTAAGCTTGTAACCTCTAGCTTTTAATAAAAGGAAAGCCCGTCGCAGGAGTGGCATTTAGGCCGCGGCGGGCAAAGTGTGTTGTTGCCGCTGCTAGCGGCCCCCTTCTTCTTCTCTCTGCTCAGCAAGCCTTGCTCCTCTACGCAGCAAGCCTTGCTCCTCTACGCAGCAAGCCTTGCTCCTCTGCTCAGCAAGCCTTGCTCCTCTGCTCAGCAAGCCTTGCTCCTCTGCTCAGCAAGCCTTGCTCCTCTGCTCAGCAAGCCTTGCTCCTCTGCTTAGCAAGCTTCTTCTCTGCTCAGCTCAGCTCTTCTCGACAACCAACCTGCAAGCACAACCGTCATATTAGCCGTCTGCTCGACAGCTCCTGGTCAACCTCCTTCTCATCTCTTGATCAACCCGCTCTGTTGATCAAGCTTCTCTCCTCTATCCCCGCAACCCTCTTTGACAAGCCGTTTGCTCCACTCTCGAGCACTTAGAGGCTTCCTTCATTTCCTCCTCTCCTCCTCTCCTAACTTGTGAGACCGAACACCCCCTCCGTGTTAGCTGGCTGGTGCCCCGCGACGTTTCCGCGCATCAACAGTTAACACGCGGCCTTCAGATCCGGTCAGACGGTGAACAGCGACAGTCAGCCATGTCAGATCAATCAGCCGAGAACTTTGCTCCAAGTCCCAGTGAAGATCCTCTCTGGGAAGCTTTTGAGCAGTCGCGCCGTGAGAATGCTCAACAGCTCCAAGCCATCAACCAAGTCCTTGCTGCAATCACGCAGCGGTTAGACTCTCATCCAGCAAGTGCTCCAGCTGCTCCAGCTGCTCCGATCAATCTAACACCAACATCGGAGCATAAGCAAGCTTATTCTCAAGCTTGTCCACCGTTCTATCCGCCTTACACCCCAACCTTCCCGCAAGGTCCTGCTGCTCCTTTGAGAACTCAAGATGAAGAGTTTGCCGCTAGCCAAAACTTCTTTCGGCAAGCAGCCCGGGGAAGTCCTGCTAGATTTCTTAACTTTCAAGGAAGTCATCCTTGCCCCCCAGCTCCTGCCTCTGCTCCTCCCCCAGCAACTTTTCCTTTCTACCCTCCTGCTTCTTTTGCAGCTGCAGCCTATGCTCCCTTTAATCCCTATGCTGTATGAGAGCAGGAAGAGCCATCGCCCTTTATTGAGAGCGTTCGCCTTGAACCTACTCCAGCAAACTTTAGAGAGCCTCGACTGCCAATCTATACTGGAGAGACTGATCCGGTCAAGCATCTTCAAGCATTTGAATCAGCCGTTGCTCTCAAGACTCTGTCAGATGCAACCAAGTGCAAGCTCCTTGTGACAACCTTTGATGGGCAAGTGAGGGATTGGTTATATGGCCTCCGTCCTCACTCCATCGCTTCCTTCCTTGATCTTCGTAGAGAGTTCCTTCTCAGATTCTCTACCTCCTCCAAGAGAAAGGGCGGTCCTGAAGCCCTCTTTGAGATCAGACAGCGCAGTGATGAAACTTGGTCTCAATTTGTTGATCGATTCCAGAGAGAAATTCTGGACATCGAAATCGTTGATCAAGAAATGTACCGGGTGGCTCTTATCCACGGTCTCCGCGAAGGGCCTCTCAAATTTGAAGCCAATGTCCGTGCTCCAAGGACATACCAAGAGCTGATCGCTTTAGCCAACTCGTACATCCGAGGCGAGAAGAGCAATCCAGGCTTCGTCTCCAAGCTCGTATCAGAGAAAGATCCATTTCGCAAGCAGCCTCTAAGGTCTCCTTGCAATCGTTTCCCAGCTCACTCAAGGAAGGAGAGAAGGCTTCATCGCCAGTGTTACTCCTTCCCGAGCCGCGATGCTCAAGATCCATTGCTACCACTAGCTCCTTCTCAAACAGCAACTATTCAACAAGAGCAAGACGATGACTTGCATGAGTCTAATCTCGACGACGTCATGCAAGAAGTAGTCCAGATCATGAAAGATAGGGCAAGCTACAAGAAGCCCTATCGACCGACCGATCAGAGGTCTAGAAACTCAGAGCCTTATTGTGAATTCCACAAAGAGTCAGGCCATCGAACAGAAGACTGCCGAGCATTCCTCCAGCTTGTACAAAGGATGCTCCGGCAAGGCAAGATGCATGACTTGCTTCCTAAAGAAGATCGCCCTGATCCATCAAATTCAAAGGGCAAAGAAATTTCAGACGCTCCTTGCTCCTCAAGTGGAGTGAACCACGTCGAAGAGCCTCCTCTCCTCGTTGTTCACCCAACCGTTGAATGCTTCGATGCTGATGACGAGGGTATACTGGGAAGGCTATTCTAAACTAGCAAGGATTTCACAGTCCTCCAAAGCGATGGACTTCACAGTCCTCCAAAGCTTCTTGCAACCTACAGGGGTTATCTCAACCCTTACTCCCTCTTTCAAACATTTTCATTACAGCACTTCTCAGTGTTCTTTTACTGCTTTTCTGCAAAGCTTTTATTCAGGGATCCCGTACTGACACAGTTCCCTTTTTGTTGCCCCTTCCTCTCCTCTCTCTCTCTCTCTGGGATCAGTACGCCAATGAGATTTCGCCGAGTCTGAAACGTTCCCTCCGTAGTTTGTTCTCGCACTACCTCTTCGACCACATATGGCGGGAGTATACCCATGTGTGTAGTGGGAGCAGTTCATCTACGACTATGGGCTTCAGTCTTAGGATCCTAGCCGGCATCTGACACAGAGTTTGTTCTAGGGGAGCCCCATGTGTTAGCTCTGCTGTGCGTCTTATAGGAAACACTACGGTTAGGATGATCTTCGCTGGACAAGCAATGGCGATCAAGCGTAGCCTTATCTCTTTGATCATCCTTCAACTGTGGTGGCCGAGCACTCTCCGGTACCCTCGATCCGTGCCTCTCGGGTTCTCACAACTCCACTGATCAATACACAGACAATATAGGCCTCTTGGCGCAAGCTGTCTCGTTGATCAGTGATGCTTGTGCCCAAGGCAAGAGAGCAGAGCTTCTAGCGATCCTTCTCAGGATCTCTCTTGCTTCTAGCGATCCTTCTCAGGATCTTCCTTGCTTCCAGCGGTCCTTCTCAGGACCTTCCCTTGCTTTTCTCTTCTGTGCCCTCCTTGAGGATGCGCGACCAGCCCGCTTTGAGCAGGACCATACTCGGAATGATTTTCTCAGTCCAGTGATGCATAAGGCCCACGGGGAACACCTGTGGCAGCATTCAACCCTCTGTAGTCATTCCGAACATGGACCTCTTTTTCCTTTCCCCCCTCCTTGAGGATGCGCGGCCAGCCCGCTTTGAGTAGGACTATACTCGGGATGATTTTTCGGGCAAGTGATGCATAAGGCCCACGGGGAACACCTGTGGCAGCATTTAACCCACTTTAATCATTCCGGGTGTAGACCTCCTTTTCTCTCTTGCCTTCTTTCACAGGTGAACATGTTATTCCGACCTACCAAAAGGATTTCCAGCAATCACTTTGCTCATGCTCATCCTATATGAATTGCTTATTCAAAGCTCTATCGGATGATGACTCGCACTCTACCTATATAATCTCTATTGCTCTCATCTCCTATACATTGTTTGCTCAAGCGCTATCAGCTATGCTATTGCAATCCAGTCATATCTGTCAGCAGTCAACACTCAGTTTATTGATCTGGGTTTCATAATTGTATTCATCAGGCATTCTTCTTGCTAGTTGGTCATATCGGCCTTATCTTGTCGACAGTTAACAGTCAACAGTTAACACTTGCAACCCTTCTCTTCACAGGTACTTGCAAGTTATCTTCATATCTTATTTGCTTCTGACTCCTCTTCTTGCAGAGATTGGCAAACACCTGCAAGCCTCATCCAGGTACTTGCAGTCTAAATCATTATTTTGTATCTGCCGCTCACTCTTTTCTTTCTACAGTGAATAGCAGACACCTGCAAGCCTCATCCAGGTACTTGCAGCTTATTTTATATACAATACCTGCTCCTAACTCTCTTCTTGCAGAGATCAGCAAACCCTTGCAAGTTTCTTCACAGGTACTTGCAAGTTACTCTCATATATTGTGCATACTCTTAACTCTTCCTTTGCAGAAACCAGCAAAGACTTGCAGGTAACCTTCCAGGTACTTGCGAGTTGTTATGCCCTTCTGTTTTCCTCACTTTTGTTTTGCAGAACGGTTACAGAAGACACGCCTTCTTCGTTTTGCAAAAGCAAATTCAGCCTCCCTACTGCCCGAGGGGCGGCGGCCTCCTGCCGCCGTCCGCCGAGGCCACCCACCCGGGGCGGCCTCTGCCCGCCAGCCGGGCGGACTCCCCCTGGAGTCCGCCCAGGCCGCCCGCAAGGGGGCGGCCAGGCCCGCCGGGCGGACTCCCCCTGGAGTCCGCCCAGGCCGCCCGCTAGGGGGCGGCCCCGGCATCCAGCCGGGCGGACTCCCCCCGGAGTCCGCCCAGGCCGCCCGCAAGGGGGCGGCCAGGCCCGTCGGGCGGACTCCCGCTGGAGTCCGCCCAGGCCGCCCGCTAGGGGGCGGCCCCGGCATCCAGCCGGGCGGACTCCCCCCGAAGTCCGCCTAGGCCGCCCGCAAGGGGGCGGCCAGGCCCGCCGGGCGGACTCCCCCTGGAGTCCGCCCAGGCCGCCCGCTAGGGGGCGGCCCCGACATCCAGCCGGGCGGACTCCCCCCGGAGTCCGCCCAGGCCGCCCGCAAGGGGGCGGCCAAGCCCGCCGGGCGGACTCCCCCTGGAGTCCGCCCAGGCTGCCCGCTAGGGGGCGGCCCCGGCACCCTGCCGGGCGGACTCCACCCGGAGTCCGCCCAGGCCGCCCGCTAGGGGGCGGCCTCCGGCCTGCCGGGCGGACTCCTCCCGGAGTCCGCCCATGTCGCCCGCTAGGGGGTGGCCTCCAGTCCTCTTCAGAGCCTCCTTCCGCTTGCTTCATCAGTCAACAGTGGCGAACACAAAATCTCAGTCCGCGGAGTCCGCGCAGGTCGTCATGCTGACGTCACTGGGCCCGCTTCTAGAAGAACTCCCCTAGGCCTATAAATAGCCCCTGAAGCCTCTCATTCAAGGATCCGGAATGTGGTGGCAAGTCTTGCCAGCAGCCCCTGCAGACTCCATTTTCCAGTCCGTCATCACCTCTCCAGCAAGCTCTGCGGACTCAGTTTCCTGTCCGCGCAGTCCTCCACAGCTCTTCAGCAGCTTGCCTGCAGACTCTGCAGACTCAGTTTCTCAGTCCTCCAGCAGCTGGCAGACTCTTTTACTTAGTCTCTGGCAGCTTCTCTTCTCTGCTTTCTGGCAATTTCTTCTCTCTTAGCCGCCAGCTTCTCCTTGTACATCTTTTATTGATTTGTTGTAAAGGTGTACTTGTAAGCTTGTAACCTCTAGCTTTTAATAAAAGGAAAGCCCGTCGCAGGAGTGGCATTTAGGCCGCGGCGGGCGAAGTGTGTTGTTGCCGCTGCTAGCGGCCCCCTTCTTCTTCTCTCTGCTCAGCAAGCCTTGCTCCTCTGCTCAGCAAGCCTTGCTCCTCTGCTCAGCAAGCCTTGCTCCTCTGCTCAGCAAGCCTTGCTCCTCTGCTCAGCAAGCATTGCTCCTCTGCTTAGCAAGCTTCTTCTCTGCTCAGCTCAGCTCTTCTCGACAACCAACCTGCAAGCACAACCGTCATATTAGCCGTCTGCTCGACAGCTCCTGGTCAACCTCCTTCTCCTCTCTTGATCAACCCGCTCTGTTGATCAAGCTTCTCTCCTCTATCCCCGCAACCCTCTTTGACAAGCCGTTTGCTCCACTCTCGAGCACTCAGAGGCTTCCTTCCTTTCCTCCTCTCCTCCTCTCCTAACTTGTGAGACCGAACACCCCCTCCATGTTAGCTGGCTGGTGCCCCGCGACGTTTCCGCGCATCAACAACGCGGACACCGCACTAGCCCGCACAGCTTGCGAACACTGCACCAGCCCGCCACACGAGTCCACGACCAACATGCACAGATCACTCGGTCAACCAGCGGACACCGCGGGCACTGCGAATACCCTGGACTTGTCACAGAGAGTGACCAAGTCCAGCAACCCACCAATCATATGGCGCGAGCTCGGCAGACACGAAGCCAGCTCGCCAGCTCCAAGCACAGTCCGCCACCAAGAACACAGTTATCACCCACCGCATCACCAGAGATCAAGGGAATGGACCAATGCCGATTTTGCGATCTCCAAACTCAGTCCGCCACAACGGACTCCGCGGACTCGAACTGAGTCCGCCCCATACCCGCGAATACAACAACAATCCGCCCGATTATAACAAGGAGAACAAGCTAACAACAGAACCACAAGCCGAGCTGACTGAACACCGCCATCAGGTCGCAATAGATAGACCGTCCATGCCGCACCATCACTAAACCAAGACCGCACCATCAGTCCGCCCAGGCCGCGCGGTCTGCTCGATCAACCACTTTCACTTCACAATTTTCAACAATCCCACTTGAAGTGAGAAGTGGTGATCAATCCCAACAGTCCCCGTAACCGTGTAAACAACACCTTCGACAACGGCTTTGTGAAGATTTTTGCGACATTGTTCTCACTCCGCACATGCTCCACCATAAGAGATCCCTCCAACACCTTCTCCCGAATGAAGTGGTGTTCAATCTCTATGTGCTTGGTCCGAGCGTGACAAACTGGATTATTTACCAGCTTCAGGGTACTTTCATTGTCACCGCTCAGCATAGTAGGACAACATACTTCTTCATCGACACCCTCTACTAGTCTCCTGAGCCAGATGGCTTCCCGAGCTGCTAAGGCCGAAGCCTTGTATTTTGCTTCCGTAGTCGAGACGGACACTGAGTATTGCTTCTTGCTACACCAAAATATACTGCCAGATCCGCAAGTGAAGACATAACTGGATGTTGACTTCCGGTCGTCTGCATCTCCCCCATACTCAGCATCCGAGTATCCTTGAAGAATAAACTCTGTGCCTCTTCTATAAAGGAGACCCATATCAGAAGTGGCCTTCACATACTTCAGGATGTTCCTAGCCGCCATCAGATTAGGCTTCCTAGGTTCCGTCATATACCGACTTACTCGGCCAACCGCGTAAGCAATGTCTGGGCTCGTAATCGTCAAGTAAATAAGACTGCCAACTAGAGCCCAAAACACTAATGGATCCAAAAGAATCCTCCCCTCAACTCGCCGAAGTTTGACGCCTGAATCAAATGGAGTAGAACTACTCTTCCCCTCCTGCATGCCGAATTACTAAACGATCTGTTCCGCATAACCCTTCTGGGACACGAGTATGCCGCTCTCCTTCCTCTTCACCTCAAGTCCAAGAAAATGGTGGAGTTCACCCAGATCCTTCATCTCGAATCTGATAGTTAGCTCTGCCCTGAGCCTAGCTACTTCCTCCTTGGAGCTCCCCGTGATGATCATGTCATCCACGTACAATAGCACCAGGACTAGAAGCCCCCTCTTCTTCTTGATGAATAAGCTCGAGTTTGAGTTTGAAGCCAGATAGCCGCAGAACTGGAGGTATTCTGCAATCTTCTCATACCAGGCTCGAGGAGCCTGCTTCAAGCCATAAAGAGCTTTCCGGAGTTTTCAGATGTAGTACGGATGTTCTTCAGAAATGTAGCCGAGCGGCTGATCCATGAAGATGTACTTGTCGATCTCCCCGTAAAGAAAGGCATTTTTTACGTCTAGCTGCCACATCTTCCAGCCCTGACAAGTCGTCAAAGCTATCGCCACTCATACTGAAGTCATCTTCACCACAGGACTGAACGCCTCCTCATAGTCCTCGCCGTACTATTGCGAAAAACCTCGAGCTATAAGGCGAGCCTTGTACCGCTCGATGCTTCCATCTGCCTTCTTCTTCATCTTGTAGATCCACTTGCAAGTTATAGGAGTAACACCATAAACCTTGGGCACCAAGTCCCAAGTTTCATTCTTCTTGAGGGCAGCCATCTCCTCATCCGTGACATCGTCCCACTCCTTAACTCCAGTGGCTTCTTCAAACTTTGAAGGCTCCCGCTCATCCAGGGGGCCAACAAAGAAATAAGAGACAAAGATCACCGTGTTCCCTTTGCAATACCGAGCTGGTGGCTTGATGGTTCTCTTCGATCTCCGAAGAGGATGCTCCTTGCTCACCACCTCCGCTGCTTCTTCAGAACCAGCTCTGTTCCCGGGCACACTTGGAGTATCACTCCCCCTGCTTCCCGAACTAGAAGCTTCTGACCTAGAGCTTGAAATACCTGGAGCTCCTAGTGACACATGCAGCTCCACATGAAGATCTTCAACAGTTTCCCTCTGCCCTTCATCAACCCTGCTCTCCTGCATCTCAACAGTGCTGCCTCCATACGACGTCAGCTCATCAAAGACAATATCTATTGATACAAAGAACTCCTTTATAACAAGATCCATGCACTTCCAGCCCTTCTTTCGCTCATCATAGCCCACAAAGACATGCTTCCTTGCCTTTGCATCAAACTTGGTCCTCTGAGCATCCGGGATGTGAACATAGCAGGTTGATCCAAACACCCGAAGGTGTTCCACACTTGGCTTCTCCTTGAACATCATTTCCATGAGAGACTTCATGTTGATCGGACTCAGAGGCATCCAATTGATGACGTAGGTTATGTAGGCCATTCCTTCTGCCCAAAAAGACCTAAGAATACCTTTTGCAAGAAGCCAACACTTGCAAGTTTCCGTCAAGTGATGGATCTTCCTCTCTGCTACTCCATTTTATTATAGAGTATGAGCACAAGTAATCTCTCTTTAGATCCTGTGCTTCCTATAGAAGTTATAGAACTCAGATGATATAAACTCACTACCGTTGTCTGATCTGAACTTCTTGATCCGCAAGCCAAGCTGACCATCCACCAACTCCTTGAACTCCACAAACAATTGGAAAGCTGCCGACTTCTCCTTCATAAAATACACCCAAGTGTATCTTGAGTTGTCATCAATCAATACCGGCATGTATCTGCTGCCTCCAATACTAGCGCTAACCATTGGCCCCATCAGATCACAATAGATGCATTCTAATGGTGTCTTGCTCCTCGTTTGTGACTTATCAAACGGAAGGAGATGATCCTTACCGTACTGATACCCTGCACAAACGTGGTCATCTCCGTAGGATGACAACTTTGGCAAGCCTTTCACAAGGCTCTTCATTGCCATAGCTTTCATTTTGTCCATCCCAAGGTGCCCTAGTCTTTCATGCCAGATAGCCGCACTATCATTGTCCCTCATCCGATCTACATAAGAGCTTGTTGATAAGACAAACAAGTCTCTTACTCTTCTCCCTATATGAGCAACATCAACCTTTATCACTGATAAGTTGCGGAGAAACCTTACTGCTGTTGGGCCAAACAGAACATGATAGCCCGCGTCAACTGCGTTGGTCACTGAGAAGAGGTTCTTCTTCATGTCAGGTACGTGATACGCACTCCTTAAGGTAAGCGAACTCTGAGCACTATCCAAAGAAACAACACCCTCCTTCTCTACAGAATGAATAAAGTCATCAGGTGTAATAATAACTTCATTACCTGAGAACGGTTGCAGCGAAGAGAACTTCGACTCATCTCCAGTGAGGTGATGACCACACCCTGAGTCGACTATCCTATCATCTTGGTAATCAATGGTGGAAAGCGCACGAACACACATGCTTGTCAAGAAGGCTCCTCCCCACCCAACTTCCTCAGTACTGGAAACAACTCCCTCTTTGCCTGCAACATGCCCAGGTTGCAGCTTGACCTTGCAGTCACGCTTGAAGTGTCTTAGCTGATTGCACCTATATCACTTCAACTCCTTCCAGTTCTTCTTAGGAGCAGCGCTACTCTCTTGCTGATATGAAGTTGAAGGCCCATCCTCAGCAGCAGACTTCTTCTTCTTCTCTCATATCTTCTTCTTCTTCTTATCAGTGAAGAGAGCCTCACTACCTCCTTCAAAGATAGTCACCCCGACCATCTGCCTAGCCAAGCTCTCCTGTGACGCCAGCAGATTTTCCAGCTCCAGCAAAGAAGATTGAGTTGCCCACCCTTGAATTAAAGTCACAAAGGCCACATACTCCTTCCGCAAACCACGAACTATATGCCTCTTCAACTTAGCCTCAGAGATAGGCTCATCAGAATCCAATGCTGACATTTCAGTGCACATGTTCTTCATATTTAGGAAGAAATTCGAGATAGAGAGATCTCCTTGAGTTGTCTTAGCCAACTCATTCTTTAAGAACTGTAGCCTTGCTACATTCTTCCTGTTGAACAAACCATCAATGATTGTCCAAATCTCAGCAGCAGACTCACATCCTAAGATGTGATCAAAGAGCTACGGTGATACAGCCCGTTTGAGAGCAAACTCTGCCTTTGCATTAGTCTTCCTCCAAACTCTCACCTGCTCGGCAGAACCAGTTCTAGCAGTCACTTCTTGCTTGTCGTCACCACCGACGACCTCCCACAACTCCTCGCCCAAAAGATAGTTCTTCATACACGACTTCCACTTCTTGAAGTTAGTCATTGTAAGAAGTTCAATGCCAAGACCACTTGCATAAGCTCATTCCATTGCACCAACCACTGATCACAAAGCTTCCAGAAGCGTCGAGCAGAACTGAGTTTGATCACTGCTCACTGCTCAAGCCACTATTCCCTCTGATACCATGTTGAAATTTCTCACAAGCTGATCAATCGGTAGTTCTGGTATCAAGTAAGCACTTCCAAAGCTATCAAGCTGATCACTTGATCAAGAGAAAAGCGAGAACTAGGCGCAGGAACACTCCAACCATAAACTGAGCTAAGTAATCAGAATCAACAGAGAGCAACCATAGGTCTTGTATTATCAACTATCAACTTTACAAGGTAAGATATACATGACGAGACATGATTTTGCCAAGTACAATGGAGAATCATACAAACAAAAAGAAACTTAAGGCCAGGCAGACTGCCTCAGAGGCCGCCTAGTCCGCCAAGTCCGCTGAGACCACCAAGCCGCTGCTTCGGCACCACTGATCTACGGAGTCCGCGTAGTCCGCGGACTACCCGTTATTCTGCTGAGATGATTGCTCTACAAGCTGCCGCTGAACTGAACGAACAAACCGCCAAGTCTGCCGAGACCGACGAACTGGTTATTGAACTTGAACTTCAATTGCTGGAGAGAAGAATGGTTGGCCGCCAAGTGCGACCTGCTGCAAACCACCGATTATAACTGCAAGCTCCACTGCTTCCTGACCGCAATCAGAATCAGACTCCTGGCTTCACAGTGCTAGCTGCACAACCTACAAACAGCAACCAATTAAACCTTCTCAATCTGCGTGGACTATAAAACCGAGGCCGCAACAATTAATCCGCGCTCAACTTACTGTTCATTCAGTTACTATTGAAGTGACTGGGGTCCTATTTATAGGTAGGGTGAGGAGTGTGGTCACCGCTCTAGTGAATAGAGTCACCCCCAGCTCGCAGCTGGCACAACTAAGTTCGTCGAGTCCGTATGGACAAAGCTAGACCAATCGATTCACCCGATACCAAGTCAGGAAGCCAATCCGCAACCTGGCGGACACCGCACTAGTCTGCACGCTTCGCAACATGCAGACAGTAACAACCCACATAGTGCAACAGTCTGCATGCTACACGCGGACACTGCACCAGCCCGCACTGCATGCGAACACCGCACCAGCCCGCCAAATGAGTCCACGAACAACAGGCACAGATCGCCCGGTCAACCAGCGGACATCGCGGGCACTGCGAATACCCTGGAATTGTCATAGAGAGTGACCAAGTCCAGCAACCCACCAATCATATGGATCGAGCTCGGCAGACATGAAGCCAGATCCCCAGCTCCAAGGATAGTCCGCCACCAAGAACATGGTTATCACCCACCACATCACCAGAGATCAAAGGAAAGGACCAATGTCGATCTCGCGATCTCCAAACTCAGTCCGCCTCAACGGACTCCGCGGACTCGAACTGAATCTGCCACATATCCGCGAATATAACAACAATCTGCCTGGTTACAATAATGAGAACAAGCTAACAGCAGAACCACAAGCCAAGTTGACTGAACACCGCCATCAGGTCGTAATAGACAGACCGGCCATGCTGAACCATGACTAAACCAAGACCGCACCATCAGTCCGCCCAGGCCGCGCGGTCTGCTCGATCAACCACTTTTACTTCACAATTTTCAACAGACAGAACCAGTAAGAAGACAGCCGACGGAATCCAGTGACGACACTGCACGAGGTGTGGCATGGGTTGAGCACGGCGTGACTCCGTGATGTAGAGAGAGAGAGGAGAGCGGTATTTTAGAGATGGAGAGATTAGGAGGAAATTACTTACTTGCTTACAAACCAAGGGTTCACCCGATTAATAACCGATTCACACAACTTGCCCCTACTTGGGTTTAAACACATGAGAAAATAAAAACATTACATAAATTAAAACATGCGCTCAAAATAATAAAATGTCCTGATACGTCACGTATTAAAACACTGTCACCCTAGTCAAAAGTTAGCTTGTCCAAGCGCGCGTTGAAGGCTTCCATATTTTCATTTTAAGTGGCGAGCATGGACTGGAAGAGCTCCATAGCTTGGGTGAGCGACGGCCCACCTTCGACCATATAGGAGGACTGCTGGAGGTTCACAACCGGCGAGGGCAGCAAGAAAGTGGCTGAGCTTGGCTTTGTCAAGTGCGCGGGCGGGCGACGAGGCGCAATTAGGGCAGCATAGAAGGTGATGGAGAGTGGAACGTCGGCGTTAGGTTCTGATACCAAGTTGTTGTGCTCTCCCGACTTAGATCTTGTGAGAGTACCCGAGAAGGAAGAATCCCTCCAAGAAGCGGCCGAACCTTTCTTGGAACTGGATGGTGCTATTGTGGTAGATGGCTGAAACCCACGAATAGAGAGGGGAAGGAGGAGATGGAGGAAAGGGAGAGGGAGAGAGATAGAGAGAGAGATCGAGACTAAGAAGGAAGAAGGGGTAAAAACGATCGAACTCAGCGGTAGGGCTCCAGGCAGGTGACTCCATGAGGTAGAGAGATGGGAGAGGGATTTTAGAGAGGGATATATTAAGAGGAAATTACTTGCTAGCTTCCAAACCAAAGGTTCACTCGATTAATAATCGGTTCGCATAGCTTGCCCCCCACTTAAACACATGGAAAAACAAAAACATTACATATATATTAAAACATGCACTCAAAACAATAAAACGTCCTGATACGCCACGTATCATAACAGCCGTCGAGATAACCTGCTCGGGTATGTTTCTCGCCTCTGATTTCTTGCTTCCACCTGATTGTCTTCTCATTTTTTTGTTGTCGCCTGATTGCTTCTGCCTGATTTTTTGTTGCCACCTGATTGCTTCCGCCGTATTAAACACATCCATTCAAGAGGTTCAATGAATGATGGTTCCCGAAGAGACACCTCTCTTCAAGAGGTTCAATGAATGCTGGTTCCCGAAGTGACACCTCTCTTCAAGAGGTTCAATGAATACTGGTTCCCGAAGAGACACCTCTCTTCAAGAGGTTCAATGAATGATGATTCACGAAGAGACACATTCATCATTATGTAACTCTAGAGAACTCTTTCATCTCTATATATATTGATGTAATAGACTTTCAATAGTAGCAATGAAGAAGAATTATTTCTCTCATCTATCTCACTTTTAAACGTTCCTATCATCATGTCAAATTCTAATATGGTATCAGAGCCTAACAATGCTCCACCGAGCCCCTCCCTCACCCCACCGAACTCCTGCTCTCTCACCCCACCGAGCCCCTCCCTCACCCCACAGAACTCCTCTCTCACCATCTGTCCATCATCCCACACAACCACCTTCAATCTACCCAATGCTCACCACTACATCTCTATCAAACTTACCAGCAAAAATTTCATATTCTGGAAAGCTCAAATCGAGCCCTTCTTACTAGCACAAGGTCTCTTCGGCTACCTCGACGGCCCCATAACACGGCCAACCACAACACATGAAGAAGTCACATGGATTCAACAAGATGCCATGATTCGAAGCCTCCTCACAGCTTCCTTATCTGATGGAGTCTTCCCAATCATCATTGGGAAAGATACAAGTAGAGCCATTTGGGATCCCATTCATGAAGCGTATGCATCAACCTCTAACTCCCGAATTCTATCACTCCACCTCGCCCTCCAAGATCTCACCCATAAACCTAATGAAGATGTCTCCACGTTTCTCTTACGTGCAAAATCCATTGCAGACGAACTAGCAATCTCTGGCAATCCCATCACTACTGCCACTTTCAATTTCCACATATATCGTTCTCTCAGGAATGATTTTCGTGAAATTATTCCGGTACTCATGAACACTCCAACTCCACTACCCTTTCCCGAACTTCAAGCAAAACTCATCAGCCATGAATTTCTACAAGGCTCCCAAATTCGAAAGTTATCTCTCATTGATCACTCCACTCCATCAACCGCAAATGTACTGTTGAAGTTGGTGACCGGGCGGTCTGGCAGTCTGGCTTGGCGGGTTGATGACCGCGCGGTTTGCTGTTACTCTTCAGCGGTTTGGTTGTTGTGTGTTGCTGTTTGAGGTCCAAGCGGTCTAGCGGTTTGTCTCTGGCGACTTGGAGATCGGGAGGTCTAGCGGTCTCCCATGGCGATCTCTCTCTCTCTGTGGCAGTAGCCGAGCGGTTATCCCTTCTGTCTAACCGCGCGGCTTGTGCGGTTTGTGTCTGTATAGTCCGCTTGTGTCATGTAATTTTTTAGTCCCACATCTCTTTTTTGTTTTCTCTCATCTCTCCTCCATTCTATATAAGGGAGGTCATACCTTTGTAATAGATACCTTTTTCGGAGAACTAAGTTTCAGTTAAAACCACTTCCGGTTTGTTTCTGTTCGGCTTGTACTTGTTTCTGTACGGCTTTTACATGGTATCAGAGCACTCGATATTCTCCTCCCGATTCTGTGCGCCTTCCCTGTCCGCGCGGCTTGCTTCGCCCATATGCGCCCTGTCCGCGCAGCTTCTTTCTCTTCTTGTCGTTGCCCTTTGTGTGCACGACCTCTTTGTTACCTGTGCTAAGTCGCCGCTTCCTATCGCTGCGACCTGTTGCCTTGTGTGCCTTGTTGGTCTTTGCTTCTGTTCGAGCGGACTATCTTCTAGCCGCTCGACTTCTCTCCCTCTGCTTGGTTCTGCGGCTTGGTCGTGGCTTTCCTGGCCGCTGGTGTCTGCCCTCGTGACCGCTGCAGCTCTTCTTCTTCCTATCCGCGCGGATTATTTCCTAACCGCACGACTTCCCGTTGTTTGCTCCTATGGCTCTTTTTGATGCTTCTACTGCCACCACTCCTGCCACCACCCCTGTTGCCCATCCAGCTCTGCCTCTTCCTCCTACTCCTTCCGGGAACCTTGACACTGTTTCCAAGCTTGTCGGCTCCAACTACCCAGATTGGAGTGTATCTTTCACCTTTCTCCTCCGCTCGCAACGCAAACGCCACCATCTCGTTGATGACCCTCCTCCTACCACTTCACCTCTCGTTGATGACTGGGATGCGAGTGACGCGCTTGTGCGTACTTGGCTCGCTAATAGCCTATCCGATGAGTGCCTTCCCGTCATCCGTCATGATGAGACGGTCAAGGCTGCTTGGCTTCATCTTGCCGCTCTGTACTCTAAGGGGGCTCAGACGTCCCGCATCTATACGTTGTATGCGGACCTCTTTGCCTGTCCTACCTTGTCTCCTGCTGCTGCCTATCAACAGGTTCAGGCTCTTGGGGATGAGATTCTTCAGAATCGCCCCTTTTCTGCGGAATTGGCTCAACAACACAAGTACTGCCAGGAGATTCTGGTTGTGTGTTATCTGCTCTAGCTTCTTGATACTTATGACATGATCCGCCAGCAAATTCTGGGTGAGGCAGAATCTCCTACCTTAGGTGTCACCGCTGCCCACATCGCCGCTGTCACCTCTCTCCTTCAGCGCCCTCTTCTGCCTACTCCTCCTCCACCGGACCACTATGCTCATCAAACTCAGCGGAGTGGCTCTGGTAGCCGCAGTCACCAGTCCGGCGGACGTGCCTCTTCCCGCTACCTTTGCTTTCACTGTGGCCGCACCAGACATACTTCCGAACGCTGCTGGACGAAGCATCCTCATCTTCGCCCCTCCGGTGACTCTTCCGCCTCCTCTTCCAAGCCGTCTGCCTCTATTGTCACCTCCTCAGGTAGTGCCCATGTGGTCACTCAAGGTAAACGACTCATCGACTCTGGTGCAACTAATCACATGACGGGCAATCCTCGGTGCTTCTCTCTACTCGAACAGCATGATCGGTTGCCCCCGGTACTCGTTGCAGACGGTTCTCCCTCCCCGGTTCATGGGTCGGTAGTGGTTCATGTTACTCCATCCCTTCGACTAGCGGACACTCTCTATGTGCCCAAGTTTCCGTGCAATTTATTGTCGGTTACCTCTTTATGCAAGCAGATTCAGTGTTCTGTGACCTTTACTCTGACTTCTTGTTCTTTTCAGGATCCGAGCTCCCAACGGACGATTGCTACTAGGACTGAGAGCGGCGGCCTCTACTTCCTCGACAACATTTCCGCCTTGTCCTCCTTCTCATCTTCTTGTACGGATCTTCTCCAGTGGCATCTCAGCCTCGGTCATCCTCCACCACGGCTTCTACATCAGCTTCTGCCCTACCTCCCTCCCTCCAGTACTCATCTCCACTACGACGCTTGTCAACTCGACAAGCATCACCGTTCCTCCTTCCCACCGAAGCAAGGTCGGGGCTCTACTCGTCCATTTGATCTTGTCCACTCCGATGTCTGGGGACCTGCTCCTACCCTCACCATTGGTCGGGGTAGTTCTTATTTTGTAACTTTTATTGATGATTTTTCTAGATGTACTTGAGTGTATCTCTTATGAGATCGCTCTGAACTTTTTGATGTATGAGTATCTTTTTATCAGTTAATTAAAACTCAGTTTGGTGTTTGTATTAAAACCTTTCGCTCCGACAATGCTAAAGAATATTTGAGTCATGCTTTTATCTCTTTTTGTGTGCAACATGACATTATTCAACAGACCAGCTGTGTTTATACCTCCCAACAAAATGGGGTGGCGGAATGCAAAAACCGTCACCTCCTCGATGCCGCTCGCACGTTGATGACCCAGATGCATGTCCCTCGCTCATATTGGGGTTATGCTGTTCTCCTTGCCTGCTACCTCATCAATCGCCTTCCCTCCACAGTTCTTCATGGGAAAACCCCATTCTCCATTCTGTATCCGGGCAAGGAGCCTTTTCCTCTCCCTCTCCGAATCTTTGGGTGCAATGCATTTGTACAGGCCCCATCTGCCACCCGTGATAAGCTCTCCCCTCGCTCCACCAAATGTGTATTTCTAGGGTACTCCACCACTCAGAAAGGCTACTGTTGCTTTAACCCCGTTCTTCGTCAGCAGTTCGTCTCCGCTGACGTTATCTTCTTCGAGAATGCCTCCTACTTCTCAGATGACTCCTCTCCTCTTCCCCCAGCTTCGGATTCTCCTGCTATTCCCTTCATTCCCTCGTATCCTACTGCGATATCCACCCCTACACCATCTCCGTCCCCTCCTCCCCCTCCGCCTCTCTCTCCCACGTCTCCGCCACCATCTCCCTCATCTCCACCACCGTCGCTCTCTCCTCCCAGGCCAGCTCTCTCTGCCACGGATGCTCCGGATGCCGAGGGTGCCGCCGACCTGGACCTTCCTGTAGCTCTTCGCAAAGGGGTGCAGACGTGTACCCTACACCCCCTTGCTGCTGTTGTTTCATATGATTGTCTTACCTCTTCTCGCAGGGCCTTTGCGCTGGCTATCTCTGCCACTGCCACACCTCGTTCCTACCAGGAAGCCCTTGTTATTCCTCACTGGAAGATGGCCATGGATGAGGAAATGACAACCCTCACGGAGCAGGGTACCTGGACTCTTGTTCCTCCTCCCGTCGGTACTGATGTTGTTGGCTGTCGCTGGGTCTTTGTGGTCAAATTTCGCCCGGACGGCACGATGGACCGTTATAAAGCTCGTCTTGTTGCTAAGGGCTTTACTCAGACATATGACGTTGATTACTTTGACACTTTCTCTCCCGTGGCTCGTCTCAGCACTATACGAGTCCTTCTTTCTGTGGCGGTCAATCGAGAGTGGCCGATTTCCCAGCTGGATGTAAAGAATGCCTTCCTTTATGGTGATCTTTAGGAGGCCGTCTACATGGAGCAACCTCCTGGGTATGTTGCTCGGGGGGAGACACGAGTATACCGGCTGAAGAAGGCAATATATGGCCTCAAGCAGAGCCCTCGAGCTTGGTTTGACAAGTTCAGCGGCATCGTGACAGCCGTTGGTTTTGCGCGCAGCTCTGCCGATCACTCGCTATTTATTCGCAAAACCTCCCCGGGACTGGTGGTTCTTGTTGTGTACGTCGATGATATTCTTCTCACTGGCGATGATCAGGAAGGGGTAGCCTTGACAAAGCGGCATCTTTGTCAACATCTGGTCACGAAAGATATGAGCTCTCCGAAGTACTTTTTGGGGATCGAAATCTCTCGGAAGCCCAACTCCTTAGTCCTCTCCCAGCGTAAGTATGCCCTTGATATTTTAAAAGAAGCAGGATTGACTGGCGCCAAACCTGCCCGGTGCCACATGGCAATTGGAGAAGACAAAACTTGGATAGATGATTCGCCTCTTCTTTGAGATAATACGCGGTACAGGCATCTAGTTGGTAAGCTCATATATCTCACAGTGACCAGGCCCGACATTTCCTATGCCGTGGGCAAGGTGAGTCAATTCATGCAAGCACATAGGGAGTGCCATCTACAGTCCGCCTTGCGGATCTTGGAGTATGTCAAAGCAGCGCCTGAGAAAGGTCTACTCTTTCAGAAGAATGGTCATCTGAGGGTTGAAGCATACTCAGATGCGAGTTACGCTGATGACAAAGGGGATCGCAAATCTACCTACGGTTTCTGCACTTTTGTTGGGGGAAATCTGGTAAGCTGGAAGAGCAAGAAGCAGTCTGTTGTTTCCAGGTCCAGTGCTGAAGCAGAGTATCAGAGTATGACATCGACGACTTGTGAGTTAAAATGGCTACGGGCTCTCATGCTGGATTTAGGAGAGGTCTACAACCATCCTCTACCTATGTTCTGTGACAACAAGCCTACCATATACATCTCTAAAAATCCGGTCTTCCATGAAATAACCAAGCACATTGAGGTCGACTGTCATTTTATTTGTGAAGAGATTTTGAAAGAACAAATTTGCACTCCCTTCGTTACTTCTGACAAAGAGCTGGCTGACATCTTCACCAAGCCAGTATCTGCCTCGCTTCTTCATATTTGTGACAAGCTGGGCATGATCGATATATATGCTCCAGCTTGAGGGGGAGTGTTGAAGTTGGTGACCGGGCGGTCTGGCAGTCTGGCTTGGCGGGTTGATGACCGCGCGGTTTGCTATTACTCTTCAGCGGTTTGGTTGTTGTGTGTTGCTGTCTGAGGTACAAGCGGTCTAGCGGTTTGTCTCTGGCGACTTGGAGACCGGGCGGTCTAGCGGTCTCCTATGGCGATCACTCTCTCTCCGTGGCAGTAGCCGAGCGGTTAGCCCTTTTTTCTAACTGCGCGGCTTGTGCGGTTTGTGTCTGTATAGTCCGCTTGTGTCATGTAATTTTTTAGTCCCACATCTCTTATTTGTTTTCTCTCATCTCTCCTCCATTCTATATAAGGGAGGTCATACCTTTGTAATAGATACCTTTTTCGGAGAATAAAGTTTCAGTTAAAACCACTTCCGGTTTGTTTCTGTTCGGCTTGTACTTGTTTCTGTTCGACTTTTACATGTACTTGAGCAATCATCCAACAAGACTGACTACAACAACAACAAAGGCCGAGGACGAGGCCATGGAGGTGGTCGTCAACCTCGACAAAGTCGCCCATGGTGCAACCTTTGCAACCGTAACAACCACAACACACAAAATTGCTATTTCCGCAATCAACGTGCTCCACCAAACAGGCCTTCCACAATGCAATTTCCTCCAAATCCAACAGCTCATGTCACACAATACTATCCACAATATCAACCTACAATGAGCAATTGCAACTGGATCCCAGATACTGGCGCAAATCACCATGTTACTCCAGATCTACAATCCATATCATCTTATGATCCTTACAACGGACCAGAACAAGTTCAAGTTGGCAATGGTATGAATCTACCCATAAAACACACTGGCTCCATCACCTTGAACTCACC
The DNA here is from genome assembly GCA_039583875.1 of Platanthera guangdongensis. Classification (NCBI taxonomy): domain Eukaryota; kingdom Viridiplantae; phylum Streptophyta; class Magnoliopsida; order Asparagales; family Orchidaceae; genus Platanthera; species Platanthera guangdongensis. Next base: position 1,003,108 of record CM077164.1, read on the forward strand.
TACACGATCACTACTTCTCCATAATGTGCTCCATGTACCATCCATAACTAAATCTCTTCTTTCCGTTCCGAAATTTGCTCAAGATAATCATGTTTTCTTTGAATTTCACTCATCTTTCTTTTGTGTCAAGGACAAATCAACCAACCAAGTGATACTATCCGGACCGAACCATAACGGACTCTACACCCTACCTCCGGTCTCATCAAAGCCTACATCAACTCCATCAGTCCACGCCGCCAACAAAGTCTCCACCGCAACATGGCACAATCGTCTTGGTCATTCGCACTTGCAATCTCTACGTCATATAATCCGTCGCAATAATTTACCTTGTAACTTCTTTAAAAGTTCTACTTGCATGTCTTGTCCTCTCTGCAAATCTCATAGATTGTCGTTATCATCTACTTTTTCTAGAAGCACATCTCCTTTAAGCTTAGTGTTCAGTGATGTATGGGGTCCATCTCATTTTGTCTCCGTTAATGGATTTCTGTATTTTAACATTTTTGTGGATGACTTTACAAAGTATATTTGGTACTACCCCATGACAAATAAATCTGAGGCATTGCCTATATTCCAAAAATTTCACAAACTTGTCGAAAGACAATTCAACACAAAACTCAAATCTATCCAAACAGATTGGGGCGGTGAATTTCGCAATCTCTCAAAATATCTTGAAACCTTTGGCATTCATCATCGCATTGCATGTCCCCACACCCATGAAAACAAGGGTCGGTTGAACGTCGTCATAGGCATATTGTGGAAAGTGGTCTTACTCTACTTGCTCAAAGCAAACTCTCACAACATTATTGGCATTTTGCTTTTGAGACTGCAGTCTATCTAATCAACCGTCTACCTACCCGGACCAATAAATACAAATCTCCCTTTGAGCTCCTCTATAATCAACCACCAAAATACAACTTCCTCAAAACCTTTGGTTGCTTATGCTTTCCATTTCTACGACCATACAACTCTCACAAGATGGATTTCAGGTCTACCCCATGCATTTTTCTCGGTTATAGCCCAAATCACATGGGCTACCGCTGTATGGATATGAAGAGCTCCAAAATCTACATCGCTCGTCATGTTCACTTTGATGAACAAACTTTCCCACTACCAAGCTCCCATCCGACACCACCACCAAACAAATCCAATACCATACTCCCATGGGCATCCGCACGTCTCCTTAATAACCATCCCATACCATTCCAAACTCCACCTCCAACTCCAGCACCATACCAACCTCCCCCTCCAACTCCACCTCCAATTACATTGTCACCAATACAGCCACCTCATAGCCCACATATGCCCAACCCTACAACCAGCTTAAGCCATTCACCCCCACCTAAAAGGACCCAATCATTAGCCCAGATCTACAGTCGCACTCAACCCATACTAACCCCAGAAATGAATCTTACCCATACCTCCACCTATGAACCTACATGTTACACCCAAGCTGTAAAATCCCCAGAATGGCGCAATACGATGGCGGATGAAATTAATGCCCTCATTCATAACCACACTTGGACACTGGTACCTCCAAGAACTGGATCAAACTTGATTGGGTGCAAATGGATATTTCGCATCAAAAGGAAAGCAGATGAGTCTCTTGAACGCTACAAAGCTCGTTTGGTTGCCAAGGGATTTCACCAACAATATGACATTGATTATACTGAAACATTTAGTCCAGTCATCAAACCTACAATCATCAGAACTATTCTCTCTATTTCCGTCTACAAAGGATGGCCGATTCGTCAACTGGACGTTCACAACGCATTTCTTCACGGACACCTTAAGGAAGAGGTATACATGTCCCAACCTCCGGGATTTGAAGATCGTAACTACCCACACTATGTTTGTAAACTACACAGATCATTATATGGTCTCAACCAAGCCCCCGAGCATGGTTTCATCAGCTCTCTCACTTCCTTACTCAGCAAGGTTACAAATCGTCCAAATCAGACTCATCTCTATTTGTTCACCACCATGAAACGACAACGACTTATATTCTGGTGTACGTGGATGACATCCTCATAACGAGCAGCCACAACACTCAAGTTACGAACATCCTAAATGCACTTTCTACAACTTTACATATGAAGGATCTTGGCCCCTTGCGATTCTTCCACGGGATAGAGGCTATTCCACATCCACAAGCCTGCTCTTGACCCAAACTCGGTACATTGGGGACATTTTACACAAAGCTGAAATGGATGATTGCAAGCCAACAACCACTCCAATTGCCACTCTAAAGAATACAAAAAGCTCTGAACCACACTCCAATATAACTCAATATCGTTCGGTCGTTGGTGCTCTCCAATATCTAACACTCACTAGACCGGACATTTCATTTGCTGTCAACAAAGCATGCCAATCTATGCATGCTCCAACATGTGATGATTGGACCCTTGTGAAAAGAATTCTTCGATACATTAAACACACAAAGAATCATGGACTCTTCATTCATCGTTCATCCAGCTTCCAACTACAGGCTTTTTTTGATGCTGATTGGGCGGGGGACCCAGGTGACAGAAAATCAACAGGCGGATATGCAATCGTTTTAGGCAAGAACCTAATCAGCTGGTCATCTCAGAAACAAAAAACAGTGGCTCCCTCCTCAACAGAAGCCGAGTACAAGTCTCTCGCTGATACTGCCGCAGAAATCACATGGCTACAATCCTTATTTCATGAGCTTGGCATCTCCCAAACCACACCCCCACTTCTATGGTGTGATAATATTGGTGATTTATATCTCTCTGCCAATCTTGTATTTCACGCTCGCACCAAACATGTTGAAATTGACTTTCATTTTGTTCGTGACAAAGTGGCCCAAGGCAATCTTGCAGCACGATACATCTCCACTCAAGATCAAATAGCCGACATTTTCACCAAAGGGCTTTCTACAAAAAGATTTACTTTCTTACGCGACAAGTTGAAAATTCGACACCTCGAATCCTCACCTTGCGGGGGCGTATTAAACACATCCATTCAAGAGGTTCAATGAATGATGGTTCCCGAAGAGACACCTCTCTTCAAGAGGTTCAATGAATGCTGGTTCCCGAAGAGACATCTCTCTTCAAGAGGTTCAATGAATACTGGTTCCTGAAGAGACACCTCTCTTCAAGAGGTTCAATGAATGATGATTCGCGAAGAGACACATTCATCATTATGTAACTCTAGATAACTCTTTCATCTCTACATATATTGATGTAATAGACTTTCAATAGTAGCAATGAAGAAGAATTATTTCTCTCATCTATCTCACTTCTAAACGTTCCTATCATCATGTCAAATTCTAATACGCCGGGCTCTTCTTGTTATTGCATTTTCCAGCCCGACAACCACCAACTACCAACATTTCGTCGACTCCAGCTGTTTTCAGAAATTGTTAGGCTCTAATTTAGCTTATTACAATTTCATTTGTGATGCCATGTTTTTCCTAGGTTTTGATATTAGCATTTTTCAGATTTTCTGAGATCTTTGTGGTGTGATATTCCTATTTTCCAGTTTTTTCAAAAAAATAGTTTTTTATCATGTTGTTTGCTTTAGAAATTCATGAAAAAAGAAGCTATTGAAGACTGATGATATTTTGGATTATCCTTTTTGTAGCAAAGAAACATGATAACTAGCCTAGCTAATTTTGTAATGTTACATTATATATTATTGTGCAAACATTTATTTTTGGAAATTTTTTATTTCAATATTTTTGAGTAGTTTGCTAGTAATCGTTTGATTTTCAAATATTAATTTTCAAATTTTATGATTTGTTAGTTGTAATGATTTGCTAAAAGTCAAATTGAATTTGCTAATAACATCACCTTTATTTTATTATAAAAAGAATTCTTCTCCCTTATGTTTCATTAAGTTTTTGCACTTGATTAGATAAAAAATTTTAGGGAATGATAAGTGACGGGTGTAGTTTTGATTTGGGGCACGAGGGAACCCGTTAGTCATTGTTTAATTATACGTATTCATATATACTAGCAGTCACGCATGCGGGTTCATCCGTGCCCCAGACGCCTTGGTTGCCAGCGGGCTGCGCTTGTCCATCGATTCTTTGGGTGCAGAATTCATCTATACATGCAAAAATACCTTAATAGAGTGATAGATTAATTGAGTAGAACCCAAGAATGAATAGGAAAATAAAGAGGTAATATGAGTGTTGGGAAGACGGGTATTTAAAATATGTCTCCCATAGGAGAGGCCTCTATGGAGGTCGCGCGTAGGCAAGGCCTCTAGCCACCCAACCTCCACCTGATACTTGCCATCATAATTTAGGCTCCGTTTGGGGGGACTTATTTTCACCGGTCAAGCGGTTATGACCGCATGAGCCGGGTCATAATTAAGGTCCGATTCATACGGTCGTAACCGCTTAACCGGTGAAAATAAGTCCTTCCAAACGAAACCTTAAACTCCAACCTCAAATTGAAAGTTTCCTTCTTTAATTTATTTCAATCTAAAAGATTTGAAAACTTTAGTAAATCAGTCCCAAATTTTATAACACTTTATTTTATTTATTTTGTATTTCAATCTAAAGTTTCAACCACTTTAATTTCAGATGAAGAATAACTCTGTATAAATATAATTCTTTCATGTGGTTTGTAATCATCATCTTCTTAATTTGTATAAAAAGGAGTCTCTGTTGTGCGAAACGATGCGGAAAAACAAAAATCACACAACCACAAACAATAGAACACAATGCGATTTACGTGGTTCGGCGAGGAGCGCCTACATCCACGGAGAGGGGCTGTTCACTATCACTGGTGGAGAGAAAAGAAGAGGGCAATACAATTACAACTCCACACAACTCCAATCTCTCTCACAAGAGAAAACCCTAACCACTTTATATTTATACTGGAAATTAGGGATTACAAAAAAGAGTAAAATACCCCTCTTAAACAACAATCTCCACCTCATATCTTATTTGACACAAAACAAATATGAGATGACACAATAAACAACAACACCAAAATGCGACTGCGCCAAGTAGGCTGCCTACGTACCCCCTTCCCAAGGGATCAAGTCACGCGTAGTTCTTCAAAAGTGCCTCTCAAGGCACTCACCTCTGAGCTCGAACGTTCACCAATCCTTTGCAATATGTGAACTTCTGAACTGAAAGCACCTTCGTGAGCATGTCAGCTGGATTCTCCTTGGTATCAATCTTCTTCAAAAGAAACTCGCCTATCTCGATCAAGTATCGAACAAAATGGTACCTGACATCAATGTGCTTGGTACGAGCGTGATGCACTGGATTGGTCGCCAAGAAAATCGTGCTTTGATTGTCACAAAAGACGGTTAAATCCTTGTGCTCTACACCCAGATCATCCAATAGGCCCTGCATCCAGATGGCCTCCTTCATAGCTTCTATCACTGCCATGTATTCAGCCTCTGTTGTAGATAAAGCCACTGTCGACTGTAGAGTCGACCTCCAACTTACTGGACCTCCTGCCAATGTGAATAAATATCCGGTCATAGACCTGCGCCTATCTATATCACCTGCATAGTCTGAATCGGTGTAGCCCGAACACAACCCAACACTGGACTGCTGCCTCTCATACACTAAACCAACATCAATTGTACCCTTGAGATACCTCAGAATCCACTTAACTGCCTGCCAATGACCCTGACCGGGATCATGCATGAATCTGCTCACCACGCCAATGGCTTGTGCAATATCTGGCCTTGTACAAACCATGAGATACATCAAACTGCCCACTGCACTGGCATACAGAACTGGCTTCATTCTCTTCCTCTCTTGGTCATCTTTAGGACACAAGTCAGCACTCAATTGAAAATGCGCTGCCAATGGTAGAGTCACTGCCTTAGTAGTGTCATCAATCTCAAACCTCTTCAGTACCTTCTCAATATAAGCTCTTTGAGTGAGACAAACCTTTCCAACCTCCTTATCCCTGCAGATTTCCATCCCGAGAATTTTGCGAGCCTTACCCAACTCCTTCATCTCAAACTGCTTTGAGAGCTGCCTCTTCATTCTATCAATCTCTGACTGACTTGAAGCAGCAATCAACATATCATCAACATATAATAGAAGATAGATGAACTCTCCAGTAGCTAATTTCTTGAAATATGCACAATGATCATACTAACTGTGTGTGTACTTCTGTCCCAGCATAAACTGATCGAACTTTCTGTACCACTGTTATTAACCCAGAAATCGGCGATCCTTCCCAAGGGGGACAGCTGGCTAATCGCGACCCTTAGATTCTCCCTTTTTGATCGCGATGAGCCCCAGCTTAGGCGGACAGTCTTCCCTATCCGCCTAGGTCTCCTAGCAATCGCATGCCCTACGGGACGACGGGCTATTCCCATGGCTCACCCTCGCGGGACATGCGGTTGGGTCCGCTAATCATGCAGTACTTTTCCTTGCAGGAGCCCGCCAACAGCATTGCCAGGAGCGGCCTCCTATTTCGCCCATGGGGCGGCAGTCTCCTGCCGCCGTCCGTCGAGGACGCCCACCAGGGGCGGCCTCCATGCTGCCCGAGGGGCGGCGGCCTCCTGCCGCCGTCCGCCGAGGCCGCCCACCCGGGGCGGCCTCTGCCAGCCAGCCGGGCGGACTCCCCCTGGAGTCCGCCCAGGCCGCCCGCAAGGGGGCGGCCAGGCCCGCCGGGCGGACTCCCCTGGAGTCCGCCCAGGCCGCCCGCTAGGGGGCGGCCCCGGCACCAAGCCGGGCGGACTCCCCCTGGAGTCCGCCCAGGCCGCCCGCAAGGGGGAGGCCAGGCCCGCCGGGCGGACTCCCCCTGGAGTCCGCCCAGGCCGCCCGCTAGGGGGCGGCCCCGACACCAAGCCGGGCGGACTCCCCCTGGAGTCCGCCCAGGCCGCCCGCAAGGGGGCGGCCAGGCCCGCCGGGCGGACTCCCCCTGGAGTCTGCCCAGGCCGCCCGCTAGGGGGCGGCCCCGACACCAAGCCGGGCGGACTCCCCCTGGAGTCCGCCCAGGCCGCCCGCAAGGGGGCGGCCAGGCCCGCCGGGCGGACTCCCCCTGGAGTCCGCCCAGGCCGCCCGCTAGGGGGCGGCCCCGGCACCAAGCCGGGCGGACTCCCCCTGGAGTCCGCCCAGGCCGCCCGCAAGGGGGCGGCCAGGCCCGCCGGGCGGACTCCTCCTGGAGTCCGCCCAGGCCGCCCGCTAGGGGGCGGCCCCGGCGCCCTGCCGGGCGGACTCCCCTCGGAGTCCGCCCAGGCTGCCCGCAAGGGGGCGGCCCGGCCCGCCGGGCGGACTCCCCCTGGAGTCCGCCACGGCCGCCCGCTAGGGGCCGGCCCCGGCGCCCTGCCGGGCGGACTCCCCCTGGAGTCCGCCCAGGCCGCCCGCTAGGGGGCGACCTCCGGCCTGCCGGGCGGACTCCTCCCGGAGTCCGCCCAGGTCGCCCGCTAGGGGGCGACCTCCAGTTCTCTGCAGGGGGGTCCTTCCGCTCGCTTCATCGCTCGACAGTGGCGGACGCAAAATCTCTGTCCGCGGAGTCCGCGCAGGTCGTCATGCTGATGTCACTGGGCCCCGCTTCTAGAAGAACTCCCCTGGGCCTATAAATAGCCCATGGTGCCTCTCATTCTGCACGGTTCCAGATCCTGGAGGTGGAGACAAGTCTTGCCAGCAGCCCCTGCGGACTCCGTTTTCCAGTCCGTCATCACCTCTCCAGCAAGCTCTGCGGACTCAGTTTCCTGTCCGCACAGTCCTCCACAGCTCTTCAGCAGCTTGCCAGCAGACTCTGCAGACTCAGTTTCCCAGTCCTCCAGCAGCTGGCAGACTATTTTACTTAGTCTCTGGCAGCTTCTCCTCTCTGTTTTCTGGCACTTTCTTCTCCTTTAGCCGCCAGCTTCTCCTTGTACCCTTTGAGTGATTTTGTTGTAAAGGTGTACTTGTAAGCTTGTAATCTCTAGCTTTTAATAAAAGGAAAGCCCGTCGCAGGAGTGGCATTTAGGCCGCGGCAGGCGAAGTGTGTTGTTGCCGCTGCTAGCGACCCCCTCTTCTTCTCCTCTGCTCAGCAAGCCTTGCTCCTCTGCTCAGCAAGTCTTGCTCCTCTGCTCAGCAAACTTCTTCTCAGCTCAGCTCTTCTCGGCAGCCAACCTGCAAGCACAACCGTCACCTTAGCCGTCTGCTCGACAGCTCCTAATCAACCTCCTTCCCCTCTCTTGATCAACCCGCTCTGTTGATCAAGCTTCTCCTATCTATCCCCGCAACCCTCTTTGACAAGCCGTTTGCTCCACTCTCGAGCACTCAGAGGCTTCCTTCCTTCCCTCCTCTCCTCCTCTCCTAGCTTGTGAGACCGAACACCCCCTCCGTGTTAGCTGGCTGGTGCCCCGCGACGTTTCCGCGCATCAACAGTTAACACGCGACCTTCAGATCCGGTCAGACGGTGAACAGCGACAGTTAGCCATGTCAGATCAATCAGCCAAGAACTTTGCTCCAAGTCCCAGTGAAGATCCTCTCTGGGAAGCCTTTGAGCAGTCGCGCCGTGAGAATGCTCAACAGTTCCAAGCCATCAACCAAGTTCTTGCTGCAATCACGCTGCGGTTAGACTCTCATCCAGCAGCTGCTCCAGCCGCTCCAACCAATCTAACACCAACATCGGAGCATAAGCAAGCTTATTCTCAAGCTTGTCCGTCGTTCTATCTGCCTTACACCCCAACCTTCCCGCAAGGTCCTGCTGCTCCTTTGCGAACTCAAGATGAAGAGTTTGCCGCTCGCCAAAACTTCTTCCGACAAGCAGCCCGGGGAAGTCCTGCTAGATTTCTTAACTTTCAAGGAAGTCATCCTTGCCCCCCAGCTCCTGCCTCTGCTCCTCCTGCAGCAACCTTTCCTTTCTACCCTCCTGCTTCTTTTGCAGCTGCAGCCTATGCTCCCTTTAATCCCTATGCTGTGGGAGAGCAGGAAGAGCCATCGCCCTTTATTGAGAGCGTTTGCCTTGAACCTACTCCAGCAAACTTCAGAGAGCCTCGACTGCCAATCTATACTGGAGAGACTGATCCGGTCAAGCATCTTCAAGCCTTTGAATCAGCCGTTGCTCTCAAGACTCTGTCAGATGCAACCAAGTGCAAGCTCCTTGTGACAACCTTTGATGGGCAAGTGAGGGATTGGTTCTATGGCCTCTGTCCTCACTCCATCACTTCCTTCCTTGATCTACGAAGGGAGTTTCTTCTCAGATTCTCTACCTCCTCCAAGAGAAAGGGCGGTCCTGAAGCCCTCTTTGAGATCAGACAGCGCAGTGACGAAACTTGGTCTCAATTTGTTGATCGATTCCAGAGAGAGATTCTGGACATCGAAATCGTTGATCAAGAAATGTACCGAGTGGCTCTTATCCACGGTCTTCGCGAAGGGCCTCTCAAATTTGAAGCTCATGTTCGTGCTCCAAGGACATACCAAGAGCTGATCGCTCTAGCCAACTCATTCATCCGAGGCGAGAAGAGCAATGCAGGCTTCGTCTCCAAGCTCGTATCAGAGAAAGATCCGTTTCGCAAGCAGCCTCCAAGGTCTCCTTGCAATCGTTTCCCAGCTTACTCAAGGAAGGAGAGAAGGCTTCATCGCCAGCGATACTCCTTCCCGAGCCGTGATGCTCAAGATCTATTGCTACCGCTAGCTCCTTCTCAAACAACAGCTGTCCAACAGCAGCAGGATGATGACTTGCATGACTCTGATCTCGACGACGTCGTGCAAGAAGTAAGCCAAATCTTGAAAGACAGGGCCAACTACAAGAAGCCCTACCGGCCAACCGATCAGAGGTCTAGAAACTCAGAGCCTTATTGTGAATTCCACAAAGAGTCAGGCCATCGAACAGAAGACTGCCGAGCATTCCGTCAGCTTGTGCAAAGGATGCTCTGGCAGGGCAAGATGCATGACTTGCTCCCTAAAGAAGATCGCCCTGACCCGTCAACTTCAAAGGGCAAAGAAATTTCAGATGTTCCTTGCTCCTCAAGGGGAGTGAACCACATCGAAGAGCCTCCTCTCCTCGTTGTTAACCCAATCGTCAAATGTTTCGATGCCGATGACGAGGGCGTGCTGGGAAGGCTATTCTAAACTAGCAAGGACTTCACAGTCCCCCAAAGCGATGGACTTCACAGTCCTCCGGAGCTCTTTGCAACCTTCAGGGGTTATCTCAACCCTTACTCTCTCCCTCTTTCAAACATCTTCATTACAACACTTCTCAGTGTTCTTTTCTTGCTTTTCTGCAAAGCTTTTATTCAGGGATCCCGTACTAACACAGTTCCCTTTTTGTTGCCCTTCCTCTTTCTCTCTCTCTCTGGGATCAGTACGCCAATGAGATTTCGCCGAGTCTGAAACGTTCCCTCCGTAGTTTGTTCTCGCACTACCGCTTCTACCACATATGGCGGGAGTATACCTGTTAGAAAGCAGTAAAAAGAGAGAACAAGCAGAATAACTTTTGAATAATTGAAATTTTATTATCCAAAAATGATATATATTACAAAGGTATGCCCTCCCTTATATAGAATGGAGGAGAGAAGAGAGAATACAAATAAGAGATGTGGGACTAAAAAATACAAGTTAAGCGGACTGTACAAGGTAAAACCGCACAAGCCGCGCGGTTAGACAGAAGGGCTAACCGCACGGCTAACCATAAGAGAAGCAGATAGGTCGCCGATGAAGATCGCCAGACCGCCCGGTTAACAAGCCAAAGAGTCAAGCCGCCAGACCGCGCGGTCTCCAACCCGCTAAGACAGACCGCCCGGTCTCCAACTTTAACACTCCCCCTCAAGCTGGAGCATATATATCAACCATGCCCAGCTTGTCGCAAACATGCAGAAATGAGGCGGAAACTGGCTTGGTGAAGATGTCAGCCAGCTCTTTATCAGACGTGACAAAAGGAGTGCAAATCTGTTCTTTTAAAATCTCTTCACGAATGAAATGGCAGTCGACCTCAATGTGCTTGGTTCTTTCATGAAATACCGGATTTTTGGAAATGTATATGGCGGCCTTGTTATCACAGAACATAGGTAGAGGATGGTTGTACACCTCTCCTAAGTCTAGCATGAGAGCCCGCAACCATTTTAATTCACAAGTGGTTGACGCCATACTGCGATACTCAGCTTCTGCACTGGACCTGGAGACAACAGACTGCTTCTTGCTCTTCCAGCTCACCAGATTTCCCCCAACAAATGTGCAAAATCCTGAGGTTGACTTGCGATCCCCTTTGTCATCAGCATAACTTGCATCTGAGTAGGCTTCAATCCTCAGATGACCATTCTTCTGAAAAAGTAGGCCTTTCCCAGGCGCTGCTTTGACATACTCCAAGATCCGCAAGGCGGACTGTAGATGACACTCCCTAGGCGCTTGCATGAACTGACTCACCTTACCTACAGCATAGGAAATGTCGGGTCTGGTCACTGTGAGGTATATGAGCTTACCAACCAGACGCCTGTACCGCGAACTATCTGAAAGAGGAGGCGAATCATCTGTCCAGGTTTTGTCCTCCCCAGTAGCCATGGGGCATCGGGCAGGTTTTGCTCCAGTCAATCCTGCCTCTTTTAGAAGATCAAGGGCATACTTACGCTGAGAGAGAACTAAGGAGTCGGGCTTCCGAGAGATTTCGATCCCCAGGAAGTACTTTGGAGAGCCCATATCTTTAGTGATGAGATGTTGGCGAAGATGTCGCTTTGTCAGGGCTACCCCTTCCTGGTCATCGCCGGTGAGAAGAATATCATCGACATACACAGCCAGAACAACCAGCCCAGAAGGAGTTTTACGAATAAAGAGAGAGTGATCAGCAGAGCTTCGCACAAAACCAACAGCCGCCACAATGCCGCTGAACTTGTCAAACCAAGCTCGAGGACTCTGCTTGAGGCCATAAATTGCCTTCTGCAACCGGCATACCCGTGTCTCCCCCTGAGCAACATACCCAGGAGGTTGCTCCATGTAAACGGCCTAGTGAAGGTCACCATAAAGGAAGGCATTCTTGACGTCCAGCTGAGAGATCGGCCAATCTCGATTGACGGCCACAGAGAGAAGGACCCGGATAGTGCTGAGACGAGCCACGGGGGAGAAGGTGTCAAAGTAATCAACCCCATAAGTCTGAGTAAAGCCCTTAGCAACCAGACGAGCCTTATAGCGATCCACAGTGCCGTCGGGGCCAAATTTGACCACAAAGACCCAGCGACAGCCAACAACATCAGTACCAAAGGGAGGGGGAACAAGAGTCCATGTACCCCGCTCCGTGAGGGTCGCCATTTCCTCATCCATGGCCAGCTTCCAATGGGGAATCGCAAGGGCTTCCTGATAGGAACGAGGCGTGGCAGTAGCAGAGATAGCCAGTGCAAAAGCCCGGCGAGAAGGTGTAAGACGAGCATAGGAAACAACAGCAGCCAGGGGGTGAAGGGTACATGTCCGCACCCCTTTACGAAGCGCCACAGGGAGATCCAGGTCGGCAGCCCCCTCGGGATCCGGAGCTTCCGTGGCAGAGAGAGCTGGCCCGGGAGAAGAGAGCGACGGCGGCGTAGAGGGTGGAGAGGGAGGTGGAGAAGGGGGGAAGAGGAGGAGACGGAGAGGGAGGAGGAGGGGGTATCGCGGTAGGAGATAAGGGAACGAAGGGAATAGTAGGAGAGTCAGAAGGTGGGGAAGGAGAGGAGGAGGGAGCCGAGAAGTAGGAGGCATTCTCGAAGAAGGTAACGTCAGCAGAGACGAACTGCTGACGAAGAACAGGGTTAAAACAACAATAGCCTTTCTGAGTGGTGGAGTACCCCAGAAAGACACATTTGGTGGAGCGGGGGGAAAGCTTGTCACGGGTGGCAGATGGCGTATGGACAAAGGCAGTGCAGCCAAAGATGCGGAGAGGGAGAGGAAAGGGCTCCTTGTCCGGATAGAGAAGGGAGAAGGGTGTTTTCCCGCGGAGAAGGGTGGATGGAAGACGATTGATGAGGTAGCAGGCAAGGAGAACGGCATAGCCCCAATACGAGCGAGGGACATGCATCTGGGTCATTAAAGTGCGTGCCACATCGAGGAGGTGACGGTTTTTGCGTTCCGCCACCCCATTTTGTTGGGAGGTGTAAACACAGCTAGTCTGATGAATAATGCCATGTTGCACACAAAAAGAAGTAAAAGCATGACTTAGATATTCCTTAGCATTATCAGAACAAAGAGTTTTAATACAAAGATTGAACTGATTTTTAATCAACTGATAAAAGGATATCCATACATCTAAAAGTTCAGAGCGATCTCGGAGGAGATACACCCAAGTACAACGAGAAAAATCATCTATAAAGGTTACAAAATAAGAACTACCCCGACCAATGGTGAGGGTAGGAGCAGGTCCCCAGATATCAGAGTGGACAAGATCAAAAGGACGAGTAGAGCCCCGTCCGAGCTTCGGCGGGAAGGAGGAACGGTGATGCTTGCCGAGTTGACAGGCGTCGCATTGGAGAGGAGCACTGGATGGAAGGAGGTGCGGCAGAAGCTGATGTAGTATACGGGGAGGAGGATGACCGAGACGGAGATGCCACTGCAGAAGATCCGTACAGGAAGAGGAGAAGGCAGATAAGGCGGAAAAATTGTCGAGGAAGTAGAGGCCGCCGCTCTCAGTCCCAGTAGCAATCGTCCGGTGGGAGCTCGGATCCTGAAAAGAGCAAGAAGTTGGTGTAAAGGTCACAGAACACTGAAGCTGTTTACATAAAGAGGTAACAGACAACAGATTGCATGGAAACTTGGGCACATAGAGAGTGTCTGTTAGGCTTAGTGAGGGAGTAACATGAACCACACCCGTCCCATGAACCGGGGAGGGAGAACCATCCGCAATTAGGACCGGGGGCAACCGATCATGATGTTCGAGCAAGGAGAAGCACTGAGGGTTGCCCGTCATGTGATTAGTGGCACCAGAGTCGATAAGCCATTTACCTTGAGTCACCACGTGGGCACTACCTGAAGAAGTCACAACAGAGGCAGATGGCTTGGAAGAGTCACCGGAGGGGCGAAGATGAGGATGCTTTGTCCAGCAGCGGTCAATAGTATGGCCGGTGCGGCCACAATGAGAACAGATGTAGCGGGAAGAAGCACGGCCGCCGGTCTGATGACCGCGACTACCAGAGCCACTGCGCTGAGCCTGATGAGAATAGTGGTCCGGTGGGGGAGAAGGAGCGGGCAATAGCGGGCGCTGAAGCAGAGAGGTAACAGCAGCGATGCGGGCAGCGGTGGCATCTAAAGTGGGAGATTCAGCCTCACCCAGAATTTGCTGGCGGATCATGTCATAAGTATCGGGAAGCCGGAGCAGATAACACACGACCAGAAGCTCCTGGAAGTCCTTGTGTTGTTGAGCCAAATCCGCAGAAAAAGGACGATTCTGAAGAATCTCAGCCCCAAGAGCCTGGACCTGTTGGTAGGCAGCAGCAGGAGACAAGGTGGGACGGGCAAAGAGGTCCGCATACAACGTATAGATGCGGGAAGTCTGAGCCCCTTTGGAGTACAAAGCGGCAAGATGAAGCCAAGCGGCCTTGACCGTCTCATCATGACGTATGACGGGAAGGCACTCATCAGAAAGACTGTTCGCAAGCCAAGTACGCACAAGCGCGTCACTGGCATCCCAGTCATCAAAGAGAGGTGAAGTGAGAGGAGGTGGGTCATCAACGAGGTGGTGGCGTTTGCGTTGTGAGCGAAGAAGAAAGGTGAAAGAGACGCTCCAATCCGGGTAGTTGGAGCCAACAAGTTTGGAAACGGTCCCAAGGTTCCCGGAAGGAGTAGGGGGAAGAGGAGGAGCCGGATTGGCAACAGGGGTGGTGGCAGTAGAGGCATCAGAAAAAGCCATAGAAGCGGGAAACAAGGGAAGCCGGGCGGTTAGGATACAACCCGCACGGATAGGAAGAAAAGCTGCAGCGGTCTCGAGGGTAGAAACCAGCGGCCAGAAAAGCCACGACCAAACCGCAGACGCAAGCAGAGGGGAAGAAGTCGAGCGGCTAGAGGACAAGTCGCACGAACAGGAGCAGGGACAAAAAATAGGTCGCTGCGATAGGAGGCGGCGGGTAGGTAACAATCCGCGCAAAGAAAGAAGGGCGGCAGCGGTCTCAAGGGACTAAATCCAGCGGCCAGAAAGGCCACGACCTAGCTGCAGACACAAGCAGAGGGGAAGAGGGCGAACGGCTAGAGGACAGGCCGCGCGAACAGAAGAGGGCGGCCGGCTAGAGAACAGGCCGGGCGAGTAGAAGGAGCGAACGGCAAGAGAATAGGCCGCGCGAATAGAAAGCAAACCGGCACAACAAGCCGGGCAGACAGCAAGACACAGAATCAGGAGGAGTAGATCGAGTCCTCTGATACCATGTTAGAAAGCAGTAAAAAGAGAGAACAAGCAGAATAACTTTTGAATAATTGAAATTTTATTATCCAAAAATGATATATATTACAAAGGTATGCCCTCCCTTATATAGAATGGAGGAGAGAAGAGAGAATACAAATAAGAGATGTGGGACTAAAAAATATAAGTTAAGCGGACTGTACAAGGTAAAACCGCACAAGCCGCGCGGTTAGACAGAAGGGCTAACCGCACGGCTAACCATAAGAGAAGCAGATAGGTCGCCGATGAAGATCGCCAGACCGCCCGGTTAACAAGCCGAAGAGTCAAGCCGCCAGACCGCGCGGTCTCCAACCCGCTAAGACAGACCGCCCGGTCTCCAACTTTAACAATACCCATGTGTGTAGTGGGAGCAGTTCATCTACGACTATGGGCTTCAGGCTTAGGATCCTAGCCAGCATCTGACACAGAGTGTGTGCTAGGGGAGCCCCATGTGTTAGCTCTGCTGTGCGTCTTATAGGAAACACTATGGTTAGGATGATCTTTGCTGGACAAGCAATGACAATCAAGCGTAGCCTTGTCTCTTTGATCACCCTTCAACTGTGGTGGCCGAAGCACTCTCCGGTACCCTCGATCCGTGCCTCTCGGGTTCTCACAACTCCACTGATCAATACACAGACAATATAGGCCTCTTGGCGCAACCTGTCTCGTTGATCAGTGATGCTTGTGCCCAGGGCAAGAGAGCAGAGTTTCTAGCGATCCTTCTCAGGATCTTCAGTGTTTCTAGCGATCCTTCTCAGGATCTTCCTTGCTTCCAGCGGTCCTTCTCAGGACCTTCCCTTGCTTTTCTCTTTTGTGCCCTCCTTGAGGATGCGCGGCCAACCCGCTTTGAGCAGGACCATACTCGGAATGATTTTCTCAGGCCAGTGATGCATAAGGCCCACGGGGAACACCTGTGGCAGCATTCAACCTTCTTTAGTCATTCCGAACGTGGACCTCTTTTTCCTTTCCCCCCTCCTTGAGGATGCGCGGCCAGCCCGCTTTGAGTAGGACTATACTCGGGATGATTTTTCGGGCAAGTGATGCATAAGGCCCACGGGGAACACCTGTGGCAGCATTCAACCCACTTTAATCATTCCGGGTGTAGACCTCCTTTTCTCTCTTGCCTTCTTTCACAGGTGAACAGGTTAATCCGACCTACCAAAAGGATTTCCAGCAATCACTTTGCTCATGCTCATCCTATATGAATTGCTTATTCAAAGCTCTATCGGATGATGACTCGCACTCTACCTATATAAGCTCTATTGCTCTCGTCTTCTATACATTGTTTGCTCAAGCGCTATCGGCCATGCTATTGCAATCCAGTCATATTTGTCAGCAGTTAACTCAGTTTATTGATCTGGGCTTCATAATAGTATTCATCAGGCATTCTTCTTGCTAATTGGTCATATCGGCCTTATCTTGTCGACAGTTAACAGTCAACAGTTAACACTTGCAAGCCTTCTCATCACAGGTACTTGCAAGTTATTTTCATATCTTATTTGCTTCTAACACCTCTTCTTGCAGAGATTAGCAAACACATGCAAGCCTCATCCAGGTACTTGCAGCTTATTTTTATATAATACCTGCTCCTAACTCTCTTTCTGCAGAAACCAGCAAAGACTTGCAGGTCCCTTCCAGGTACTTGCGAGTTGTTATGTCCTTCTGTTTTCCTCACTTTTGTTTTGCAGAACATTTACAGCAGACATGCCTTCTTCGTTTTGCAAAAGCAAATTCAGGTACACACTCGATGTGCCACCCATATGTGCTTACCCTAACTTTCCTCTTGCAGGAAAATAGACAGGAAGCACCAAGCTTGTAAGGAGAGTCTTCAGGTTCTATCTCTCCTTGCTCCTCTTCTTCCGTTGGGGTGGATCACGATTTTCGTGGGTCTCCAACTTTTTCGAAGTTCTTTTCAGAACTTGAAAAAGTGCGGGGATTATGTTAACCCAGAAATCGGCGATCCTTCCCAAGGGGGACAGCTGGCTAATCGCGACCCTTAGATTCTCCCTTTTTGATCGCGATGAGCCCCAGCTTAGGCGGACAGTCTTCCCTATCCGCCTAGGTCTCCTAGCAATCGCATGCCCTACGGGACGACGGGCTATTCCCATGGCTCACCCTCGCGGGACATGCGGTTGGGTCCGCTAATCATGCAGTACTTTTCCTTGCAGGAGCCCGCCAACAGCATTGCCAGGAGCGGCCTCCTATTTCGCCCATGGGGCGGCAGTCTCCTGCCGCCGTCCGTCGAGGACGCCCACCAGGGGCGGCCTCCATGCTGCCTGAGGGGCGGCGGCCTCCTGCCGCCGTCCGCCGAGGCCGCCCACCCGGGGCGGCCTCTGCCCGCCAGCCGGGCGGACTCCCCCTGGAGTCCGCCCAGGCCGCCCGCAAGGGGGCGGCCAGGCCCGCCGGGCGGACTCCCCCTGGAGTCCGCCCAGGCCGCCCGCTAGGGGGCGGCCCCGGCACCAAGCCGGGCGGACTCCCCCTGGAGTCCCCCCAGGCCGCCCGCAAGGGGGCGGCCAGGCCCGCCGGGCAGACTCCCCCTGGAGTCCGCCCAGGCCGCCCGCTAGGGGGCGGCCCCGGCACCAAGCCGGGCGGACTCCCCCTGGAGTCCGCCCAGGCCGCCCGCAAGGGGGCGGCCAGGCCCGCCGGGCGGACTCCCCCTGGAGTCCGCCCAGGCCGCACGCTAGGGGGCGGCCCCGGCACGAAGCCGGGCGGACTCCCCCTGGAGTCCGCCCAGGCCGCCCGCAAGGGGGTGGCCAGGCCCGCCGGGCGGACTCCCCCTGGAGTCCGCCCAGGCCGCCCGCTAGGGGGCGGCCCCGACACCAAGCCGGGCGGACTCCCCCTGTAGTCCGCCCAGGCCGCCCGCAAGGGGGCGGCCAGGCCCGCCGGGCGGACTCCCCCTGGAGTCCGCCCAGGCCGCCCGCTAGGGGGCGGCCCCGGCGCCCTGCCGGGCGGACTCCCCCCGGAGTCCGCCCAGGCCGCCCGCAAGGGGGCGGCCCGGCCCGCCGGGCGGACCCCCCCCTGGAGTCCGCCCAGGCCGCCCGCTAGGGGCCGGCCCCGGCGCCCTGCCGGGCGGACTCCCCCTGGAGTCCGCCCAGGCCGCCCGCTAGGGGGCGGCCTCCGGCCTGTCGGGCGGACTCCTCCCGGAGTCCGCCCAGGTCGCCCGCTAGGGGGCGACCTCTAGTTCTCTGCAGGGGGGTCCTTCCGCTCGCTTCATCGCTCGATAGTGGCAGACGCAAAATCTCTGTCCGCGAAGTCCGCACAGGTCGTCATGCTGATGTCACTGGGCCCCGCTTCTAGAAGAACTCCCCCGGGCCTATAAATAGCCCATGGTGCCTCTCATTCTGCACGGTTCCAGATCCTGGAGGTGGAGACAAGTCTTGCCAGCAGCCCCTGCGGACTCCATTTTCCAGTCCGTCATCACCTCTCCAGCAAGCTCTGCAGACTCAGTTTCCTGTCCGCACAGTCCTCCACAGCTCTTCAGTAGCTTGCCAGCAGACTCTGCAGACTCAGTTTCCCAGTCCTCCAGCAGCTGGCAGACTATTTTACTTAGTCTCTGGCAGCTTCTCCTCTCTGTTTTCTGGCACTTTCTTCTCCTTTAGCCGCCAGCTTCTCCTTGTACCCTTTGAGTGATTTTGTTGTAAAGGTGTACTTGCTTGTAATCTCTAGCTTTTAATAAAAGGAAAGCCCGTCGCAGGAGTGGCATTTAGGCCGCGGCGGGCAAAGTGTGTTGTTGCCGCTGCTAGCGGCCCCCTCTTCTTCTCCTCTGCTCAGCAAGCCTTGCTCCTCTGCTCAGCAAGTCTTGCTCCTCTGCTCAGCAAACTTCTTCTCAGCTCAGCTCTTCTCGGCAGCCAACCTGCAAGCACAACCGTCACCTTAGCCGTCTGCTCGACAGCTCCTGATCAACCTCCTTCCCCTCTCTTGATCAACCCGCTCTGTTGATCAAGCTTCTCCTATCTATCCCCGCAACCCTCTTTGACAAGCCGTTTGCTCCACTCTCGAGCACTCAGAGGCTTCCTTCCTTCCCTCCTCTCCTCCTCTCCTAGCTTGTGAGACCGAACACCCCCTCCGTGTTAGCTGGCTGGTGCCCCGCGACGTTTCCGCGCATCAACAACTGTCTTGGTGATTGCTTCTAACCATAAAGCGATTTTTCTAATTTGCATACCAAGTCACTCTGAGCCTCATATCCAGGTGGCTGCTTCATATAGATCTCTTCTTGCAAATCTCCGTGCAAAAATGCAGTCTTCACATCAAGCTGCTCCAAAATCAGACTATACTGCGCTACTAAGGCTAAGAGAACACGGATCGACAGATGCTTGACAACTGGGGAAAACACTTCGTTGTAATCAATACCTTCACGCTGAGCAAAGCCTTTGGCCACAAATCTTGCCTTGTAACGGACATCAGCAGCTCCATGAGATCCTTCTTTCTTCGCATACACTCATTTGCATCCAATAGCTTTTCTACCTGGAGGTAACTTCACTAATCTCCATGTAGCATTTTTCTTCAGAGAAGTCATCTCCTCATCCATCGCATCCCTCCAACAATCTGCTTTAAGACTCTCTACAGCCTCCTTAAAGTGACAAGGGATTTTAGTCTCAGATGCTGAAAGTGCAAATGCAATGTGATCCCTCGACCAAGCTGGCTTCGGGACATTTTTCCTCCTGGTTCTGCTTCTGGCAATAAATCCTGAACTTGATTCTCTGCCTCTACTTCCTCCACCTCCCGATCATCAGTATCTGGAATCTCATCAACAGTCTCATCATATACCTCATCAAGAGTGTGGGGAACTGGTGGAACAAATGGAGTCACATCAAACTCCTTCTTCTGATCAATAGTAGTGATCAGCTTCGAACTCTCCACCTTCTCTGAGTCCCGAGGCTTTAGCAAACTCGCCTCATCAAAAGTAACATCCCTGCTAATAACAATCTTCCTCTCTGCCTGATCATATAGTTTGTAGCCTTTGACTCCACGCCTGAAGCCAATGAAGATTGCTTTCTTTGCCCGTGGCTCCAACTTATCATTCTTTACGTGATAATAAGCTGGACACCCAAATACTTTCATGTGCACATAATCTCTAGCAGGATGCCCCGACCACATCTCTTTTGGTGTCTTCTTTCCAATAGCTGTAGAAGGCAGACGGTTCACCAAGTGGCAAGCATAATCAATAGCCTCAGCCCAGAAAATACTGACTAACCCAGCATTAGACAACATGCATCGAACCTTCTCCACCAAAGTCTGGTTCATGCGCTCTGCCACCCTATTCTGCTGCGGTGTCTCCCTGACTGTGAAGTGATGCTCTATACCTGATCTCTGGCACTCTTGCAAGAACGCTTTCGATGTGTATTCGCCTCCATTGTCTGATCTAATACATCGAATCTTTTTGCCAGTCTGGTTCTCAATCCACTTCTTCCAAGTCACAATAATATCTAGAACTTCGCTCTTACTCTTCATGGTGTACACCCAAACATATCTGGAATAATCATCAATGAAGGAGACAAAGTATTGTCGCCCAGTGAAAGATTTCGTCTTCGTCGGGCCCCAAACATCTGTGTGAACATAATCTAAAATACCTTTCGTACCGTGGACGGCAGTGCCAAAAGATACTCGCGTCTTCTTGCCAATCACACAATGCTCACAGAATTCCAATTTGCAGCTTTTTGCTCCCTTAATCAATCCTTGTCTTGAAAGGGCATGGAGGGAAGCCTCTCCAGCATGAGCCAATCTCATATGCCATAAAGTACTGACATCCAAAGAATCATCAGCCACAACCACAGTCCATGTAACTGTACTCCCTTGAAGATAATATAAATTGTGGTGTCGAGCTCCTCTCATGAAAACCAAAGCTCCACGACTGATCTTCAGAACTCCTGCCTCGATCACTACCGTGTAGCCTTTGGTTTCTAAAGCCCCAACATACAGTAAATTCTTCTTGATCTCTGGAACATGTCTGACCTCCGTCAACTCCTGCACTGCTCCATCATGCATCCGAACCAGAATACTCCCAACACCAATAGTACGACAAGTCTGATCATTGCCCATGACAACAACACCAGTATCCAAAGACTTGTAAGTACAGAACCACTCCCGATTGGGACAAATGTGATAGGTAGCACCCGTGTCCAGGATCCAACATGAATCATCACTGAATAAACATTGTGGAGTGACAGAGAGAAACATCGGACTCATCACCACCAGTAGTTTCCTGAGTAATATGTGCCTTCGCCTCTGAGATAAGCCCCTTATTTTTCTCCTTTAATTTAGGGCAATCCTTCTTCCAATGACCCGTCTCCAAACAGAATGCGCACTGATTTCGCCCAATACTGCGACCACGTGAATTGTCACGCTTCTGAGTATTGTTATTGGTCTTCTTGTTCCAATTCTTCTTTTCTCAGACCTGCTTCAATGAGACACAAGTGCTTCGGCCGACTCTGCTTTCGATGACACTTTATCTCTTCGATGGAACTCGTGATTCAACAATGTTGTAGACACTTCACTATACTTTAAGACCTCCTTCCCATGAATGAGAGACATCGTGAAGTTCTCATATTCATCTGGAAGCGAATTCAACAGAAGGAGTGTCTTGTCTTCATCGCCAACATGCTCGTCCAAATTCAACAGATCTGCCAATAGCTTCGTAAACTCGTTCAAGTGTTCATCAATTGATACTTCACGTCTCATCTAAAACCGATACAATCGACGCTTCATGTGGAGACGATTCTCCACGCTCTTCGTAAGATATTTATTCTCCAGCGTCCTCCAAAGGTTTCCCGCAGACGTCTCCAACATAACTCCATATTTGATCTCTTGAGTCAGACAATTTCTGATCAACCTGCAAGTCCTCTGATTCATCTTCGCCCAAACTTTCTCAGTCATCTCATCAGGACATTCGTCACCATCAAGAACGTCCTCCAAATTTAGAGAGCACAACGCATCCATCACCTCGCATCTCCACATGCCAAAGTTGCTCTTTCCGTCAAACTTAGTAACATCAATTTTGACCGGATGTAAACCCGTATGATGGATCGTGGATTCCATTGCCCCGGAAGATGAAAAAGACGCACCAGAGTATCCCATTTTTAGTTGATTACAACAATAATAACACGAAAAACCAAACAAGCACAATGAAACAAAATATTTTTTTTGTTAGTTAATCCAAAAAAAAACAAAAAAAATATTTGTTACCTCTCCCAGATCACAACTCCAAGCACAATCTCTGCAACCAAAAGACCTCGTCGCCTTTGCAAACAAGAAGATCCGCAAACAAAATTTCTCGAGCCACACACCTCCGCAATCAAGTCAAAAAATGCAGCTCTTCGTGTATCGCCGGAGAGAGAGAACATGATCAAACAAAAAAATTTGCACTTGCTGTACTGCGGGAGAGAGCGAGCCAAACCCCAAAACCTTTCAAAAAAAAACTGCCACTCTCCTGTACCACTCCGGTGAGAGAGAACCAAACCCAAATCCCCTTTTTTTTTCAAACTAATGAGGAAGATCAATTGAAAAAAAACTCATTTCTATTTTTGTCTAGTTCAATTTCTGCACTTCTTTGCCGAAAAAGAAAGGAAACAACAAAAAAGAAAAACACCAAATTTTTTCAAACTTGGCGCTGAGTGAAAAAAGGAAAAGAAACTTTCCTTTTTTTTGATTTGTTCAGCACCACCAAGGCACCAACAGATCTATGCCGCCTCCCCAACAGGAACCAAGAAGCTACCTCCTTCTCAACGAAACCAGTGGCCACCACCTTCTACCTCGACGGAAATGAGAGATCTACTCCCGAGCGCCACCAACGAGCCCTTCGAAACCAGCACCGCCTCCAACCAAAAATCGCACCAGAACCTGTCTCTGATACCACTTGTTGTGCAAAACGATGCGGAAAAACAAAAATCATACAACCACAAACAATAGAACACGATGTGATTTACGTGGTTCGGCGAGGAGCGCCTACATCCACGGGGAGGGGCTGTTCACTCACTACAAGAAAATTCTCATTTAGCAAGGTAAATTAGGAAGACTTGATAATCCTTCCTAATTAGCATCAAATTTAGCTAAGAAAATACTTTTTTATTTCACCTACAAAAATAACAAGGATTTTCTTTGTTGCAAAATTAGCAACAAATTTTTTTTGTTGCAACATGTTCGTTGCTAAAATAGATACAAATTTTTTTGTAGCAAAATTTTTGTTGCAAAATAACAACAAGTTATTTTGTTGCAAAATATTTATAAAGATAAAAAATTATTCTTTTTGAAAAATTTTATCTCTCTTTTATTTCGTTTGATTCAGTGGGAGCAGACGAATGTGTGAAAATGCCTCCGCCGTTCAGAGCTGGAGGGGGAGGTAGGGATTCTAAACGAAGATTTTTTGATCCGTTCCTCTAGCGCGGCGGGAGCACGCACCGCCCGTTTATTTTTTTGTCGTGTCGCGGTGTCTGCTCCTACATCGGTGTGAAAATGTCTCCCGTAATGAAGTCTTAATTAAAAATAGTATTTGTAATTTCCTCAATCTCTTTTATAAAATAAATTTTTTTGTTTATATGCATTTATAAATTATTTATTTACATATATATATTTTATAAATATATGTTATGAAATAATCATATATTTACATAAATTATATAAAATATATATATATATATATATATATATATATATATATATATATATATATATATTTCAATAAATAATTATATATATACATGAATATCTAAATAATTATATAAACATTTTTCATGTGTATATATATATATTTTAACACATTTTAAAAACATATTAATTAGTTGAGTGAGTTGGTTATGTATAGTTTATTATATATGGATGGTTGAGGGTTCGATCATCAACAAACACTATTAAAATTGTATTTTTTCGTTAGCAACGGAACTAAATTTTCTTGCTAATTTAGGAAGGATATGACACCTTGCTAAATAATCCTTGCAAATTAGCAAGCAATAAATGCCTATCTAAAATTAGCTAGGGGATATTAGTTAGGTATTTTTTGTTCCTAAATTCATTGCTAATTAAAATTAGCAACAAATTTTGCAATTTAGCAAGCAATTTTATTTCATGCTAATTGTACAACCCCATATTCGCTGAGCCAGACAAGGAGGCACAATGGTCACAGGAGGGTTAGCCAAAGTGGTCCCGCCCTAAGGAGGATCTCGCCCACAGAAGGCGGAAACGCTCTCGCCGGATGCTATAAGAGAGAAACCGTGGGCCGAGAGCGCCAAGCGCGGGCTGCGCGGAAGCGCTCTCGCCCAAACCAAGCCTCAATCCCGAGAGTTCTCGCTTGGGGCGAGAACGTTCGCGCCACGCCCTGGGCCGAAAGGTCTCGGCATCAGCTCTCGCCGAGTGGGGCCCAGGGTCTTTGGAAGAATGTCTTAATTGCCCTCAGGAGAAATTACTTCAGTACCCTCAGAAAAACAGCGGGTTTTGGCTATTGGCAGACCAACCAGGGGCTTTTCAGTAAATTCAGGACAGCAAAATGCTATAAATAGACCCATAAGGGCTCCTTAGAAAGCAAGCTATCATTGTCTCCCGAATTCCAGCGCTTTCTGAGGAGCTCCTAGCCCAGCTTTGGCTTTGGAGGGGAAGCTCTCAGAGATCTTCCGGGTGTGAGGTGAGACCTCCCTGCTGAGACATTTTGGGTCAGTCTTAGGTCCTTAGAATCCAGTCAAGGGGAGAGACTTGAGAGAAGTAGGTTTTGGCTGCACCCCCTTTTTCTTCGAACTTCAGTTGGGGTCATATTTGACTTCAACAGTTCTGGTGCGGTGAGCGTGGAAGGCAGCCGATTCAAAAAAGCTTTGAGTTTTGTCCCATGGCTGGAGGTGAAGGTGAAGGGTCAGGTTCTGGAGGCTCCCCCACCCGGGGAGAGGAAGCAACGAAGAGGATGCTGGATGAGTTCAGGCGAGAGGTTCTGTAGACGATCAGTTTGGCCTTCTCGGCGAGAGGCGAGTGGGCCACCCCTCAGATCCTGATAGAAGAGGTTCCGCTTTTGGGCGAGAACGCCCCAGGGCAGCGCCCAGGAAAGGAGGTCCCGGGCGAGGCTGGCGAGAGAGATATGGCGGCGCGGGAGCTATTCCCAGGCCAGAGCCAGCGCCCGGGCAAGGAGGCATTGACAGAGCCTGGAGAGAAGGAGGCGGCGGTGCGGGAACTCTTCCCAGGGCACGGTCTCGCGGATCGGGCGAGCCAGCCGAGGCCGCGAGACGTGCCCTCTCGCCAGGCAGGGGGCGAGAGCCCATTTAGCGAGCTCATCATCTCGGCTCCGGTACCGGAGGGGTTCCGGGAGCCCGACATGTCCTACTACTCAGGGAAGGATGACCCGGTGCAGCACGTACAGTGGTTTGAAGACGTTGTGTCCATAAGACAGATGACGGATGCCTTCAAGTGTCGCCTCTTTGCGATCACGCTGAAGGAGAAGGCAAGGGACTGGTTTCACCAGTTGCCAGCAAGGTCAATCTACTGTTTTGAAGATCTGCGGAGAAATTTTCTGTTGAGGTTCTCAACCTCAAAGAAGCGGAAGAAGGAAGCGGAGTGTCTGTTTGCGGTAAGGCAGAGGACGGATGAGACGTTGGGTCACTATGTCGACCGGTTCCAGGAGGAGATCCTTTTGGTCCAGGAGGTCCCAGGGTACGCGCTGATGCTGGCCTTCACCCTGGGGCTGAGACCGGGATTTTTTAGCATGGAGTTGAAGAGGATGCCCCCCCTCTCCTTTGAGGAGCTCATGGAGAGGGCGGTAAAGGAGATTGATTTCGAGAGAGCAAACCCAGCATTCGCCAGGAAGTTGGCCAAGCTAGCAGAAGAGGACGGGAAGGAACCAGCAGCGGGAAGACAGAAGGAATCAAGAGAGAAGAGGGAGCTGAGGGAAGATAGGAGAAGGGAGGAGCCCCGAAGATTTGGGCAGCAGCAGGGTTGGGGGGCCCGGGAGCCAGTCAACCGGTTGGGTTGGAGGCCCCAGGAGGGTCGCCCCCAAGGACCAGGAGAAGGCTATCGGGGGAGAGATAACCTGCGGGAGCCCCGGAGGTTCGATCGACCGGCATGGAGGCAGGAGCCGAGGGATCGTCCCCCACCACCACAGGAGGCAATGGAAGTAGGAAGAGGGAGAGGAGCAGCCAGGGGAGCTCGAGGAGGAAGAAGAGGAAGGGGAGACGGGAGAAGGGGCGGGGAGGCGTTGCTCTTTTGTGACTTCCACCAGGAGGAGGGGCACGCAACGGCCACCTGCCCGGAGTTCTTAGAGTTGAGGGATGCCAGAGGAGCAGGGAGGCAAGATCCACCGATGAGGATAGTGGAGGTGCAGCAGGGTGAAGCGGAGGACAGGTGTGAAGACCGGGTGGATGTAGGGACCCGGGGAGGAATCAGGGTGATTCATGGAGGAGTGGGGATTGAGGCAACCCGTAAGGGGAGCCTTCAAACCATGTACCGGAGAGGGG
This sequence comes from Platanthera guangdongensis, assembly GCA_039583875.1. Classification (NCBI taxonomy): domain Eukaryota; kingdom Viridiplantae; phylum Streptophyta; class Magnoliopsida; order Asparagales; family Orchidaceae; genus Platanthera; species Platanthera guangdongensis. Next base: position 1,029,794 of record CM077164.1, read on the forward strand.
TAGCCTCAACCTCCCAGGTTCCTCCACCAGAAGAAAAGATCACTTTCTCATCAGCGGACATGCCGGACTATGAAGACCCATTCTGCGACGCCCTGGTGATCCAGACGGCAGTGGAGAACTATACCGTTTCAAGGATACTGGTAGATAACGGGAGCTCGGTTAACGTCATCTTCAAGAAAGCTTTTGATGAGATGAGGGTTGAAGGGAAGAGAGTCTTGGCATCGGATGGACCTCTGTTCGGGTTCTCTAGGGAGAGGAAGGAGGTAGAAGGAGGAGTAGGGTTACACGTAAGGTTGGGGGGCGTGTCGCGGAACTGCAGGTTCGTGATCGTGGACGCCCCGAGCAGCTATAATGCCATCTTTGGGCGTCCCCTCATCAGCGCCTTTCGCTGCGTCCCCTCCTCGTTCCATCAGTGCCTCAAGTTCAACAATGGGGGGGTGCAGGTCAGGGTCAGAGGAGACCCGAAGGTGGCAAGGCAATGTTATGTTACGGCAGTCAACACTATTTCGTGGATGGCGGAGGCGGAAGAGTTGGAAATTGAGATGCCAGCCCTAGAGGAGGTGGTAGAGGAAGAGGAGATGGTCCTTGAGGAGGTAAGAAAGGAAGCTGGAGAGGAAGCCGAAGAGGAAGAGACAGAGAAGATGCGAGGGGATGTGCGGGTGGTACGGAGGAACAATGGGCAGGAAAGCGCGGAAGGGACAGTGGAAGTAGAAGAGCAGGCGGCGATAGAAGTCGAGGGAGAAGTCCCGGGAGGCATAGGAGCCGAGCAGCAGCAGCAGAGGGGGGTAGAAGCGATGGAGATTGAGGAGGAAAAAGGAGAGCTGGAGCTGGAGGAAGAGGCAAGAACCGGTTGGGAGCAGCCGCGATTGGAACCAGCTGAAGAAGTGGTGGAGATGGAGGTCTTCACCAAAGCAGGAGAGGTGCAAAGGGTGCGGGTCAGCGGGGGGTTGAGTCTTGAGGCCCGGTGTAACATCCCATGTTACTTCTGGACCCCTCAACTTAGATTGGGTTAGGCATGAGGTGAGACCTAAGGGGATCAACTAGGTTTGACCCTAGATAGTGGGTAGTGGCCATGTGGAGCCCACTATAGGACCAAGTCAAACTAGGTCAAACTAACCTAATTAAAGACCCTAGCCACACCATGACCCCACCACATTGCCCTAACCCTAAAAACAATCTAAGTGGACCCTAGGGTATGTCACTGGGTCAACATTTTGACCCCAGTTGACCAAGGTCAACCTTGGGCTTAATTTGGTCAAACCCACACCTATAGGCCTAATTAACCTAAGTGGGGCACCCCCTTGACCCAAACCAAGTTGGGTGGTGCCACTAGACCCATTTCCACCAAGTGGGGTCAGTCCACCCACCATAGTTGACCAGTCAACCCTAAAAGTCAATTTGGTCAACAAATTGACCTAAAGAGTGAAATGAAGGCCAAGTCAAGTTCCCTTGGACCAAGCCCACTAAACTTGGCCCAAAGTCAGCCCAAGTGAACAAGACCAACCCTACCCCTCTAAATCAGGAGAGAGAATGCATGCAAGGGGGTAAATTTGGAAATTTTAGGAGAAGTGGAGAGAGAAAGAGGATGAAGAGGAATGGTGGCCACATGGCCACCCCATCAGCTGGTTTTGGCTGCCCAAAACCAGGTGGCTGACTTCCCCTCTTCATTTCCAGCAGAAATACAGAGCTGAGAGCCACATGGCACCATGGGTGAAGCCTCCAAAGCTCAAACCGAGCTCACCTTGGAGTTAACTCCACTTATAGCCCACCTCAGTCCAAACAGACCCCTCCATTAGCTTCAGAAGGTCCAGAGGAGTGGAATTCGACTACCTACACATGGAGAACGGTGGAGAATGCAACTTTCGGGGAGGAGCTCGCCGGCGCACCACCACCACGGCAAACCGCCGCCTGACCCGCAGCCAAGCCCCGATTATGGTGCGTTTCACCTCACCTCTTCCCGTACTAACTTTCTAGATCGACCTAGGGAGATATCGGGCTCAATCGAGCCCGATGCCATGTGAGGAAATGGAGAAATTCGAGCCTTTCATTTCTTGCTCGGGTTCGCCGGAGGAGCCAAATCCGGCGGCCCCACCGCCGGGAAACGCTAGCCCCCACCTTAACGAAGGTGGTGGCGATATCCGCCGGCGGTGGTGGTGGCTCAGCTGGCCGGAAAAGGCCGGCCATCATCGTCCAGGTAAAATGAATCGTGGCCGTTAACTCATCGGGGACGATGACCAGATCCCGTAGGTTTTGCTTCAAGATTCGTGCAAACAGTAAATTGAATTAAATTAATTAATATATGAATAGTGTCATTTTCTGTCACATTTAATCAGTACCCTTGCATGTCAAATTTAGGCCTCTTAGAGACATTTCCAGAGCTTAGACCCTTAATGAAAATTGTAGCCTAGGGTCTTACCTTTAAAATGCCACCCTAAACATACATTTTGGTGTAGGGTACAGCCCTGTAGGACCTTTCTCCTAGGACTGGTCCTAGACTAGGTCAAAAATTATATTGGATGCCCTAGTCTCAATATTAGTCACCATGATCCCAAATTTTGGTCACATGCATTATTAGGGCTTATTTACCTCCTGCCAAAATTTAGGAATTTTTAGAAAACATTTTCCTATAGTTTTTGGAAAAATATCAAAATTTAAATTAATGGCATATATGGAGTTCTACTCCTCCCCATGGCCCCAAATTTTGGTGGTGGGTCAGTGGGGTCACCCTTGGTGCATGATAAAATTTTCAGCACCTTGGGATCACTGCATGTGGGAGAATCCACTTGCATGTGCTAGCCTATGTTAAGGCTTGGTGTGCAAATAGCAAAAATGCAAATTTGTGTATTTAGCCCAATGGTGACATGCAAGTGTCATGAAATTATTTCCAGTGGTTCATTAGGGTAAATTTCACCCCTCAAATTAATGATGGAATTTTTGGAATCAAAATTCCATTTATTGGAATTTACTTTAAAAATAGCTATTTTGGAATTTAAATTGGAAAATAGAATTTATTCAAGAACAAATCCAAACAACATTACCAAGGCATAGATTACATCACACTTGACCTAGGAAAATTATGATTTCCCTGTTTTGAAGAACCTTGGAGTAGATACCCTAAATTTCCCATTTTACCCTTATCATGATAATTCTTGAAATGATATATATATACCTCTGAAAAATTTGGGATTTATTCTACTGTCATAAAATATTGTTATTAGTTTATCATGAATTTCTCAGAATTTATTGGATATATTACTTGTGTTAAACTAGTAAAATGGCATTTTGGTAAATACCTTAAAATGGAACCCCATAGGCCATCTTACCTTCAATTTTGATGAATCTCTGCCAATAGCCATAATTTAGTGTCTTAAAGGCTCTGTAAATTTTCTGGAATTTTTGAATATGTAATGCTTATACTTCATGTGTAAAATGGAATTTATGTGGGATTGTTATTAAATAGAAAATGACCATAAATAATTTAAGGAAAATTATGAAATTTTGAAGGCAGCAATATCTGGTCAATATACATCTCAGGAAAAATTCCCTAAGTCAGTGGATGCTTAATTAAATCACTTCATGTGTAAAGTGGCCGAGCAATTAAATTAAGAGAATTAATTAAATGACCATTTGGCCAGGAAAAATTATGAGAATCTTTAGGGTAGTTCCCTTAGTCCATAATACCCTAGGATAAATATTTAGAGGCAAGATGCCTTAAGTTTTGGAAGATCACATTTCTAGGGTAAACATAGGTCATGGTCTGCATATAACACAAATAGGTCTTGCCTTAGGGAATTACCAGGGGATTGATTATCGGCGGAAATAAGAGAGAGTTCAACACGAGTAACCCTGGTGGGTAGAGTTGTCTTAGTGAGTGATCAAAAGTGCAAGTCTTGGTCATCAACTGGAGTGGGGGATCGACGGAAGACCGTTGGTACCCGGTAACACCTTAAGTCACTAGGGTTATACTTAAGCAATAAGGAGAGCTGGGGGATACATGGGTAGTCATCAACTAAAATAAGTATCCTTGCGAAAGGGAACGCTGGGCGTAATCCCAACACAGTTCCTAGTGCCCCTTGAGAGCCCTTCACAGGGAATACCGGGGGCAGTCCTGGGATTAACCTTAAATCTCTAAGTATAATAAACCGTAGACAAGAGTAGCTTAATAGGTTAGGACATGGTTGTACCTTCTCGCCCGTGTTTGGGTTGGAGAGGTTCATGATATATGCTCACCCGTTTAGGGTTGGAGGGAATTGACATAAAGGCACTAATGTGCGTTCTCACCCGGGTTTGGGTTTGAGGGATTCAGGACGGGTTTTGGTCCTGCGAGCGGAAGGCTCGGTGTGAATTACTTGCATGTGCATAAATATCGTGGCGGGGCATGCGGTACTGGCCGTTCGTCACACCGATGGCAGTACGGTGCACCAGGCGGTTGTGGGAGTTAGAGGGGCCAGTGGGTTGTTTTACACTGCGGTCTGGAGGACGACCCCCGATAACACACATCCGACCCAACAAGACTGACGGGTTTGTCAGCAAAGTACGTACGCGAGACTCTAGAGTGCACCTTGGACGTGTACAGAGGCGTATGAGAGGGGTCTAAGGCTTGGTAGTGTGCATACCGGTCTAGAAGCGGAGACGCCCGCTCCGCTGCTGCCGTAGCCACAGCGGTGGTACCCGAGAGTGATGCTAGCTCTCAAAAAGTGGGAACTAAAGGTCTGTGATCACAGAGTCATTGTGTGTGAGTTGCACTTGCCTGCGCATAAAATTGCATCATATCATTCACTCATATTAGGTCATACGCTTCATAGATCCTTATCATATAAATTAGTATGGGCTCTTTTATATGATAAGTTATATTTCCTGGAAATCCTAACTTATATACTTGTATGGGCACTTATATAAGTTAGGGTACGATTGTGATGATAGCTTAGTGGTAGTTTAGTTTATTTACTTGTTTATACTGTTGTTTCTTTACTCTCCTTTACTGCACCGTACTTACTTACTTACTACTTGTACTGTACTTAGCATTGCTAGAGTAGAATTTCATTACTTAGTATCACTTTAGATAGATATTGTCACCTGCTTCCATTTTGCTACCCCTTGTTGTCCTCCGCTTCGTCCTCCCGCTCGGTGCCTAGGAGCTGCGGGGCGAGGTGTGGAGGAAACGACTTAGTCTTTTTGACTAATGGTCGGTGACCAACTATTTTTAGGAGCCCGTGGAGATGGAGCACCAGCACGTCGAGGAGGCAGGACATGAGGAGCAGATACCGCTTCAGCAGGCTACCACTACTACTGTGCGTCCTCAGGTGGGACGAGTCTTGATGTTCTAGTATAGCTTCCGCATTTACTTTTTGTGAGAGAGAGAGATTTGATGTACTGGGCATAAGCCCTTTTTACTCTTTCTTCTGTACTATTCTGTGGACTATTGTACTATTCATTTCTTCTATATGATTGTACTGTGACTTGTGGACTGATGGCATTTTATACACAGTTTTACTTCTTATTTCTCATATTGGCCTACAGGTTTATGATCGTACTAGCCGGCAGAATCGGCGTGTTGCGGTGTCGACTAACCCGTGAGTTAGTGCCACCGTAAGACGGCGGTTCTGGGCATAAGATCCGGTAGCCCTCCTTGGTAAGGGGGAGGGGGGTCTTACAAACTGGTATCACTCGAACAACGATCATATGAGAAAGAAGTCCACAACATGGGACCACCCCCGCCCCAGCATTAGTTTGCGGACAAACTATGCAGCGGAAGCAGTGGTGTGCCCATGTACAAAAGTCACAGAAATGGTCCACAAAGTACAACTTGTTAGGCCAATTTTGCTCTAACCTTACCTTTATGCAACCTCCACAGGTCGCAGCGCCGCAAAATGTGGCTCCTCCCCCTCCAGCTGCCACTCCATTCCTACATACGGAGATGGGGCAGACCCTGACGGCGATTTTGGATGCCTTTAGAGCCCAGCAAGTCCCGGCTCCACAGCCAAATCCGGGGTCGAGCTGGCTGAGTGCATTCAAGAGCCTGTCCCCACCGACGTACCGTGGGACAGAGGATGCAGTGAAGACAGAAGAATGGCTGGAGGCCATACACGAGATCTTAGCGGGCATCAGCTGCCCAGTCGGCCAGGCAGTACCTCTAGCCACCTCCGTGCTAGAGGCCCACGCGAAGAGATGGTGGAAGTCAGTCCGGGAGACTACTTATGCGGACTTTGAGTTGTCAGAGATTTCTTGGGAGGAGTTTGGCGATGTGTTCCTGGAGCACTTCGTCTCTACTACGGACAGGGATGCTTTGGAGGAGAGGTTTTTGAACCTCAAGCAGGGGACCAGATCTGTGATAGAGTACCAGAGGGAGTTCTCCCACTTGGCCAGGTTCGCGGGGATTCAGGACACCGACGATAGGAGGTATGCGAAGAGATTCTACCGGGGCCTCAGGGATGATCTGAGGCAGGCTCTGTTATTCATTTCACATGGCACATCCAGACAGATCATCGAGATGGCGAAGAAGCTGGAGGCTGACCAGCTGATGGTGCGAGCCGGAGGGAAGAGACCATTTGATGGATCGACGTCAGGTGAGAGCAGTAGGGGCTCTCAGAGGGGCAGGACCATTGGATACAGGAGGGGTGGGGGACGTCGTCGTCCCAACTTCAGGCAGGAGCAGGGGCCTCCTCCAGCTTTGGCTCCCCCACCTCTACAGATACATGATCCGAGGAGACAGGATGACCGAGGCCACCGACAAGTGGTTTGTTATGGATGCCGCCAGCCTGGGCACATCAGGTCGGAGTGCCCGCATCGATTCCATCCCCCTCCTCCTCCTCCACCTCCAGTGGCCCCCGTACAGCAGGGCCGAGGACGAGGCCGAGGACGAGGCCGAGGCCGGGGATATCATGGCAGGAGGCGCGAGCAGGAGCAGATATACGCCTTGGACCTCACAGAGCCGAGAAATCCCGAGGAGGTCATTACAGGTACTTGAAGTTAATTTTGAATTTCCTTAAATTTTCCCAATGATATATATATAGTACTTGGAACCATAGGATAACCATTAACCCTCACATAAACAAACCTCAGGCATAGTCATGATCAGCGGCAAGCCTGCCCATACTCTTTTCGACACGGGTGCGTCACACTCGTTCGTATCCGAGGCCTTCATCGACGGACTCGAAGGCGTGGAGAGGTTCCCTGGACTAGAGATGAGGGTACGCCTACCCGATGGATCGGAGCTGCGGACCACTACACATTGTGATATGGAGGCCGAGATCGGCGGCAAGGCATTTGAGGCGCCGGCGACTATCTTGAAGCTGCAGGACTTTGATTTGATCTTGGGCATGGCCTGGTTGCATCGGAACCATGCCCAGATAGATTGCCCGTCCAGGAGGATCACGCTGAGACATGGCGATTCTCATGTTATCGTTGAAGGTATCCAGCCTATCCGCCACCAACTATTATCTTCTATACAGGCTGCGAAGGCCCATGAGCAGGGTGAAGAAGTCTATATTGTCTGCTTCGAGATGGTGGGGACAGAGGCGACTATCTCAGATATCCCGGTGGTTCGGGATTTCTCCGACGTATTCCCGGAGAGATTGCCCGGGCTACCGCCTGCTAGAGACTTGGATTTCAGGATTCAGCTAGTGTCGGGAGCGAAGCCGGTGTCCCGAGCACCCTACAGGATGGCTCCTAGAGAGTTAGCAGAGTTCAGAACTCAACTGCAGGAGCTAGTCGAGTCAGGATTTGTACGGCCTAGTTCATCGTCATGGGGGGCACCAGTTCTATTTGTGAAAAAGAAGGATGGATCACTGCGATTGTGTATAGATTACCGGGAGCTGAACCGGTTGACGGTCCGCAACACCTATCCTCTGCCTCGGATAGATGAGTTATTTGACCAGCTACAGGGAGCATTCTGGTTCTCCAAGTTAGATCTGCGATCCGGCTACTATCAGCTTCGTATCAGGGAAGAAGACATACCGAAGACGGCTTTCAGTTCGCGCTATGGACTTTACGAATTCACGGTGATGCCTTTTGGGCTCATGAATGCTCCTGCCGCATTCATGAGTCTGATGAACCGTGTCTTCGAGCCTTTCTTGGATCGCTTCGTGATAGTATTCATCGACGACATCCTTATTTATTCACGGACTCGGGAGGAGCATACTGAGCACTTGGCACAGGTCCTGCAGAGGTTGAGGGAGGCACAGATGTACGCAAAATTTTCGAAGTGCCAGTTCTGGTTGCAGGAGGTGGCTTTCCTGGGGCACACGATCAGTGGGGCTGGGTTAGCTGTGGACCCGGCCAAGATAGAGACAGTGAGGGATTGGCCGCGGCCGAAGACCGCATCTGACATCCGCAGTTTCTTGGGACTAGCAGGCTATTATCGCAAGTTCGTGGAGGGGTTCTCAAGGATAGCACTCCCCCTCACGTCCTTGACGAAGAAGGATGCTGATTTTGTTTGGTCAGAGCGGTGTGAGACGGCTTTTCAGGAGCTGAAGGACCGGCTCATCTCATCCCCTATTCTTGCGCTTCCATCCGGGAGCGAAGGATTCCAGATTTACACGGACGCCTCTTATCAGGGGATGGGTGCAGTCTTGATGCAGCACGGACACGTTATCGCTTATGCTTCGCGACAGTTGAAGAAGCATGAGCATAACTATCCAGTACATGATCTAGAGCTCGGGGCTGTGGTTTTCGCCCTAAAGATATGGAGACATTACCTATACGGGATTCATTGTGACATCTTTTCAGATCACAAGAATCTCAAGTATATTGATACGCAGAAGGACTTAAATCTGAGACAGAGGAGGTGGCTGGAGTTCCTCTGTGATTATGACTACAAGATCCACTATCACCCGGGGAAAGCGAACACGGTTGCGGATGCTTTGAGCAGGAGGGCCGGCACTTCTGGACCGGAGCCCCGATTGATGTCCATAGAGCTGCTTCAGATGATGGAGGACATGCACATTACCGTGGTGTCCGAGACCGAGCCAGTGGTATATAGAGAGTATTTGAGCTCAGTGATCAGCTGCGATGATATACAGGAGCGCATCCGGGCACACCAGAGGCTGGATGCCGCGATACAGCCGATTTTCAGTGCCCTAGAGAGGGGCAAGGTCGAGGACTACACACTACAGGATGATCTTCTTCGGTTCCGGGGGCGCATCTATATACCAGCAGGGGGCAGTATTCGAGATGACATTCTCCGAGAGGCACATTGCTCGAGATATTCAGTGCACCCCGGCATCACCAAGATGTGGGCAGATTTGCGGAGATCTATGTATTGGCCCGGGATGAAGAGGGAGATCACGGATTTTGTGACCCATTGCGAGACCTGCCAGCGTGTGAAGGCGGAATGCAAGAGCCCGGGGGGTTTATTACAGCCACTGCCAGTTCCAGAGTGGAAGTTCGAGGACATTGCTATGGACTTTGTACACGGATTGCCTCGCTCCCACTCCGGACATGATTCTATATGGGTTATAGTGGACAGATTGACCAAGGTCGCGCGGTTTATCCCAGTTCGGAAGGATGCCCCAGTTGCAGTTCTGGTGAGACTATTTGTGGAGCAGTACATCAGGTATCATGGTATCCCCAGGACTATTGTTTCGGACCGTGATGGTCGGTTCACTTCGAGCGAGTGGAGGGTCGTGCATGCTCACTTGGGATCTCGGCTTACCTTTAGTACCGCCTTCCACCCGCAGACCGACGGACAGACCGAGCGGACCATCCGGACCATGGAAGACCTGCTCAGATTATGCATATTGGATACGGGGAGGCCTTGGGAGAGGCTGTTACCATTGATCGAATTCTCGTATAATAACAGCCACCAGGCTAGCATCAGGATGGCTCCGTACGAGGCGCTTTATGGGAGGAGATGCCGGACTCCGCTATCATGGGTACAGGATGTGGATACCAGGGCTCTGGGATCTGATTATATAGAGGACACTGAGGCTCAGATTCGATTGATCAGGGATCGGCTACTGGAGGCCCAGAGCAGGCAGGCAAAGTATTATGATGCTCGGCACCGGAAGGTGGAGTTCCAGGTTGGAGACAGGGTATTCTTGAAGATACGTCCAGTACACGGTGTTTCTCGAGTGCGGAGGCACAAGAAGCTCAGTCCACGATACATGGGGCCATACCTGATCCTGGAGCGGATCGGCCCCTTGGCTTACCGACTGCAGCTGCCACCGGAGTTGGGTGCATTACATGACGTCTTTCATGTCTCTTCCTTACGGAGGGCTCTTCTTCGGCCGGAGCAGCACATTACCACTACAGCCGGACCGGTAGAGCCTGACAGGTCAGTGAGATTGGAGCCGATCCGGATTGACGATACAGCCATCCGAGTGTTGCGGAAGAAGAAGGTTCCCCTTGTGAAGGTGCTGTGGTCCAACCATGGACGGGAGGAGCACACTTGGGAGCCGAGAGATCTGATGCTGGAGCAACACCCGGAGCTATTCGCATCAGGTACATTTAAGATATGCTTTTAAGATTCTTGATAATTCTTGCAAATAGAACCCCGTAGACCCGAACTTAAATTTCGGGGACGAAATTATTTTCTTGTTTATTGGAATTTGTAACATCCCATGTTACTTCTGGACCCCTCAACTTAGATTGGGTTAGGCATGAGGTGAGACCTAAGGGGATCAACTAGGTTTGACCCTAGATAGTGGGTAGTGGCCATGTGGAGCCCACTATAGGACCAAGTCAAACTAGGTCAAACTAACTTAATTAAAGACCCTAGCCACACCATGACCCCACCACATTGCCCTAACCCTAAAAACAATCTAAGTGGACCCTAGGGTATGTCACTGGGTCAACATTTTGACCCCAGTTGACCAAGGTCAACCTTGGGCTTAATTTGGTCAAACCCACACCTATAGGCCTAATTAACCTAAGTGGGGCACCCCCTTGACCCAAACCAAGTTGGGTGGTGCCACTAGACCCATTTCCACCAAGTGGGGTCAGTCCACCCACCATAGTTGACCAGTCAACCCTAAAAGTCAATTTGGTCAACAAATTGACCTAAAGAGTGAAATGAAGGCCAAGTCAAGTTCCCTTGGACCAAGCCCACTAAACTTGGCCCAAAGTCAGCCCAAGTGAACAAGACCAACCCTACCCCTCTAAATCAGGAGAGAGAATGCATGCAAGGGGGTAAATTTGGAAATTTTAGGAGAAGTGGAGAGAGAAAGAGGATGAAGAGGAATGGTGGCCACATGGCCACCCCATCAGCTGGTTTTGGCTGCCCAAAACCAGGTGGCTGACTTCCCCTCTTCATTTCCAGCAGAAATACAGAGCTGAGAGCCACATGGCACCATGGGTGAAGCCTCCAAAGCTCAAACCGAGCTCACCTTGGAGTTAACTCCACTTATAGCCCACCTCAGTCCAAACAGACCCCTCCATTAGCTTCAGAAGGTCCAGAGGAGTGGAATTCGACTACCTACACATGGAGAACGGTGGAGAATGCAACTTTCGGGGAGGAGCTCGCCGGCGCACCACCACCACGGCAAACCGCCGCCTGACCCGCAGCCAAGCCCCGATTATGGTGCGTTTCACCTCACCTCTTCCCGTACTAACTTTCTAGATCGACCTAGGGAGATATCGGGCTCAATCGAGCCCGATGCCATGTGAGGAAATGGAGAAATTCGAGCCTTTCATTTCTTGCTCGGGTTCGCCGGAGGAGCCAAATCCGGCGGCCCCACCGCCGGGAAACGCTAGCCCCCACCTTAACGAAGGTGGTGGCGATATCCGCCGGCGGTGGTGGTGGCTCAGCTGGCCGGAAAAGGCCGGCCATCATCGTCCAGGTAAAATGAATCGTGGCCGTTAACTCATCGGGGACGATGACCAGATCCCGTAGGTTTTGCTTCAAGATTCGTGCAAACAGTAAATTGAATTAAATTAATTAATATATGAATAGTGTCATTTTCTGTCACATTTAATCAGTACCCTTGCATGTCAAATTTAGGCCTCTTAGAGACATTTCCAGAGCTTAGACCCTTAATGAAAATTGTAGCCTAGGGTCTTACCTTTAAAATGCCACCCTAAACATACATTTTGGTGTAGGGTACAGCCCTGTAGGACCTTTCTCCTAGGACTGGTCCTAGACTAGGTCAAAAATTATATTGGATGCCCTAGTCTCAATATTAGTCACCATGATCCCAAATTTTGGTCACATGCATTATTAGGGCTTATTTACCTCCTGCCAAAATTTAGGAATTTTTAGAAAACATTTTCCTATAGTTTTTGGAAAAATATCAAAATTTAAATTAATGGCATATATGGAGTTCTACTCCTCCCCATGGCCCCAAATTTTGGTGGTGGGTCAGTGGGGTCACCCTTGGTGCATGATAAAATTTTCAGCACCTTGGGATCACTGCATGTGGGAGAATCCACTTGCATGTGCTAGCCTATGTTAAGGCTTGGTGTGCAAATAGCAAAAATGCAAATTTGTGTATTTAGCCCAATGGTGACATGCAAGTGTCATGAAATTATTTCCAGTGGTTCATTAGGGTAAATTTCACCCCTCAAATTAATGATGGAATTTTTGGAATCAAAATTCCATTTATTGGAATTTACTTTAAAAATAGCTATTTTGGAATTTAAATTGGAAAATAGAATTTATTCAAGAACAAATCCAAACAACATTACCAAGGCATAGATTACATCACACTTGACCTAGGAAAATTATGATTTCCCTGTTTTGAAGAACCTTGGAGTAGATACCCTAAATTTCCCATTTTACCCTTATCATGATAATTCTTGAAATGATATATATATACCTCTGAAAAATTTGGGATTTATTCTACTGTCATAAAATATTGTTATTAGTTTATCATGAATTTCTCAGAATTTATTGGATATATTACTTGTGTTAAACTAGTAAAATGGCATTTTGGTAAATACCTTAAAATGGAACCCCATAGGCCATCTTACCTTCAATTTTGATGAATCTCTGCCAATAGCCATAATTTAGTGTCTTAAAGGCTCTGTAAATTTTCTGGAATTTTTGAATATGTAATGCTTATACTTCATGTGTAAAATGGAATTTATGTGGGATTGTTATTAAATAGAAAATGACCATAAATAATTTAAGGAAAATTATGAAATTTTGAAGGCAGCAATATCTGGTCAATATACATCTCAGGAAAAATTCCCTAAGTCAGTGGATGCTTAATTAAATCACTTCATGTGTAAAGTGGCCGAGCAATTAAATTAAGAGAATTAATTAAATGACCATTTGGCCAGGAAAAATTATGAGAATCTTTAGGGTAGTTCCCTTAGTCCATAATACCCTAGGATAAATATTTAGAGGCAAGATGCCTTAAGTTTTGGAAGATCACATTTCTAGGGTAAACATAGGTCATGGTCTGCATATAACACAAATAGGTCTTGCCTTAGGGAATTACCAGGGGATTGATTATCGGCGGAAATAAGAGAGAGTTCAACACGAGTAACCCTGGTGGGTAGAGTTGTCTTAGTGAGTGATCAAAAGTGCAAGTCTTGGTCATCAACTGGAGTGGGGGATCGACGGAAGACCGTTGGTACCCGGTAACACCTTAAGTCACTAGGGTTATACTTAAGCAATAAGGAGAGCTGGGGGATACATGGGTAGTCATCAACTAAAATAAGTATCCTTGCGAAAGGGAACGCTGGGCGTAATCCCAACACAGTTCCTAGTGCCCCTTGAGAGCCCTTCACAGGGAATACCGGGGGCAGTCCTGGGATTAACCTTAAATCTCTAAGTATAATAAACCGTAGACAAGAGTAGCTTAATAGGTTAGGACATGGTTGTACCTTCTCGCCCGTGTTTGGGTTGGAGAGGTTCATGATATATGCTCACCCGTTTAGGGTTGGAGGGAATTGACATAAAGGCACTAATGTGCGTTCTCACCCGGGTTTGGGTTTGAGGGATTCAGGACGGGTTTTGGTCCTGCGAGCGGAAGGCTCGGTGTGAATTACTTGCATGTGCATAAATATCGTGGCGGGGCATGCGGTACTGGCCGTTCGTCACACCGATGGCAGTACGGTGCACCAGGCGGTTGTGGGAGTTAGAGGGGCCAGTGGGTTGTTTTACACTGCGGTCTGGAGGACGACCCCCGATAACACACATCCGACCCAACAAGACTGACGGGTTTGTCAGCAAAGTACGTACGCGAGACTCTAGAGTGCACCTTGGACGTGTACAGAGGCGTATGAGAGGGGTCTAAGGCTTGGTAGTGTGCATACCGGTCTAGAAGCGGAGACGCCCGCTCCGCTGCTGCCGTAGCCACAGCGGTGGTACCCGAGAGTGATGCTAGCTCTCAAAAAGTGGGAACTAAAGGTCTGTGATCACAGAGTCGTTGTGTGTGAGTTGCACTTGCCTGCGCATAAAATTGCATCATATCATTCACTCATATTAGGTCATACGCTTCATAGATCCTTATCATATAAATTAGTATGGGCTCTTTTATATGATAAGTTATATTTCCTGGAAATCCTAACTTATATACTTGTATGGGCACTTATATAAGTTAGGGTACGATTGTGATGATAGCTTAGTGGTAGTTTAGTTTATTTACTTGTTTATACTGTTGTTTCTTTACTCTCCTTTACTGCACCGTACTTACTTACTTACTACTTGTACTGTACTTAGCATTGCTAGAGTAGAATTTCATTACTTAGTATCACTTTAGATAGATATTGTCACCTGCTTCCATTTTGCTACCCCTTGTTGTCCTCCGCTTCGTCCTCCCGCTCGGTGCCTAGGAGCTGCGGGGCGAGGTGTGGAGGAAACGACTTAGTCTTTTTGACTAATGGTCGGTGACCAACTATTTTTAGGAGCCCGTGGAGATGGAGCACCAGCACGTCGAGGAGGCAGGACATGAGGAGCAGATACCGCTTCAGCAGGCTACCACTACTACTGTGCGTCCTCAGGTGGGACGAGTCTTGATGTTCTAGTATAGCTTCCGCATTTACTTTTTGTGAGAGAGAGAGATTTGATGTACTGGGCATAAGCCCTTTTTACTCTTTCTTCTGTACTATTCTGTGGACTATTGTACTATTCATTTCTTCTATATGATTGTACTGTGACTTGTGGACTGATGGCATTTTATACACAGTTTTACTTCTTATTTCTCATATTGGCCTACAGGTTTATGATCGTACTAGCCGGCAGAATCGGCGTGTTGCGGTGTCGACTAACCCGTGAGTTAGTGCCACCGTAAGACGGCGGTTCTGGGCATAAGATCCGGTAGCCCTCCTTGGTAAGGGGGAGGGGGGTCTTACACCCGGGAGCAGGTGCGAGCTTGCATTCAAAGCAACGTTGACGTCTTCGCTTGGAGCGCGGCGGACATGCCGGGCATCGACGCCGACATAGCCTGCCATCGCCTGAACCTGGATCCCCGCGCCCGCCCCATCCGTCAGAAGATGAGAGCCATCGCCACCAAGCTGGAGGAGCCCATTCGCGAGGAGGTCAAGAAGCTCCTAGAGGCGGGCTTCATTTCAGAGATCCAGTATCCAGGCTGGATCTCCAATGTGGTAATGGTGAAGAAAGGATGTGGTAAATGGAGGATGTGTGTAGACTTTTCTTTGTTGAATAAATCATGCCCTAAGGATTGCTATCCCCTGCCTCGGATTGACGCGCTGGTTGATTCAGCCGTTGGTTTTTCTGTCATGAGTTTTTTAGATGCTTTTTCAGGTTATCACCAAATCCGGATGCACCCTCCTGACACCAAGGATGTGTCCTTCATCACAAGGGAGGGGTGCTTCAGTTACAAGATGATGCCCTTTGGGTTAAAGAACGCAGGGGCTACCTATCAGCGCATGATGGATCGGGTCTTCCGGGATCAGAGGGGGAGGAACTTGGAGGTCTACGTCGACGACCTAATGATCAAAAGCAAATGCATAATTTCGCACCTGCAAGACCTCGAGGAAACATTCGCCACCCTGAGAAGATTTAAAATGAGGCTGAATCCCTTGAAGTGTGTCTTCGGGGCAAGCCGCGGGAAGTTCCTCGGGCATCTCCTGACTCCGGAAGGAGTGAAGCCCAACCCGGACAAAGTCAAGGCCATCCTGGATTTGGAGTCACCTCGCGACGTCAAGGAGGTCCAGCGCTTGACAGGCAAGCTGGCTGGGCTAAGCAGGTTCCTCTCCCGGGCAGGAGACAAGTGTTCTTCATTCTTTAAAGTGCTGCGGGGGAATCAAAGGTTCGAATGGACGGCCGAGTGCGAAGAGGCTTTCCAAGGGCTGAAAAGGCAACTCTCTCAGGCTCCCCTCCTTCAGAGCCCAAAGGATGGGGAGGACTTGACCTTGTACCTCGGAGTAGGGGCGGAGGCGGTAAGCTCCGTCCTAGTAAGAGAAGAAGGAAAGAAGCAGCTTCCCATCTACTACGTCAGCCGGATATTGAGAAATGCAGAGCTTCGCTACCCCATCCTGGAAAAGCTCGCTTATGCCTTGGTCATCTCGGCCAGAAAGCTCCGGCCGTACTTTCAAGCGCATTCGATTAGGGTGGTGACCGACCACCCTCTTCGCAAGATCTTCGAAGGAGTGGAGCACTCGGGGAGGCTGGCTAAGTGGTCCATTGAGCTAAGCGAGTTCGACATAACCTTTGTACCAAGGCTCTCCATCAAGGCACAGGCAGTGGCGGACTTTCTAGCAGACTACGTTGTTGATGTTGAGGGGGAAGAGCAGCAACCGCGAGAAGCGTGGAAGTTGACGGTTGATGGGGCCTCAGGAAGGCACTCCCTAGGGGCAGGGGTGGTGTTGACAAGTCCCCAGGGGGTAACCATAGAGCAAGCAGTCATTTTACATTTCCCAGTGACCAACAATCAAGCGGAGTACGAGGCCATTATTGCTGGCCTTCGCCTGGCAAAGGAGCTGGGGATTCAGGAGGTAGAAGTTTTCACTGATTCAAAGGTAGTGGCATCACAAATCTGGGGAGAGTTTGAAACTCGGGAGCCAACCCTCATCAGATACCTCTCCAAGGTAAGGGTGATCATCGGAGGATTCCGGTCTTTCTCAATTCAACATATTCCAAGGAAAGAAAGTGTAGCCGCCGATCGACTGGCCAAGTTCGGACCTCAGGTAGGAGGGACCTTGACGGAGCTATTCCGACCGGCTATAGATGAGGGAGAATTGATGATGGTGGATCGACAGCCCTCGTGGGTGGATCCATTTGTGGCCTTCCTAACCACCGGTGAACTGCCTGAGGGGACCAAGGTTGGGAGAAGCTTCAAGCGCAAGGCGGCTCACTACTTGATGATGGAGGGGGGTCTGCATCGTAAGATGTTGTCAGGGCTCCTAGCCAGATGTGCGACCGAAGAGGAAATCCCGAAGATTTTAAAGGAGGTGCATTCGGGCGAGTGCGGCAGTCACTCTGGAGGAAGGACACTGGAGGCTAGGGTGGTCAGACAGGGGTACTTCTGGCCCACCCTAAGGAAGGATGCCATGGAGTTTGCAAGGAGGTGCCAAAAATGTCAGCTCTTCGCCCCCCTTCAACTCTTGGCAGCTCAAAGACTCCGGAGTATCACGGCACCATGGCCATTTGCTATCTGGGGAATGGACTTAGTTGGGCCCTTTCCTCCGGCTAGTGGACAGAGGAGGTTCCTTTTGGTCATGATCGATTATTTCTCGAAGTGGCTAGAGGTTAAAGCTTTAGCCAAGGTCACCTCGCAGGTTATAAGGAATTTCATCTGGGGGGAGATCATTTGTAGACATGGGTTGCCCCAAGCAATAGTGACCGATAACGGCCCCCAGTTTGCCAGCGAGGAGTTCATCAGCTTCTGCGCTCAACTGGGAATAGATCTCCGATTTGCCTCCGTCCATCACCCTCGGAGTAACGGTCAAGTGGAAGCAGCAAACAAAATCATTGTAAATCTACTAAAGAAGAAGGTGGAAAACTTGAAGGGAAATTGGGTGGAACAGCTCCCATCGGTCCTGTGGGCACTACGAACGACTCCGAACACGGCCACCGGTGAGACCCCCTTCAAGCTCTCTCATGGGTGTGAAGCCGTCCTACCAGTGGAGTTTGAGGTCCGGTCCCCGTGAGTCACAGCCGCGGGCGAAGGTGACGAGACTTGGAGGGTGGAGAATGAAGAGGGGCAGCGCCTCTCGTTAGATATGGTGGAGGAACTGCGAGACGTGGCGGCTATCAGGCAAGAAGAAATCAAGCGATGGATGGCCAAGCATTTTGATAAGCATGTCAGGGTCAAACAGTTCGCAGAAGGGGATCTGGTGCTGAGAAAGGTCGACGCGGCGGGAAGATCGGCTCCCGTGGGTAAGCTCCACCCGAACTGGGAAGGTCCATACATTGTAAAGGAAGTCCTCTGAACAGGGGGATACTACCTCCAGGACGTGGAGGGAAGAGCCTTAAGCCACACGTGGAGTGGTGATGATCTAAAACGATTCTACCCCTGAGGGGGGAAGGATGTAACCGTGTATCTCAAAATTAAACTTGTTATATTATACCGATTGATTCTCCTTTAACTAGTGTCGAATTTTTCATGACATAACATAGTTGAATGTTTTGTGACACCCCGAGCTCGGCTCGGCCCCAGGTAGACCCGCTGCGCAGGCTCTCATCTAGCTGGCAGGTCCGAAGGCTCGCCTGTGGGGGATAGGTTTGGTTGGTTTGAGATCTTCATCGGCACCCCGAGCTCGGCTCGGCCCCAGGTAGACCCGCTGCGCAGGCTCTCATCTAGCTGGCAGGTCCGAAGGCTCGCCTGTGGGGGATAGGTTCGGTTGGTTTGAGATCTTCATCGGCACCCCGAGCTCGGCTCGGCCCCAGGTAGACCCGCTGCGCAGGCTCTCATCTAGCTGGCAGGTCCGAAGGCTCGCCTGTGGGGGATAGGTTCGGTTGGTTTGAGATCTTCATCGGCACCCCGAGCTCGGCTCGGCCCCAGGTAGACCCGCTGCGCAGGCTCTCATCTAGCTGGCAGGTCCGAAGGCTCGCCTGTGGGGGATAGGTTTGGTTGGTTTGAGATCTTCATCGGCACCCCGAGCTCGGCTCGGCCCCAGGTAGACCCGCTGCGCAGGCTCTCATCTAGCTGGCAGGTCCGAAGGCTCGCCTGTGGGGGATAGGTTTGGTTGGTTTGAGATCTTCATCGGCACCCCGAGCTCGGCTCGGCCCCAGGTAGACCCGCTGCGCAGGCTCTCATCTAGCTGGCAGGTCCGAAGGCTCGCCTGTGGGGGATAGGTTTGGTTGGTTTGAGATCTTCATCGGCACCCCGAGCTCGGCTCGGCCCCAGGTAGACCCGCTGCGCAGGCTCTCATCTAGCTGACAGGTCCGAAGGCTCGCCTGTGGGGGATAGGTTTGGTTGGTTTGAGATCTTCATCGGCACCCCGAGCTCGGCTCGGCCGCAGGTAGACCCGCTGCGCAGGCTCTCATCTAGCTGGCAGGTCCGAAGGCTCGCCTGTGGGGGATAGGTTTGGTTGGTTTGAGATCTTCATCGGCACCCCGAGCTCGGCTCGGCCCCAGGTAGACCCGCTGCGCAGGCTCTCATCTAGCTGGCAGGTCCGAAGGCTCGCCTGTGGGGGATAGGTTTGGTTGGTTTGAGATCTTCATCGGCACCCCGAGCTCGGCTCGGCCCCAGGTAGACCCGCTGCGCAGGCTCTCATCTAGCTGGCAGGTCCGAAGGCTCGCCTGTGGGGGATAGGTTTGGTTGGTTTGAGATCTTCATCGGCACCCCGAGCTCGGCTCGGCCCCAGGTAGACCCGCTGCGCAGGCTCTCATCTAGCTGGCAGGTCCGAAGGCTCGCCTGTGGGGGATAGGTTTGGTTGGTTTGAGATCTTCATCGGCACCCCGAGCTCGGCTAGGCCCCAGGTAGACCCGCTGCACAGGCTCTCATCTAGCTGGCAGGTCTGAAGGCTCGCCTGTGGGGGATAGGTTTGGTTGGTTTGAGATCTTCATCGGCACCCCGAGCTCGGCTCGGCCCCAGGTAGACCCGCTGCGCAGGCTCTCATCTAGCTGGCAGGTCCGAAGGCTCGCCTGTGGGGGATAGGTTTGGTTGGTTTGAGATCTTCATCGGCACCCCGAGCTCGGCTCGGCCCCAGGTAGACCCGCTGCGCAGGCTCTCATCTAGCTGGCAGGTCCGAAGGCTCGCCTGTGGGGGATAGGTTTGGTTGGTTTGAGATCTTCATCGACACCCCGAGCTCGGCTCGGCCCCAGGTAGACCCGCTACGCAGGCTCTCATCTAGCTGGCAGGTCCGAAGGCTCGCCTGTGGGGGATAGGTTTGGTTGGTTTGAGATCTTCATCGGCACCCCGAGCTCGGCTCGGCCCCAGGTAGACCCGCTGCGCAGGCTCTCATCTAGCTGGCAGGTCCGAAGGCTCGCCTGTGGGGAATAGGTTTGGTCTGGTTGGCTTGGTTAATGAAAGGCAGGAAGCACGTTGGGAATACCAAATGACAAGTGAAAAAGAAGAGAGAGATCTCGGCAGAGATAGATCTCGGCAGGGATAGGTCTCGGCAGAGATAGATCTCGGCAGAGATAGATCTCGACAGGGATAGGTCTCGGCAGAAGATTCCCTATTGAAGGGAACTCGAGGTGGGGAGGCTTCCGCCAAAAGGGTTCCTCTCAGTGTTCTCGAACAAATAGGCGAGATCGTCATACGATGGGCTAGTGGGGACTCGTGCAGTCTAGAGGGGACGGTCCTGTCTTAAGGATTCGAGAGTCACGCTTCCAGCTGGCCGGTTACCGCGGGTTCTTGCTGATTCATCGCTACGAATTTCCTAAAGAAGGCCAAGGGCCTTGGCGGAAGCCTACGCCGAAAGCATTCAACTACGACAATCACATCAAACACATTCGCAAATAACAAAAAATGTTCGCAAGAAAAAACATTTGCATTAACAAATACTATATACAGGTACAAAATGATAGCGTCTCGTGCTTTACATAGAAGTGAAGAACAAAAGCAAGAAGAGGACCCTCAAGGGGACAAGCTGTATCCTTCTGAAGTCTCGCTGGCGCTTCCGCTGGAGCTTCCGCCGGAGCTCCCCCCGGAGGTCTCGCCATCCGCTGCGGGGGACTTTGGGACATCCGAGGGAGGGGTATTGGGGGCGCCAGGGGGCTTTGGGATGGGCTCGAAGAGCCATGAGACAAGTTGTGGAGCGGTAATGTCTTTGCCCCTTCCGTCCCAACAGTTGATGTCGCGCAGCGTCTCCAGCGTCAACTTTACGGTGGCTTGCGCGTTCCCCTAAAGGAGCTTGTCGATGTCATAAGCCGAGTAATACTGGCTCTTCAATCTCTCGTCCAGCGGAGGGGCTGCACTCGCCTCGAGGCGCGCGATCTGCTCTCGCAGGAGAACGTTGTCATATCGGGCCTGAGACAGCTCCTCGCGAAGTGCGGCTTGAGCGGAATCCTGAACAACGGGAGGTTAGCATAAGAGAAGGGTTAGGATTGCGAGAACAAGTGATTATGAAAGGTCTCGCTTACCCCTTCCGCTTGGCGCGAGGATAATAGTTGCTGGGTCTCGGCCAGCTCCTTGGCCAGAGAGGCCACCTGGGCCACCGCATCGTCCCTGGCCTTGAACATGTCTTGGAAGTTGCGGTCTATCGTAATGCTCCGCCGGGCGCACATGTGCGCAAGCTCCAGCCCACGCATTAAAGCGCGAGTGGAGTCGTATGCCAACAGCCGGGTCGACATCCTGTCGTAGACGCTAGCGTCCTCCCGGCTGTAGAGGCCATAGCCTAAAGCGAAAGCTTCGCCGGTGACCTCGTCTCGCTCCGCCCAGCTCGGCAAAAGGGACGAGATCGTGACCTTGTTGGCGTCAGGGTCCCATTGCAGCAGCGGCTTGTTCTCCGCGTCCAGGCACCTCACGCCGAGACCAAAGTTGCGATGACCCCGCGGCACCTCGTCAGACGGGGGTTGGCCGGAGGTCCCGGCGGCGGCACCCTCGCTCTCGGCGGCGCCAGGGGTCCGAGGGTTCTCGGCAGGCGTCCCGGGGCCGCCCCTGGTGGCCGCAATCCTGCTTACTGCCTCCAGGACCTCCTCGAAGGAGCGGCCGGCGGGGAGAGGTTGGACGGGCTGGACAACCACAGCCTTGCCCTTCTCGGTATCCGTGGTCTTGGGCCTCTTGATTGGCTGAGGTGCGGAAGCAACCGGCTTTCGCTTCACAACACCGCTCGAGGGGGGGAGGCCCGGCTCCTTTCGGCAGGCTTGCGCGGCGGCTTTCGCAAGAGCCAGCGGGTCCTTCGGAGGCTGACTCCCTCCGGCGCGAGCCTCGTTGAAAGGCTGGCGGAGAGGGATCTCGCGCTCTCCTGCAAAAACAATAGTGATAAGTTCTAACCTTGGAAAAGGCAAGAAAAATATAAATGAAGGCGAGACCCTACCTTCTCCCGGAAGTACAGGGGAAAGAGAATCGACGTCTCGCCGGAGGTGGAGGACATCGAAGTCCTTGGTTCCGAAGAACTCAAGGAGGGCACTCTCGCGGGAGCCCAAGGACGGAGGCTTGTAGGCGACATCCTCGTATTGGATGGGGGCTAGGGGTACGTTCCCGAAGTCGCCGGAGACGTAGATGAACTTCTCGCCCCAATGATGATGCTTGTTGGCGAGACCGATCGTCTTCAGCAGTTGCCCGGAGAAGAACACCACGCCTCCTTTCGCGCGGAAGGTAAACAGCTTGCGGAAGATCGGCAAGCTGAACTCGATCCTCTCGGAACGCATGTAGCATATGAATGCCACGAGAATGGCAACTGAATTAGGGTTCAGCTGCGCGGGAACCACCCCATAGTACCGGAGAGCCTGTCGCATCTCAGGCCACAGCGGAAGGCGGAAGCCCACCTCGAAGTGTTCAATAGGGATGGCGAGCTCCCCCTCCCCTGCAGTGTTGACTTTGTCATGACTGCCCGGGGGCCGCGCGACGAAGCCGGCGGGAACGTGCTGGGCCTTGGTCAGATTGAACTCCTCCAGAGTGAGAGTACAGGAAGGGAAGAGATGCTTTTGGAAGGCTTCCGCGCAGTTGGATCGTCCTTCACCACCACCCGGCATCGCAATAGGGATTGAAGGCGAGATCTACGGGGAGAAGGCGAGAGCGAGAACGGGGCGAGAACGGAAGTGGAAGACAGAAAAGGGCGAGAGCTTTGCGAAGACCGCGAGAACAACAGCAAAGAGGAGAGAGACTGGAGTCAGAGGAATGAATGTGGTAGGTGAGCCTCCTATTTATAGAAAATCGTGGTAATGATGGATGTTTTCAGAAAGGCGGCGAGGGTACAGCCGCCGCGTCCTAGGTCAGCGACGCTTCGTTTTTCCCGCCCGAATCTGACAGCGACCGATTAAACAGCTGGCGCTAACGTTGCGAAGTGTCATACGGCAGGAAAAGTAGGCGGAAGCAAGGTGGCTCTCGCCACCGCAAAGAGCTGGGAAGATAACTCATACGCATACAAAAATATTAAAGACAGAGCCATCGCTCTCGCTGAGCGGGAACGTGATAAAATAATAATATAATAAGCGAATAAAGTGCGGGAGCATTAGTTACAACTCCAAGCGAAAAAGTAAGGGTACATTAGAGAAGGGAAGGCTAGGGGAAGAGGAGGGGAGGTCTCGCGCTTCAGTACGGCTCCCAGCGCCATTTCCCTTGCTCCCAACGCCATTTGCCTCGGTCCCGCAACTTGGTCCGGGGGGGGGGGGGGGCGCCTGCGGGTTGAAGTAGGATGACAGAACGCTGCATCCCAGGTCAACCCGGCGAGACAGATCCCGGATTCTCTCGATGCATCTCTCAGGTGAAGACCCAGCGGTAGCTCCCCCGGGCCGGTCCATCTCGCCTAGAAGGAAGTCTCGCTCCAAGGACTCCAGCCTCTTCTCCACTGACTGGCGAAACTCTCGGGCCGCAAGGTCGCGGACCCGTTCTGGCCGGATGAGTTTCGACAGAATGGCGGCAACCTTCTTCCCTCGTCTTTTCGCGCTCCCGGCACCGGTCAGGATCTCCTCCATCTCGTCAGATGAAGGGAAGGGAGAGCTCTCGCCGTCTTCTCCCTCTCTTTCTTCTTCTTCTTCTTCTTCTTCTTCCTCTACCTCAGCGCCAGGCCGCGAGTCCATGTCCCCTGTCAAAAGAAGCCCCATTTTAGCGGAAGCTGAAGAATAGCAGCGATAAAATTGCCGTATACCTTCAGAGTGACGAGGACCCCCGGTCGACGGCAGGCGAGAAGGCCCAGCCCCCCCCTCAGCTCCAAAGAGGAGGTGGATTGGCTTTCCTTTGCCGGGGGGGGGGGGGGTAAACTTTGCGGATGGTGATCCCGGCCTGATCGAGAGTGGGGGAGCGGGTCTCCTCAGCCGCTGGAGGACTAACGTCTAGCGGTGGCACAGGGATCTCGGCACTTTTTCCTCTCGCCGATAGGGAGGAGTCAACCACATGGGCAGGCTGATTCGCAGTTCTCGCCCCACCATCCTGGGTGGCGAGATCCGAAGGTGCAGAAACCAACGCTGCGAGAAATCAGGTCAGCGTTTGGAAATACCAGGCGAAGCCAAGAAGGGAACCTTTACCAGCGGTGTTCGGGTCAGGCGAAGGAGGCGCCTCGGGAACCTGTGGATGATCATCGTGATGGCTAGAGGGTGGATCCGAACGTTCTCGCGGGGACGCGGCAGCGTCAGGAACCGTCTCCTGCGAGAGCTATTAAGTTCAACAATTGAGCAACTGGTTGTTAGTTGGTATATCAAGCTTACCTTCCGCGGCGAGATGTCGTCCGCGCAACTAGGGGTCGGGGTGGGCGGGCTCCTGTTCTCGCGGGAGAGGTCCCGCTGAACCACCTTCGCCTTCTTCTTCTTCTTCTTCTTAGGCAGAGAAGGCTCAGCAACTGACGACTGTCTCGCTAGCCATGGGGCGACAAGGGCACTGTTAGCCCTAGCTCGTGCCTGCGCCGCGTTGATGCGGTCCTGCAGATCCTGCGGAAGAGGTTTATCGGCACGCTTGGAAGGCATAGCGAGAGAGGGCGAGAGCTCAGAAGGAGAATGACGGCTCGAGGAAAGTGTTATGACCGTCTATCGGCACTCATATTTATAGGCGTCGTACGGCCCACCGAAAGATTCCCTGACGTTGACACGTGCTCAGCGAATATTTTGGGTTGAACATGTCTTTTCGAGCGCGGCGCTAGCTCAAAAAGAGCGGTGATTGTGTACAACCCCATATTCGCTGAGCCAGACAAGGAGGCACAATGGTCACAGGAGGGTTAGCCAAAGTGGTCCGGCCCTAAGGAGGATCTCGCCCACAGAAGGCGGAAACGTTCTCGCCGGATGCTATAAGAGAGAAACCGTGGGCCGAGAGCGCCAAGCGCGGGCTGCGCGGAAGCGCTCTCGCCCAAACCAAGCCTCAATCCCGAGAGTTCTCGCTTGGGGCGAGAACGTTCGCGCCACGCCCTGGGCCGAAAGGTCTCGGCATCAGCTCTCGCCGAGTGGGGCGCAGGGTCTTTGGAAGAATGTCTTAATTGCCCTCAAGAGAAATTACTTCAGTACCCTCAGAAAAACAGCGGGTTTTGGCTATTGGCAGACCAACCAGGGGCTTTTCAGTAAATTCAGGACAGCAAAATGCTATAAATAGACCCATAAAGGCTCCTTAGAAAGCAAGCTATCATTGTCTCCCGAATTCCAGCGCTTTCTGAGGAGCTCCTAGCCCAGCTTTGGCTTTGGAGGGGAAGCTCTCAGAGATCTTCCGGGTGTGAGGTGAGACCTCCCTGCTGAGGCATTTTGGGTCAGTCTTAGGTCCTTAGAATCCAGTCAAGGGGAGAGACTTGAGAGAAGTAGGTTTTGGCTGCACCCCCTTTTTCTTCGAACTTCAGTTGGGGTCATATTTGGCTTCAACACTAATCAAGGTTTTTCTTGTAGTGACTATCACCGGTGAGGAGAAAAGAAGAGGCCAATACAATTACAACTCCACACAACTTCAATCTCTCTCACAAGAGAAAACTCTAACCCCTTTATATTTATACGGGAAATTAGAGATTACAAAAAAGACTAAAATACTCCTCTTTAACAACAGTCCTGTGTCCAGTATATATAGTTGAAAAAGGCATGCACCACATTAATCACTCAACGTTCAACTATAGATCACAAACAAATGATTGAATGTTGACAATAATGAGAATATATAAATAGGTTATATATATTATTTATTTATATATAACAATAATAATGATGATGCCTAATAATATATGCGGTTGGCAGTTGCCCGCGCTTGCTGCAATATAATTGATGATTTCAAATGCCGGCTTGGCACTCTGGTGGGGGAAGTGGGTATCGTGACTTGTCGCGGCAGTAGTCATAGATGAGATGGTTGAGTCGGACCCACCTGTACATCCTGGCCTGCTCGGTGGTAAGCTTGCAGTATGCGGCAGCCTCCCACCAGTTGCCGGAGTTGGCCGCGCAGGCGGCGCTCGACGGTCCGGCGAGGCATCCCTCAATGTCGAAGTCCTTGTAGTAGGCGCTGAAGGGTGCCTTGCTCCAGTTTATCTTCTCCAAACCTCCGCGCGTTGCCCAATCATCCGCCTCCCACAGAGTCGAGAAAACTCCCATCGGTTGATGGTTGGGGAACGCCACTCCGCGCGCTTGGTTGTTCTTGTATACTCTGATCGGCACCTCATCCACGCTGAATCTGCAACTTTGTATATATTATTCTTTGGACGCTCTATGCTGAATTATAAATATATATATATTAACATTAGTCTCAGGCTATCTTGTACCCGAGGTTTAGAAATGAGAAATAAGTCCCATGGTTGGACAGTGTACCATATACTATAATGTGCACGTGCACACGAATAATAATGGATCGGGCATTGAAAAATTAAATATACATACAGCAAGGCCTACTGGAGCTGCCTGCCTGCTGCCCATCATGAAGTCACTACTACTACACTGGCAGTTTGATGAAGAGGTTGACTTCTTCTAATCAATAATATATGGTTAAAAACATTTATTCATAAGCTTGTTAATTTGTAGTCTTGTACATAGATTACAAATAATAATATACACTGAAGCAGTGACAAGAGGAACTCATTAATTACTATTGAAATATAACTTAGATGTCTTGATATACATTTATTCCTGTGAAAATAAATAGAGAATTAATAATTTTACGTCATGTTTTTTTGCTATTTGTAATTCACTTTTACTCATAGACTATAAAATTATAATTGTACCTAACTGCACTATTTATATTTAATTTTTTTTTCATAAATTGATTTTATAGATTAAACTAAATATATATATATTAAGTGTTAAACACAAAAAAATTTAATCTATATTAACTTATGAGGTAATTCGATACATCTTTCCCCCCAAAATAAAGTTGTTCCAAAAAAAAAAGATCAAAATACATATATTCAGTCTGATATAATCTTGATTTACAATATCCAATTAGTAGCTGTTTGATGTAGTTGTTTTAAAAAAATATAAATGAACAATAATTGGCAAACATAAAGATAGTAATAACCGTAAACGTTCAAACTTAGTGATGCATATTCTATAATTAAAAGCATCGAAATATTCAAAATTCTTTGACCATTAATCATCTAAACCTTCAAAAATCACTCAAAATTTCACTACAAAAACGAAAAGTTTTATGTTATCAAATTATTAAAAAAAGACACTAATAAATAAATAAATTTCAATAAATATTCATATTTTATCATTAAAAAAGACGTGTGATTGTTGAAACCAGTAACGCGGTTCCACCTAAATTTCGGACTTGAAGTTGCAGCACACACTTAATCTTCTTGAACCATCCTCTCGACGTGAGTCACAGGACTAGAAACAGACCGAAGGTCTCAGCTCGGAGGTCTCACCACTTACCCAAAAGAATCAGAAGTTCTCCCCCTCCCTAGCCAATACTGAGCTAGATGCCTCTGAGGAAGAATATGGAAAGGTACAACAACCTCTCCATGGCATCTTATCGGTCTATTTATAGGTCTCTGAGTTTGATCTGCTAATAACCATACTAAACCGACCTGAAATTACCAAAATACCCTGGGTCGGGTCTGCCAACAGCCAAACTCCGTTGTTCTGAAGGGTTATATGCAGACCACCGAGGGTAGAAGGGTAAAAATACCTGGGCTAGAAGAGTAAAATCCCCCTTGGGGGTAAGAGGTAAAAACACTTCTCCCATATGGCGAGTGGAGAAAAGTCCAGCAGGCGGAACGAGCTCATCCGCTCGTCTCGCCGGTCTCCCGTTTTACGAGAGCCATCTCGCCCTCAAGGGCCAGCCTGGGCCGCGAGAAACGTCTCGCCTACCCATCTGTGCCCCGTCTCGCCTCTGGCGAGTGGACCACATGGTCCCACTCTCCTCTTCAGTTCCTCTCGCCAGCTTCTCCGCTCTGCTACTTGAGCCGCATCCCGGGAGCTCAAGGTTGTACACAATCTCCGCTCTTTTTGAGGTTACCCTAATCTCGGAAAGAAAGTCCAACCGAGGCTCGCGACGTTGGGATTCATTTATGAGAATCCTTGGCGGGCCCTCCCCCTGGAGCCTATAAATATGAGACCCCATCTCATCATGGAGTGCCTAGTACTCTTTTGTTTCCTCTTCTCTTCTACCGTCAACATGTCTCATAGCCAAAGTTTCCGTGAGTGTCTCACGATGGTCCGGAAGCAAAACAAGATCCATGTGGCTGCCCTGGCCCCAGTTCTGGTTCGCAACCCTACTTCTGCACCTTCATCATCTCGCCTGAAGAATGCAAAAACCGTCGGCCCTCCATTCTCGGCCGGCGCGACCACTTCGGCACCCTCGGGATCCGATGCACTTCCTCCTACACCCTCTGGGGAGAGACAGGTGATTCTCGACTCCTCCTCTCGCCTGTCTTTTCCCTCTTCTTTTATCGTGTCGCTCATTGACCATGCTTTTTCAGGGCGACCTCACCAATCCCCCCGTGCCTGTGAATCCCCCTGATGCTACCGACAACCAATACCAAGAATGACTACCTCTCGCGGCTTGTGGGGGAACCCGCGCATCCCCAGTAAATGAACTAACCTCGCTCACTCATCCGCGCATCTCACGGCCTCCAAGCCTTCTTGCTAGACCATTACATATTCTGACTTTCAATCTTTCTTGTACAGGCATCCGGATCGACTCGGCCACCGAGGACTTCTCCGGGCCGCCCGCCCTCTCGCCTCTTCCTCACCAAAATGAGATTGAGGACTATCTGGGCGATCCTACGGACCCGCTGGAGATGAAACAGAGGATAGATGAGATGCTTCAGAAATATACACACATCATCCGCGAGATGGAACGAAAGAAGCAAGCCTCCGACCGGCGCATTGACTGGCTGTAAATTGAGTGCACCCGCATCTCCTTCGACATCGACGCTGGGGTTGAAATAGACGAGGCCGACCCCCAGGCCATCATTAGCGAGATCGACCAGCAGCTTCATCCGCGCGCCGGGGTCTGGATGTATGCACAGCTCCTGGACTAACCTGAGCCCTGCGATGATTGCCTCATATTCTGCTTGGTTGTTGGTGATCGTGAAGTGGATCTTCAAAGACTGCTCAATTCTGGTCCCCTCTGGACTTACCAAGATCACCCCTCCTCCAAAAGATTTTTTTTCTGACGCTCCATCTACCAGCATCCCCCAAGCCGCTCGAGGGGGTGTTTCAGCCTCTTGGATCTCAACTACGTAATCTGCTAGTAAGTCATCCACCGCTTGTGCCTTGATGGCAAGCCGATGAGTGAAAGTGAGGTCGAACTCACTGAGCTCTATCGACCATTTGGACAACCTCCCAGAGTGCTCCACCCATTCCAAGATGCAACGGAGGGGGTGATCCGTCACCAGCTGAATCAAATGGGCCTAAAAATGCGGCCTAAGCTTCCTGGCTGATATGATGAAAGCGAATGCTAGCTTTTCAAGGATGGGGTACCCGAGTTCCGCCTTCTTTAGGACCATGCTCACGTAATAGATTGGGAACTGTATTTTCCCTTCCTCTCGTACGAGAACCGAACTCACAGCTCCGATCCCCACTCCTAGGTATAAGGACAAGACCTCCCCTTCCCTTGGCCCCTGGAGTAGAGGCGTTCGGGTGAGCTACTACTTTAGAGTCTGAAAATCCTCCTCGCATTCAGGGGTCCATTCGAACTTCTTTCCTCCTCTTAATGTCAGGAAGAAAGGCGAGCACTTTTCCCCGGCCCGAGAGAGAAACCTGCTTAGTCCGGCCAGGTTGCCGGTGAGACGTTGAACTTCCTTGGTATTTCTGGGAGATTCCAGTTCTAGGATTGCCTTTACATTATCGGGATTGGGTTCTACTCCGGATGGGGTAAGGAGATACCCTAGTAACTTTCCCCTATTGGCTCCAAAGACACATTTCAGGGGGTTGAGTATCATTTTATATTTTCTTAAGGTTCCAAAGGTCTCCTCAAGATACAAGACATGAGATCTGAGATCCCGGTTTTTGATCATCAGGTCATCCATATAAACTTCGAGGTTCCGCCCTTTCTGCTCTCAGAATATCCGATCCATCATTATTTGATAAGTCACTCCCGCATTTTGCAACCCAAAGGGCATCATGTTAAAACAGAAGCATCCATCCTCCGTGACGAAGGTGACGTCTTTGACGTCCAGAGGGTGCATGCATATTTGGTGGTATCCTGGAAACGCATCTAGAAAAATTATTAGTGAGAAACCGACGGCTGAGTCAACCAGCGCGTCGATTCGAGGCAGAGGATAACAATCCTTAGGGCACGCTTTATTCAAGAAAAAGAAATCTACACACATTCTCCACTTACCCTCCCCCTTTTTTACCATTACAACATTGCTTACCCACCCCGGATTGTAACGCCCCAAAATTCGAAAGAGTGACGAACGGCGTCGAGAGCCAAGTTTGGGTCTTGGTAAGGGTCACACGGCCTGGGACACGGGCGTATCCAAGGCCGTGTCGTGCTCGGGTTCGTCGAGAGACCGGTAAGTCGACAAATTTCGCTCAACGAAGTGTCAAGACAGGGAACACGGCCTAGGACACGGGCGTGCCCATGGCCGTGTCATGCTTGGGTTCGATGGAGAACTCGGGTGGTCGACAAACTGCGCTCGACAAAGTGTCGAGACAGTGAAGACGGCTTGGGACACGGGCGTGTCCAAGGCCGTGTCGTGCGCGTGTTCGACGAATTTTTTGTGAAGTCGACGAAAAGGCAGTCGACGATCGTCGAGTCTTCGAACACGGCCTGAGATACGGGCGTGTCCAAGGCCGTGTCCTGCGCGGGTTATGATCCGGGCCGTATAGGGGGATTGAACACGGCCTGGAGCCCAGGCGTGTTCGGCCAAACACGGGCGTGTCAATTTTGACACAGGCGTGTCGATTACCCGTGTTCTTCTCGGGTGATTTTTGATCCTGTGTCGATGGAGGAACAGGCCCAGCAACACGGGCATATACTGAGTGACATGGGCGTGTCCAGTACCTGTGTCCTGTTCTGGGTGCGACGGTTTCGGTGTCGATTGAGGCACACGACCTTGGACACGGGCGTGTCGCAAGCCGTGTTCGGCCCAGGTGTTTTGATTTTAAGTGCGAATCGTGTCTGTTCGTTTCCTTCTTTTAGGATCTGATGGTTCAGGGATGTCCTGGCTTTGTTATGTCCGGGAATAGGGTTTGGAAACCCTCATTCTTCATCAAGTACTCTCTTTCTAAGTTTTAGAGAGAAGGGAGAGCAAGGAAGAAGGTGAAGGAGAGATCCGACTACCAGAGAAGCTTCGGGGCCACAAATCGCGAGCCGAGTCCATATCTACGGAGGCAAGTCCGTTGCGGTGGTTTTGAACCGGCTAAGTTCCCATGGCTAGTAGAGGAGTCGTAAGGTAATGACACTTCTCCTCTTGGTTTTAGGATGCGTGTTTAGCATCTTTTCTTTCAAGCTTTTGGGCACCAATTCTCTCAAATGAGAGGGGTTTGGGTCGCCATGGTTCAAGAGGAATCTCTGGGTCGATTGAGTCCATCCCCGACATGTTTTTGCATTAGAGATCTGCTCTGTTAGTGGATTAGGCATTGTGGGTGAAGCCGTGGTCGCGACCATTAGTCCGACTCGGTGATGTTGCATACGAGCTTTAAGGATTTTGTAGAAATCTGTTGCGGCAAGATGTCTTTTATGATGTTTGTGTTTTCCCTCGTTTCTCGAGTGAGTACGTGTAGCCGGAACCGGACAAGGTTAGTTGCGCAATGGCGGTAGATGGTTTCCTTGGTGGACAAGATTAGTTCCGCATTGGTGGCAGATGGTTTCCTTGGTGCGCGGGGACGTTGCGGTACAAATGAGGGATCATGGTGGGAATGATATTGGATTATGATGTGCTAAGGCGCGGCTTTGTCTCCGTGGTCGGCTGGCTATCCCGTGACGTGCAAGTCATATGGGGAGAGTGTCCCGACGAGACTAGTCCCCTTCTGTGAGACTGACGAGAACGCCAAGCATGTGGCAAGCCCGGGAAATAAGGCCATGAGCGGGTGGGGTACAACAAGGGTTCTTAGAATCGGTCAGTGTGTTAGACGGAATCCTGACATGAGAAGTCAGAGCTTGCAGGCAAGCCTGGGTATAAGACCATGAGCGGGTGTGGCCTTGGCAAGAGTTCCGTGTGGCGGCTTGTATGCCGTTAGGGGAATTACAGTACCCTTTTTGTTTGAGGCTTAATGCTAATGGGGAAATTGGAAGTACCCAGATGTTTGATGATGTGCTAGATGCATACACGATAGGGTGCCTTGGGTGAAGCCCAGGTTTTGCATACATGCTGCATAGTAGGCCCCTTTTTATTTATATGCTTAACATAGAAAACGTGTATATTGTTTGAGACATCCAAGCCTGTTCTTTTAGTGCTTTACTTGTTTATGTATATGGTATACAAAGTGCTGACTTGCAGGTTGGAGGGGCACCCCTGGGTCCGTTAGGGGTGGCCGGGAGGAGATGTGTTTGTTACACAGTTTGAGGTCAGCCTTTGCTGACCATGTCACCACCAAATTTTTACAAGGCAAGGAACGCAAGCAAGAATTAGCTCGACGACCAAAAGGGCCTAAGCCTCATGAAGTGTTTCCAGTTTTGTACTAGCTATATTTTTGGTGGCTCTGTATGCTTGATGCTTTTGTTTTCCGGCTTGCATGTCAAGGTAGTCTAGGAGTGTTAATGTACATTATTATTGATGTTAACATTTTGGAGTTTGGACTCTCTATTGTTGTAAGGCCATAAGGCCGTTTCAATACTCTTGTGTATGTGGATAACTTATAGTCTTGTTTATTATTTTCGCTGTTGTTAGATATGGAGTTTTGTGAACGGGTAGTTATATCATCTTTTAATGCTAAAACTGTGGCGTCTGTATATTGTGGGGCCCCGACCGGACCCATATTATACGGTCATTACAGGGGAGGTGTTACACTGATACTTAAACGCAGACACAAACCCTGCCTTAAACAGCTTTTCTAATTCCTCTCTGATGGGTCCAACTATCTTATTGTCGATGGCCCTCTTCTTCTGTTGCACAGGACGAGCGTCGGGGTCGTGATTGAGACAGTGGCAGGCCACGTCCGCGTCGATCCCTGGCATGTCAATCGCGCTCCAAGCGAAGACGTCAATATTCCTTTGTACACATGCCTTGATCTCCTCCTGGTCTTCTGGACTGAGCTCGTCGCTGACTTTTATCTTCTCTTTTCTTCCTTCTTTAGTGAGGATATTCATCTCTAGTACCTACACGTCTGCCTTTAGCCTTGACAGCTCCTCCTCTTTCTCCTGCTCCCCCAGGATATCCTGTTCTCTGGCTTCCTGGTTCGTTGCCTCATGCTCCGTAATAGTCACAACCATTTCTTCCCAAAACTCCTCCACCCCTACCTCGCTGGTGCTTCCTCTTTCCAGTAGTGTACTTCTCCTCTTCTCTAGCTGGGCTTCCCCCATGGGCGACCCTCCTGCTTCCAACATCTTTCTCTTTTCTTTCCTCCTCCCTCCACCTTCCTTCGACCCCTTATCCTCTTCCACCTCCATCTCCCCATCTTTCTCTCCCTCTGTTTCCGGCTCCACCGCAATGCCTCCCTCCATATCTACTCCTTATCCTTCGACCTCTCTTCCCTCTTCGACCTCCATCTCTCCGTCTTTCTCTGCCGCCATTTCCGGCTCCACCGCAATGCCTCCCTCCATCTCTACTACTTCTCCTTCGACCTCCCTTCCCTCTTTCTCCTCTTCGACCTCCATCTCTCCAGCTTTCTCTCCTGCCATTTCCGGCTCCACCGCAATGCCTCCCTCCATCTCTACTTCTCTTTCTCCTCTGTCCTCCTTTTCTTTCTCCTCCTCAACTTCGCCACTGAACTCCTACTGTCATCGTTCCATCCTCTTCCCCATCTCCTCGGCTTATTCCTGCCATGAGATGGTGTTTACTTCCGTTACGTAGCATTCCCTGGCTATCTTTGGGTCTCCCCGTACTTTGATCTGGGTACCTCCAGTATTGAGCTTCAGGCATTGGTAGAAAGATGACAGGACACATCTGAAAGCACTGATCAAGGGGCGCCCAAAAATGTCGTTGTAATTGCTCGGGGCATCCACTATGACAAAATGGCAGTTCCTGGATAGCCCCCAAGGGTTACCTGGAGTCCCACTCCCCCCTCGACTTCCTTCCTCTCTCCCGAGAATCCGAACAATGGACCACCAGCTGCCAGCACCCTTCGGGCCTCCACCCTCATCTCATTAAATGCCTTTTTGAAGATAACATTTACTGAGCTTCCATTGTCAACCAGGATCCGCGACACCGTGAAGTTTTTGATGGCATTTCGGATCACCAGTACATCACAAAAGGGCTCTTCATGGTCCGACATGTCTTTTCAAGAAAAGGTGATCTTCTCGTCCAGGGGTGGGGCTTATGACGTCGAAGCTACGCTCCAACGGTGCATGGTATTGAGGCTCGCCTTACGGGCAGCCTCAATTCCCACCCCCATGGATCACTGTGATCCCCCTCGGTCCCCTACATCCGCTCGATCCACACACCGATCTTTCTCTCCGGTCCCTGTCACCTCCACTATCCGCACCGGCCTCTGCTGCTCCCCTGCTACCCTAGCTCTTCTCATTTCCAAGAATTTCGGGTAGGTAACCATTGCGTGACCCTCCTCCTAGTGGAAGTCACATTATGGTAACACTACCTCCTCCCCTCTTCTCCCCTCCTGAGTGTTCCTCCTCCTTCTAGCTCCTGCTCCTACTCTTCCTCTCTCTCTCGACCTCTACCTCTCCCTCGGCCGATGACAATAGCTTGTTGCGGTGGGGGTAGGGGTGGTCTATAACCATACCCCACCCCTGCTGGTTAAACCTTCTGAGTCCTCCTGGTTGGTTCCTCCCCCCCTTGGGGAAATCCTCTCCCTTACCCTTGGGCAGGGCCTCCCTGCTGCCTCCATCCCAACTCCTGGTACGTCGGCGCCATTGGCTCTTCTCTTCTCCTCCCTTCTTGTTGTCTCCCTCCTCCTGTTTCTCTTGATTCAAATTCTGTCAGCCTTGCTAGCTTTTCTGCAAAGGCTGGATTCACCGCCTCCATTTCTAATTCTTTCGCAGCCTTCACCATCAACCCTTCAAAAGACAGTGGCGTCTTCCGCGTGAGGCTCATCTTGAAGAAGCCTTCTCGTAGTCCCATGTTAAAGGCCATCTGGAGGGCGAATCCAGACACCTCCTGAATATCCAAGATCTCCTCCTGGAATCTGTCTACATACTGGGCCAGAGACTCGTCCGCCCTCTGCTTAATCAGAAAAATCGGTTCCGGGTTCTTCTCCCTCTTCTTTGAAGTTGAGAAGCGCAGCTGAAAGCACCTGCTCAGGTCTTCAAAGCTGTATGTCGAGCCCGTAGGGAGCTGATGAAACCAGTCTCTAGCTTTGTCATTCAGAGTGATGGCGAAGAGACGACACTTGAAAGCATCCGTCATCGGTCTGATGGAAATCGCGTCTTCGAACCATTGCAAGTGATGAAGAGGATCGTCTTTCCCCACATAATAGTTCATCTCGGGCTCCCTGAACCCTTCTGGAATTGGAGCCGATAGGATCAACTCGAAGAATGGCGACCTTCTCTCTACTGGTCTCGTCGGCACCTCTCGCGTGAAAACGTCCCCTGGCGAGACGACGCTCGCTGGGCTTAGGAATAGCTCCATTCCGACCATGTCTCGCCTACCTCCTTCCACCATCACTTCCTTCCCCGGTCGCCTCCCGGGGGCATCTTCTCCTACTCTTGCCGAGACGAGCTCCTCCTGCGGTGCGAGAGTAGGCACCTGAGGTAGCAGGGTCGAGCAATCACCCTGCCGCGAGATCCCATGTAATATGTTCATAATGCCTTTGATGGACGCCATGAATTCCTCCCTTCCAACAAACCCTCCCGGGTTATCTGACCCGTCTCCGTTTCCTTCTCCATGATCTCCTGCCATGTGGTAGCTCGAGATTCTTCCGTGTGGGATGCGGTCCACGCTCACCGCACCAAAAAATGTTGAAAACAGTAACCCGGTTCCACCTAAAGTACGGACTTGAAGTTGCAGCACACACTTACTCTTATTGAACCACCCTCTCGACGTGAGTCACAGGATTAGAAACAGACCGAAGGTCTCAGCTCGGAGGTCCCACATCTTATCTGGAAGAATCAGAAGTTCTCCCCCTCCCTAGCCAATGCTGAGATAGGTGCCTCTGAGGAATAATATGGAAAAGTTCAATAATCTCTTCAAGGCACCTTATCGGTCTATTTATAAGCCTCCGAGTTTGATCTGCTAATAACCATACTAAACCGACCTGAAATTACCAAAATACCATAGGTTCGGTCTGCCAACAGCCAAATTCCTCTGTTCTGAAGGGTTATATGCAGACCACCGAGGGTAGAATGGTAAAATTACCTGGGGTAGAAGAGTAAAATCCTCTTTGGGGGTAAGAAGGTAAAAACACTTCTCCTATGGCGAGTGGAGAAAAGTCCAGCGGGCGGGACGAGCTCATCCGCCCGTCTCGCCGGTCTCCCGTCTTATGAGAGCCATCTCGCCCTCAAGGGCCAGCCCGCGCCGCGAGAAACGTTTCGCCAAACCATCTGTGCCCCGTCTCGCCTCTGGCGAGTGGACCACACGGTCCCACTCGCCTCTTCAGTTCCTCTCGCCAACTTCTCCGCTCTGCTACTTGAGCAGCCTCCCGCGAGCCCAAGGTTGTACAAGGATATATGATGTCGCCCATTTTTGTGCTCGTTGTTCATAGTATCTCGTCTAAGCAGGATATACTGGCAGCATTGTGCTGCGGGAAATTAGCAAGGAAACAGAGTCTTTGCGGTTGGGCAGAGGTTTCCAACGACTACAAAAAGGGGAGAGACGGCTTTGGCGTGGGTGAAAGAATGAGGGGGAGGGGTACAAATATGAAATATCTCATTTAAGGTTGTATTAAAGATCATTTTTTTTAAAAAAAAAAGGGGTAGGAATAGCCAAATGCGGTGTATATTGTAAAATTCGGTACACACATATGCACAACTATAAAATATTGCAGGTATACAAGAACACAAAATATTGCCCACAATTTATATAATGAAAATATAAATTCAAATACAAGGAAAAAACATGAGAAAATAGGAGAAAAATGACTCTCCTGTGAATACGTCGAGCATGCACCAGACACATACGATCCGCGGCGAGAATCTGAGATCTGTACTGCAATCCGTCTCGCGGACATACAATGTTCACCGAACCTTCAACGTCGAAGTCCAACGTTCAACCGCACCACCACCGGAGAACAACGCCGGCACCGGAGAACGCCACCACCAGAGAGAAACCTCTGTCGAGGCTAACTGCACACGCGCACGCCGTCGACAACACGTCTCTCCACTCCAAAGAACGTTCACTGCAACGCCCTCGCACAACGCCGGCGACAAACTCTAACAAGTCCGGCGGCAACTCCCTCGCACAACGCCGGCGGCTGCCTCCTTCAAGACTGGCGACAACACCCAAAGTCAACTACCTCTCCGAGTGCTCGAGCGTGAGAGGGAAAAGGACGAGAGAGCAGCGGCGAACTCCTCCTATGCTCCAGGCGGTGGTCTTCTTCCTCACAGGCGGAGCCACAATTTCTTTCTCACGGGATGGCTTCTACAAGTTCTCATGATGAGGATGGCCAAATTGATTTCATATTCACCTCAATAAAAAGGACATAATAGCATGCCCGAGACCAAAATAGGGAAAGATAAAAAAAATTAACTTTTTTTCTTTTTCCTGAATTATGGGAGCTAATCATTTAAAAAAATCTAAATAAATTCATAATCCTGCGAGCCGGATTCAAATCAAAAATAACAATCACCATCTTGATTCTAGATCCGGCTCTACTTGCCATGCTTATTCTCCGTATCCATTATTCAATCAAAAGCATGTTGCTATTTATATGGTGTTTGTTAACCGCAACCCGTTATTTTGCTAGTCGCACCTCAAAATCTCCCAATTTTTCGTGCCTTTTCGAAATACGTCTTGTACATGCAATATCAGGAAAAGTGTTCGACACGAAAGGTGTATATATCGACGAGATCTACAACTTTCATGTTGATCCATTTTCCTAAAAATGCATGTACAAAGCGTATTTGGAAATATGCCCAGATTTTGCGCATTTTCGAAATACGTCTTGTACATGCAATTTCAGGAAAAGTGTTCAGCACGAAAGTTGTAGATATCGACGAGATCTACAACTTTCGTGTTCAACACTTTTCCTGAAATTGCATGTACAAGACGTATTTCGAAAAGACGCGAAAAATTGGGAGATTTTGAGGTGCGATTAGCCAATTACGGGTTGCGGTTAACAATCACCATTTATAAACATGCTACTGAAGTCTAATCAAGATGATTTCATCTGACTGATTTGGATTTCATATTAAAGATATCATATCTGATCTCGCAAAAAGATCACTATCGCGCGCGGTTTGATCTTTATTTGGTCATTAGCAGAGTTCGACAGACATTTTTTCTGTTATCTGATCATATCTATCTTATCATATCAACAGTTAGCATGCGCAAGTTCTCTATAGGTACTTGCAGCTTACTTTTCTTTCATATCTGCTTCTAGCACTTTTCGTGCAGAGATTAACAGGTATTTGCAAGTTCCCTTCAGATACTTGCGGCTTACTTTTATATATCATATCTGCGTATAAATTCTCTTTCGTATAGTAGAGACTAGCAGACGCTTGCAAGTCCCCTTGAGGTACTCGTAACTCATTTTTCTTTCACGACTACTACATTCTCTTCCTTTTGCAGATGATAATAGGTGCTTGCAAGTCTCCTTCAGGTACTTGCAAGTTATTACTCTTCTGTGTCTTCTTCTCATCAATGTTTTGCAGAGCTCAGTGGAAGACATTCTGTCTCCTTCATTTTACAAAAGCAATTCAGGTACACATGAGATGTGCCCCCCCTTTTCTTTGCCTGTATTAACTTTTCCTTTGTATGAAAAAGATAGGCATTGACAAACTCCTTCTAAGAAGAGACATCAGGTTTAATCTCTCTTTATCTACCACTTTTTCTAGGGGTGGATCACGATTTTTGTGCATCTCCTACTCTTTCGAAGTTCCCTTCGGGACTTAAAAAGTGCGGGGATTATGTTAACCCAGAAATCGGTGATCCCTCCCGAGGTAGCCAGCTTGCTAGTCGCGGCCTGCTCCAGGTTCCCCCTGGAGGTCGGGACCAGTCTAAGGATGGGCGGACAGACTTCTCTGGTTTCTCAGGCCGCGCGTCTAGGGCGCTCTCCCCGATCTGACCTCCCAAAGTCGCGTAGTAGACGCTCGTTCTGTAGGGGTTGCAGACTGCTTCCTCAGTCTGCCCCTATAGGCTGTGCGGTTAGATCAGCTAACCGCGCCATGGTTCTCTATTCCGATAGGTTCACCACCCAACCAAGTCGCGGACTCCCATTGCCATCCGCACAGACCGCTGCATAACCAGGCGAGCTGCCTCCAGATCGCTCAACAATAAGCAACGATCCTCAGGTCACCAGGTAGGTGATAACTCTCCAGGTCGCTCACTAGCGTGTGCGACCTACTCCATCTTAATCCGACTGGCAGTAGGCGACCTACCCTCAGGTCGCCCAACAGAGGACAACAACCTCTAGGACGCCCAGCACGGGCGGCAAACCTGACCAACAGGAGGCGGACATCAGCAAAGGTGGCGACCTGCTTCTTCAGTCTGCTAGGTCGCCCAGTCGACCAACTCTCGTCCTCTTGCAGCTCGCAGACTCGATCTCAGCCTACCCAAAGAGCGTGGACTTGCTCTAGCTCTCCGTCAATCCGCACATCCTGCGGACTCTACTTCAGCCCGTCAGGTCATCCTGTGGACGACCAACCCTTCAGTACGCCTGTAGTAGACGTACCACTCCTCCAACAGGAAGGCGACCTGCTATATTCGGTCCACCAGGTTGCCAACCTATGACCCAGCGACTCCTGTAGAGGCGGACTCATCCTATCTGCTGCGGGTTGTGCGCACTCATTATGCAATCCGCCACTCAGCCCTCCAGCTTTTCAGCACGCTTCCTCTCAGCAGAGGCGGACTCACAATACAACCTGCCACTCAGCTTTTCAACACCCGCTTCTTCCCAGCCGCGGGAGGATAACTCCTTAGCCCGCATACCTTGGTGTGGGCTCGCTTAGTACCGCAGAGGCAAACTCGTCCTAGTCCGGCAACAACAGATCAGCTCCAGAAAACACGTACCTAACCGCACGACCTGGCGCGGGCTTGGCGGACTCCTAATTCTACTAGCACAACTTACCGACTCACCAGGGGTGACGATACCAAAAGCCGTTACCTCCTCAGGCCTATAAATAACCCCTCCCATACCTCTCAGTATGTGTGTGGGGTGGGAGTGGGGGTGGGAGTCGACGCGACAGTCAACGACCAACCGGGACAATAAATCCCGCGGACTCCAACTGTTAGTCCGCGCGGCCTCCACCGTCAAGCCTTGCAGCCTGCCTTGGCTTCAGCAACCTCAGCTGCCCTCTCACCCTGATCGCGCAGTCCGCTCGGCCATGAGTAGCGAACTGCGGGAACAGCTTACCACGCAGTCTGCCGACGTGCTTTATCAAACCGCACGGCCTCTGGCACCCTCTTACCTTTAGACGTCAGCTTCCCCCTTTGTACCCTTTATTTGCTTTCCATGTAAATGTGCAATCACAAGTTATAATATCGATTCATAATCAAAGGAAAGCCCGTCGCTAGTGTGACATTTAGGCCGCGACGGGCAAACTCTGTTGTTGTCGCTGCAAGCGACCCCCTCTTCTTCTCAACTCACCCCACTCAGCATCAACCTGCAAACCTAACCGTCAAAGTAACCTTCTGCTCGACAGTTCTTAATCAACCTCCCAGCCATCTCCGGACTCAGATCAACATCCTCATTTCCTCTATCCCCGCATCCCGGATCGATCATGCTCCACTCTCGAGCAAGCCAGCGGAAGCTCGCATTTTCCGCATCAACAAAACAGAAGTGCCTGACCAAGCTTCATGTGCATCTTTCAGATCCAGTGACATCGATGGAGATCGATTCAACAGATAACATATCGTATTTATTGCTTCAGCCCAGAAAGACTTAGGTAGGCCAGCAAATAGATGCATACACCAAGCTCTCTCATCCAGCGTCCTATTCATTCTTTCTACGACGCCGTTTTGCCGCGGTTTGCCGGGAATAATGAGATGGCGAGTGATGCCCTCCTGATTACAATATGCCTGGAACTCTGCCGAGGTGTATGCACCTCCATTGTTAGATCTGAGGTATTTCACTCTCTTCTCGGTCTGCTTCTCCACTTTCGTCTTCCAGATTTTGAACTTCTCGAATACTTCAGATTTATGCTTCAGAAAGTAAATCCAGACCTTCTTTGAGAAGTCATCGATGAAGGTCACGAAGTATCTGGCGCCTCCAAGCGAAAGCTATGGGGCAGGCCCCAAAATGTGTGAGTGTATATACTCTAGTGCCTGCTTACTCCGCTTTATTGATGTTACGAACTTCACCTTGCACTGCTTCTCGAAAACACAGGTCTCGCTGAAGTTTAACTTGCACGTCTTGACCCCATTTAGTAGGCCCTTCTTGTGAAGCTCTACCAGTCCTCTCTCGCTCATATGGCCAAGCCTGGCATGGCATAAAAGAGACGAGTCCTCATCTGACGTCGCAGCAACTGCTGCATCACCAAAAATAGTGGCGTCGATCAGTCTGTAGAGAGTACCAGAGTGCTCTCCTTTCATAACCACTAGAGCGCCTCTCTTGACCTTCAGATATCTACCTTCGCCGGTGTAAGAGGATCCGGCCGCCTCCAGAGTCCCAAGGGAAATGAGACTCTTCCTCAGATCAGGCATGTTCCTTACATCTGTAAGGGTTCTGATTGTTCCGTCAGATATTTT
This sequence comes from Platanthera guangdongensis, assembly GCA_039583875.1. NCBI lineage: Eukaryota > Viridiplantae > Streptophyta > Magnoliopsida > Asparagales > Orchidaceae > Platanthera > Platanthera guangdongensis. Next base: position 1,071,992 of record CM077164.1, read on the forward strand.
TATTTGGATGCTGCCGATACCGTGCATCTTGCATTCTGAGTCATTTACCATCAAAACACGACTGCTGTCACATTACCTTCCTATACTAACACTTGAACTCCACACTTGAATGTCCAACATATAAAACAACTCCACATTGTATATATATAATAGGAATGTCTTACAACTACACGAAAGTTAGCATTATGGCCTTACATGGCTTTCAAACAGTGGCCTAACCATTGGCGCGCAGGACTGCCACATTTAAAGAAAACACAACAGTCTTTCCAAATAGCCTTCGAGGGCTAGCAGCAGCAGTAGCAGGGACATCAACCTTTATGCGTCCCGCTTGACTCTCCAGCACCTGAACAGGGATAATCCACCCAACGGTAGCAAACAGAGGCAACCGTCAGCATTCAGCTGACCAAATTATAACGACCCTACCCCTTTTCTCGGGGCAGCGGTAATCTTCCCTGCAGGCATATCATATCACAAACGTGACAATATATCTCATATAATGTGCTTTCACGCACACATGGCATCACAACTGTCAGCCACCCGGCCCAACGGTCTGTGCACTCAGGGCACATTCTTCGTGTACTGGCAAATCAGTTGCCCACCACCGTATCAGGGTCATAGCCCAACGACAACTCACTTAAGCATTTACTCCATGGCGTGCAGCCAGAGTTTTATAGTCTTAGTGAACCGGGATTGGCCTGTAGCCCCCATTGTCTCACGGCGCGTATGCCTAAGATTCTTGTTATGCGCTCCAACAGACCGCACCTTTTAGTCTCACGTCGGACGGACATAACGCAGGTCGGATCCTCCACCCCCATTGCTCAAATCGTCTTGCCATCACCGAGCATGGCGTACTAGCGGCTAAATAAAGGCGCGGGTAGGTCTCACCGATCCTGTTCTGGCATTCAAGCCTGGGTATTTCTATTACACTCATTCATCTCACAACATTAGCGGGTCTTTCCTGGGCACACCAGTACTTCTAGTTACTCGTTCACATGTACGACACCGCCATATCACAAATGTCAGGGGTCTTCCCTGGGCACACCATTACTTCCTGGTACTCTCTTCACAGGTACCACCTATGACATCAAGAATCACAAAGTGCGTTTCCTGGTCACACAAGTACTTCTTGTTACTCATTCACAGGTATGACCCAATAACACAAGCATAACACAGATATTTTCCTGGACTACCACTCCAGTACTTCCTGCTACTACCCTTCACAGGCATAACCCGTTGACTCCTTAAACTACACGTTTATCACGGAGTCTTCTCCGATTCATATGCAACATAACCAATCAAAACCAACTTGTCCAGATGGTCTTCACACAACATGCCTATTCCGTACTCCATTTCCGGATCTATATGCCAACAAAAGGGGATTTCATGAATCACCCAAAAGACTCCCAAAATCAGCCACCCTTTGGTGGGAGAATCGCATGCATATGCCAAAAAGGAAGCCTTCACATGGCTAGGAAGAAAAGTCATTACCCTTGACGACCTCTTTGGTGCCATGACTCTAAGCTGGCTCGAACGACTCACAGTAGCTTTTCCTCCGCAACGTCAGCCTCGGATCTCTCGTCGGCAAACCGCAGCACCACCGGTGATCAACCCCCTCTCCTCCTCCTCCTTCTTTCTCTCTCTTTCTCTCTCTAGAAATTGAGAAAGAGAAAGACAGAAGCCAAATGAGCTTTTCCCAACCCATTCTCGGCCTTAAGAAGATAGGGAGGCCTCTCAGCCCTTGGATCCAGGCTGAAGGAATGGATAACTACGATTCCACCAAAAATCATATATTTTGCCTGATACGGCATATGACACGCCCGTGTACATGGCCGTGTTCCCTAAGCGGTGCTCAACCGACTTATCCAATCCTGTGACACGCTCATGTGACACGCCCGTGTTATGGGACGTGTCACCCGACATGCCTTTAGACATGCCCGTGTCAGTGACCGTGTTAATCAGGCTGAAAAAAAAATCTCAAAATCACCCGAGACTCACACGGCCTGTGACACGCCCGTATCTCAGGCCGTGTGCCCATACATGACACTAGACATGCCCCAGCTCAAACTCGTCGGGCTGAGTTCGTCGACCGCGCTGACACGCCCTGTAACATAGGCCTGCGCTCGACGATCTGCGTTCGACGATCAGGCAGCGATCGTCGAGCTCGCCAGCGATCGTCAAACAACGCGTTCGAAAATTTGCCAGCGCTCGACGATTGGCCCAGCGTTCGACGATTTCCGTTCGACGATTCCGCGTTCAACGATTTTGCCAGCCCACGAAGCCTTTGTTAAATAGTCGTGCTCAATTCGTTGAATACAGAATTTTCGTCGACCTGACGCCGAACCCAAGCGGGACACGCCCTGGGACACGCACGTGTCCCAGGCCGTGTCACCGAAAATTTTGCCTGCTGAAAATTGGGCTGTTACAACCCTCCCCTCCTACAAGAAATTTCGTCCTTGAAATTGGTATAGAGGTTGGCAACCAGCAAGCAAAAGGTTATAACATTACAATTGGCATGTTACAACAAAATTGTTTACTTTACAAAAATAGCTCAGGAAACTCAGCTCGCATGGTCTGCTTTCGCTCCCATGTAAGCTCTTCACGGCCACAGTTGTCCCACCGAACTTTAACCATTCTGACCGTCTTGTTCTGCAGCTGCTTCTCGGCTCGATCATCGATCCGAATGGGCTTCACTTTCGTCGTTAGCCCATACTCCACCGGCACTTGATCCTCCGTGATCACTTGGGCTGGATCCTTAACTGCTTTCCGCAGTACGGAGATATGAAACACATCGTGCAAGCCACCCAAGTCCGCCGACAGAGCTAGCCGATACGCAGCTTCCCCGACTAGCTCAACCACTTCAAAAGGACCCAAATATCTTGGACTCAACTTTTTCAACCGTCGAATCCTGGATACACCTTTGAATGGTTTGATCTTCAAGTAGACCCACTCGCCTACTACGAACTCCATGTTCCGGTGTTTAGCGTTGTAGTACTTCGCTTGTCGATCTTGAGCAATCAACAACCGTTCCCCAATCGTACGAATCGTTGAATTCGCTTCATCGACTTCATCTCGTTTATACACTTTGGCTTCGCCTGCCTCTACCCAAGCTAACGGAGTGCGACACTTCCGTCCATACAGAGCCTCATACGCTGACATACCGATGCTCTCCCGGTATCTGTTATTGTAGGCAAACTCCACCATAAAGAGATGATCTTCCCATTTCTTTCCAAAGTTTAGGGCGCACATCCTGAGCATGTCCTCCATAGTCTTGTTGGTTCTTTCAGTTTGGCCATCCGTTTGGGGATGAAAGGCCGTACTGAATGTCAACTTTGTGCCCAACAGTCGGTGAACTAGCCTCCAGTCATTTGATGTGAATCGCCCATCTTGATCACTTATGATGCTCCGAGGAACACCGTGCAGCCACACAATCTGGTTAACATATAATTTTGCCAAACTTTCGACCGAATCATCCCGCCAGTTCGGTAGAAAATGTGCCACTTTAGTTAGCCGGTCAACAATCACCCAGATGGAATCATTTACTCGCTGAGATCTCGGCAACCCGTGCACAAAATCCATGGAAATATCATCAAACTTCCACTCTGGAATCGGCAGCGACTTCAAATAACCACCCAGCTTTTGGCATTTCGGCTTCACCATCGCACATGTTTGGCATTTGGCCACATAGAGGGCAACATCTCTCTTTAGCCCTGGCCACCAGAATAGCTTTTCATATCATTGAACATCTTCGTGCTCCCGGGGTGAATGGAATACTTTGTATAATGCGCTTCATACATCAGTTCTTCCCTCAATTTACCCATATTTGGGACGCACAAACGACTCTCTTTCCGCAAAAGACCGTCATTCCAGGAGAACTTCCCTTCTGGCCCCGCTTTCGCATAGCGTAGGAGATCTTCATGCAACTCCGTTGCCCGTCGAACTCGGTCCGCAAGGTCACATTGCACCTCCGTCCAGTTCAAACATGCATTGGCAGTGGCATTCTTGTCAACACAAGAAATCTCTAACGCTTCCAGCTCCTGGATGAGACGTTCATCATGCTTTTGCAACCAAGCTGCTCTTGCCGGAGTCCGCCGACTCAAGGCATCCACGACAACATTCCCCTTCCTGGGAGTATAGTGAATCTCAAAGGTGTAGTCCCCGAGGAACTCCAACCACCTTCGTTGCCGCTTATTCAAGTCCTTCTGCTCCAATATGTACTTTAGGCTTTTGTGATCTGTATATATCTCTATCTTCACAGCATAAAGATAGTGTCACCACAGCTTTAGTGCAAAAATCATTGCCGCCAAGTAGAGATCATGGACGGGATAGTTCCGCTCGTGCACTTTCAGCTGGCGTGAGCCATAAGCAATCAATTTTTCATTTTGCAGAAGTACGCAGCCTAAGCCGCTCCCTGAGACATCACTGTAGATTACAAATCCATCGGTCCCACTTGGCGAAGACAACACCGACGGCATGGTCAACCGAACCTTCAGCTCTTCAAAATCTCGTGCGCACTCTGGCGTCCAAACGAACTTCTGATCTTTTCTCGTCAGCATGGTTAGCGGCAAAGCGATCCGCGAGAAATTCTCAACAAATCTTCGATAGTAGCCCGCAAGTCCAAGGAAGCTCCTGACCTCGGCCACGGAAGATAACACTGGCCACTCTTGTATGGCCCTTATCTTCGCTGGATCCATAGCTATGCCCGCTCCACTCACCACATGGCCCAGAAAAGCCACTGACGATAGCCAAAACTCGCACTTCGAGAACTTGGCATAGAGCTGATTTTGCATCAATGTATTCAACACCAACCGCAAGTGAGTCTCATGCTCAGCTTTTGACTTCGAGTACACCAGGATGTCATCAATGAACATTATCACAAGCAGATCCAGGTACTCTCGGAACGTGCGATGCATCAAATTCATAAACATCGAGGGCGCATTGCACAGTCCAAATGGCATGACTGTGAACTCATAGTGCCCGTAACGCGTTCCAAATGCAGTTTTGGGAATGTCACCTTCCCGAATTCTCAACTGGTAATAACCAGACTTCAAGTCCAACTTCGAATAGACGGTCGAGCCCACTAGCTGATCGAACAATTCATCAATCCGGGGTATCAGATATTTATTCTTCTTGGTCAGCTTATTCAGTTCACGGTAATCAATACATAACTGCAACCCACCATCTTTCTTCTTCACAAAAAGCACAGGCGTGCTCCAAGGTGACATGCTTGGGCGTATATAATCTTGCTCCAGCAATTCTTGTAGTTGGACCTTCAACTCAGCCATCTCCTTCGGCGCGACGCGATATGGAGAGCGGGCCATAGGTTTCGCACCTGACATCAATTCGATCGTGAAGTCAATATCCCGCTGGGGTGGTAGCCCAGGGAGATCCTTGGGAAACACATCTATAAATTCTGATACAATCGGAACCTAGCACACACTGGCCTTAGGCTTAACAGCCCGAATCAGTGCGAAGTAACACTCTGCACCCTTTCGAACAGCCTTGACTACTTGGAGTGCAGACATCAACGTCCCGCCCACTCCTCGCATACTCGCAAACTTTGTCTCCTGTTCGGTATTCTGGCCCAACGTGATTTCTTTGGACTGGCAATCAATCATGGCATGCTGCTCCGCAAGCCAATCCATACCAAATATCACATCGAATTTTGATATCGGCAGTACAGATGCAGTCAAATTGAAATCCCGACTTCCTATTTGGACCACCACATCGCAAGTTTGATCCGCAAGCATCCAACAGCCATTCGGCAACACCACTCTGACGTTATCTGTCTTCACACGACTAGGTATCCCAAGCCGCGCTATAAACTCGCGAGACAGAAAAGAATGCGATGCACCTGTATCAAACAGTACTCGCCCCAGCTTGTCCTGAATCATCACAAAACTTGTGACAATCATGTCACACACACAAGCCGTTGCCATAGAGGCATTAAGCAAAACATACAAGCAATAAAATACTCAAACACTAAACTCGTACCTGTGACGACGTCACTTTGCTTGATGACCTCCTGTAGGCCACGATTATAGACCCAGGGCTGCGCCTGAGAGACAGAGGAGTCCACCACCGCATTTCCTTTTTCCGCATATGACACTCCCGCCTTCTTTTCACTCTTTGGAGGCACCCGACAATCTCCAGCTATGTGCCCCACCCAGCCACAATTGAAGCATGTACGAGTATCCGACTTTGAGGTAGCCCCCGACGTTGCTCCCGATGCAACAGACGAAGGAGCTTGTCCACTTGTCTTGGACTTCTTGCCTCATTTCTTCTTATAAAATGATTTCACAGGTCAGGGCACCTTCCATTCCGGTTGCGTCACAGCCAAAGCCCTCTTCCCCTGCACCCTCTTCATATCTTTTTCCAGTGCGCTCGTAGTGTCGACCAACATCTGGAAGCCTTGGTTCACAGAACTAGAAAGCAGGAACCTCAGCTCGTCCCGCAGTCCTTCATAGAACCTATTCGTCTTCCTCTGCTCATCAGCAAATATCGAACCCGCATACTGCCCTAAGCGTGTAAATTCATGCAGGTAAGCTTCCACACTGCCATCACCTTGCATCAGCCTTTGGAATTCATTCTCCATGGCAATCCGTTGCGCCGCAGGAAGGTGCTTCGCTAGGAAGAGTCGAGAGAATTCTTCCATCGATACTTGTGTTAAGGGACGACCCTCCAAGTGATGAAGCTCCATCTCGTCCCACCACAATCTAGCTTCTCCTTCAAGCAGGAAGGTAGCTAGGGTGACCTTCTGATGTTCCTCTGATCTAATCATCGTCATGATTCGCTTGACGCACGATAGCCAATTCTCAGCCTGCGTAGGAGTTCCTGCTACCGAAAACGTAGGCGGACGGAAACTCATAAATCGCGTCAACTGCTTCTCAGCCGCTTGAGGAGCCACATCCACTACAGGTTCAGGCCTTGGCGCCACCTGTTCTGGCCTCACAGCCGGTTGTGCCTGCCCAAGTGGCTGGGCTTGGATCATGGCAAACAAAGCCTCAACAACTAAACACACATGTTCCGCAGACGGTGGAGGTGTAGGCACCGCGGCTGGTGCCGTACTTTCATCAGAATGCTGGGGCTCCGACTGCCCAACTCCACTCTGTGTCACGTAAAGGTGGGAAAGACACACACATGAGCGACCATACACATGCAATCAACACAAAATAGGAACGCGCAGGTTCCTCAAACACATAATGCATTCCTATCATGGACATTCAGGAGTTCAATCATATAACTTGGTTTGCACAAACACGTGCTCGCCACCCCACAAAAGAAGGCGACCACGACTTCGAGAGGGAAATACCAAGACAGTTGATACCAAAAATGTAACAACCCCATCAGTTCATATGGTATATACTAGAAGTTCCGGCCGAGGCCCCACAATATATATCACAAAACAGGCGGTGAAGGTACGGGATGATACCAGAGTAGCGCAACGCACCTTAACACATTGCATTCTAGCGGAAGCCTATACTAACACTTAAACTCCACACTTGCAGCAGCAGCAGTAGGGACATCAACCTTTATGCATCCTGCTTGGCTCTCCAGCACCTGAACAGGGATAATCCACCCAACGGTGGCAAACAAAGGCAACGGTCAGCATTCAGCTGACCAAATTATAACGACCCTACCGCTTTTCTCGGGGAAGCAGTAATCTTCCCTGCAGGCATATCATATCACAAGCATGTCAATATATCTCATATAATGTGCTTTCACGCACACAAGCCATCACAACCGTCAGCTACCCGGCCCAACGGTCCGTGCACTCAGGGCACATTCTTGGTGTACTGGCAAATCAGTTGCCCACCAAAGTATCAGGGTCATAGCCCAACGGCAACTCACTTGAGCATTTACTCCATGGCGTGCAGCCGGAGTTTTATAGTCTTAGTGAACCGGGATTGGCCCGTAGCCCCCCATTGTCTCACAACGCGTAGGCCTAAGACTCTTGCTATGCGCTCAAACAGACCGTACCTTCTGGTCTCACGTAGGACGGACATAACGCAAGTCGAATCCTCCACCCCCCGTTGCTCAAATCGCTTTGCCATCACCGAGCACGGCGTACTCGCAGCTAAATAAAGGCGCGGGTAGGTCTCACTGATCCTATTCTGGCATTCAAGCCTGGGTATTTCTATTATACCCATTCATCTCACAACATTAGCGGGTCTTTCCTGGGCACACCAGTACTTCATGTTACTCGTTCACAGGTACGACACCGCCATATCACAAATGTCAGTGGTCTTTTCTAGGCACACCAGTACTTCCTGCTACTCTATTCACAGGTACCACCTATGAAATCAAGCATCACAAAGGGCGTTTCCTGGTCACACTAATACTTCCTGTTACTCATTCACAGGTATGACCCAATAATACAAGCATAACATGGATATTTTCTTGGACTACCACTCTAGTACTTCCTGCTACTACCCTTCACAGGCATAACCCGTTGACTCCTTAAACTACACATTTATCGCAGAGTCTTCTCCGATTCGTATGCAACATCACCAATCCAGACCAACTTGTCCAGATGGGCTTCGCACAACGTGCCTATTCCATACTCCATTTCCGGATCTATATGCCAACAAAAGGGGATTCCATGAATCACCCAAAAGACTCCCAAAATCAGCCACCCTTTGGTGGGGGAATCATATGCATATGCCAAAAGGAAGCCTTCACATGGCTAGGAAGAAAAGTCGTTACCCTTGAAGACCTCTTTGGTGCCATGAACTCTAAGCTGGCTCAAACGACTCACAAGAGCTTTTCCTCCACAACGTCGGCCTCGGATCTCTCGTCGGCAAACCGCAACACCACCGGTGATCAGCCCCCTCTCCTCCTCCTCCTTCTTCCTCTCTCTTTCTCTCTCTAGAAATGTAGAAAGAGGAAGCCAAAAGCCAAATGAGCTTTTACCAACCCATTTTCGGCCTTAAGAAGACAAGGAGGCCTCCCAGCCCTTGGATCCAGGCTGAAGGAATGGATGGCTACGATTCCACCAAAAATCATATATTTTGCCTGACACGGCATGTGACACGCCCGTGTCCATGTCCGTGTTCCCTAAGCGGTGCTCAACCGACTTATCCAATCCTGTGACACGCCCATGTGACACGCCCGTGTCATGAGCCGTGTAACCCGACACGCCTTCAGACACGCCCGTGTTAGTGGCCGTGTTCATCAGGCTGAAAAAAAATCTCAAAATCACCCGAGACTCATACGGCCTGTGACACGCCCGTGTCCCAGGCCGTGTGCCCATACACGGTACTAGACACACCCCAGCTCAAACTCGTCGGGCTGAGTTCGTCTACCGCGCTGACACGCCCTGTGACACAGATCTGCGCTCGACGATCTGCGTTCGACGATCAGGCAGCGATCGTCGAGCTCGCCAATGATCGTCGATCTCACCAGCGATCGTCAAACAGCGTGTTCGACGATTTGCCAGCGCTCGACGATTGGACCAGCATTCGACGATTTCCGTTCGACGATTTCGCGTTCGACGATTTTGCCAGCACACGAAGCCTTTGTTAAATCGTCGAGCTCAATTCGTTGAACACAGAATTTTCGTCGACCTGACGCCGAACCCAAGCGGGACATGCCCTGGGACACGCCCGTGTCCCAAGCCGTGTCACCCAAAATTTTGTCTGCTGAAAATTTGGCTGTTACAACCTAAAGCTAGTAAACCATTCTATATTCGGGCACATGTGATACGAGCATCCCGTATCCATGATACAAGTGTCGGTGGAGTAGAGGGTAGATTGAACATGGAGAACGTCAACATCACTCTCTAGGTCTGAATCCACCGTCGCCTACTGTGGTGCCTGATTCTTCTCTTTCGCCTTTTTATTCGGGCAGTTGTTTTTCCAGTGCCCTTCTTCTTTGCAGTAGTGACACTGGTTCTTCTTTTCCCTAAACTTGGACCTAGGTCGATTGACCTTCTTCCCTCTGACTCTTGATCTCCCTCTGACCAGTTCTTTATTTTTTACGAACAAACCCTCGCTGGTGCTATGGTCAGATTTGATCCTCGTTTCATTTGAGAGCAACGTCGTCATCACCTCCTCCATCTTAAGAGTGTCCTTTCTATAGAGGATGGTGGTGACCAGATGGTCATAGAACTTTGGTAGAGATGATAGTAATAGAAGAGCCTAGTCTTCTTCTTCGACCTTCACGTACATGCTCTGCAGCTGAGAGATGAGTTTGTTGAACGCATTCATGTGCTCTAGCAACTGATTGCTCTCGGACATCCTCAGATTGTACAATTGTCTCTTCACGTAGAGCTTATTTGTGAGAGACTTAGACATGTACAGTTTATCCAATCTCTTCCATAGGTCTTCTGTAGTCTCAACATCAAATACGTTATACATGACCTCATCGACTAGACTTAACTGAATCGTGCTGATGACCTTCAGATCCAGTTATTCCCATTCGTCATCCTTCTTTCCGAACTTCTCCTTGCCGAAGAGCGCCTTGTGGAGACCTTGATAAACGAGAACCGCCTTGATTCGCTTTTTCCATAACCCGAAGTCGATTTTGCCGTCGTACTTTGAAATCTCGAATTTTGCTGCCATTATTTTGCTCGCAGAGCTACTGGGCAATCTAAATTGTTGGGTACATTGGTCAAATGTACCTGATTTGAAGAAACCTCACCCAACTCAATGATATACATCATAATGTATTTGATGTATATTTGAGTTACTTGTGCAGGTTAAGAAATCACTGGACTGAAGCAAAAAGTTTCTAAGTCCATGTGTCGACACCCAGAGGGAAAGTGTCGACACTTAAGAAAGCTTGTGTCGACACCCAGACAAGCAGTGTCGACACTTGGAGTCATTGTGTCGACACCTGGGATGCAGAGTCGACACCAGACAGAAAGTGTCGACACTTGGAGCTGTGTCGACACTCAGTGAAGAAAAGTCCAGACAGAAAGTGTCGACACTTGGAGCTGTGTCGACACTCAGTGAAGAAAAGTCTAGACAGAAAGTGTCGACACTTGGAGCTGTGTCGACACTCAGTGAAGAAAAGTCCAAACAGAAAGTGTCGACACTTGGAGCTGTGTCGACACTCAGCAAAAGTCTGCAGAGTCTAAGTACAAGTGTCGACACTCAACACAATGTGTCGACACTAAGCAGAAGAGTCAGCACTTGAAGCATGTGTCGACACTCAACACAATGTGTCGACACTCAACAGAAGAGTCAGCATTTAAAGTAAGTGTCGACACCCAGCACAAAGTGTCGACACTCAACAGAAGAGTCAGCATTTGAAGTATGTGTCGACACCCAGAAGACTATGTGTCGACACACAGCTGAAGACTCAACACTGGAAGAAAGTGTCGACACATGGAGCTGTGTCGACACTTAGCAAAGAACAGAAAGAACAACAAATTATTCTAAGTACAAGTGTCGACACTATGGGAATATGTCGACACTCAGCTGAAGTCTCAACAACAAGAAGGTGTGTCGACACAAGGAGCTGTGTCGACACTCAGCAAGAATCAACATAGAAGACTATGTGTCGACACCAAGAAGCAGTGTCGACACTTGACAGATTCAACACAAGAAGATGTGTCGACACAAAGGAGATGTGTCGACACATAGAAGAATTCAGCAAAAGCTAGAAGAACAAGTACTTGTGTCGACACTCAGTTTCAGTGTCAACACATGAAGAAGAATCTGTGTCGAGACATACAAGAAGTTGTGTCGACACCTTGTAGACTTGTGTCGACACTTACACAACATGTGTCGACACTTGGACTATAAGTGTCGACACTTAAAGACAGAAAGTCTTGACACTTACAGACAGATAGAGATTTTCAAGAAGTGACTGGAAGACTTGACAGCTGCCGTTCCAGCAGGTCTACAACAACTGTCAGAGATGTCAGAAGTCAGTTATGGACCGAACCAGCCGGTTACCATGAAGAAGGCCTATAAATATGCACCTACAGTTTACAGAAACTGTTGTTGTTGAAAAAGTGGTTAAGAGTTGTTGATGTAATTATTGAAGTAATACATAGAGTATCAACACAAGAAGATCTAGCAATTCAAGTGCAGATCTAAGAAGTTGGAGAGAGAGGGCTCCATCTAAGAAATCAGCCTCTGGAACTAGGCTGAGAAGAAGGATTCAGATTCAATTCTGGATCTTAAGTGGCAGAGGTCAAGGAACAACTGCAGAGGATTCAGCCTTATTCAGTTCTACTCAAGAAGCTTTGAAGAAAGCTAAGTCAGGGTGAATCCAGCTGAGTTCTTCCAAGAACTCATCAAGAATCTCTCAACTCCCCTCCTTTAATTCTGAGTTGTAGAGTTATTATTTGTAAAACATTTTTTATCTTGTAGGATCCATTGGATCTGAGTGATTTGTAAGCCTATATTTATAAAGGCTGAGGGTAGGGCTTGTTAGCCTGAGTGTAGGAGATAGAGATCTCTGAGTGTAGGCCTTGGTTGGCTGAGTGTAGGCCTTGATTGGCTGAGTGTAGGCTTTGGGATAAAGCTGAGTTGTAAGGCTTTGGGCCTGAGGTAGGAACCAATTTGGGTTCTGAGACAGTGGAGAAGTTAGGCCGAATCTAGTACACTGCTAGATAGGCGAAGGGGGAAAGTGGATGTACCCATATCTTGGGGAACCACTATAAAACACTGTGTGCTGTGCTGTGATTGTGCTGTGGATTAGCTGTGTATGTTTTGTTATTGCTGTTTGCTGTGCAAAAGTAGTTAGAAATCTGTGATATAACTGTTTGGCTGCCAACAAAGTTAGAAAAGGATTAGGTCACCTATTCACCCCCCCCCCCCCCTCTAGGTGTTTAGGTACCATATCTTTAAAGTGGTATCAAAGCGAGGTTACTCAAAACAAGGACTAACAGTCTGAGGAGATCCTGTTTGGCAGATTCAGTGTAAGGCATTACACAGTTTCAAGAAAATCAAGAAAATCAAGAAACATGGGTTCTTATGAGAATCACAAGGAATTGGGTTCCATGAAATTACCCATATGCAGAAAGGAGATCTTTGGGATCTGGAAAGAAAGGGTAAGGCTATTTATGGAAGCCTCTGACCCTAGAATCTACATCACAGTTAAGGAAGGGCCTTATGTGCCTATGAAGATTTCAGTTCTAGATGCAAACCAGAGAACTCCAAAGGATTTCTCTGAGATGACTAAAGATGAAATTGTCCTGGCCACCATGGACAAGAGGGCACAGAACATAATAGTGAGTGTCATTGATGATGCAACTTTTCAGAACTTAATTCACTGTAAAACAGCAAAAGAAATGTGGGATACCCTCATTGTCTATATGGAAGGTTCTGAAGAAGTTAGGCAAGATAGGAAGTCCTTGCTAAATCAGGAGTATGAAAGCTTTAGGCAAGGAAAGGGTGATAACATCACTGAGTGCTATAAGAAATTTTACAGAATAGTTAATGAACTCATGTCTTATGGAAGAGAGTTCAGTAACTATGAACTAAATGACAAGTTCTTAAGGTCCCTAACCAAAGATTGGGACACCAAGATCTGTGCCATAAGAGAAATGGCTAACTTGGGGGAAATTCCTCCCCCTACACTGTTTGACAAGTTATTGTCATATGGGATGCAGTTGACAGTAAGAAAAGAGAAGGAGAAATCAACAAGGACTGAGCACAAAGAAAGAACTGTTGCTTTCAAGACAGAAGTTCCCAGAAAATGCAGGAATAAGTCTTTAACTCCACCTCCAGAGGTAGTTGAATCAGAGTCTGATGAGTCTGTCAGCACAAAGTCTAAGAGCAGTGAAAGTGATGAAGACTTTGCTGCTTTCACTAGACACTTTCAGAAGTTTTTGAAAAAGAAACAGTGGAGGTCAAGGCCTTCTACATCACAAGGAAAGGAAGACTCTTATCAGAAAAAGAGGTCTTCAAAGAATGACAAGAAAAGGACAAAATTAAGCAAGGCAACTAGTTCAAAGATTGTTTGCTATTGCTGCAATAGACAGGGCCATGTTATTGCAGATTGTCCAGAGAAGAGAAAGGAATCTGGTGACAGGAAAAAGACTCACTTCAAAGGGAAGAAAGAAAAGTCTTTTGTTGGTAAGAAGGAGAAGACTCTATCAGATATCTCTTCTTCAGAAACTGAGTCTGAGGCTGAAGCCTACATAGGGCTATTTGCTGAAGAAGAAGAGGAAGAATTCATGCAGATCTTGGAGTCAATTTATGAACAAGAAGATAGTCATTGCCAAGGGCTAATGGCATTGACAGAAAGTGCCAAAATCCTGGAGCAGCCAGGACCCAGTCAGGTACAAAGTTCAAGTTTAAATTCAGTTTCTTGTTCTAGTTCAGAATCAGATTCTTCTTCATCAAGTGATGAGAATATATCTGAGTCTGAGGAAGGTATTCATCAGCTTATAGATGAATATAAGGTACTGTTGCAAGCCTACAAGAAAAGCAAGACCCTAGCCAAAAGTCAGGCAAAAGAAATTGCTGATCTTAAAGCTGTTGCAACAGATTTTGAGAAGCAATTTGATCAAAAACTAAATGAGGTAGCTAGGCTGAAACACATTACTGTGATTCAGATGGGAACTATCACTTTTAAGAATGATCAAATTAAGTGTCTGGAGAACAATCTTCAGAAGGAGAAGGACTTGGTTGCTAGGTTTTCTAAACCTAAGTCAGTGTTACCCATAATTGATGAATTTGTTCATCACAAGGGTAAAGCTGGCTGGGCTTTGTTAGACCTGCAGGGACTGAGCAGTCCAAGTATAAGTCCAAGGGCAAAGCCCTAACATTCAACAAGCCTGCTGTAGTCAAGACAGCCAAGGCAGTACCTAAGCAAAGGTACAATAAATTTGAATGTTGGTGTTGTGGCAAAGTTGGCCATTTTGCAGTAGACTGTTGGCACAATGTGAGTGCCAAAGTGAGTTCCAAACTACCTGTTGGAAAGCCAGTAGGTAGGCTTGTCAAATTGCAAACTAACAATTACCAAGGACCCAAGAATACTTTGGGTTCTAAGGTTCATTAATTTGTTTTGCAGGTGAGTCCAAGTGGCCATACCCCTACATGGTACTTGGACAGTGGATGTTCCAGACATATGACTGGAACTAGGGGACTACTGAAGGACTACATTCCAATCAAAAATGGTCCTAAAGTGACCTTTGGTGGTTCTGAAAAAGGAATCATCAAAGGGTTTGGTAACATTTCTTCAAACTTAGTTACCATTACTCAAGTGGCTTATGTTAAAGGGTTGAAACACAACCTAATAAGTATAAGTCAATTAAGTGATGTAGGGTATGACATCTCATTTGTTAAAAATGGTTGTCATATCAAGAGGTCAAGTGATCAAGAGATCATTTTGACAGGATATAGGAAGAGGAATGTCTACTGCCTAGACATTATGATTGAGAATAATGGTTCTCCAGTTTGTCTTGTAGCTGATGAGACAGTCTCTCATTGTGTCAAATGGCACAGGAGGCTAGCCCATCTTAACTACAAGACAATTAGCAAACTCTTTAGCAAAGAGTTAGTGAGGAATGGTCCTCAAGTTAAGTGTGTTAAAGATGGCATTTGCTCAGCTTGTCAGAAGGGCAAGCAGACTAAATCCACCTTTAGAAGCATAGATAACAAAGATGCTGTGAGGTGTTTGTACCTCTTGCATTTGGATCTCTTTGGTCCAATGCCAGTTCACAGCTTGGGTAGGAAGGTCTATACCCTTGTAGTTGTAGATGACTACTCAAGGTTTTCCTGGGTGTTCTTCTTAAGACAGAAATCAGAAACACCTAGTGTCTTCTACAACTTTGTCAAGCAAATTCAGAATGAACTAAATAGTACTGTGGTCAGAATTAGAAGTGACCATGGTACTGAATTTCAGTCTGATAGCATGACAAAACTGTGTGAAGACTTTGGGATATTTCAAGAATTCTCTTCACCTAGAACACCTCAGCAAAATGGCATTGCTGAAAGAAAAATAGGACCTTGATAGAGGCTGGTAGAACCCTACTAAGTGATACATCACTGCCAGAGTATTTATGGGCTGAAGCAGTTAACACTGCATGCCATGTTATAAATAGGGCTACTATCACTAAAGGGCTAAACAAGACCCCCTATAAAGTTGTGAAAGGCAGGAAACCAAACCTATCCTACTTCAGGATCTTTGGTTGCAAATGCTTCATACTTAACAATGGGAAGTCTTACTTAACTAAGTTTGTTGCCAAGTCCCAAGAGGGAATTTTTGTTGGGTACAGCAATAATAGTAAGGCTTATAGAGTCTACAACTTGACTACACAAGTTATAGAAGAATCTGTGCATGTAGTTTTTGATGAGACTAAACTTATTAATAATGAGTTGTCTAGCAATGTATGCAGCCCCACAGGTTTGACAAAGAAAATGGACAAGTTTACTTTAGAAGAAGTGCCTGCTGCAAGACAGCAAGGAGAGGAGAGTAGCTGCTGTCCAGGGGGAGAACTACATGTGCCAGTTACTGAAGAAATCCAAGGTATACAGCATGATGCAGATGCTGAAGTGGTTCAACCTGAAGTGAGGATGCCTCCAGCCCACAGGCATCTTAGAGATCATCCAGTAGAGCTGATTATTGGAGATCCAAGACAAGGAGTACAAACCAGGAGTAGAAACATGAATGCTGCAATCTATTCCAGCTTTTTGTCTCAAGTTGAACCTAAAAAATTTGAAGAAGCAATAATGGATCCACAATGGACTGAAGCAATGCAAGAAGAGCTTAATCAGTTCAAGAGGTGCAAGGTTTGAGAACTTGTTCCTAAACCTAAAGACCACAATGTAATAGGAGTTAAGTGGATCTACAGGAATAAGATGGATGAACAAGGTGTCATCATTAAGAATAAAGCTAGACTGGTTGCTAAAGGATATAGGCAAGAAGAAGGTATTGATTTTGATCAAACCTTTGCTCCAGTAGCCAGACTGGAAGCCATAAGAATGTTCTTGGCCTATGCAACCTATCAAGGATTCAAGGTATACCAAATGGATGTCAAGTCAGCATTCCTAAATGGTAATTTGAAAGAAGAAGTCTATGTGGAGCAGCCTTCAGGTTTTGTTGATCCAACTCTACCTCATTATGTCTATAGACTTAGGAAAGCTTTATATGGGTTAAAGCAAGCCCATAGGGCTTGGTATGAAACCCTATCTAGTTTCCTCATTGAGAACAAGTTCTCAAGGGGGAAAATAGATAAGACTCTATTCCTTAGGGAATCTAGAGGCAAAGTCATACTAGTCCAAATATATGTAGATGACATTATATTTGGGTCTACTGAAAGCAGCCTTTGCAAAAAGTTTGCAAAACTTATGCAAGGTCAGTTTGAAATGAGCAGTATGGGAGAGCTGAAGTTTTTCTTGGGTCTCCAAGTTAAACAGACTGAGAGTGGTTTGTCCATTTGTCAGTCAAAGTTCACCCTAGAACTCATAAGGAAGTATGGTATGGATTCATCCAGTACCATGAAGACTCCTATGGGGTCAAGTATGTCTCTTAGCAAGGATGATGCAGGGAAACCTGTAGATGAAACCTTGTATAAAGGGATAGTTGGCTCCCTATTATACTTGACTGCTAGTAGACCAGACATCATGTATGCTACATGTGTTTGTGCAAGGTATCAAGTCTGCCCTAAAGAGTCTCACTTGACTGCAGTCAAGAGAATTTTGAGATATTTAAAGGGCACTCCCTATCTAGGCCTCTGGTACCCTAGGAATGGAGACTTTGATCTAACAGGTTATTCAGATGCAGACTTTGCAGGATGCAAAGAGGATAGAAAGAGTACTACTGGAACCTGTCAATTCCTAGGTGGGAGACTAATTTCATGGAGCAGCAAAAAGCAGACTAGTGTGGCTATCTCTACAACTGAGTCAGAGTATGTGGATGCAGGAAGTTGCTGTGCTCAACTTCTGTGGATTCAACATCAGCTAGAGGACTATGGATTTCAGGTAAGTAGAACTCCACTTTACTGTGATTCTACAAGTGCTATTTCAATAGCTAATAACCCTGTATCTCATAGTAGAACAAAACATATTGAGATTAAATATCACTTTCTTAGAGAACATGTAGAAAGAGAAGATATTTCACTTGAATATGTTAAAACAGATGAACAAGTAGCTGATATGTTTACTAAGCCACTAGAAGAAGCTAAGTTCAATAGATTCAAAATTGAACTAGGAATGATAAACTTAGAGTAAGTTTACAGATTTGAAAATGACTAAGTAAAAAGGTGTCGACACATAGACAAGTCTATGTCGACACAGAATAGTGGTGTCGACACTTCAGGAAAAAGGTGTCGACACATCTAGGAATGTGGTGTCGACACTTCAGAATGTTAGTGTCGACACATGTCAAGTAGGTGTCGACACATCCTATGTGGTGTCGACACTTAAGTTTTACTCAGAATTTTTCTAAGTAAAGTCTCGACAATGTGTCGAGTTATATTGTGTCGACACATAACCAAGTGTCGACACATAAAATCTGTTGACTAAACTTGTGTCGACACATGTGTGTCGAGACATTATAAGTCAGTGTCGACACTTATTGCCAGTGTCGACACACTTTAAGCTAGCTGTCCCGCCTGTTCATCTTCAAAATCAGAAAGGTATAAATAGGGTTCTGTCTTTGTTTGTCGACACGCTTTCAAAGTTTCGAGACCAAAACTCCTGTGTCGACACCTCTCTTTTCTCAAGACTAATTCTCCAAACCCTAATGGCTCCTAAGCTTGAGGAGAACGTTAACGAGGGCTATGAGCTAGTGCGCGGCGCGTTCGATGACGCAGATCAAGAAATCCAGTCGGTGGTAACCCTAGTCGCTAATTCTGGACTAGAATACTTGGTTTCAGAACCAACAAAGATTTGGAAGAAAGAAGTTCTTGAACTCCTTAATGGAGCTGCTGTAGATGACTCTGGATATATAATCAAATCCAGAGTTCATGGATCTAAAGTCAAGATTTCACCAAAAAGTCTGAGGAAGGCACTCCAGCTACCTAAAACAAAAGATGAAGAAGAAGTAACTGCATCCAAGACCAGGGAAGCCCTTATCTGGTGTGGACTTGATCCAAAGATGAAGATAGGATCTGTCTTTAACAGGAAAGGCATGAACAGTCAAGGAAAATTCATGTCTGAGATTGTGGGCAAGGTTATTCTCAGTAAGCCTGGAGGGCATGACAGGGTGTCTGCCTCTATGTTTGGAATTATGACTAGAATCATATTCACTCTGAAAACAGACTGGTCAATAGTGGTTTTTGACAAGATCAAGGAGAGCTTGAAGAAGCCCAATCTGGGCAGAATTATAAGTCTCTACCTAGCTGGTACAATACTAGAGGTAATGAGCAATGCTGCTGGAAGTAAGATCAACCACATGAGGAAGATGGATCAAAGGATATTTTCCAGATGGGACAGGGTGTTGTCCAAGGAAGTGGCAACCCCAGAGAAGCCAGTTACTGAGAAGGAGACTCCTCCAAGGAAGAAAAGGAAGACAGCTGCTGTGACACAGGAGTCCTTCAGCAGTTCAGGGAGTGAAGAACAAGTTGTTTTCACTCCTGATGCTCAAGAGGAAGTGGCTGCAGAGAAGACCCCTACTGCTCAAGATGTAGCTGAGATCCAGGGGAGCTGCCTCCAGCTAGCCCCATCCACAGGGATCAAAGCCAGGGGGAGCATCCAGTTGTAGAGGAACCATCTACACTGGACAGTGAGCAAGCCACCATCTTCATCCAAGAGGTACTCACTGACCTAAAAACCTTAGAATATCTTATAGAAGATGCTGATTTGTCTGATGTTCCTCAGCAAATTCAGCTGTCTAGCTAAGAACCAGATGTTGTTATCAAAGACACATCTGCTATTTCAGTGGTTGAAGAGCACAGAATATCTCCAGCTCAATCACCTCAAGAGTTCACCATGGAAGATCTATTTCTAAATCTAGATCAAGAAGATTTTAACATGGACAAGGATGCTGCTACTGAAGATAAGACTGCTGCTGCTGAGGGGGAGCTAGTACAAGATCTGGAAGAACTTACTATAAGACTGCTACTGATGAGGGGGAGCTAGTACAAGATAAGACTGCTGCTGCTGAGGGGGAGCTAGTATAAGACTACTGCTGCTAAGGGGGATGAATGACAACTTGACTGCATCACACAATGCTATAGTCACTGAATTGAAGAATAAGACTGCTGAACCTTCAACATCTACTGCTGCTGCTAAAGCTGAATTTGACAAAGTATTTCAGGAAGAACTTACTGCTATTAAGTCTGCTATTAAAGATTCCCAGAAAGCCATCTCTGAACAACTTACAAAGCTGAAACCATTCTTTAAAGAGGGAATCAGATATTTGGACAGTCAAATTAGATTTCAAAAGGATGATTGATAACTTCCCAAAAGAAGTTATCTAGCCACGTTTTTTGACATATTACTCGGCATATCCGACACAAATTAACACAGAAAGCTATAGAAATGAAAGTAATTATTTGATTATCTAATTCAAGGCTAATTTGATCTCTTTTCATTGTATGTTTACTAGTGGTGCAAGAGGAATAAGCTCATGGACGGAAATCTGCCAAAATATAAAATCTGGAAAAAGGTTGCAACGCACGAAAAAATAAATAGTTGCAACAACTCGCGTGCTGGTTGGCAATGCAAGTAGGCACAGCGCAGGTGTTGCAACACCCCAAAAATATGAAGGTTGCAACGTCACCTGGGCGGTTTTCAGATTTTGAAATTTGAATTTTGCCACCTTTTCAAATTTGGAAGGAGGCATCTCTTGGCATATTTGGAGGCGTTTTTAAAGGACAAAAGGAAGGAAATAAGAGGAGAGTGCTGGACGAAAAAATAGAGAGAAGAGGAGGGAACTTTTGGAGGAGAAGATCCATCTTGGGAGACAAACCCTAGGCAAGAAGAAGAAGAAGAAGGCTACTCCGGATCGTCAAGAGCAACGGATTTTGCACTTCCAAGTGAATTATTTCCTGAATCTTTTGAATTTTTCGAAGCATGTCTAGTAAGATCCATCTAATTTGGTTTCATCTCTCTGCCATGAACTAATTTCTTAGATCTTGTGTGTTGTGAGTACCTTACTTGTTGTGATGACTTGATTCAAGGTTTTGACTTAATGATTGTTTGATTTTCTATCTTTATTGGAATTGTGTTCTCTATTTGTGGATGTTTTGAGCAAGTATTCATCTTCTAGTTAGCATGATGAGATTCGAGAGAGGAGTTATGCTAGTCTAGGGTTGAATCCTTTATATTGCGTGGCGAGATTCGAGAGAGGAGTCACGTATTTCTTTAGTCAAAATTCCATCTTTTTACTGCACTGCGAGATTCGAGAGAGGAGCGGTGTAAGTGTAACCTAATTTCTAATATAACTTCGGGAGAGAAAGAGATTTCCTCTTGAGTTAGCATTGTGGATTTGTGCGCTTTTCGTTACTTTCTTTCCACCCAAGTTAGAGATAACTGGGGGAATTTGGATGACCGGATCTCGGAAATTGAGGGATAAAGAGATCCGCTTTTGCATCCCTGCAAGATAGAAGTCAAACAACTCATGAAAGCTTTTTCTATAAAAAATCATCGCAATAGGTAATGGAAACCAACATGCAAGATTGCTTCCCTAAAACTTGGATAACAATATTTTCTTGTCCGCGCATTTTAGTTCTTGTCTAAAAAGTACTTATTTAAATAAATCTAGAAATTCACCTTAATTATTGTCTTGAATTTAGAGAACGGGAAGAGCTAGTAATTGTGATCACTAGGTCAGTCACCTCCTCGAGGGAACGATCACATCTCACTTTATATTACTTGATCCGGCACGTGCACTTGCGTTATTATATACATCTATTTCGGGCGTATCAAGTTTTTGGCACCGTTGCCGGGGAGGTGCTTCTGAGTTAGTGTTACTTATTTTCATAATATTAGTGAATCCCTAGTATTTAGAGATCAAGTCTTTTTTTTTTTTTTGATTGTTTGTTTGTTTGAATCAAGTTTATTTGAAACTCGGTGCAGTGTATGTCCAGGTATAGGCAAGTAGAATTATTACCTTTGAATTCTGAAATTGAGCGTACCTGTAGACAAAACATGAGAGACTTTAGGACCGTTAACATTATTCATCCTGCGATGGATAATCATGTGCAAAACAACATTGATGATAATGAGGAGCATGTTGAACAAAATGTTCAACCTAATGCTCCTCGCTTGACATGCTACGACTATAATACACCTCTAGGTGGGGTTTGCATTTCAGCATTGCTCGTCCGGCAATTGCAGCAAATAACTTTAAAATGGACTCACTAATTATGCAACAAGTTCAATACAATAAGTTTGGGGGTCTCAATCATGAGGATGCAAATTCTCATTTAAAAACTTTCTTAGCCATCTGTGATATGTTTAAGTGTAACGGGGCATCCGATGATGCAATTATGTTACGACTGTTTCCGTTCTCACTAGAAGGGAGGGCTAAGGATTGGCTAGATTCTTTACCTGATGATTGTATCACAACTTGGACGCAACTAGTCAAAAAATTCTTACATAAATACTTTCCTCCTTCGAAGACTGCAAAGCTAATAAGAGATATAACCACATTCACACAGGGAAACGAAGAGACACTATATGACGCTTGGGAGCGTTTTAAGGAGCTATTGAGAAAGTGTCCCCACCATAGGTTAGCCCTACATCAGCAAGTTTCCACCTTCTATAATGGTTTGCAAACTGCAACCATGATTTTAGTAGACGGCGCTGCAGGAGGATCGTTACTTAAGAAGTATCCCGAGGATGCGTATGCAATCCTCGAAGATCTCACTGCTAATAACTATCAAGCCTATGAGCGTCAAGGGAACAACAACACAGTTGGTATCCACCAAGTGGACCAAATCACTTCCTTGGCCGCTCAAATGACATCACAATTCAACCTAATTAATAAGAGATTAGATTCATTATCACAGCCTTCATCTAGTGCTCCATTAACGGTGGAGCAATTAAATCAAATTTCTGAAGAGTCAAATTATGTAGGAGGAGCACAAAGGCAAATTCCACCAGGATTCGCCAACCATTATCACCCCGAGTGGCGGAATCATCCGAATTTCTCCTGGAAAAATAATCAAGGGATGAATCAACCACAAGGGTTTAATCAAAATATAAATCACCTACCTATCAATAACAACTCTCAACCCCAACAATTAAACCAAAGGAAGATATCAGATGAGTTTATCTTAGGCATGTTCCAAAAGTATGACTCAAGAATGGGAGGAATAGAATCTTCATTAAGATCACTAGAAACAACTATGGGTCAACTTGCAAATTCATTAAGTCAAAGACCCATTGGAACCCTACCTTCTGATACCACACTAAATCCAACAAAAGAAAATCATAATAATCAATGCAAAGCTATTGCCTTACGGAGTGGTGTAGAGATTCCAAGTGGGGAGGGGTTGCTTGAGAAAGCTAGCGAAGAAGAGGCAAGTAAGATGCCGAGTGAGTCGAGCATATTAGAGAAGGACGAGTTAGGTGAGAAAAAGGATTTGGGAAAGAAGCAAAAAGAGAAATTAAATCAAAAGAAAGACGTAATCTACCCACCACCCCCATTTCCATCTAGACTAGCTAAATCCAAACTTGACATACAATTCCAGAAGTTCATGGAGATATTCAAAAAACTAACTATAAACATCCCATTTGCTGAGGCACTTGAGCAAATGCCAAGTTATGTCAAGTTTATGAAGGATATCTTGGCAAAGAAGAGAAAGTTTGTTGATAAAGAGATAGTGGCGTTGACTGAGGAGTGTAGTGCTATATTGCAGAAAAAGCTGCCACCTAAGCTTAAGGATCCCGGTAGTTTCACAATTCCTTGTTCTATTGGAGTGAAGTTTGTTGGGAGAGCGTTATGTGACCTTGGAGCGAGCATCAACCTGATGCCATTATCTATCTATAAGAAGTTGGGTCTAGGGGAGATTACACCTACATCTCTTACTCTACAGTTGGCTGATAGGTCTCTTGCATTTCCTAAGGGAATTGTAGAAGACGTGTTGGTTAAAGTGGAGAAATTTATTTTCCCCGCTGATTTTGTAGTACTTGATATGGATGAGGACAAGGATGTCCCCATCATTCTTGGTAGACCATTCTTGGCCACCGGAAGAACACTCATTGATGTTCAGAAGGGTGAGCTTACGATGAGAGTTAATGATGAGAATGTGACATTCAACATCCTCAAAGCCATGAGATTTCCGGATGATAAAGAGGAGTGTCTTTCCATTGAGGAGGTGAGTGCACCTATAAGGATGATGCATAATGAAAATAATTGGGAGCACAAAATTCTTAGTGCTTTAACAAATGAAGAAATAGAAGAGGATCCAGATTCGAAGGAAACTGAGGAAACGTTATGTACTTTTGAGCATTTACCAAATGCTAACATGTTTGAGTTAATAAGCAGGTCAAGCGAGTCGGAGATCATGAAGCCTTCTATTGTAGAGCCACCTATGCTTGAATTGAAACCGCTACCCGAAAACCTAAAGTATGTTTTTCTAGGTGAGGATAACACATTACCGGTTATTATTGATGCATCTTTAGTTAAGGAGAATGAAGATAAATTGATTGCGGTTCTGTGTGAGAACAAGAGAGCATTAGGCTGGACTATTGCAGACATTAGAGGGATAAGCCCTTCAATTTGCATGCATAAAATCCTTCTAGAGGAAGAGTCAAGAGAGTCAATAGAACCCCAACGAAGACTTAGCCCACCCATGAGAGAAGTGGTCAAGAAGGAGATAATCAAATGGCTGGATGCAGGTATTATATATCCTATCTCTGATAGTCGGTGGGTAAGTCCTGTTCAGTGTGTGCCAAAGAAGGGGGGTATTACGGTAGTTAGAAATGAGAGCAATAAGTTGATTCCCACTAGAACGGTAACTGGATGGAGGATTTGTATGGATTGCCGAAAGTTGAATAAAGCGACTAGGAAAGATCATTTCCCACTCTCATTCTTGATCAGGTCCTTGATAGGTTAGCAGGAAATGAGTATTTCTGTTTCCTAGATGGTTACTCGGGGTATAATCAAATCATGGTAGCTCCCGAAGATCAGGAGAAGACAACCTTCACCTGTCCTTTTGGAACATTTGCATTTAGGAAAATGCCCTTCGGATTATGTAACGCTCCTGCCACATTTCAGCGTTGCATGATCGCCATCTTTACTGAACTAATTGATGAGGGGATCGAGATCTTTATGGATGATTTTTCAGTGTTTGGGAGATCGTTTGATGAATGTTTAGAAGTGCTAAAAAAAGTTTTGAACAAATGCATTCAAGCCAACTTAATTTTAAACTGGGAAAAATGTCACTTCATGGTCAAAGAAGGGATTGTTTTGGGACACAAGGTGTCCAAGAAGGGTTTGGAAGTAGACCGAGCGAAGACTGAGGTTATAGAAAAATTACCCCCACCAACTAATGTTAAGGGAGTGCGTAGTTTTCTGGGCCATGCAGGCTTTTACCGTCGTTTCATTAAAGATTTTTCTAAAATCTCTAAGCCGCTAAGCCAGCTGTTAGAGAAAGATTCCCACTTTAATTTGGACGAGGAGTGTTTAGCCGCCTTTCATACATTAAAGCAAAGTCTAGTTTCTTCACCGATTATTATTGCACCTGATTGGTCTCTACCATTCACCATTATGTGTGACGCAAGCAATTTTGCTGTGGGCGCGGTCTTAGGACAAGTGCGCGACAAGGTTTTCCATACAATCTACTATGCTAGCAAGACACTGATCGACGCACAAATAAACTACACCACTACCGAGAAGGAACTATTAGCAGTTGTTTTTGCTTTTGACAAATTCCGCTCCTATTTAATATTGTCTAAGGTGATAGTTTATACGGACCATGCAGCTATACGATTTTTGATAGAGAAAAAGGATGCTAAACCTAGATTGATTAGGTGGGTACTCCTCTTGCAGGAGTTCGACTTGGAGATTAAGGATCGTAAGGGGGCGGAGAATCCTGTAGCAGACCACCTATCACGTTTAGAGTCTGAGTATGGGAAGCATGTAAACATTGAGATTAGGGAGAATTTTCCTGATGAGAGTCTGTTGGCAGTATCGGAGGGGAATACCCCATGGTATGCTGACATCGTAAATTTCATTGTGAGTAACATTTTGCCATCAGATTTAAATTATCAGCAGAAGAAAAGATTTCTTCATCAGGCCAAGTTTTATCTTTGGGATGCCCCTTATGTATTTAGGATATGCGCTGACCAAGCCATTCGTAGGTGCATACCTGAGATGGAAGTTCGTGATATCCTAGAAAAGTGTCATGCATCTCCTTACGGAGGGCACTTTATGGGAGAACGAACTGCTATGAAGGTACTAGAGGCTGGTTTTTATTGGCCAACACTATTTAAGGATGCTCACTTGTTTGTCAAGGCATGTGATAGATGCCAGAAGACGAGCAATATTCATCGGGGGGCAAGTATGCCTATGACCAATATTCTGGAAGTAGAGGTATTTGATGTTTGGGGCATAGATTTCATGGGGCCGTTTGTGAATTTTGGAGGAAATTTCTACATATTATTGGCAGTAGACTATGTGTCAAAATGTGTAGAGGCCATCGCCACACAAAAAAATGATGCTAAGGTTGTACTCAAGTTTATAAAAGCAAATATATTTACGAGATTTGGCATGCCTAGGGCAATAATTAGTGATGGGGGCTCACATTTTTCTAATACACAATTTAAATTACTTTTAAAAAAATATGGTGTAACGCATAAAATGGCCCTAGCATATCACCCGCAAACCAATGGATTAGCCGAAGTCTCCAATAGAGAGATTAAGTCCATCTTAGAGAAGACAGTGAGTACAACCAGGAAGGATTGGACATTTAAATTAAATGACGCGCTATGGGCTTATAGGACCGCTTACAAAATGCCCATCGGAGTGACTCCCTTTAGGATGGTGTATGGAAAGGGCTGTCATTTACCGGTAGAATTGGAACATAGAGCTTTTTGGGCGATCAAGAGACTTAACTTTGACTTTCAAGAAGCGGGTAAAAGAAGGCTTCTGCACTTGAATGAGTTAGAAGAGCTTAGATTTAACGCTTATGAGAACACGAAGCTTTATAAAGATCGGGTTAAAAAATGGCACGATTTGAGACTGCAGAAGAGAGAATTTAGAAGCGGACAACTTGTGCTTTTGTATAATTCACGCCTTCGATTATTTCCAGGAAAGCTGAAATCGAGATGGTCTGGACCATTCCGAGTTGTTGAGGTGTTCCAACATGGTGTTGTAACAATATGTAACGAGAAGGACGGATCAACTTTCAAGGTGAATGGACAGCGACTAAAAATTTATTATGAGGGTGGTGACCAGCGCGATGCGATGGTCATAAAATTTCATTGACGAGTACAAGGAGAGCCGTCTTGCCGAGACGATTAACTTAGGCGCTAGGTGGGAGGCAACCCATCGCTTTATGTTTAGTACTGTTTGAATTTAGTAGTTTTTCTTCAAGTTTTTCTTTGGTTTTGATTAGGAGAGTAGTGGTGGAGGAATGAATTCAAGTGCTGACGGAAAAATTGGTAGCAGCAGTAGTGGTAGTTGCAGCGCTAAAATATTTTCTTTGACAAATTTCTGTTTGGAGAGTGTAAACCGCGCAGGTGTTGCAACGACAGCAAAAATAAATGGTTGCAACACTTTAGTTTCGGGCCATATTAGTAGAAATCGTCGACCGGGCTTCATATAAGAAATCGTCGACCGGCTTATTCATATTAAAAGCGTCGACCGGATTCCTCTTTAATACCGTCGACCGGGCCTTTTCTTTACTGGACGATTCCTGCCCTAGTTCGCGACAATCCGGCGAAGTCGGCGAGTTCTGCGGGCCGTAATCGACGGCGTGAGTGGCGGCGAACTGCTCGAAGTTGATTCCCGGCGAGCCCATCGCCATTTCGCGACCTGACGACGAGAGCAACTTCGCCGGACCCCTTCCTACTGTTGCATCTCAAGCCCGATCAGGTAATTTTCGAAAACGCCTAACACCATTCTTATTCCAGTTCTCTTCTCCATGCCTGAGTCTCGAATGTGTGAGGGTGAGGAGTTCCTGATCTTGCTAAGCCCATAATGTAGTAATGTCGACTAAAAGGAAAGGGAAATCGATAACGAAGAAAGCGTCACGGTTTGTTAGCAAGGATGCAGCTTATAGATTTGAGGATCTAAAGACGTTACCAGTGATTTATGAAAGGGGATTCCTGATGGAGAAGCGAGCATGGAGTCTTCCCTACGCTCTCCAAATGCATGAGTTACACTGGGAGACGTTCTGCCATCACCGGTCGGAGGCCATTCTATCCTGGGTATACAAATTCTACGCAAATGCTAAACAAATGGAGGATGAGGTCGTGACGGTACGAGGGAGGCTGATCAACATATCTTCCAATGTAATTAACGAGCTGTATGGAGTAGGTGCGGATGAAGAATTGGAGAGTCTGAACAATCAAATTACATCCGATGAACTGGCAGCTGCGATCTGCAATTCACCAGACCCGGAATGGTCACAGAGGTCGATGAAGGCGCTGAAATCAACATCACTGTCCAGGGAAGCTAAGGTGTGGCTTCTTTTCATAAATGCTACCGTTATGCCTACCCGCCACCTGAACAACGTCACTTTGGACAGGGCAGAGCTGATATATCACATTTTGAAGGGGAATAGGATTAATGTGGGAGCTATAATTAGCAACCATTTGAAGATGAAGATACAGGAGGACAAGGCCAAGCTGCTATGGTTCCCAACCTTGATCACGGAGCTTTGTAGGCAGGCGGGGGTAGTCTGCGGTACTGATGATTTGATTACCCAAGTGCGGAGGCCGATAACTGGACAGGTGGTGGAGGTGAATATCAAAGTTGGGACTGAGATGTACAGCGGTTCTAAGACACCTCACAAAAGAATAGGAAGTAGACCTTCAACGTCATGGGCCGGAAAGCGGGAGAATGTAGCAGTGCCATCCGGGGAAGGGGTCACATTACATGAAGCTATGGATAGTATTGAGTACATAAAAGTATACTTGAGATGCCAGCACTGCTACTTCAGTTCCCGACTGGATATTATGGAGAGGAAGATTTATAGTCTCTTGAAGAAAGCAAAGATACAGGAGGATGTAGAGCCGTTTCGATATCAGTGGCAGTTCAACAACAAGGGAGAGCTACTAGCAGCTGATGGAAGGACTCTTGACCCAACTGAATTCGATGAAGAAGAAAGGAATCAGGAAGAAGAGGTGGAGCCAGAAGGCGAGTAGGATCAAGAAATGAATGAACCCGAAGAAGACGATGAAAGGGGGTCAGATTAGATCCTTTTGGCTTTATTTGTTTTTGGATATTATGTGTTAATGGTTGATGGATACTCTTTTGTTTCTTTTACGCTCTGGATGACCTTATTTTGAACTATTTTGTTTAACTGCATGGTGAATGATTACTCTGCACTACTCACATGATATGATATGATCTTGCGTAATTATTTGGACTCATTAAGTGCTAGATTTTTTTGGAAATCCTAAATTTCATTTGCTTTATTACTCTGCTCTTATGTTCAAATTGATATAACATGATTTAGGCTACTGCTATAATTAACAGTTATGACATGAATATGAAGGCGATTAAGTTATTCTGGTTCATTGTTGTTGCTAATCCATGCAGTTACGAACTTTATTAGATTGCCTCCATGTTTTGTTCTCTTCTGTCATAGCCAAGATAAAAGTTGGGCTGGTCAATATGGTACGGAGAAATGTAGATCATCGGAGCACATGGGGAGCACATTGAAGAAACTCAAGAGACTTTGAGGAAATCATTTCCTTATCAGGGGAGTTTTACTGTTTCAATTTCATTTTTATTTAATTCATGCAAAGTCTGAGTAGTATAGATAGAATATTATTTCTTATATAACACATTAACCTTGCTAGGGCCTAGCAAGCCCTTAAGTGTGGGGGTGGTGGCTAATATCGCCCCTGCAATTGTGGTGGTAGATAATTTGATTTGATCACTCGTAATTGCAAGATTTCGTATATTGACCTGTACTTAGTGATAAGTTATTCTTGAAGTTCAATGATAATTAATTGGTACGGCTAGGGAATCTTAGGAGTTCAGATTTTGAATTTGAAATTAGCAAGATTTTTTTTGATAAAGCACTCTAAGGCATTTGATTCATGCACATCCTTCTCCAGTTTTTGTTTACTTCTCTGAAAACTTTTGATGTTGATTTCTAAAATTAGGAAATTGGGTGAGCAAGAACTAAGTAATAATGTGAGTCAAGATAATGTTTTAGTAGCTATACCATTTTGAACTTTCATGAGATTCTTTGATTGGTTCTGTATCATTTTGCTACCCACTACTGAATGACCAAATTCCCTATATTTCCCTAGTTGTATCTTAATCCACTAGCCATTTATTGGGTGTTCCAATTCAGCATTTATATATAAAAAAAGAGAAAAATTGTGAATTGTCATAGTGATATGCGGCCTAAGTATGTACACGCCTATCTAGAATGATCCCAACTGTGACTATATATATAAAAAAGAGAAAGGAAATAATCAAAACTTTTGTCATAGTGATATGTGGCCTGGGTAGGCAATTACATACTTGGAATGATCCCAACTATTGGCACAATATGTTTATATATTCAAGGCTTAAGGATTGAACCTCGTAATATGGTGAAAGATTGAGATTATTAACTAGGGAATTACCATGTCACTATTTAAGCCTATTCATGAATTGCCAACCAAGCCAAAGCTAAACCTATGCTCTCGTATGCTGCTAATTCTTGTCAAGGCTAGCATAATGACTTAGCTTAGTCTTACCCTTTTGAATTATTGAGGATTTTCAATAAAAAAGGTACGGGGGAGTAAATAATCTGGAAGAAGGCGCACACACTACACAAAATTCTTTAGTATGCTTTATCTTTTATCAAGCTAATGGATTTGTGATGTTTGAACTTTTAATAATAATCAAGCTTATCAGTTGAGTAAAGCGAACTTCTTGAATATCTTGGACTAATGTTGGTCAAGATAGGATTGTTCTGATTTGGTGAGTGATAATTATCGAACACCCATTTGAAATAATTATTTCTCTTTGCTCGGGACTAGCAAAGGTTCAAGTGTGGGGGTGTGATAACTTCCCAAAAGAAGTTATCTAGCCACGTTTTCTGACATATTACTCGGCATATCCGACATAAATTAACACAAAAAGCTATAGAAATGAAAGTAATTATTTGATTATCTAATTCAAGGCTAATTTGGTCTCTTTTCATTGTATGTTTACTAGTGGTGCAAGAGGAATAAGCTCATGGACGGAAATCTGCCAAAATATAAAATCTGGAAAAAGGTTGCAACGCACGAAAAAATAAATAGTTGCAACAACTCGCGTGCTGGTTGGCAATGCAAGTAGGCACAGCACAGGTGTTGCAACACCCCAAAAATATGAAGGTTGCAACGTCACCTGGGCGGTTTTCAGATTTTGAAATTTAAATTTTGCCACCTTTTCAAATTTGGAAGGAGGCATCTCTTGGCATATTTGGAGGCATTTTTAAAGGACAAAAGGAAGGAAATAAGAGGAGAGTGCTGGACAAAAAAATAGAGAGAAGAGGAGGGAACTTTTGGAGGAGAAGATCCATCTTGGGAGACAAACCCTAGGCAAGAAGAAGAAGAAGGCTACTCCGGATCGTCAAGAGCAACGGATTTTGCACTTCCAAGTGAATTATTTCCTGAATCTTTTGAATTTTTCGAAGCATGTCTAGTAAGATCCATCTAATTTGGTTTCATCTCTCTGCCATGAACTAATTTCTTAGATCTTGTGTGTTGTGAGTACCTTACTTGTTGTGATGACTTGATTCAAGGTTTTGACTTAATGATTGTTTGATTTTCTATCTTTATTGGAATTGTGTTCTCTATTTGTGGATGTTTTGAGCAAGTATTCATCTTCTAGTTAGCATGACGAGATTCGAGAGAGGAGTTATGCTAGTCTAGGGTTGAATCCTTTATATTACGTGGCGAGATTCGAGAGAGGAGTCACGTATTTCTTTAGTCAAAATTCCATCTTTTTACTGCACTGCGAGATTCGAGAGAGGAGCGGTGTAAGTGTAACCTAATTTCTAATATAACTTCGGGAGAGAAAGAGATTTCCTCTTGAGTTAGCATTGTGGATTTGTGCGCTTTTCGTTACTTTCTTTCCACCCAAGTTAGAGATAACTGGGGGAATTTGGGTGACCGGATCTCGGAAATCGAGGGATAAAGAGATCCGCTTTTGCATCCCTGCAAGATAGAAGTCAAACAACTCATGAAAGCTTTTTCTATAAAAAATCATCGCAATAGGTAAGGGAAACCAACATGCAAGATTGCTTCCCTAAAACTTGGATAACAATATTTTCTTGTCCGCGCATTTTAGTTCTTGTCTAAAAAGTACTTATTTAAATAAATCTAGAAATTCACCTTAATTATTGTCTTGAATTTAGAGAACGGGAAGAGCTAGTAATTGTGATCACTAGGTCAGTCACCTCCTCGAGGGAACGATCACATCTCACTTTATATTACTTGATCCGGCACGTGCACTTGCGTTATTATATACATCTATTTCGGGCGTATCAATGATGTCAGAGACCATATGGCTAGAGAAGTCATAAAGGGGGAGAGAGTATTAGTCAAAGCTAGCTCTGACCATGCCAAATGGATATCTAACTCCATCAGAGCTACACTGGGCTATCCTCCACTCTGTGATGATGATAATGTTGTTGAATCAGGGATTCAAACTGCATATCTTGGAGGTGAGCAACCAGAGGTAGCTCAAGTGATTTATCCACCTCCAGATTTTGACATGGTTCAAGCAGATGTCCAGACAATGTATAGCCCAACTGAAGGAAAGCCTAATGTTATTCTGGATAAAGTGGTTCAGCCTATTTCTGCAGCTATGCAAGAGACATTAGAAAAAGAAGAAGAGGCAAGGTTGTCAAAGAAGAGGTTTAGGGAACAAGCAGAACAAAGGCCAGATTTTGAACAGTGGAGCCCTACCTCTAGAAATATAATTTTAACTGCCTGGAAAGCTGCCAAGGACAATGCTCATGAAAGGAACAAGTGGTTCTCTGAAGCAGAATGGAGGAAACATGAAATAAGACAGGAGGCCATTGTTCAATATAGAAGAAAGGCAAAGATGGGAAAGCTACCTCCTACTGCAGTGGAGCCTAGCAAGTACTTCCCCAAGGCATATCATTATTTTGAGAGGCAGAAAATCAAAGCAGAAGAGCTGAAGAAGGACTTAAAAGGCAAGAAGCCTGCTGATGCTGTAACTGCTGAAGCCACTGTCAAAGCTCAAGTCCAATCAGGCAAAGGCATTGTTATCAAAGAACCAGATCAGAAATAGATTAGGAATTGACTTGAAGATTGTTGTAATCTTTTGAATGAAAAACAATTTTGTAAACCATTGAAGATGTATTAGAAAAATGTTAGAACAATATATGATAAATATATTTCATGATTGTTCTGAGAATATGTCTATTTCTTGTTTGTTCTGCAATGTTGAATGTGTATACATGTGTGAAATATTACATGTTTATGTTTACCCTGCTGTTTATAATCTGCTTTACATCATTTTGTAATTTTAATTATGAATGGTGTATATCATTGACTAAGGGTTATGACTTCTCCAAATAGGGGGAGATTGTTGGGTACATTGGTAAAATGTACCTGATTTGAAGAAGCCTCACCCAACTCAATGATATACATCATAATGTGTTTGATGTATGTTTGAGTTACTTGTGCAGGTTAAGAAATCACTGGACTGAAGCAAAAAGTTTCTAAGTCCATGTGTCGACACCCAGAGGGAAAGTGTCGACACTTAAGAAAGCTTGTGTCGACACCCAGACAAGCAGTGTCGACACTTGGAGTCATTGTGTCGACACCTGGGATGCAGAGTCGACACCAGACAGAAAGTGTCGACACTTGGAGCTGTGTCGACACTCAGTGAAGAAAAGTCCAGACAGAAAGTGTCGACACTTGGAGCTGTGTCGACACTCAGTGAAGAAAAGTCCAGACAGAAAGTGTCGACACTTGGAGCTGTGTCGACACTCAGTGAAGAAAAGTCTAGACAGAAAGTGTCGACACTTGGAGCTGTGTCGACACTCAGCAAAAGTCTGAAGAGTCTAAGTACAAGTGTCGACACTCAACACAATGTGTCGACACTAAGCAGAAGAGTCAGCACTTGAAGCATGTGTCGACACTCAACACAATGTGTCGACACTCAACAGAAGAGTCAGCATTTAAAGTAAGTGTCGACACCCAGCACAAAGTGTCGACACTCAACAGAAGAGTCAGCATTTGAAGTATGTGTCGACACCCAGAAGACTATGTGTCGACACACAGCTGAAGACTCAACATTGGAAGAAAGTGTCGACACATGGAGCTGTGTCGACACTTAGCAAAGAACAGAAAGAACAACAAATTATTCTAAGTACAAGTGTCGACACTATGGGAATGTGTCGACACTCAGCTGAAGTCTCAACAACAAGAAGGTGTGTCGACACAAGGAGCTGTGTCGACACTCAGCAAGAATCAACATAGAAGACTATGTGTCGACACCAAGAAGCAGTGTCGACACTTGACAGATTCAACACAAGAAGATGTGTCGACACAAAGGAGATGTGTCGACACATAGAAGAATTCAGCAAAAGCTAGAAGAACAAGTACTTGTGTCGACACTCAGTTTCAGTATCAACACATGAAGAAGAATCTGTGTCGAGACATACAAGAAGTTGTGTCGACACCTTGTAGACTTGTGTCGACACTTACACAACATGTGTCGACACTTGGACTATAAGTGTCGACACTTAAAGACAGAAAGTCTTGACACTTACAGACAGATAGAGATTTTCAAGAAGTGACTGGAAGACTTGACAGCTGCCGTTCCAGCAGGTCTACAGCAACTGTCAGAGATGTCAGAAGTCAGTTATGGACCGGACCAGCCGGTTACCATGAAGAAGGCCTATAAATAGGCACCTACAGTTTACAGAAACTGTTGTTGTTGAAAAAGTGGTTAAGAGTTGTTGATGTAATTATTGAAGTAATACATAGAGTATCAACACAAGAAGATCTAGCAGTTCAAGTGCAGATCTAAGAAGTTGGAGAGAGAGGGCTCCATCCAAGAAATCAGCCTCTGGAACTAGGCTGAGAAGAAGGATTCAGATTCAATTCTGGATCTTAAGTGGCAGAGGTCAAGGAACAACTGCAGAGGATTCAACCTTATTCAGTTCTACTCAAGAAGCTTTGAAGAAAGCTAAGTCAGGGTGAATCCAGCTGAGTTCTTCCAAGAACTCATCAAGAATCTCTCAACTCCCCTCCTTTAATTCTGAGTTGTAGAGTTATTATTTGTAAAACATTTTTTATCTTGTAGGATCCATTGGATCTGAGTGATTTGTAAGCCTATATTTATAAAGGCTGAGGGTAGGGCTTGTTAGCCTGAGTGTAGGAGATAGAGATCTCTGAGTGTAGGCCTTGGTTGGCTGAGTGTAGGCCTTGATTGGCTGAGTGTAGGCTTTGGGATAAAGCTGAGTTGTAAGGCTTTGGGCCTGAGGTAGGAACCAATTTGGGTTCTGAGACAGTGGAGAAGTTAGGCCGAATCTAGTACACTGCTAGATAGGAGAAGGGGGAAAGTGGATTGTTAGAAAGCAGTAAAAAGAGAGAACAAGCAGAATAACTTTTGAATAATTGAAATTTTATTATCCAAAAATGATATCTATTACAAAGGTATGTCCTCCCTTATATAGAATGGAGGAGAGAAGAGAGAATACAAATAAGAGATGTGGGACTAAAAAATACAAGTTAAGCGGACTGTACAAGGTAAAACCGCACAAGCCGCGCGGTTAGACAGAAGGGCTAACCGCACGGCTTACCATAAGAGAAGCAGATAGGTCGCCGATGAAGATCGCTAGACCGCCCGGTTAACAAGCCGAAGAGTCAAGCCGCCAGACCGCGCGGTCTCCAACCCGCCAAGACAGACCGCCCGGTCTCCAACTTTAACACTCCCCCTCAAGCTGGAGCATATATATCAACCATGCCCAGCTTGTCGCAAACATGCAGAAACGAGGCGGAAACTGGCTTGGTGAAGATGTCAGCCAGCTCTTTATCAGACGTGACAAAAGGAGTGCAAATCTGTTCTTTTAAAATCTCTTCACGAATGAAATGGCAGTCGACCTCAATGTGCTTGGTTCTTTCATGGAATACCGGATTTTTGGAGATGTATATCTCGGCCTTGTTATCACAGAACATAGGTAGAGGATGGTTGTACACCTCTCCTAAGTCTAGCATGAGAGCCCGCAGCCATTTTAATTCACAAGTGGTTGACGCCATACTGCGATACTCAGCTTCTGCACTGGACCTGGAGACAACAGACTGCTTCTTGCTCTTCCAGCTCACCAGATTTCCCCCAACAAATGTGCAAAATCCTGAGGTTGACTTGCGATCCCCTTTGTCATCAGCATAACTTGCATCTGAGTAGGCTTCAATCCTCAGATGACCATTCTTCTGAAAAAGTAGGCCTTTCCCAGGCGCTGCTTTGACATACTCCAAGATCCGCAAGGCGGACTGTAGATGACACTCCCTAGGCGCTTGCATGAACTGACTCACCTTACCTACAGCATAGGAAATGTCGGGTCTGGTCACTGTGAGGTATATGAGCTTACCAACCAGACGCCTGTACCGCGAACTATCTGAAAGAGGAGGCGAATCATCTGTCCAGGTTTTGTCCTCCCCAGTAGCCATGGGGCATCGGGCAGGTTTTGCTCCAGTCAATCCTGCCTCTTTTAGAAGATCAAGGGCATACTTACGCTGAGAGAGAACTAAGGAGTCGGGCTTCCGAGAGATTTCGATCCCCAGGAAGTACTTTGGAGAGCCCATATCTTTAGTGATGAGATGTTGGCGAAGATGTCGCTTTGTCAGGGCTACCCCTTCCTGGTCATCACCGGTGAGAAGAATATCATCGACATACACAGCCAGAACAACCAGCCCAGAAGGAGTTTTACGAATAAAGAGAGAGTGATCAGCAGAGCTTCGCACAAAACCAACAGCCGCCACAATGCCGCTGAACTTGTCAAACCAAGCTCGAGGGCTCTGCTTGAGGCCATAAATTGCCTTCTGCAACCGGCATACCCGTGTCTCCCCCTGAGCAACATACCCAGGAGGTTGCTCCATGTAAACGGCCTCGTGAAGGTCACCATAAAGGAAGGCATTCTTGACGTCCAGCTGAGAGATCGGCCAATCTCGATTGACGGCCACAGAGAGAAGGACCCGGATAGTGCTGAGACGGGCCACGGGGGAGAAGGTGTCAAAGTAATCAACCCCATAAGTCTGAGTAAAGCCCTTAGCAACCAGGCGAGCCTTATAGCGATCCACAGTGCCGTCGGGGCCAAATTTGACCACAAAGACCCAGCGACATCCAACAACATCAGTACCAAAGGGAGGGGGAACAAGAGTCCATGTACCCCGCTCCGTGAGGGTCGCCATTTCCTCATCCATGGCCAGCTTCCAATGGGGAATCGCAAGGGCTTCCTGATAGGAACGAGGCGTGGCAGTAGCAGAGATAGCCAGCGCAAAGGCCCTGCGAGAAGGTGTAAGACGATCATAGGAAACAACAGCAGCCAGGGGGTGAAGGGTACATGTCCGCACCCCTTTTCGAAGCGCCACAGGGAGATCCAGGTCGGCAGCCCCCTCGGGATCCGGAGCGTCCGTGGCAGAGAGAGCTGGCCCGGGAGAAGAGAGCGACGGCGGCGTAGAGGGTGGAGATGGAGGTGGAGAAGTGGGGGAGAGAGGAGGAGCGAGAGGAGGAGACGGAGAGGGAGGAGGAGGGGGTATCTCGGTAGGAGATAAGGGAACGAAGGGAATAGTAGGAGAGTCAAAAGGTGGGGAAGGAGAGGAGGAGGGAGCCGAGAAGTAGGAGGCATTCTCGAAGAAGGTAACGTCAGCAGAGACGAACTGCTGACGAAGAACAGGGTTAAAGCAACAATAGCCTTTCTGAGTGGTGGAGTACCCCAGAAAGACACATTTGGTGGAGCGGGGGGAAAGCTTGTCACGGGTGGCAGATGGCGTATGGACAAAGGCAGTGCAGCCAAAGATGCGGAGAGGGAGAGGAAAGGGCTCCTTGTCCGGATAGAGAATGGAGAAGGGTGTTTTCCCGCGGAGAAGGGTGGATGGAAGACGATTGATGAGGTAACAGGCAAGGAGAACGGCAAAGCCCCAATACGATCGAGGGACATGCATCTGGGTCATTAAAGTGCGGGCCACATCGAGGAGGTGACGGTTTTTGCATTCCGCCACCCCATTTTGTTGGGAGGTGTAAACACAGCTAGTCTGATGAATAATGCCATGTTGCACACAAAAAGAAGTAAAAGCATGACTTAGATACTCCTTAGCATTATCAGAACGAAGAGTTTTAATACAAAGATTGAACTGATTTTTAATCAACTGATAAAAGGATATCCATACATCTAAAAGTTCAGAGCGATCTCGGAGGAGATACACCCAAGTACAACGAGAAAAATCATCTATAAAGGTTACAAAATAAGAACTACCCCGACCAATGGTGAGGGTAGGAGCAGGTCCCCAGATATCAGAGTGGACAAGATCAAAAGGACGAGTAGAGCCCCGTCCGAGCTTCGGCGGGAAGGAGGAACGGTGATGCTTGCCGAGTTGACAGGCGTCGCATTGGAGAGGAGCACTGGATGGAAGGACGTGCGGCAGAAGCTGATGTAGTATACGGGGAGGAGGATGACCGAGACGGAGATGCCACTGCAGAAGATCCGTACAGGAAGAGGAGAAGGCAGATAAGGCGGAAACATTGTCGAGGAAGTAGAGGCCGCCGCTCTCAGTCCCAGTAGCAATCGTCCGGTGGGAGCTCGGATCCTGAAAAGAACAAGAAGTTGGCGTAAAGGTCACAGAACACTGAAGCTGTTTACATAAAGAGGTAACAGACAACAGATTGCACGGAAACTTGGGCACATAGAGAGTGTCCGCTAGGCTTAGTGAGGGAGTAACATGAACCACACCCGTCCCATGAACCGGGGAGGGAGAACCATCCGCAACTAGGACCGGGGGCAACCGATCATGATGTTCGAGCAAGGAGAAGCACTGAGGGTTGCCCGTCATGTGATTAGTGGCACCAGAGTCGATAAGCCATTTACCTTGAGTCACCACGTGGGCACTACCTGAAGAAGTCACAACAGAGGCAGATGGCTTGGAAGAGTCACCGGAGGGGCGAAGATGAGGATGCTTTGTCCAGCAGCGTTCGACAGTATGGCCGGTGCGGCCACAATGAGAACAGATGTAGCGGGAAGAAGTACGGCCGCCGGTCTGATGACCGCGACTACCAGAGCCACTGCGCTGAGCGTGATGAGAATAGTGGTCCGGTGGGGGAGAAGGAGCGGGCAATAGCGGGCGCTGAAGGAGAGATGTAACAGCAGCGATGCGAGCAGCGGTGGCATCCAAAGTGGGAGATTCAGCCTCACCCAAAATTTGCTGGCGGATCATGTCATAAGTATCGGGAAGCCGGAGCAGATAACACACGACCAGAAGCTCCTGGAAGTGCGTGTGTTGTTGAGCCAAATCCGCAGAAAAGGGACGATTCTGAAGAATCTCAGCCCCAAGAGCCTGGACCTGTTGGTAGGCAGCAGCAGGAGACAAGGTGGGACGGGCAAAGAGGTCCGCATACAACGTATAGATGCGGGAAGTCTGAGCCCCTTTGGAGTACAAAGCGGCAAGATGAAGCCAAGCGGCCTTGACCGTCTCATCATGACGTATGACGGGAAGGCACTCATCAGAAAGACTGTTCGCAAGCCAAGTACGCACAAGCGCGTCACTGGCATCCCAGTCATCAAAGAGAGGTGAAGTGATAGGAGGTGGGTCATCAACGAGGTGGTGGCGTTTGCGTTGTGAGTGAAGAAGAAAGGTGAAAGAGACGCTCCAATCCGGGTAGTTGGAGCCAACAAGTTTGGAAACGGTCCCAAGGTTCCCGGAAGGAGGAGGGGGAAGAGGAGGAGCCGGATTGGCAACAGGGGTGGTGGCAGTAGAGGCATCAGAAAAAGCCATAGCAGCTGGAAACAAGGGAAGCCGGGCGGTTAGGATACAACCCGCACGGATAGGAAGAAAAGATGCAGCGGTCTCGAGGGTAGAAACCAACGGCCAGAAAAGCCACGACCAAACCGCAGGCGCAAGCAGAGGGGAAGAAGTCGAGCAGCTAGAGGACAAGCCGCACGAACAGGAGCAGGGACAAAAACAGGTCGCTGCGATAGGAGGCGGCGGGTAGGTAACAATCCGCGCAAAGAAAGAAGGGCGGCAGCGGTCTCAAGGGACTAAATCCAGCGGCCAGAAAGGCCACGACCTAGCTGCAGACACAAGCAGAGGGGAAGAGGGAGAACGGCTAGAGGACAGGCCGTGCGAACAGAAGAGGGCGACCGGCTAGAGAACAGTCCGGGCGAGCAGAAGAAGGTGACCGGCTAGAGAACAGGCCGGGCGAGCAGAAGAAGGCGAACGGCTAGAGAATAGGCCGCGCGAATAAAAAGCAAACCGGCACAACAAGCCGGGCAGACAGCAAGACACAGAATCAGGAGAAGTAGATCGAGTCCTCTGATACCATGTTAGAAAGCAGTAAAAAGAGAGAACAAGCAGAATAACTTTTGAATAATTGAAATTTTATTATCCAAAAATGATATCTATTACAAAGGTATGCCCTCCCTTATATAGAATGGAGGAGAGAAGAGAGAATACAAATAAGAGATGTGGGACTAAAAAATACAAGTTAAGCGGACTGTACAAGGTAAAACCGCACAAGCCGCGCGGTTAGACAGAAGGGCTAACCGCACGGCTTACCATAAGAGAAGCAGATAGGTCGCCGATGAAGATCGCTAGACCGCCCGGTTAACAAGCCGA
Organism: Platanthera guangdongensis; assembly: GCA_039583875.1. Taxonomy (NCBI): domain Eukaryota; kingdom Viridiplantae; phylum Streptophyta; class Magnoliopsida; order Asparagales; family Orchidaceae; genus Platanthera; species Platanthera guangdongensis. The sequence goes on from CM077164.1 coordinate 1,112,812, forward strand.
AGAGTCAAGCCGCCAGACCGCGCGGTCTCCAACCCGCCAAGACAGACCGCCCGGTCTCCAACTTTAACATGGATGTACCCATATCTTGGGGAACCACTATAAAACACTGTGTGTTGTGCTGTGATTGTGCTGTGGATTAGCTGTGTATGTTTTGTTATTGCTGTTTGTTGTGCAAAAGTAGTTAGAAATCTGTGATATAACTGTTTGGCTGCCAACAAAGTTAAAAAAGGATTAGGTCACCTATTCACCCCCCCCCCCCCCTCTAGGTGTTTAGGTACCATATCTTTCATAAATAATGTTCACGGACTATATCTGAGAAGATAGGGAACAAACCGATGTCGTCACCTACCGTTGACCTAGATCTAAAACCGGAATGTCCAGACGATCACCCCCACGGAACCTCGCTCTGATAACAGTTGTTATGGAATCGGACCAAGTACCGCGGTAGCGCAATGGAAAAAATTGAGCACAAGCAATAACGCAAAATAAAAACAGAGCGAGATTTCAAGCACACACAGACAACTCCTACGTCTACGGGGAGAGCGTGACGGAAAAGAAACACTTTAAAATGAGGAGTTACAGAGATGTTACACAGAGACAGATACACGGTCGAGCCACAAAAAGAAAACCTCAAAACCAAAAGCGATCGTCTGGAGATAATGATGTCGTCGGGCGATATCGTGCGAACCAAGTTTGTCACCTTCCTCTGCTATACGTTGATGCCGCCTCCTCCTTCCTGGAACCTCCACTTGAGAATGTCTCCGCCTAACTAGAGATCCACCTGGATCGCAACTGGAGGCCGGCCGACGGGAAGAACCCCAACTTGATGTCGATATGCCTTGATCACAACTGGAGGCCGGCCGACGGGAAGAACCCCGACCTGATGTAGATCCTCCTGGACTGACTGGAGTCACCGCCGCTTGCAAGGCCTGCAACTGTCACCTCCAGAACCCGCCGAAAACGCCGCTGGAAACGACGGCCTGAAGACATTGCTCTGCCTCTTGTCGGGAAGAAGAAGTATCTGTGGCTTGGAATTTCTCTCTTGATTGCTTGAATGAAACGGCTGGGGCTGGCTCCTATTTATTATCCAAATTAGGTTCAGCCTGAATAGGAGAAACGACCTTGAGATAATATCTCACTCATGATGATATTTCAAAGTAGGATTTCTTCTTTTCCCTATACTTAGACCTAGGTCGATTGACCTTCTTCCTTCTGTCTCACGATCTCCCTCTTACCGGTTCTTTGTTTTTTACGAACAAACCCTCGTTGGTGCTATGACCAGATTTGCTTCTCGTTTTATTTGAGAGCAACGTCGTCATCACCTCCTCCATCTTAAGAGTGTTCTTTCTGTAGAGGATGGTGGTGACCAGATGGTCATAGTACTTTGGTAGAGATGATAGTAATAGAAGAGCCTAGTCTTCTTCTTCGACCTTCATGTACATGCTCCGCAGCTGAGAGATGAGTTTGTTGAACGCATTCATGTGCTCCAGCAACTGATTGCTCTCGTACATCCTCAGACTATACAATTGTCTCTTTACGTAGAGCTTATTTGTGAGAGACTTAGACATGTACAGTTTCTCCAATCTCTTCCATAGGTCTTCTATAGTCTCAGCGTTGACTACGTTATACATGACCTCATCGGCTATACTTAACTGAATCATGTTGATGGCCTTCAGATCCAGTTCTTCTCATTCGTCATCCTTCTTTCCGGATTTCTCCTTACCGAAGAGCGCCTTGTGGAGACCTTGCTGAACGAGAACCGCCTTGATCCGCTTTTGCCATAACCCGAAGTCTATTTTGCCGTTGTACTTCGAAATCTCGAATTTTGCTGCCATTGTTTTGCTCGTAGAGCTACTAGGCAATCTGAATAATGTTCACGGACCAGATCTGAGAAGATAGGGAACGGACTGATGTCATCACCTACCGTTGACCCAGATCTAAAACCAGAATGTCCAGATGATCACCCCCACGGAACCTCGCTCTGATACCAATTGTTATGGAATCGGACCGAGTACCTCCGCAGCGCAACGAAAAAAACTGAGCACAAGCAATAACACAATAAAAACAGAGCGAGATTTCTACCACACACAGACGACAAACAAAATTTACGTGGTTCGGAGAGGAGCTCCTACGTCTACGGGGAGAGCATGCCAGAAAAGATCCAATTTAAAATGAGGAGTTACAGGGATGTTACATAGAGACTGATACACGGTCCAGCCACAAAGAGAAAACCTCGAAACTGAAAAGCTATCGCCAGGCGATAGTAATGTCGTCGGGCGATATCGTGCGAACCAAGTTCACCGTCTTCCTCTGCTATACGTCGATGTTGGCTCCTCCTTCCTGGAACCTCCACCTGATCAGAACGTCGCCGCCTGACTGCAGATCCGCCTGGATCGCAACTGGAGGCTGGCCGACGGGAAGAACCCCGACCTGATATCGATCTGCCTGGATCACAACTCGAGGCCGGCCGACGGGAAGAACCCTGGCCTGATGTTGATCCTCCTATACTTACTGGAGTCGCCGCCGCTTGCAAGGCCTGCAGCCGTCGCCGCCAGAACCCGTCGAAAATGCCGCTGGAAACAACGGCCTGAAGACGCTTCTCTGCCTCTCGTCGGGAAGAAGAAGTATCAGTGGCTTGAAATTTCTCTCTTGATTGCTTGAATGAAACGGCTGGGGCTGACTCCTATTTATTATCCAAATTAGGCTCAGCCTAAATAGGAGAAACGACCCTGAGATAATATCTCACTCATGATGATATTTCAAAGTAGGATTTCTCCAAAATAGGAATAACGGAATCTCATGGATCGATGAGGTGTCACAATCCTACACGACACCACGTCTCTTCACTACAAAAAACGTTCACTGCAACGCTGACGACAAACTCTAACAAGCCCGGCGGCAACTCCCTCGCACAACGCCGGCGGCTACCTTCTCCAACACCGACGACAAGACCCAAGGCCACCGACCTCTCCGAGTGCACGAGCGAAAGAGGGAAAAGGACGAGAAAGAGGCGGCGGACTCCTCCTATGCTCCAGGCGGTGGTCTTCTTCCTCACCGGCGGAGCCGCAATTTCTTTCTCACGGGATGGCTTCTCCAAGTTCTCACGGTGAGGATGGCCAAATTGATTTCATATCCAGCTCAATAAAAGGAACATAGTCTCATGCGCGAGACCAAAACAGGAAAAGATAAAAAAATTCTCTTTTTTTTCTTTTTACTGAATTGTGGCAGCATCATTTAAAAAAATTCTAAATAAATTCATAATCTGCCCAGCCCGAATGGAACCAAAAATAACTAACAGTGTAGGAATAGCAATTCCCAATAAATATTGCTGCCAAGCATGCAATAATTAGAGGTGCATAAATGCATTATAGGCGAGTAGGTTTGGGTGAGCCCACCTCGATCATCTCTTCAATTAAGCATATCATACATGGGAAGAAAAAGTGAAAAACTGGACCATTTTATATTTAATTAATTAGGAATTAAAAGCTGTTTAATCTGCAAAAAAAAAAAAAAATTCTATCACGACTAATTAAGTTTCTACATTTAATTAAGAGCAGGTAATTAAATCTAGCTACACAGAGTTATTATATGAAATATTATAGCTGGATAGTATCTATAAGCTTACGTACAGGATATGGCAATGATTCCAGAGGATTGTATAGACGTGAAAGTCAGCGGATGGATCGAACCAGAGGTTGACTCTTTGTTCTCTGTCACCCTTCCCATTTGCGTACACATTCGTCTGGACTGTGTATGGCTGCCCGCTTCTGTTCCCTAAGAACTCGAAGTCCAGCTCATCCCTCACCGCACCTGTATCTGAGTTCATCTGCACCCATTCGATCATTATTTTTAATTATATTATACACATGGAGAGAGAGAGAGATAGAGAGAGAGAGAGGGAAATACTATAGGGACGTACGTAGAAGGCGGTGACGGTGCCGGCGGAGTCGCCGGAGACGAGCTTTAACTTCATGCTCACGCGCCCGAACAAGTACTTGTTCTTCGAAGCAAATCCACATCCTACAAGCCAAGATATCAATTAAAATTAATGGCAATGCATGCGTGCATGTTAAAGAAATTGGAAATTATATACATATATAATTATATTTGGCACTACAGTTTATATTATTATTATTATATGCGCTCATAATATATGGTTCTAATTACCAGAGGACTGGTCAAGAATTAAGTGGACTACGGGGCCCTCTTGCTTGACATGAGACTTAGCCCAGGTGACTCGAAAGTCGTTGAAAAATGTTACCGGTTTAGCCGTTACTCCGGCGATCAACGTCGCCGCCAGAAACTGCAGAAGAACCAACAGCTTGCTGCAGCTCTCCATATAGACTGATCGATAGATGGATAGATATTTGTGGTGGCAGTTGATTCAATGGGCTATTTAATCAAGGCAGATAAATCCTCTTCTGTAGTTCTTTGAGAATGTTAGGATGCCATTTTATAGGGTCGAATGAGAAAGATTGCAGCTAGGGGGGAGGAAACTAGCGTGGGGTCGGGATAATGTAATTGAAGGGCAAAGAGTTATACGGCCTACAAGATATTTGGGACAGCTCACTAAGCTCCAGCTCAGCCGTCCAGTTCCAACGCACTGCTATTAAATTACGTCCAAATTTTGATTAGCCTGTAGATTAAGGCTCTCTTTGGCGTCACTTTTTTTTTGTTCCCATAAATTTGGCCAAAAATATCATTTTGACATGACAACTGTTATGACCAACATCAATAAAATAAAATTAATTTTTAGCATAAAAGTAGACGAAGTTTCTTAGATAAGATCGGGCGTTCACAAACAACGGCACAAAACCACCGTGTTCCGCAACCATCGCACCTGTTAAAAGAGAACTAAAATAAACCGCAAGTCATACCTAGCAATTTGAAAATAACTAAATTTTATTTCAAAAAAAATCTGAGAATTACAACAGTATGACCTCACTTATATATAATGGAGGAGAAGAGAGAGATTATAATTTGGTGATGTGGGACTGTGCGAAAAAAAGCTAAATAACAGAATTCACTGTTCCAAAAAGTTACATAATGCATGAGTATCCCTACTATTTATAGAAAAGGGGGAAGAGAGAAAAAAAGAAGAGAAAGAATATACAACGCTTGTCGCATGCGACTATAAGGATAGATAAGACACCAGCTGCGCGGGCTGTGCGGTTAAATAGACATAACCGCATGGCTACATAGAAACGGTAAAGACCCCATGGTAGCTCTAGTCTCTATCCGTCAAACCCTAGCCAACAGCTCTAGGAGAAATATCTGCGGTTATGCTAAGTTTAACCGCCAGACCGCTCTAGTGATAATGCTTGAGAGTTATCGATCTCCAACTGGCGGTTAAGACTCCGACGATCATCAAATAACACAGCCGCGAGAAGAGTACAGAAGCATCTAGAGCGGTTAGGCTGGTCCTAACCGTTTGACCATTAATTGAACTGAACTCAACTGACCGCATTGCAGTTAACCAGTGCAGTTTATAAAGGACAACTGCTTAGATCACCAAGTCAAGTCGTCTGACCACCAAGACTGCTTAGACGGCACCGCAGTAACACTGTTAGGACTACCAGGTAGACAAACCGCCAAACATGTCCGCCTCTCCAATCCGCCAAACTTCCATACTTGTCTTCCAGTACTAGCCGCCAGTCCGTTTATCCTATCTGCTAGTCATGTTTGCCTAACTTCCAGGACTGCTCTGGTTCTGACACTTCCCCTCAAGCTGGAGGGTCTAGGTTGTTATAAACATCCGAAAAGGAGGACACTAGTTTGGTAAAAACATAGGTTAGCTCTTTGTTAGAAGTGACAAATAAAGTGCAGATCTGATTCTTCAACACCTCTTCTCTGTTAAAGTGGCAGTTTAATTCAATGTGCTTTGTTCTCTCATGAAACACTAGATTCTTTGAAATATATATAGTTGTCTAGTTATCACAAAACATTGATAGAAGATGATCATAAACTTCTCACAAATCAAGCATTATTGCCCACAACTACTTCAGCTCACAGGTAGTCAAAGTCATGCTTCTGTATTCAGCTTCAGCACTTGACCTGGAGACTACCAACTGTTTCTTGCTCTTCTAGCTGACTAGATTACCTCCTACAAAAATGCAAAAACCAGACATAAATTTTCTATCCTCCTAATCATCTGAATAACTGACATTATAATATGCTTCAATCCTCAAATAATTATTCTTCTGAAATAGAAGTCCCTTTCCCGGAGACTATTTCACATATTCCAAGATCTTTAGAGCTGATTGAAGATGACGTTTCTTATGAGCTTGCATAAACTTGCTCACCCTTCCTATTGGATAACAGATATCCGGCCTTGTGACTGTCAGATAAATGATTTTTCCCACAGGTCGTCTGTACCTGGTGACATCTACATGGAGAGGGGAGTCCTCACTCCAACACTTGTCATCACCAATAGTCATTGGAAACCAAGCAGGTTTAGCCCCAAGAAGATCCGTCTCTTTTAAAAGATCCAAGACATACTTTCGCTGTGAGAGCAAAACAGAACCGGGCTTTCAAGAGATCTCAAATCTTAGGAAGTATTTGAGAGACCACATATCTTTTATAATAAAACTTTGAAGAAGATCATTTTTTATTAGTACAATCCCCTTCTTATCATTCACTGTAAGAAAAATATCATCCACATAAACAGCAAGAATAACTAGCCATGTAGAAGTCTTGCGTATGAACAAAGAGTGATTTGTAACACTTCTAGCAAACTTAATAACAGAGATAACTTCACCAAACTTTTCAAAGCAGACCCGCGGGATTTGCTTAAGTCCATAGATTGCCTTCCTAGACCTACACATCTGAGACTCCCCTTTAGCAACATACCAGGAGGTTGCTCCATATATACTATTTTCTTTAGATCTCCATAAAGGAAGACAATTTTGAGTTCTAACTGAGACATCTCCCAGTTTTTGTTAATGGCCACAGAAAAGAGAACACGAATCGTCATAATCAAAGAAACTGGAGAGAAGGTATCAAAAATGTTCCCACCATAGGTCTGAGTAAAACCTTTGGCAACAAGTTGAGCCTTATAGCGATCAATGGTACTATCAGGAGGAATCTTGATCACAGAGACCTAGTGATAGCCAAACACATCAGCTCCTGGAGGGGTAGTGACAAGAGTCCAAGTTCCCCATATTCAGTTAGTGTTTTTTATCTCTTCATCTATACCGGCTTTCCAATGAGGAATTGCAAGAGCATTTTCATAGGTAGCCGGGATGACATTAGCTAAGAGAGCGAGAGCAATACTCTTGTAGTAAGGAGATAGCCGAGCATAAAAAAACAACATCACGTATAGGATTTTGAGTGCATGTCTGAACTCCGTTCCGAAGGGCAATCAGAAGAACAAGATCAGACTCATCTGTAGTATCAGATCCATTTGTTGGAGAGACTGCTAGCCTGGGAACTGATAGCAGCGGCTGAGGGAGAGAAGTAGAATTAGGAAAAAAAGAAGTAGAATCAGAGACTAATATAGGAGGAAGAGATATAGGGTCAGGTAGTGGTGCAAAGATAATAGGTAGAGAAGTGGATTCGTTATAAGATGGGAGAGTAGAGGTGAGAAAAAAGTAATGAGCATCCTCAAAAAGAGTAACATCTGCAAAAATATACTATATAATAGGTAAAGAAGAGGATCATGACACTGATATCTTTTTTGTGTCGGACAGTTGGCCAAAAATGTACTTAACTAAGCGAAGAGTGAGTTTGTCACGTCCAGGAGAAGGAGAGTGAACAAACACTATGCATCCAAAGACATGTGCGGGTAAAGGAAATAGTGTTGCATCAGGATACAGAATGGAGAATAGAATTTTGCCATTAAGAACCAAAGAAGAAACTCGGCTGATAAGGCAACAAGAAAGAAGAACGACATGACCCCATTAGAATTGAGGAATACTCATTTGAGTGAGAAGAGTGTGAGTCCCATCAAGGAGATTTTAGTTCTTGCGGTCAGCAACCCCATTTTGTTAAGAGGTGTAAGTACAACTAGTTTGATGTATAATGTCGTCATGCATACAAAAGAAAAAAATATTGACTAAGGTACTCTTTGGCATTATCAGTGTGAAATACTTTAATGGAAACATAAAACTGAGTACACAACTTATTATAGAACGCAGTGAAAACAGAAAAAATTTCAGAACATTCTTTGAGCAAGTACAATCAAGTACATCTTGAAAAATCATCAATAAAGGTAACACCCCCACCAATAGTTTTAGTAGGATTAATACCCCAAATATCAGAATGAACAAGTTCAAAAGGATGAGAAGAACTACATCCTAGTTTTGCCAGAAAAGTCGAACAGTGGTGTTTGCCAAGTTGACAAGCTTCACAGTTGAGAGAATAATCTCCTTGAGGTAGATCAGGAGGAGGATACCCAAGGGAAAAATGCCAATATAGAATAAAAGAAGAAGCAAAAAAGGCAGACACATTGTCAAAGAAGAACAAGCAGCCGCTTTCAGTCCCAGCAGGAATCGTCTCCTTGGAGTGAGGATCTTGAAAAAACAAGTAGATGAGGTAAAAGTAGCCGTATAATTTAATTGCTTACACACATAAGGAATAGAAAATAAGTTTCATGGAAAGGTTGAGACGTAGAAAGTGTCCTCAAGATGGTGAGATGGAGTAACATGCACTGCTCTAGATCCACGTGCAGGGGATGGAGTGTAACGCCCCCAATTTTCTGATAATATTATTTAATTGGTATTGTCATATTTATGATGTTAGGGCATTACCTTTTAACGTCATGTTGACGGCGCTACGCCGTTAGTGCGTTTTCTCGTCTGTTGGGTCTGTTTGACCAGTTTTTGGGGTTTTTGAGGGTTTGAAGGTTTTTATGATGGAAGAATTGCATTTGTGTTTTCTTGGATTTTTACTTGTCCATTCATGTTGTGGTCCGAGCATTTTGGAGCCTCGGCGCGTGTTTGGATTTTTGCGATGATTTTGCTTGAGTAAGCATTTGATGATAATGCCTCGAGAATGGTGCGTCAGATTCTAGGTTTGTCTTTGCTTCTAAATTCGTAGAGTCGACATTTTATCCCGGAATGTTAGTCAAATTTCTGAAATTACCCTGCTTGGTACTCGTGATGACCAACCTCGTTCCTCGGGAAATGTTCTTCTATTCCCGAGAAGTGCATACTTGTTCTCGAGAAAAGTTGTTCTGTTCCCGAGAATGCCTTGTTGTTCTCGAGAAGTTCTACTTTGTTCCCGAGAAATGTTCTTCTGATCTCAAGAAATCCTCTTTTGTTCTGGAGAAATCGATTGTTGTTCTCGAGATGTCCAGAAACCCTTCTCGAGAAGTCCATAGTCTTGTTCTTGAGAAGCCATTTTTTTGTACTCGAGATCTGCCCTTTTGTTCTCGAGAAGTCCTCTTGTTCTCGAGAAGACTCTACCTTGTACTCGAGAACATGAGTCATTGTTCCCGAGTAGTACTTCTACTTGTTCTAGAGAAACCCTTCTTCTGTACCCGAGAATATTCTTTAGTTCTCGAGTTACCTTCCTCCTAGTTCTCGAGAAGTTTTGTTGTACTCGAGAACTGCCCGTCTAGTTTTCGAGAAGTCTATTTCTGTATTCGAGAAGCCTTGTTGTTCTCGAGAGGTGTTTCTCGAGAAGACATGTAATTCTCAAGAAGCATCTTGTCATGTTCTCGAGAAAGCTTCACCTTGTTCTCGAGAAAACTTCATCTTGTTCTCGAGAAAGTCCTCATCTTGTTCTCGAGTGGTCCAATCTTGCTCTCGAGAAATCCGGCCCTTCTCGAGAAATCCAGCTGCTCTCGAGAAATCCTTGCTTTGTTCTCGGGAATGCCGGTTCAGCCGAACCTTGTTTCTTCTCTTAAGTGTACTAATCCTTGTATTATATTCATTATATAAATACATGTATATATATAAGAAACCACTTCTTCTCCTCCTTATACCGATTCTCTTCCTTCTTCCCGAACCAGAGCGACGTGAGCGAGAGAGAGAAAGTTTTCTGCGATTCTTCCGGTGGCCGCCGACGGTGCTCCGGTGCTCGAAATATACAACCGAATATAGATCTGGAAAGCTCTCAGCGAGAGCTACGCCATCGTGGCAAAATCTTCCCCATTCCTTTAGTTTTTTCGCTAGGGTTTTCGGCCCTAACTCCTATTTTTGCCATTTTGTTAGATTTCATTCTCCCTCGCCTTTCTTGGTCCCGATCTACGTCGTGGTGCGATTTGGAGGTTTTTTCCGGTAAAAACAAGGCAAGTGATGGTTTCCTCTCTCTCTCTCTTCGCTTCTTTAACCCGATTTGTAGAAATTTCTAATTTCTTGTATTCATTATTTACAACTTGCTGAATATAGTGTTGTTTAGATCCCTTGTCTAATCCTATTTATAGTTTTCATGTTCTCGATTTTGTTATCTTGCCTTGTTAAGTGTTATACGTTTTGATGATGTGGTTAAATCTCACCCTTATAACTATTCCTCAACGTTTATATAGGATGTGTTAGAGTTTGTTTATGATTGTAAATTCTTCCTAAGGGTTGATCAACCATATCAAATCAAGAATTGTCTAGTAGAATCTAATGTGTCACTGTTGTCTTGAGACCTATATCATGGTTTCCTTCGTGGCGATGTCGTGGGGCGAGACAAGCCGCCAAGCCTCGATAGGGTTGTGGTGTGCCCCTGAGCTCTAAACCCAGATCGTTACGGGGTGTGACTTCATGATTTTCTTCGTTGCAGGTGTTATTTGTGGGCGAATCCACCGCCCCAATGTTTGATCCCTCTGTTAGTACTTCGTGGGACTCTACCGGATGTTTGGGTTTTTGCGGTGTATGGTGGAGTATCCATTCTCCCCCTCATTTATGACAAATTAAATTATATCCATGGGGGTGTGTCCAGATGAGTTGACCACCTTGCCCATTTTTTTGGTGGAGTTGACCACAGGTGGCTAATAGAGTTCTGCCTTCTTCCTGATAATTTAATCACGACCTTTTCCCCTTTTAGTCTTGTGCATTTGAGGTACTTTTGATTGTACGTGATGCTTCACATAAGTGTTCCCTTTTTGACTTTTGTACCTTACTGTTGTACTTTATTTAAGTATCTTTCCTTTGGTCTTGGGTTGGTACCCCTTGACTTTGTTTACTTTTGGTGTTGGCTGTGGTTTTTGCCTCGTCGTAGCGAGGTAGATTGATGTTTAGTTTGCTTTACTTATTCATACATACTTTGTTTAATGTGGGTACATGTCAGTTTGTTGACGCCCACAGGATTGTTGATTTTGAACTCTTGCTAGCTGCTTAGTTTTCTTTCTGTGTATTTGGATTACTTGCTCTCTGGGATGTTTTATGCAAGGATTGCATGGTAGGTATTTTCAAGTATAAAAACTACTATTATTATCTCATGTATTGCACGTTTTAAAATGTTAAATCACTACATTTAATGACCGTAAAAAGCTACTTTATTTCTATTATAAATCTAGAACTTGCATACCATGAGTTATCCTCTAGGGACCTTTAAACTCATGTAAGATGTCTAACCTTGTAGAAGAAGTATTTTCCGCAGCGTTTAACTATTTTTATCGACTAAATGAGCCACTAAGCCAAGGGATACAGCTAACTACTTCACATAAACTGATTTTGCCTCTAAATAACTTAAATACTTTTCTTCATGATAAAGTAGGAGTTTTGCCTGATCGTCCGCAATTATCTCCTGCTGACGTGGCATCATGAGGCGCATTTTTCCCTTACTCTAATATTTCTTTAATGGCAGTGAAAAAATGCGGGTTGTGATAGTTGGTATCAGAGGGAGGTTGGTTTTACGAGTTGGTCGAACCGACCAATCTTGTATAGCTTGTTTCCTTTCATCCATTTGCATACACACACCGATGTGTCATCAGTACGTCTTAACTGAAGCATAGTCACTACACTCATAACATGACAAGAAGTATACGGGGAATATTATGTAGTATGAGATGCATAATGTATTTGTATATGGATCCACCATAGGAGGCAACATGTGATAGTTATGTAGTATGGGATACATAACCACCATCACATGGGTGCCCATTAGCACATTTTCTTTTCTCGTTGCATACGATATTGTGTAGTATGGGATACATAACATTTCATGTGTACGTCGCTCATACATGTATTAAGGCTTTTTTAGAATGCATAGCACTGCATGCATAACATATCATCGCATAAGCACGCGTGCTAAGTTAAGGTTTATATGATGACACATGTACACACATGATTTTAAATAAGAATAAAGAATTCATGCATTCATATCATGGGCACGGGAGTAAATAGGATGAGAGGATATCATCCTAAGTAGGACATAACATCATAATCTCAGAGCAAGTTTGCAACAAAGCAAGTATCTTTAAAAGTATGGCCTGAACTAGTTATGTGGCCTAGTTGTAATGTATGATTTTTGATGAGTCGTACGTTACTTTTCTAGAAATGTCGGCTAGACGTCCTGCGAAGAGGCCGACTCCCCAGTCAAAGGGTGAGTCGTCTGGTGCGCAAAGTGATGCGGTGATTGAGAGTTTGCGTCAGAGTAACAAGGCTCTGACGAGGCAGTTAGTTGCGATGCAGTCGCAGATTCAGTCCTTGTTGTCTACCACTCCCGCGCAATAACCCTTAGCGTAAGATTCTGCCGCGGGTCAAGCCGTACCTGCTAACCCTGCTCCTCTAGCTCCCCCAGTGACGTTGCCACCAGAGATGAACCTTATATCGCATTTCCAGCGATTGAGACCTCCCACTTATGACGGGAGTACCGACTTTATGGTCTTGGATGATGGATCATTGCTATCGATGAGATGTTCACGTATTCGGGGATTTATGAAGCCCAGAAGGTAATAATTGCGGCCTACCAACTAAAAGGCCTGGAAAAGACTTGGTGGATCCGGAAAAAGGAAGGTTTGAAGGAAGGATGCTCTTGGGAGTCCTGCAAGAAGATGATACTTAAGAAGTTTTTACCTTCGGTCGAGCAGGACCGTCTGATAAATAATTTCCTACATTTGAAGCAGAGATAGCTCATGGTGAGAGAATATGAGATTGAGTTTAATAAATTGAGCAGATTTGCTCCTGATATGGTAGCTTCGGAGGCAGGAAGAGTGAAGTGTTTCCTCGAAGGATTAAGAATCCATGTCCAACAATTGGCATGCGCTTATAGAGCTGAAAGCTATGCTGAGGCAGTGGAAGCCGCTCTGAAGGTTGAGGCGATCGAGAATGCCAAGAATCGAGGTGCTGCGACAAGAAAAGAGAAGAGGAAAGGTGATGAGGATGGAAGCTCTAGGGCATCTAACCCTTCTTCGAAGAAGAAAAATAAAGAAGTATGTAGCTTCTGTGGTCGATTTGGCCACCCTTACGAAAGGTGTTTCAAAAGGACTGCAACCTTGAAGCAGCAGGTGCTCGCCATCCAAGGTGCACCCAAAGGAGAGTTGGTGTGCACGTATTGTACAAGGAAGGGACATGACATGAGTTGTTACTGGTTGAAGGATAAGACTTGCTTGCAGTGCTGGCAGAAGGGGCACGTGAAGACTTCATTCTCCCAGGCTCAGACTCCACTGCAGCCTGCCCCGCTTCGGGCTCTGCCACCGCCACCAAACCAGGACAGAGGGAAATGAAAGCTGAATGTGGTGACCAGGGAGGAAGCTCAGACCTCTATGTAAGTGATATCAGGTTAGACCCTAATTTAATTTTTTACTCTCTATTATTACCCTAGTTTTCGTTCGTTTAGTTATGTATGTTACGGTTTTAGGGGAGTTTAAGGTGAAGAATAAGTGGGCGCGAGTTCTTTTCAATTCGGGTGCCACCCATTCCTTTGTAGCGCGAAGTTTCATAGATAAATATCGATTGGACGTGGCTCAATTAGGAGACTCCTTCAACGTCAAGCTTCCCTTCGGTGATTTGGTGATATCTAATCAAGGGGTTCTGAGATGCCCTATTTATCTAGGCGATTTCCTAGCCTTTGCAGACCTGATGGTTTTTGATATGGCGGACTTTGATGTGGTTTTGGGCATGGACTGGCTGTCCAAGTACGATGCAGTCATCCAGTGCAAAGCAAAGCGACTGGACTTCAAGATGGACAATGGCCAACCTATAAGCGTCTATGGTTTTTCAGGATAGGGTTTCCCCTATTATTTTTTTTGGTACGTGCTTATCATGCTATAGAGTCTAGTTGTTAGGCGTATTTGGTTTATATTTCTTCTTTGAAAACAGCTTTTGTTACACAATGCATTGAGGATATCTCGGTGGTGCGAGAGTTTCCAGATGTCCTTCCTGATTATCTTACAGGACTTCCTCCGGTGAGGGAGATAGAGTTTGCGATAGACCTCGAGCCAGGTACTCGTCCTATTACCAAGACACCGTACCGTATGGCTCCGCGTGAGTTGGATGAGTTACGTGTAAGACCCCTCCCCTTACTAAGGAGTTAACCCGGTCTTATGCCTAGGACCGCCGCCTTACGGTGACAGTAACACACGGGCTAGTCGACATAGGAAGATGTCGATCCTGCCGGCTAGTACGATTATTTACCTGTAGACCAATTGAGAATAGAAGTACAACAAAAAAAAACTAGCAAGTCCACAAGTCACAACAATAACATCATATATATAATGAAAAGGTACAACAGCCCACAATGAGTACAAAAAGAGAGAAGTGTTTATGCCCGTACATGCAAAAAATGAATAGTAAAGCTCTCTTTCTCTCACTATAACACTATGCGAAGCAAACTCTAAACAAGCACACTCGTCATCACATGACGCTGAGCTACGGTAGTAGCACATGGTATCTGCTGCTCAAGTCCTACCACCTCGTCCTGCTGGTCGTACTGGTACTCCAGCTGCTCGAGCTCCTAAAATTATACGGTCACAACCGACCGTTAGTCATAAAGACTAAGCCATTATCCTCCTCGCCTCACCCCCGCGACTCCTAAGCACCGAGCGGGAGGACGAAAGCGGAGGACAACAAAGCAGTATCAAAATAGAAGCAGGTGACGGTGGATCTATTCTATTATGGATATATTTCTAACAGTTATGTCATTATATTTGCAGTTCTATATATACATAGCACATGTAAAGTAAGTAAGAAGTACTGAAAGAAGAGTGCAGTAAGTAAAGTAAAGAAAGAGAAGAAAGTAAACTATCTATCGCTACACTAACGTCACAAGAGTTCCTTAACTTATATGAATGTCCATACAAACTTATAAGTTAAGATTTCAGAAATTTAACTTATCATAAAAAAGAGCTCATACTAATTTATATGATAAGGATGCATGGTGTGTATGACCTAAATATGTATGTATGTTATATATGCATGTTATGATTCATGCAAGTGCAACTCATACACACGACTCTGTGATCACAGACCTTTAGTTCCTGCTTTTTGGAGCTAACATCAATCTCTGGTATCATCGTTGTGGCTACGGCAGCAGTGGAGCGGACGTCTCCACTCCTACGCGGGTATACACACTACCAGGCATAGACCTCTCATATGCCTTTGTACACGTCCTAGGTGTACTCTAGAGTCTCTGCGTACTATTTGCTGGCTATCTACCAGTCTTTTTGGTCGAGTGTGCGTTTTTGGGGATCGTCCTCTAGACTGCAGTGTAAAACAACCCACTGGCCCATCAAACCATCACACCTCGCCAGAGTCACCGTAGTGCCATCGATGTGACGATTGGCACAGTACCGCATGACCCGCCACAAGTTTATTTTTATGCACATGCAAGATATTCCAACCCGAGCCTCCAGCTCGCAGGACCAAACTTGTCCTGATATCAAACTCCCGAGCCTCCTGCTCACAGGACCAACCAGTCCTGAAATCAAACTCCTGAGCCTCCAGCTCGCAGGACCAACCTATCCTGAAACCCTCCAACCAATCACAGGTGAGATTGCACATTAGTGCCTTAGTTCTGAATCCCTCCAACACTTCACGGGTGAGAATGTTACCATATTATCTTAGTCTATTAGACTACTCTTGTCTAATGTTTGTTATACCTAACAGTTTAGGGTTAATCTCAGGACTGCTCAGGGTTTGCCCAATGAAGGGGTCTCCGGCACACTAGGAACTAATATGGGATTGAAAGCCCAAAGTTCTTTTCGCAAGGATACTTACTTTTATTAATGTCTACCCATGATCCATACCCAGCTCTCGTTGTTACTCTGGAACGAACCTAATGACTTAGGATATTATTGGGGAATCGGCGGTCTTCCGCCGGTCTCCGTTCTAGCTACTTTCTTTGGGGTTTTGCACTCTATCACTCGATACTATGAAGTGACCTATGAGACACTAACCAGGATTTATCTTCCCAATATAATTATCAACTCAACCTTCTATCGTATCCCTTGTGGGTCCCAGTAATACATACTACTTTTGCTAAGCGTGCCCCATGACCTAATACTAACCCATATAGTAAGACTTCCAATTCCTTGGGCCAAATGCCCCTAATTAATTATCATGGCTTGGTATAGTGTATCGTGTTGACCATTTAGGATTTCACTATTTTTCTAAGTAGTTAAGATCCTAAATTAATTCTTTTAATTGAGTGGCCTGGATCACCTTGCACATGATGAACTATCTATAATGGTTCAGCATATCTAAGAATTTTATCAGATGTTCCATGAGGTTAAATTTGACTTCCTACCAGGTTTCATAATTTTCTCATGTGAAATTCCATTTAATATCCATTTAATATTAAAATCTCAAATTGACTACTTTTCAAATAAAGTACAATATTTATACAATAAAAAATTCTAGAAATATTACTGGAGCTCCATAATGACATAATGAACTAACATATGTGTATATGATATATATTACCAAAATGACATTATTGGGATTTTCCGCCTATATATACATCCAAAAATTCTTAAATAATTTAACAGGGTTTTGATCATAGAATTAAAATGCTATGAATTTTCCCATAATTTTTCAGCAAAAATTTCTTTTTCTTTTAATTAATTTCCCAAAAGGTCAATATGGTAATTCTACTAAAAATCCAAGATAAACTTTCCAAGCAAGCTTATAAAAATTTCCATAGGTTTATAGTATCCCACTAGGGCTTGTGACAAAATTTCCGAATTTAATAAAGCAATTGCCCTATTTTCAAATTTATATTTCCAAATGGACATAATTTCTAATAAATCTATTTAATGAGATTTTTGATCCCAAAAATCTCATCCTTCCAATGTGAGGTGTATCTCATAACTATAAGCCTCTGTTCAGAGTTTCACGGACATGAAATGGTCCAAATGGGCTAAATTCCCATTTTCTAGTTTTACTATAGGCACACCAAATTTCAATATACCTATCTCATGCATGTGGGATTTTTCAAACATGCATAGGTCAAAAGGACCTGAAATTTCTACCATGGTTTTATATTGACCTAATGGACATGCCACTAAAATTTGGGGGCATTTGGAGTTGTATATCTCCAAAAATTCAATTAATTTAATAAATGATATTTCTCCAAAAACAATGGAAAAATAATTTACAAAAATTCCAATTTTTGGTCAGTACCTAAGTATTAACTAATTACATGCATGACCAAAATCTTATGTCATTTGGACTTAGGGTTTGGCTTGGGTACTCATTTAAAATCTGCCCTAGCTTAGGACCTGTCTTGGTAGAATGGCCCTACAGGGAGCTGTAGTGCTCCAAATTATAACTTTATGGTGTCATTTTAAATGTAAGACCTAGGGATACATTGTATATGTTGAATATATTTTCTGAATCTACATCTAAGAGGCCTAAAATTAGCCCTCAAGGTACAACATAAAGTGTGACAGAATACTAAAGTTTGACATATTAATATAGTACGAATCTCAAAGCAATAATGGAGGGCATCCGTTCATCTTCCTCCTCCAGCCAAGGGCCGAGATTGCCCCGACCTGGAGCACCTTCAACTTGAATTTTCCGGCCATCCGGCCACCTCCCTAGCCGGCCACCACCACCACCTCCGTTGAGGTGGGGGCTAACGTTTGGCGGCGACTTGGTCGCCGGAGGCGGCGGTTTCCGGCAAACCCGAGCTCCATTAAAAACCATTGATTTTATCCCACACCTCACATGGATCCAATCTAAATTGAGCTCGAAATCTCTCCTAAATGATCTCGGAAGCTAGCACAAGGGGAGAGGAGGAGAAACAAACCTTAATCGGAGCCCTACTGTGGAGGCGGTGGCGGTTGGCCATGGAATTTCTCCTCTCCGGCGAGCTTGCTCCCGAACTCATTTATCCACCAAAAGCTTTGATCCAAATATCGAATTCCACTCCTCTCGGCCCTTTGAAGCTGATGGTGAGGTCAAATGGGGGTGGGGTTGGCTGGTTATGTAGTTTTGAATAGGGGGAATTTCGGCAAAGCTTTGGATGCTTCACCATGGCTGACATGTGTCATGGAGTTGGGCTGGAAAGGCTGGGAATTATTACTGGAGCTCAAAAGAGGGCTTGGGAAGAGAGGAGGAGGGTCATGTGGCCTTCATCCCCTCTTTTCCTCCCTTCTCTCTCCTCTTTTTCCCCTAATTTCCAAAAACAACCTCATGCATGTACTCTCTCTCCTATTTCAGAGGGGTGGGGGCTGTAAATGACCATTTGAGCTGGTCATGGGCCTTGACTCATGGGCTTTGGCCATTGGTATTGGGCTTGGCTCATTTCATTTTTTAAGCCCTATGTTGACTTGTTGACTTTTTAGGTTGACTTGGTTAACATAATGAGTTGGTTGGCCTCACTTGACGGTCATGGACCCAATGACACCACCCAACTTGAGTTGGGCCATGGTGGTGCCCCACTTGGACTACTTGGGTCTATAGGTATGGGTTTGACCAATTTAGGGTTTGTGTTGACTTGGGTCAACTTGGGTCAATGTGTGACCCAATGATGTATCCTTTAGTTCACATAGATTGCTTTTAGGGTTAGGGGCATAGTGGTGGGGCCATTATGTGCTTATGACTTCATATTGGGCTAGTTTGACTTGAGTTGACCTGAGCCCCATAGTGGGCACTATGTGAATCCATTCTAACTTTATGGGTCAAACCTAGCCTAAAACTCACTCACCCACCACATGTCCTAACCTAATATAAGTTTAGGGGTCTAGTAGGGAATGAGATGTTACATTAAGTACTCAGCACGACGAGTTGCTGCAGTATGGTTTTATTATACCGAGTTTTTCTCCGTGCGGTGCTCCTGTATTATTTATAAAGAAAAAAGATGGATCGATGAGACTTTGCATCGATTATAGAGAATTGAATAAGGTGACCATTAAGAATAGATATCCCTTACCAAGGATTGATGATCTGTTCGATCAGTTGCGTGGTAGCTCGGTATTTTCAAAGATCGATCTCCGTTCAGGCTACCACCAGTCCTCCTAAGGCCTAAACGATCAAAGTTTTTTTGCCACCTCCATATGAGCGGACCCCAATCCTCCTGAGGCATGAACGAACAAAGGTTCTTCTCCATCTTTATCCGGACAGACTCCGGTCTTCCTGAGGCGCGAACTAACGAAGGTTCTTCTCCACCTCCACCCGTCAGACCCCGATCCTTTTGAGGGGCGAACGAATAAAGGTTCTTCACCACCTCTACCCGGACGAGCCCCGATCCTCTTGAGGCGCGAATGAACACAGGTTCTTTAGCACTTCCATCCTGACGGACCCCACTCCTCCTGAGATGTGAACAAACAAAGGTTATTCACCATCTCCACCTGAACGAATCTAGGTCCTCCTAAGGCACGAACGGACAATGGTTTTTCGTCACTTCCACCCGGATGGACCCCGATCCTTCTGAGGCGTGAATGAACAATGTTTTTTTGCCACCTCTACTTGGACGGACCTCGGTCCTCCTACGACACGAACAAATAATTGTTATTTGCCACCTCTACAAAGGCAGACTTCGGTCGTTTTTGAGGTGCGAACGTATAAAGGTTCGTCACCCCCATAACCAGGACAGAACCTGGTACTCCTGAGGCGCGAACAAACAAAGGTTCTCCGCCACTTCCAGCTAGACGGACCCCAGTCTTCTTAAGACACGAACGAACAAATGTAATTTGTCGTCTTCACAAATAATGGAACAGACCACAGGTCGATCCTAGGCACAAACAGACAAAGTTCCTTTTTGACTTCCAAGGGAATGAAACCTAAACACCCCTAAGGCGGGAATAAGGCTTCATTTGGTTTAGCGGTTGCGATTGTAAAATGAATTGTTGTAAATGGAGGTTTGTAAATGGAGCTATTGGAAACTGGTTGGTGGAAATGAAGATTTGTTTGGGTAGTCTGTGTTTGCAAAGCTGTTCGAAACAGA
This sequence comes from Platanthera guangdongensis, assembly GCA_039583875.1. Taxonomy (NCBI): domain Eukaryota; kingdom Viridiplantae; phylum Streptophyta; class Magnoliopsida; order Asparagales; family Orchidaceae; genus Platanthera; species Platanthera guangdongensis. Next base: position 1,133,071 of record CM077164.1, read on the forward strand.
GAACCGTTCGACAATACAGCGGTGACGTTTTATAAAAAAAATATTTTATATTTTTTGTTTTAAATTAATTTTAATATTAATTATACTACTGTTTTAATTATATATATTATATTCAATTTTTATATATATAAATTTTTTGTAATTTTTTTTACTGTTCAAACAATAGATATAAATTTTTTTGTAAATTTTTAGTTGTTTTTGTAACAAATTTATTCATCCGCATCTGCCTTGCCTTCCCCCTTCCTCCGCGAGCCTCCGCCGCCGTCGGCCTCCCCGGAGCCCGCGGGCATGGTCGTCGGACCCCAGCGAACCCACCTGGCGTATTCCGGAGGGGCTCCGACAGGGCCCCAGCCGCCGGCGGCCCTAATCGTGAGGCCCAGATCTGGGCCTGACGGTTAGGGATGCCGGCGGCTGGGGCCCTGCCGGAGCCCGCCGGACTACCCCAGGTGGGTTTGCCGGGGTCCGGCGACCATGTCGGTGGGCTTTGGGTAGGCCAGAGGCGGCGGAGCTACTGGCACGGGAGGGCGGCAGAGCACTGGCACGGGCGGGCGGCACTGCCTGAAGAAACGCGGCGAACTGGAGGTTGCAAGCAGTGTTTCGTCCCGCAATATTTTGAGCGTGGAGAAACGTCGGACGGCTGGAAAAGCTGGAGGAGAAACAAACGAGGAAAGCCCACCGTCATGTTTGGCTAAAACGCGCCGGACAAAAACGCCTAAACAAACGGAGTCTAAGTCCCTATCCTCCCATGGAGGTTGGCTAAGGCAAAATGTGAGTCCTCCTATACCACTTATCCAAAAGAGGACTTCGAGTCCTCGGGCTCCATTCAGACAAAGGGGGCAAAAGACCCCTTGCACAACACCTACGCATCAGCTCTCCAGACATTCAGGCACAATAACAATCAAAAACTCAACACGCCACGTCAAACGAGCTCGTTCAAGCAAGGGGGTAAATGTTAAGATAAATTTTCTCCTAAGTATGAAAGAGGATTAGCCATCTTTGACCTGGAATTCAACATGTGCTCTTAAAGGAAGCTTCCAGGAAATTGTCCAAATGAAGCTTCATGTCAAATGGCATGTGTTTTTAACCGAGGGAAGCTTCATGGAAGCTTCATCCACATGTCATCTACCACACCTACCTCCTTGATTTTGGACCTATAAATAGGGATGAAGGAGGAGAGGTAAGGCATCCACTTCTCTCCAAACTCAAGCATTGAAAGATCTAGAGAGACTTTTGCGGAAATCGTCTTAGTTTGGGAGAGCTTTCGGACGTCGTTGTACGACGTTGACAAAGAGTACTTCGCCTACACGGATTGGATCTGGAGCAGATATTGGCAAGGATTCGAAGAGGCATCTTGGAGAGGATTTGTGTAATCCGTCTCATCCGCTGCTGTCGGTAACTTGCAGTTTTTCTGTTGCTATTTATTATATTGTGTAGTGTGAAGCCGGTGGAGATCCTTTGTGGATCGGTGGAGGGAAAGCCTGTAATCCGTGCGTGTGTTTATCACACACTTTTAGTAGAGGCTTTCTGGGTTGGACTCCGATCGTCCCGTGGTTTTTCGCCCAAGTTGGGTTTTCCACGTAAAAATTCTCTGTGTGCTTTTCTGTGCTTTTGTTGCTTTTATTTTTGTATTGTACTGTTGTTTCCGCTTGCATACCGCTGAACGCGGTCGCACAGGTGCTCGCTCAAATTTGCAACAGGTGCTCTGGTCGGGATTGTTCGCTCGCATTCCCAACAAGTGGTATCAGAGCCAGGTTGAGTGTCAGAGCCATTCAGTGACAGAGCAGATACCGGGCTGACCTTTGGGATTTCAGGACGAGTCGATCGGGATCTCGGGTGTGCAATTGGGAGTGATAGTTTACGACCATTGGCCCGCTGGCTATCCTCTCCAGCTGCATACTTTGAGATAGTTGACTCAAAGATCAGTGGTCGGTCCGGCCAGTTGGCAGAGCATAATGGAGTCATCATCAGGTTCGGAGCAGATGATAAAGTTGAATGGTGTCAATTATCACCAGTGGCATCTACTGATGGAGGATCTGATATATGTGAAGGGCTGGCATGCTCCTATCTTTGAGGAGATGCCAAAGGATGCGGATCCAGCAAAATGGAAGGTGGAACATCGGAAGCTGTGTGGGTTTATCAGACAATTCGTGGAGCCGAACGTCTACAACCACGTGGCTAGCATCAATGATGCAAAGGACCTGTGGAAGTCTCTCGAGACCTTGTATGCAAAAAGCACGGGCATCAACAAGTTATATTTGCTGAAGAAGCTTGGAGAGTTCAGATACCGGGAGGGCTCTCCTATTTTGGATCATGTCAACGAGTTCCAGGGCATTATTGATCGTCTGACTGCTATGAAGGTGACATTTGAAGACGAGGTGAATGCATTGTGGCTTCTCAAGTCACTTCCAGATTCTTGGGAGATGGTGAGAGTTTCTCTGATCAATTCTTCCCCCCAGGGGATTGTTTCCATGGAGATCGCCAAGAGTGGGATCTTGAATGAGGAGGTGAGACGAAAGTCTCAGGGGACTTCAGGCTCTTCTTCACGAGCTGACGTTCTCATTACTGAGTCCAGGGGGAGAGGAAGGAGTAAGAGCCGAGGAAGGAAGGAGGACAGGAGTCAGAGTAGGGGCAAGTCGAAGTCACGTTATCAGAACGTGGAATGCCACTACTGTCATAAGAAGGGTCACATCAAGAAATTTTGCTACTCGTTGAAGAACGATCAGAAGAAGGGGATTGCCATTGAGGGCAAAGATGAGGGTCATACCGCAGCCACCATTTCGACTGAGGAGGACGACATCACTATTATTGGCGACGACGTCACGGCTGCACTCTCGTGTGACGACCGATGCTGGATCGTTGACTCTGGAGCCTCTGCGCATGTCTCCCACAACAGGGAGCTGTTTGCCACTTACACCACTCATGACTGTGGGGTGTTGAGGATGGGCAATGGGGATACGGCTAAGGTACTTGGGCGTGGAGACATGCATTTGAAGACAAGCACTGTAGCCCTAGTAGTTCTGAGGGATGTACGACATGTGCCAGACATCCATTTCAATCTAATATCTGTTGGCAGACTTGGAGATGAAGGACACCTGAGTGTCTTTGGAGGAGACTTCTGGAAGCTGATCAGGGGATCACTTGTGATGGCCAGGGGCTACAGAGATTCTGGACTGTACTACATGGAGGGGAGGCCTGAAGCTGCTCAGGCCAACTCCGTCAGGGATGAGGCATCCACTTCCTTATGGCACAGGAGGCTGGCACACATTAGCCAGAAGGGTTTGGGATGCCTGGCGAAGAAAAAGCTCATTAGTGACATTTCTGGTGATCATTTGGAGAGGTGTGACCATTGCATGGCTGGGAAGCAGAACATGATTTCATTCCAGAGCCACACGTCCACCAGGAGATCGGAGCCTTTGGAGCTGGTTCATACAGATGTTTGCGGACCCCTGAAGGTCCACACTAGAGGAGGAGCTTTGTACTTCGTTACCTTCATCGACGATCATTCGAGGAAGCTTTGGGTCTATGCTATCAAGACCAAAGATCAGGTCCTCGATACTTTCAAGAGATTCCACGTTGAGGTGGAGAGACAGTCTGGGAAGAGGCTGAGATGCATCAGGTCCGACAACGGGGGAGAGTACATTGGTCCGTTTGATGAGTACTGCAGGGACCACGACATCCGACATGAGAAGACCCCGCCAAAGACGCCGCAGCTGAATGGCGTAGCTGAGAGGATGAATCGGACACTATTGGAGAGGATTCGGTGCATGCTATCTGAGTCAAAGCTGCTAGGGATGTTTTGGGGCGAGACTCTTCTTACTGCAGCGCATGTCATCAACCTCTCGCCGAGCTCAGCGTTGCGGGAGGATGTCCCAGATAGGGTCTGGTATGAGAAAGACCCCTCTTACAGTCACTTGCGGGTATTTGGCTGTAAAGCCTTTGTACACGTCCCCAGGGACGAGAGATCAAAGTTGGATTCGAAGACCCGGCAGTGCATTTTCTTGGGGTACGGCTATAATGGAGAGTTCGGGTACAGGTTCTTTGATCCAGTTGAGAAGAAGCTTGTACGTAGCCGTGATGCTGTTTTCTGTGAGGATCAGACTGTAGGTGATCCTGAGGGGACTGTTGAGTTTGAGGTTGACTCTCGTACTGTTGCAGAGTCACCTATGTTTGGAGATGACGACACTGAGGAGGCCGCTGAGCCTGAGCCAACACAGGGTACTGATACCCTTCCGGATCATGATATCACCACTAATGGTGAACCAGGAGTTACTGAGGACATTATTGATGATGTGCCTGCACCGGCCCCTGAGCCTGCCCTGCGGAGGTCTGATCGAGCCAGGCACCCGTCTGCTAGATATTCTGCATCAGAGTTCATACTGCTGACTGATGCGGGGGAGCCTGAGAGTTTTGACGAGGCTGTGGAGAGCACCGAGAAGCGTCAGTGGATGGTTGCTATGCAGGAGAAGATGCGGTCGCTGCAGAAGAATCACATGTATGACCTGGTGAGATTGCCTAAGGGCAAGAAGGTCTTGAAGAATCGATGGATCTTCAGGTTGAAGCAGGGAGACTCCTCCACACCTCCCAGATACAAAGCCAGGCTGGTGGTGAAAGGTTTTGGACAACGGCAGGGTGTCGACTTCGATGAGATCTTCTCGCCTGTGGTGAAGATGTCATCTATTCGTGTTATACTCGGCCTCGCTGTAAGGCTAGACTTGGAGATAGAGCAGATGGATGTCAAGACCGCCTTTCTGCATGGCGATCTTGAGGAGGAGCTATACATGGAGCAGCCTGAGGGTTTCAGTGTCAGAGGGAAGGAAGGTCTGGTGCGCCGCTTGCAGAAGAGTCTATATGGCCTGAAGCAGGCCCCGCGGCAATGGTATAGGAAGTTTGATTCCTTTATGGGGGAGATCGACTTCAGGAGGACCACCCTTGATCACTGCGTGTTCATCAAGCAGTATGCTTCAGAGGACTTTGTCATTCTGCTGTTGTACGTGGACGATATGTTGATCGTAGGGAGGAACACTGCTCGCATTGCTGAGTTGAAGAGGCAGTTGAGTTCCACTTTTGAGATGAAGGATCTGGGTGCTGCGAAGACCATTTTAGGGATGCACATTCACAGAGACAGGGGAGCCAGACTTCTTTGGTTATCACAGGAGCGGTACATCCGCAAAGTGCTGCAGAGGTTTGATATGGATCAGGCAAAGAAGGTGAGCGTGCCTCTTGCAGCTCACTTCAGGCTTACCGCTGATCAGTGCCCCAGCATACCCGAGGGGATCGAGGATATGCAGAAAGTTCTGTTTACATCTGCAGTTGGAAGCCTTATGTATTTGATGGTGTGTACGCGGCCAGATATTGCGCATGCCGTTGGGACAGTCAGTAGATTTCTCTCCAATCCTGGGAGAGAGCATTGGAGCGCAGTAAAGTGGATACTGAGATACCTGCAAGGGACTTCAGACTTGACGTTGAGATTTGGAGACAGTGAGCCAGAGTTGTTGGGCTACACTGACGCGGACATGGCTGGAGATGTGGATTCCAGGAGGTCGACGTCAGGGTACTTGATTCTATTTGCAGAGGGAGCTGTCTCGTGGGCGTCGAGGCTGAAGAAGTGCGTTGCACTGTCCACCACGGAGGCTGAGTTCATTGCGGTCACTGAGGCTGGGAAGGAGTTACTCTGGATGAAGAGGTTCATCAAAGAACTTGGATTCACTCAGGACCGATACACACTCCTGTGTGACAGTCAGAGCGCTATTCACCTGGGGAAGAACCCCACGTTCCACTCGAGGTCGAAGCACATCGACACTCGGTATCATTGGATACGAGATGTCCTGGAGCAGAAGGAGCTTGATCTTCAGAAGGTACACACGGATGACAACGGGGCAGACATGCTGACCAAAACTGTGCCAAGGGGGAAGTTCGAGCATTGCGTTAGAATCGCCGGGATGGCGGTTTCTTCCACCTCGATGTGAAGGAGGAGATTTGTTGGGTACAGTTCCCGTCCTTTGTGGAAAAAACTGTTGAGTTCGAGTCTCATTAACTCGAATTTGGTGTTGCTGATCAAATGTAGAGACATTGATGGAGGACCTGGCGGGAGGCAAATTAAAGACTCTAGGGAAGATTATCAGAATGACAAACTTTCTTCACTTAGTCGAAAAGGGGGAGATTTGTTAAGATAAATTTTCTCCTAAGTATGAAAGATGATTAGTCATCTTTGACCTGGAATTCAACATGTGCTCTTAAAGGAAGCTTCCAGGAAATTGTCCAAAGGAAGCTTCATGTCAAATGACATGTGTTTTTGACCGAGGGAAGCTTCATCCACATGTCATCTACCACACTTACCTCCTTGATTTTGGACCTATAAATAGGGATGAAGGAGGAGAGGTAAGGCATCCACTTCTCTCCAAACTCAAGCATTGAAAGATCTAGAGAGACTTTTGCGGCAATCGTCTTAGTTTGGGAGAGCTTTCGGACGTCGTTGTACGACGTTGACAAAGAGTACTTCGCCTACACGGATTGGATCTGGAGCAGATATTGGCAAGGATTCGAAGAGGCATCTTGGAGAGGATTTGTGTAATCCGTCTCATCCGCTGCTGTCGGTAACTTGCAGTTTTTCTGTTGCTATTTATTATATTGTGTAGTGTGAAGCCGGTGGAGATCCTTTGTGGATCGGTGGAGGGAAAGACTGTAATCCGTGCGTGTGTTTATCACACACTTTTAGTGGAGGCTTTCTGGGTTGGACTCCGATCGTCCCGTGGTTTTTCGCCCAAGTTGGGTTTTCCACGTAAAAATTCTCTGTGTGCTTTTCTGTGCTTTTGATGCTTTTATTTTTTTATTGTACTGTTGTTTCCGCTTGCATACCGCTGAACGCGGTCGCACAGGTGCTCGCTCAAATTTGCAACAGGTGCTCTGGTCGGGATTGTTCGCTCGCATTCCCAACAGTAAAAGGGCTCCCGATTCAGAGAGGCACTCAGGGCTCGAACATTAAGAAAACAACTCCATGACACCCCGGAGATATGTCGCAAGCAAGAGACAAGCGACCGGGCTAAGTCACGCCCGTTACAACAAGGGCGGAGCTCCAACAAAAGAAACAGAGTGTGTGCACGACGCGCATACAATAAGGTAATCTCTCGACACTAACATCAACAACATCGCCCATTCAAAGAATGGAATGCCCCAACAACCCCTGTGTTGCACATAATCTCTCGCCAAATGTAAGATATAGCACAGCAACGCGCGCATCCTCCCGCGATGGACCAACCTCCATGGCAGTCATCTCGGGGTCCACTTAAATCTCCAGCATTGCTTAGCTCAAAGGTCTTATAACTCCAAGTGATCAGCAATCACAGAAGTCCAACATTCTAAGTCGCATACGCCATCCTCCTCCGGCCACACCAACTCGGCCTCCGCCTTAAAACGGCTCTGCCTCGGCTCTTGGTATGAAGGGGCATGAAGTCCTCAGATGATTCCTCACGAGGGCAAAACTTGGGACCTTTGACGTCTCCTAAACGAACGTGTCTCATGAGAAGAACGGACCCAGAGTACTTCTACTCTTCAAGATAAAAGCAAGTCACAAATCATCCTCTAGATTCCTCCAAAGGATGGACCCTGATTACTCCTCCATCATCTAATAGGAGTGGACTTCGAATCTGTCTACACCGCTGGGACAAGGGGGCAGGTGACTATACTCGTCACTCTCAAGTGACAAGTCCCCAACGCTAACATTCAACAACAGTCATAAAAGGCGGTGCATAACGAGCAAGGAGTGTGTAGCGGAAGATATATACTTCTGCATCACTGCAGTGCGCAAAGCTCAAAACAAGAGAACGTCTTCATGCCTGCTAAATGCACCGAAGTGCGACACGAAGCTAGGCCATGCGCACCAACGCGGTCGCGAAAGCAATGCACACATTAGCAGTTGTCGAGATCTCCTGCATAACATCAACTTCAAGGTCACCAAATCGCAAAGCTGATACCGAGACATGCCGAGACACCAATGTTTCGGTAAAATGCCACAAACAGAAAATAACTTGCCAAGCAAAAAATCACGACCTCAAGGAGAGAAGGTCAAAAAAATTTCGGACTCGTCGTTTCGCGGATCACGACACAGAAAAATTTGGTGGCATTTGATGGGTTCCCTCAAAGATTTTCTAATTCAAATCGGTAGTACTCTGGCCGAGAATGTTTGAGCAGTGCGATCCAGCCAAGTGAGTCACTCGCGCGCAAGCCACACCCGCTTAAAGGTCTGAAATCACCCCGAAAGTAGAATAGGACAAAGCATGCATGGAGGTCGTATAAAACCTGGGTGCGCATGGAGGCTGCATAAAACTGGAGCGCACATGACAGTCGCATAAAGCCGGCGCCCGCATGGTGACCGCATAACACTGGAGAACACATGGAGGCCGCATAAAAGCGGCGCGCGCATGGAGGCCTCATAAAACCGGCGGCCATATGGCGGCCGCATAAAACCGGCAAGCACGAGTAGGCACTTCCGTCATTTCATGAAAATTGGCGGTCGCATAAAACCGCCGTCTGGCACCCTGCCCGGGCTGCCCGGACCGCCTCGGGGACACTTCCGTCATTTCATTAAAATTGGTGATCCATGTGACCATAACGGAGCAGCGCCATTCGCCGGCATAAATACCTCCCTAATACAATTACCAGCATACCCCTTCTGAACACTATAAATATGTCCTCAGACCCTCATTTGAAGAGGAGGAACTCCAGAGGCTAGAGAAAGCTTGACGTTTTCTGGCGAGAACGTAAGACTTACATCTTTTCTCCACTCGGAATTTGCTTTGCTCTCTCTTTAAGCCGTCAACCGCGCAACGCTCATTGTTGCAAAGGCTCATCCATTTTTTTCCAAAAGAACGCTCTCATCTAAGCCCCCAAAATTTACCGAATCCTCAACTTCATTGGACGCTCTTGTCAAAGCATTGTGGACTTATTTTATTTTCTATCGTTCTTGTACTCAAAGCTTTGTAACGTAAAGGCAGGGACGGAGCCAGAATTTTTATTCAGCGGGGTCAAAAAATAGTAACATACAAATGATTTAAAAAAATATCAACATATATGAAAATAATTACCTCATAAGTCAAAAATGAAAATACATTGAAAGTTGAAACATGATTTATAATTGACTGAATACGTTTGTAGAGTTGATAATCACCTGCAAATTACATAATTGGGAAAACTTAAATACATAAATTTTTAACATCATAAATTATTAAATAGTTTTCTGTCAATGAATTGAAAAAAATGAAAAAGTATCTTTCTAAAGTGACATACTTTCTTGACATGCCCCCCAATGTGCCTAAACAAATAAATAAATCCAGAAAAACAACATGAGTAGGAGAATGAGGAGTACCGACTACCGAGTAAGGTGAGATGGTAGCAGCGGCAGTGCCAAATCGCCAACGAAAGAGGTGAAGGAACTAACCAACTAGGAAGTGTGTGGCGGCCTTGCGGGACTTGCGGCCTGCGGGCACGACAGGCAGCCGCAGGCTTGGAGACGCAAACGCCGCCCACGCGGGATCAGGAGCTTGTGATGACGACGAGGTCGAGGGAGGGATCGTGAGGTTTCGGCGGCCACGCGGGAACGCCGGGAAGGAACCCTAATCGCGAACTGGATGAGGCGTAGAGTTGTTAGGTCAATAGGCGTGGAATCGAGACTCGGGAGCATTAACCTTAAACCAATTATATAACATATATTTTTAAAACTCAGGGGGGTCAATTGACCCCCCCTGGACCCTTAATAGATTCGTCAGTGCGTAGAGGTTGTCTTTCACCCTCCGAGGAAAACTTTCAACACTTGTAAACTCAACAAAATAGTGGATTTTGACCCGGCACCGATCCGACCAAGTGGTTTTTCACCATTTTCGGGGTTTTCCCGCCAAAAAAGACTCATGTCATTTGTTGTTGTTTTTCATCGACGGTTTGAGCACCCGATCCGACTCCGAGTTAAGGCGGTCTGATTCTCTGAATCGGGGAAGAACCGGAAAACCGCAACAAAGATAATAGGAGAAGTGATTTGGTGTTATATGCTTGATTATTAATTTGGCGAGGCCAAATTCTTCCATTAATTTAGGCATTTAGTTTCTAGGATGGGTATACATTCATGGATCAAATAAATCCATATTACTTTAATCAAATCCGGGGCTATAATAATCTTTATTTATTGGGATTTGAATTATTTGAACATTTGCAATGACATTAGTATCTATATTTGTCTTAAAGCCTAGTTATTTTTGTGTAATAGTGGATGTTTTTTAATATCTTTCTGACGTTGGATATTTGTATATATATTTTGACCACTAATATAATATTTAAACCGAACTTAAATAAATAATTTAAATTACTTATCAAATTTCAATTGTCAAGCTTGGCCTTCAATATTAACTATTCACAATCTTTCAAATAAAGAACTATTTTGCATGATTTGAGTTTGACCATTGATCAAATCCAAATTTTAATTTATATTTTCCAATCAATTCTCGAATTATCCATAAATTTTTTTTTTTGAATTGGATGTCAATTGTCATTATATAACTAGCTGGCCTCTTGATAGCAGGTTTGGCAAATTAAGACTTTTTTTGAGAGAGCGGTTGGGATTGTAAAAAAAACTATTGCAAATGATGATTTGTAAATTGAGTTGTTGGAAACTGATTGCATGTAATCGGGAAGAGGTGAGATTTCTATGCTAAATCGAGATGGAGAGAGGATGCAGAAGATGCAACAGAGAAGACCCAATGTAGAAGATGCAATAGAGAAGACCCAATGTTGTACCTGCCCCCATCAATTAGCAGATCCGGGAAGAAGCAGGTTGGGGAAGACCCTGGATGCGGCAGAGAAGAGGAGCCCTAGATGTGCCTGAGAAGACAAGCGCTGGATGCGGAGTCGCGAACCCTGGATGTCGTCGAAGAAGAAGCGACGAGATGGAATTCCTTCTTGCGGCGACGAGATGGAATTCCTTCTCGCGGCGACGAGAGAGACGGCAAAGGAGTCACACGATACCTGATGCCCTCATCTTTCCTCCTCCAAACGCGACAAACTAGAGCTCTCCCGTACTGTTTCGTCCCCAACTTTAAGATCCTCAAGAAACGTCGGGCAGTACGAACTGTAGGAGGAAAAACAAATGGAAATAAATTGCCCGGTTGCGTTTTGGTAAAACGCAATTAAGTAAAACGCCGAACCAAATGAGCTCGAAGGGTGATGTTATATGCAGGTCATTTTCAGCTATACGCAATCTAAGGATAAATGCAAGTCAATTTAACAAAAAAACATATAAAACTGTGAACCCATATAAGCCTAGACCTGCGGATAGTCGTTATGAAATTGCGCAACCTACAAATAGCCATAATCGGCCTGCATATAGCCATTGTCTAAACTAAAAATGCATGGCTAAGTACACTAATGACTCAAAATAGAGATAAAACCAACACAGCATTGGGATGTCTTTGGTGATAGATGCAAAAAAAAAAAATCACATCTGAGCTCCGTTTGGCATATTTTTTTGCTCCGATGAGTTTGAATAAAAATATTGCCGTTATAGAATGTGTTTGGCGTAACAATGGTTAACACATCTGGGCGCCTTTTGGCACAGGTTTTGAACAAAATCCTTGAGGCGCTACGTTCGCTCAATGACCTTTTCTAATATTCAAGTAGCCTCAACAAACTCATTGGAGCCTGCCGACCGTGTGCCTCAGATTATCCCGTAATGCTTTGTACAATTGGTTGTACCTTTCCCCTTCATCTTCCATAATCATTCATGCATAACTACTCAGATGAGTAAACTCTTGCAGATACTCATCCAAAGTCACATCCCTTTGAACCATCCTAAGAAATTGCCTCTAAAGGGCTGACTTTGTTGTCTCTGGAATGTAGCGCTTCAAGAAAACGTTAATGAATCCCGACATCATAGGAAGACGTCCAGGAAAACACTTATCATGTTCTCCTAGCCACCACAACTTTGCATCGCCCTCCAACATGAAGGCCGCAAAAGACATCTTTCTCTCTTTGGAGGTCTCTCATGCCTCCAAAAGCTCCTAAATACTTGTTATCAAGTCCTTCACATTAGTTGGCAAGCTGACACCCATGAATGTCAGAGGACGGAAGCCTAGAAAGTATTTTAGTTTGTGATCTCTTTGCCTACCCGCATGATCTGCCAAAGCCTCTGCATGCCCTACATTTCCTTCTGAAGTAATATGTGTGTATCACCCTCATAGCTTGAGTCATCATCACAGCATCTGTTATCATTTGACAAAAGTACCCAGGAGATAGGTTCGCATTTAGGAGGGCCAGGGCAATACAACTATTGGTCGTAGGATCTAGGAACCTAGTGCGTGGCATGGGAAGATAACAGAGTATTTGTAGTTTTGTTGATTCTTTGTCACCGATTTTGACTCCATTCTATTTATAAAGAAGCACATAGGCTTATATGTTCTAGTGTTATTGTATGTGGACATGTTAGTGACATGTAACAATGATTAGGAGGTGACAATGCTTAAAGTGGAGCTATCTATCTAATTCGAGATAAAGGATTAGGGTCAACTTCATCATTTCCATGGCACGATGGTTCAGAGGTTGAAGAAGGGGCTATTGTGTCTCAGAAAGGATATGATAGGAAGATCATTGAACAATTTCCCATGAAGTTGCGCTCCGCACCTTTGGAGATGAATTTGAAGATGAGTTGGGAGGAAGGAAGGATTTTAACAGGTTCTAAATCATATCATACACTCGATCTATTTGACGATTAGCATGCCAAATATATCATTTGTGATGGGATAGTGAGGCGTTATATGCAGATGCCATGAAAGCCACATACTGATGCGACTAGAAGATTCTCAAGTATTTTGAGTCAATCATAGAGTTTGGATTGTTGTATAAGGAGAACCCTAAATTTGTGTTGCACAAGTTCACAGATGCTGATCTTATCAGAGATAAAGATGATAGAAGGTCGAATGCATCTGGGTATGCATTCATAGGCGGATCAGGAATAGTCTCGTGGGGCAAAGAGAAACAAAATTTTATGCTCATTTTCATTGCCGATGTAGAATACAAAGAGTCCTCTTTGGCCGCTCGAGAGTGTATCTGGCTTCGTCGACTTATGGAGGATGGGTTTATAAAGATTGAAAAATCTACTATGCTTCGCGGGGATAAAGAGAGTGCTTTAAAACTCACGGTGAATCATTTTTTCATGCTCGAACAAAACATATAGAGTTTGAGCATCATTTCATTCGATAGAAGGTGCTTGAAGGAGCTATCGTGGTGGATTATGTTTGAAGCCATGACAATGTGGCAAATATCCTCACTAAATCTTTGCTAAAAGAAATTTTTGAGCGTCTCGTAGTTTTCTCGAAATAATATCAAGATCTCATCCTAAAGGGGCGTATTAAAAACCAAGATCAATTGGGAATTTTTTTTCATTAGTTGTTGTACAAATAAAAGGAAAGAATACAGAACAATTTCTTTTTTCTTGTGAGACCCCGGCTGCTATAAGAATCTAGGGGGGAAGAAGGGCAATTTCGTGCAAGATTTTTTGTGAAAAACGAAGCATGACTCGTTAGGGTGAATCGTGGTTGTGCGATTATTTCTTTCTTAGATATGATTTTAGTTTTGTATATCTCTGACTGTAAATTGTTGGGCTATAGAGCACTCAAGTCCGACCAGGGCACCTGCAAATTAGTTCAAGCAAGTACCTGCACGACCGCTTAGCGGTATATCGATACACAACAAAAACGCAACACAAAACAAGAATAAAAGTGACACACAGATTTAACATGAAAACCCAATAGGGTGAAAACCACGGGACGATCAGAGTACAAACCTGAGAGTTACCACTAAAAATATATGAGAACAATAGACATTTACAAGGATTTCCCTCCTTGATCCATAAAAGATCTTCACTAACTTCGCACTACACAATACAATAAATAGTAACAGAAAAACTGTAAGTTACCGACAGTGGCGGACAATACAGACTACACATATCCTCTCCAAAATGCTTCTTTGAATTTTTGACCAAATCAGCTCTAGATCCAATCCGTGTAGGTAAAGTATTTCTCGTCAATGTCATAGAACGTTGTCTGAAAGCTCTACCAAACTAAGATGATTGCCTCAAAGACTTATTTAGAGAACTTTCAATTCTTGAGTTTGGAGAGAAGTTGATGTCTTACCCCTCCTTCATACCTATTTATAGAGACAAAACTAAGGAGGTCGATGTGATAGATGACATGTGGATGAAGCTTTCATGAAGCTTTCTTTGGTCAAAAAACACATGTTGGTTTAATTGTTAAAAGCGACTTCTCCTTTTCACACTTCTCATGAAACATATGCTTGAGAAGCAGGGTCAAAGTTTGCTAGCCCCTTTCATACTTAGGAGGAAATTATCTTAATTCATCTCTCCCTTTTTTGAAGTGAAGAAAACCTGTTATTCTGACAATCTTCACCGGAGTCTCCAATTTGCCTCCCGCCAGGTCCTCCATCAACAAGTCTCTACATTTGCTCAACAACACCAAATTCGAGTTAATGAGACTCGAACCAATAGTTTTCTCCATAAAGGACGGGAACTGTACCCAACAACTTATTCTCCCTTTTGCTTTATGTGGACAGAACTGCCATGCCGACGATCCTCACATAGTGCTCAAACTTTTCTCTCGGCTCGGTCTTTATAAGAATATCTGCTCCATTGTCATATGTGTGCATCTTCTGTAAATTTAGTTCTTTCTGATCTACAGTATCGCGTATTTAATGATACCGCATGTCAGTATGCTTGGACCTTGAGTGGAAGGTGAGGTTCTTCCCCAAATGAATTACACTTTGACTGTCGCATAGAAGTGCGTAGCGCTCCTGAGTGAAAACTAACTTCTTGATGAAATGCTTCATCCAAAGAAGCTCATTTCATGCCTCAGTGTTTGCAAAAAACTCTGTCTCCGTAGTAGACAGTGTGACGCACTTTTGTAGTCTAGACTGCCACGACACAGCTCCCCCTGCAAACAGAATCAGGTAACCAGAAGTTGTTCTTTGGAGTCCAAATCTCCAACCATATTAACATCAGTATAGCACAGTAGATCTGGCTCACTATCTCTGAACCTTAACATCAAGTCTAAGGTCCCGTGTAGATATCTTAAAATCCACTTCACAGCGTTCCAATACTCTCTCCCGGTGTTGGAGAGAAACCTACTAACAGAGCCAACCGCATGTGTTATATTAGGGCATGTGCACATCATAACGTACATGAGACTACCAACTGCTGAAATATCTGGGACCTTTTGCTTCTCCTCTTTCTCCTCGGGTGTACTTAGGCATTGGTCAACATTAAGTCTGAAGTGAGCTGCAAGATGCATGCTCACCTTATTTGCTTGATCCATATTGAATCTTTGTAGCATCTTCCTGATGTATCTCTCTTGCTATAAATAAAGTAACTTGGAGCCTCTATCTCTCTGAATATGCATCCCTATGATGGTTTTCGTAGCTCCCAAATCCTTCATCGCAAACGTGGAGCTCAATTGTCGCTTCAGCTCGGTAATGCGAGCAGTGCTCCTACTAACTATCAGATTGTCATCTACATATATGAGTGAGATGATGAAATCGTCTAGAGCATATTGTTTCACGAACACACAATGATTAAGGGTAGTCCTCCTGAAGTCAATCTCCTCCCATAAAAGCATCGAACTTCTTATACCATTAATTGTCGCGAGGCTTACTTCAGGCCATACAAATGCTTTTTAGGTGACAGACTGGACTCTGCTCCCTTTCACCGTAAAACCTTCAGGCTGCTCCATATAAAACTCCTCTTCAAGATCGTTAGGAAGAAAGACGATCTTGACATCCATCTGCTCGATCTCTAGGTCTAACCTCGCCACGAGGCTAAGAACAAATCAGATAGATGACATCTTCACAACAGGAGAGAAGATCTCATCAAAATCAACTCCTTGTTTCTGATTAAAACCCTTCACCATTAATCTGACCTTATATCTGAGTAGGGTCGAGGGGTCTCCCTACTTTACTTTGAAAATCCATTGATTCTTCAAAGCCTTCTTGCCCTTAGGCAATTATACAAGCTCATAAATATGATTTTCATACAGAGACTACATCTATTCCTACATATCAATCATCCATTTTTTTTCGAGCTCTGCGCTGCTTCATCAAAGCACTCGGGCTCCCCGTCATCAGTCAACAAAATATACTCATTAATGGAGTATCTCAAAGATACGTGTCTAACTCTATCAGACTTCCATGGAGCGAGATCATCTACGGGTATAGGCACATCATTAGTGATGTTCTCTATAGGCTCTCCATCAATAACATCCTCATGATCTAGAAGTGGCTCAGTGCCCTATATTTGTTTAGGCTTTGCAGCCTCCTAAGTATCATCACTTACAATCATAGGAGACTCAACATCAGTGTGAGAGTCAACCTTCTTAGTCTTCTTAGGATCAACCATAATCTGATGCTAACAAAATATAGCATAATGGCTGCGTATAAGTTTCTTATCAATTGGATCAAAGAACCTATAGACAAACTTGTCGCTATGTCCATATCCCAGAAATATGAATTGTCGGGACTTGGAATCCAAGTTCGATCTTTCATCCCGAGGAACGTGCACAAAAGCTCTGCAGCTAAAGAACCTCAAGTGACTATATGAAGTGTCCTTCTCATACCAGACCTTATTAGGAACATCATCCTATAATGTATAGCTGGGAGATAGGTTGATGACATGTGCAGCTGTGTATAAATCCTCACCCCAAAACATGTCAAGTAGATTTTACTCAGACAGTAAGATTCTCATCCTCTTCATCAATGTTCTATTCATTCTTTCAGCTATGATGTCTTGGGCGAAGTCTTTTCATGTCTGATCCATTGCCCTCTACAGTACTTATCAAAGGAACCAATATACTCTCCCTCGTTATCATACCTGATACACTTTAGCTTCTTTCGGGATTTTCACTCCACCTCAGCATGGAATTTTCAAAAAGTTTCGAGAACCTCATCTTTGGTCTTAATAGCATAGACCCAAAGTTTTATCGAATGATCATCAATGAACATCACAAAGTAAGATGCTCCTCCCCTCGTATGGACCTCCAGTGGTCCGCAAACATTAGTATATACGAGCTCTAGTGGCTCAGATCTCATGGTGGAAGTGTGACTTTGAAAAGATACTTTATTATGCTTCTCAGTCATGCAGTGGTCGCATCTCTCTAACTATTATATAGATAGATCAGATATAATATTATTCTTAGCGAGACATCTCAAACTCTTTTGGCTAATGTGACTCAGTCTCCTATACCATAGGAATGCAAATACACCATCTTTGACAGTGTTGGCCTAAACAGCTTCAAGTCTCCCCTCCATGTAGTATAGACCAGTATCTATATAACCTCTAACCACTACTAGCGACCCCTTAATTAACTTTTAAAAATCTCACCCAAAGACACTCAAGTGTCCCTCATCACCTAGATTTCCAACTAAAACTAGGTTAAAGCAGATGTCGGATATATGTCGCACATTCTTTAAAATCATCAAACCTCCTGTGCTAGTCTTCAGACGTGTCACCGTTGCTCATTCAAAGCACTCCACATTCGTGAGTCGTGTAAGTCGCAAACAACTCTCTGTTGTGGGAGATAAGTGCAGAAGCACCTGAGTCCACAATCCAGCTTATATCATCGTACGGGAGTGTCATTGTGATGTCATCTCCAATAATGATGACATCGTCCTGCTTTGTAGAGACAGTGGCAGTCGTATGCGTATCTGTATTCTCATTTGAGGACCCTCCCTTCTTCTTCTGGACATTATTCAGAGTATAACAAAATTTTTGAATATGACCCTTCTTGTGGCAGTAGTGACACTCCACATTCTGGTAGTGAGACTCTGACTTCCCTCTACTTTGGCTCCTCTCTTTATTCCTTCACGTGTTCTTGCTCCTACATCTCCCCTTGGGTTCAGTAAAGAGGATATCAGCTCGTGAAGATGAGCCTAATAATCCTTGAGACTTCCTTCTCACCTCTTCGTTCAGGATGTCATTATTGACAATTTCCATAGTAATGATTCCTCTAGGAGAGGAGTTGATTAGAGAAACCCTAACTATCTCACAAGATTTTGGAGGAGACTTTAACATCCACAGAGAATTAACCTCGTCCTCGAAGGTCACCTACATAGCAGTAAGTTAATCAATTATACCTTGAAATTCGTTCATATAATCCAAAATAGGTGAGCCATCTATATATTTAAACTATCGAAGCTTCTTCAGTAGATATAGCTTGTTGATGTCAGTACTCTTGGCATACAATGTCTCGAGAGTCTTCCAAAGTATATTCACATCAACGATACCTGCAATATGTTTGTATACGGTTGGTTCTAAGAACCGTCTGATGAATCTGTATAGCCTTTGGTGTTCCCCCTTCCACTTATTTGAATTTGTGTCTTTAGGAATCTCCTCAAAGATAGAAGCATGTCAGCCCTTGACGTAGCTGAGATCTTCCATCTGTAAGTGTCACTGGTGGAAGTTTGCGTCATTTAACTTCACCATTTGATCGGAGTCTGAACCTGATGTAGACTTCATTGTGCTCTATCATGGATCAGACTGACCTCAGTTCTCTGAGTCGACTATTTCAAAGAAAGGAATCAAAGAGGATAGGGAGCGGACCAATGGTCGTCACCTACCGCACCCGATCACTAACCCAAAATATCTCATCGACTCGTCTCAAATCTTAGACAGGTCAACTTGATAACTGCTCTGATAATGAATCTCGCTTTGATAACACTTATTGGGTTAGAGAGAGCACAAGTTCGATCAGAGCACCTGCAAATTAGTTCGAGCAAGTACATGCACGCCCGCTTAGCTGTATGTCGATACACAACCAAAACATGTCACACAACAAGAGTAGAATTCCTCGTCAATGTCGTAGAACGCCGTCGGAAATCTCTCCCAAACTAAGATGATTGTCGCAAATGAATATCTAGAAGTCTTTCAATTCTTGAGTTTGGAGAGAAGTGGATGTTTTACGCCCTCCTCCTTCATTTCTATTTATAGGGTCAAAACCAAGGAGGTGGATGTGCTAGATGACACGTGGATGAAGCTTCCACGAAGCTTTCTTTGGTCAAAAAACACATGTTGGTTTAAATGTCAAATGTGGTTTTTCCTTTTCACACTTGTCATGAAACATATGCTTGAAAAACATGAGAAAAGCATGATCAAAATTGGCTAATCTCTTTCACAATAAGGAGAAAATTATCTTAACATAAGCAACATCTGAATTTTGTATTTTTAATTTGATATTTGTAGAGTTAATTTAAGTTCAGTTTATCTTCATTGATTTCATTTAGATTAACATCGAATTTTGTGCAAAGAGACGAAGCGGACTTAGACACTCGAATTTTTTTGCAGTGTCTGTTAAAATATATTTTGAAAGATATTATTATAAGCAAAATTATAAATTAAAAATTTATTAAACATTTTCAGAATATGTGTTCCAGAAATATTTTTTTTCAATTGCAGTTCTTACGATATTTTATTATTATAAGTTTTTATTGTGTAATGTTTAATGTTATTAGGCTATTATGAATTGCTCTTTTGCTTTTTCATAAAAATTTTAGTTATGCTATGTTATTATGAATTGTGTAATGTTTAATGCTTGTCTACTAGTATGCATTGTTTTTGTTATGTTTACCTATTTTGATTTTTTTAATGAAAAGATTGTTGTTTTTATTTAATCTAGTAAAATCTTGTAAAAATTTTTAGTGGATTTGGATTTTTCTTGTCAAACAAATGAATTTTGACTATTTACGTGCCAACTACTCCGATAAGATGATGTTCAAAAAATATTGGTGAAGGAAAATGTATGTTTGGCCACCACTTGTAGATAATCCTGGTTCCGTCCCTGAATTGCATTGTAACTATTGCAGAGCCGTGATAACAAACAGCCGGATGGTAGAGATTTGAGGCATCTAAGGCCGCCCAAGGCTGTTTGGATAACAGGCTCCCAGCAATGGTGA
Organism: Platanthera guangdongensis; assembly: GCA_039583875.1. Lineage (NCBI taxonomy): Eukaryota > Viridiplantae > Streptophyta > Magnoliopsida > Asparagales > Orchidaceae > Platanthera > Platanthera guangdongensis. Next base: position 1,153,057 of record CM077164.1, read on the forward strand.
AGGCAACGCCGCGAGGAAAGCTTTTGGTCTCCGGCCAACCCAGAACGGGGGAAGAATGACAAAAAGCTCCCCGTGCAGATCTGTTTGGCCCGCGTTCCATCCCAATTCCCAGGCAGTGGAGCTCTGCCGACACCCAAAATTTACTTAACAGCCCTCTCTAATCACGTTCCCAATGCTGTTGCTGTTTGGTAACCCGTTACTTTCCGCTATTTGGCGTTGCTCTCGTTAGACAGCGGGATGTGGGCCAAACAGCCGATTAGCTGACGGGTTACAGTTTGCATTAGCGAGGTACAAATTTCGAGACGGAGGAGAATTTAGCCTCGTGGGCTGCGGGCTGTTAAAGCCACAAGTGGGCCCACCGCCGACGTTTTAAGGGTCCACGTAGATTGACACGTGGCTTACAGCCCTCCTGACATGCTCCAGCTAAGGATTTCAGAGATAGGACCAATAATAACCAAAGCCCATATTTCGTTTAATAATTAGTGTCGGCATTAAAATCGATCAATTCACCGCACATTTAAAAGTAGTAATAATAGGCGAAATAAGATGAATTAGTTACCAGTGAATTATTTGTGCTCTGAATCCGGCTCCAGAAAATAAAGGCTGGCCGACAACGACATTCCAACTGCAACCAACATTTCAACATAAATATACGTAGATTTCTTTTCATTTGGAACTCTGTTAATTTGGTATGCCTTTTCACTTTCTTCGGGGTATGGAGGAGTCGATACTCCTGTTTGAGTGCTCGTACATTCAGCAAAAAAGACTGTCTCGATGCTGGCATTATAGCTCTCAAGCAAAATTGTGTAATAGTAAAGTTAGGGATGCAATACACACAGAGTTGAGTTGGTTTGATTTTTCACCAATTCACATTTCTCACCTGCTGGCCGTCAAAAAAGACTGTTTCTCTAGCCATCCATATGCTTTGAGTGGGTGCATGCATGAGAACCTTCCATGCCCTTATTAATGTTATGTTTTGGCTTGGATCTGAATTAATCTGTTTCTTTTCTTGGAAACACCATGCATGACAGCTGCATTAATTATGGAAAAAAGAATAGAGAAAAAGGAAAACTATGCATGGCGGCACTTTGTGACTTTCCTACTAGAGAGAAGGAGAGCTCTCTCTCTAGATCTCTTGCCTAAAAATCAGAATCACTGCCATTAATTCTTATATAAATATACATATATATTTTCACGGTAAAGAATATATATAGCCTGGAGTTAATACCTTGCCCTAATCACGTGGAGGAGATCTATAATATTTTTACTCTTTAGCAGCACTGCAAAAATGTCGTGTAAAACTGCAAAGTGTTGTTAAAATATTGAAAACCGTTATCATATGGGTGTTTGCCTATACTCGTGTTACCAAATGTCAATGATAACAATTTTCATATCTTTACGCAACACTATACAAAAACTGTTGCTTATACCCTTAAAATAGACAACAGTTTTTCGTTGGACCTATTGTAACAGTTTAGAAATGCTGCTTGTAGAGTTACAGTTACAAACTGTTGTCAACAGGTTCAATGGCAATATTTCAAAATTGTTGCCAAAAAATTGAGATATTTTATTTTTTAAAAAAATATGTCTATGCCACAGGATTTTAGGGGTGTGGATGCATGCCTTATATGTGATTCAATAAGTCCTCCTTCTTGGACAGGGAAGTGATGACAATTTGCCTACAAAAAAATGCTTTTAAAACTTGACAATTTAAAACCATTAAAAATTGTAATGATTATTGTACAACCCCGTATTCGCGAAGAGTGGGCCCAAAACAAGGTGAGTAAGTTTTTAAGCTTTTTGGGAGTTTTGCACTCCTATGTGCCAATTTTGGGTGAACATGTAGAACATACTAGTAGGGGGAGAAAATATTTCTCCCCCCAAGGCGCTTTTGGCAAGCCGCCCAGGCAGCCAGGCCGCAAGCCGCCTCAGCCAGGCCGCAAGCTGCCCAGGCCGCCTCAGCCAGGCCGCCAGGCCGCAAGCCGCCTCAGCCAGGCCGCAAGCCGCCCAGGCCGCCTCAGCCAGGCCGCAAGCCGCCCAGGCCGCCGTCTCGCCTAGTAGGCCAGCTCGCAGTCCGCCCCAGCTCGCAGGCCGCCCAGCTCGCAGGCCGCCCAGCTCGCAGGCCGCCCAGCTCGCCAGGCCGCAGCTCGCCTTGCCCCGCCTCAGCCAGGCCGCAAGCCGCCCAGGCCGCAATCCGCCCAGGCCGCAAGCCGCCCAGGCCGCCGTCTCGCCTAGTAGGCCAGCTCGCAGTCCGCCCCAGCTCGCAGGCCGCCCCAGCTCGCAGGCCGCCCAGCTCGCAGGCCGCCCAGCTCGCAGGCCGCCCAGCTCGCAGGCCGCCCAGCTCGCAGGCCGCCCAGCTCGCAGGCCGCCCAGCTCGCAGGCCGCCCAGCTCGCAGGCCGCCCAGCTCGCAGGCCGCCCAGCTCGTAGGCCGCCCAGCTCGCAGGCCGCCCAGCTCGCAGGCCGCCCAGCTCGCCCAGCCTTCTTGCCCTCGGGGGGAGTTACCCCTTTACCCCCCGGCGTGGCGGTTTCCTATTGGCCCGAGGCCTTTTGGTCGTAGGGGTACTTTGGTCATTTCTGGCCCAGGACTTTTGGAAAACTATAAATAGACCCCCTTGGGTGCCTTGGAGAGGATCCCTTTCTTAGTTTTCTCCTCCCTTAGCTTCTTCTTGGTAGAGTTGAGAGAGCTCTTCAAGGCACCCTAGCTCGAGCATTGGCTAGGGAGGGGAAGTGCTCAGGTAGCCTTTCGGGTGTGAGGTGGGACCTCTGCGCTAGAGCCGAGGGTCTATTCCTAGTTTCCCAAGTCTTCGGTCCGTGACATTCCTCCGAGTGTAGTAGGTGTGAGGTCACCCCTCTTTTGGGACCCCGAACTCCACGAGAGACCAAGTTTTTGGTTTCAACATTTTGGTGCGGTGAGCGTGGAAAGTGACCAGCACAGAAGATCTCGGGAGAGAGTCATGCTTGGAGATGAGGGAGGTAGTGATGATCTCGGCGAGCTCCCTAGCTCGGGACCCTTTGTGGGGAGGCAAGAATTCATGGCCTCCATCCAGGGTATCATGGAGATGCTGCGAAGCATTGCTCCTCAGGGTGGCAGCTCCACCCCGACCCCCCAGGAGCTAGCTCCCCCCCTCGACGAGTCGACTCCCAGGGGTCTAGGCGAGATGACCCCAGCGGGGGGAGAAGGAAGTGTACCAGGAAGAAGGCCCGGGAAGGAGAGGATGGGAGATGGGGTCGAGCGAGAACTCACCGGCTGGGAGCTGTTCTCTAGCCCGGCGAGTGCCAACCTCCCAGGCGAGCAGGTTGCGCGAGTGGAGGTGGCGAGACCACCCCTTAGGGGGTCACCCTTCAGCGAGCTGATCATCTCAGCTCCCGTTTCTGAGGGGTTCAGAGAGCCAGACATGGCTTACTACACGGGGAAGGATGACCCCGTCCAGCATCTGCAATGGTTCGAGGATGCCGTCTCCATCAGGCCGATGACAGATGCCTTCAAGTGTCGCCTCTTTGCGATCACTCTGAAGGAGAAGGCAAGGGACTGGTTCCATCAACTCCCTCCGAGGTCGATCTACGGGTTCGAGGACTTGAGCCGAAGCTTCCAGCTCCGCTTCTCCACCTCCAAGAAGCGGAAGAGGAGTCCTGAGTCCATTTTCTTGATAAGGCAGGGGGCCGAGGAGTCGCTGGCCCGCTACGTAGATAGGTTCCAAGAGGAGATCTTGGAGGTCCAGGAGATGCCAGGGTATGCACTCCAGATGGCCTTCACCGTTGGGCTAAAGGAGGGCTTCTTCAAGATGAGCTTGACCCGGAAGGCCCCCCTTTCCTTCGAGGAGCTGATGGAAAGGGCGGCAGAAGAGATTGCCATGGAGGCAGCCAACCCGGCATTTGTCAAGCGGTTGGAAAAGTTGACAGAGGTGGAGTCAAAGGAGCAGGGTGGCTCAAGGCATCAGGAAGGAAGAAGGAGAGAGGAGCAGAGAGCTCAGGGGTTCCAAGGACAGGAGGGTCCGGAACCAGGCTGGAGGCAGCAGGGAGGACCTGCCCAAGGTCCAGGAAGAGCTCTCATCCAAGGAGGGGGGAACTTCCATGGGGGCTAAGGGAGGTATAACTTCCATAGGCAAGCCCCAAGGCAGCTCTTACCCCCGCCGCAGCAAGCCTTGGCGATAGAAGGGGGAAGAGGTAACAGGAGAGAGCGTCCAGCCCGCCGAAAGAGGGGAGGAGCGCTACCGTACTGTGACTTCCACCAGGTGGAGGGGCACGCCACAACTACCTGCCCCGAGTTCTTGGAAGTGAGGGGCGCGAGAGGCCCTGCGCAGCCGCAGCTGCCGGTGCGGGTAGAAGAGGTTCTACCCGGAGAAGGGGGTGATGATATACGCGAGGACCGGGTCGACGTAGGAACCCGAGGTGGTATAGGGGTGATCCACGGTGGAGTGGGGGTTGAGGCCACTCGGAAGGCAAGCCTGTAAGACCCCCCTCCCCCTTACCAAGGAGGGCTACCGGATCTTATGCCCAGAACCGCTGTCTTACGGTGGCACTAACTCACGGGTTAGTCGACACCGCAACACGCCGATCCTGCCGGCTAGTACGATCATAAACCTGTAGGTCAACATGAGAAGAAAGAAGTAAACTGTAAATAAATGCCATCAGTCCACAAGTCACAGTACAATCATATAAAAGAAATGAATAGTACATCAATAGTCCACATAATAGTACAGAAGAAAGAGTAAAAAGGGCTTATGCCTAGTACATCAAATCTCTCTCGCACAAAATCATAAATGCGGAAGCTATACTAGAACATCAAGACTCGTCCCACCTGAGGACGCACAGTAGTGGTAGTAGCCTGCTGAAGCGGTATCTGCTCCTCATGTCCTGCCTCCTCGACGTGCTGGTGCTCCATCTCCACGGGCTCCTAAAAATAGTTGGTCACCGACCATTAGTCAAAAAGACTAAGTCGTTTCCTCCGCACCTCGCCCCGCATCTCCTAGGCACCGAGCGGGAGGACGAAGCGGAGGACAACAAGGGGTAGCAAAATGGAAGCAGGTGACAATATCTAACTAGAGCTGTAATAAGTAATGTAATCCTACTCTAGCAGTTCTAAGTATGGTACAAGTAATAAGTAAGAGCGGTGCAGTAAAGGAAAGTAAAGAACAGTAACATGAACAAGTAAATAAGCTAAGCTACCACTATGCTATCATCACAAACGTACCCTAACTTATATAAATGCTCATACAAATATATAAGTTAGGATTTCCAGGAAATTTAACTTATCATATAAAAGAGCCCATACTAATTTATATGATAAGGATCTATGAAGCGTATGACCTAATATGAATGAATGATATGATGCAATTTTATGCGCATGCAAGTGCAACTCACACACAACGACTCTGTGATCACAGACCTTTAGTTCCCACTTTTTGAGAGCTAGCATCACTCTCGGGTACCACCGCTGTGGCTACGGCAGCAGCGGAGCGGGCGTCTCCGCTTCTAGACCGGTATGCACACTACCAAGCCTTAGACCCCTCTCATACGCCTCTGTACACGTCCAAGGTGCACTCTAGAGTCTCGCGTACGTAATTTGCTGACAAACCCGTCAGTCTTGTTGGGTCAGATGTGTGTTATCGGGGATCGTCCTCCAGACCGCAGTGTAAAACAACCCACTGGCCCCTCTAACTCCCACAACCGCCTGGTGCACCGTACTGCCATCGGTGTGACGAACGGCCAGTACCGCATGCCCCGCCACGATATTTATGCACATGCAAGTAATTCATACCGAGCCTCCCGCTCGCAGGACCAAAACCCGTCCTGAATCCCTCAAACCCAAACCCGGGTGAGAACGCACATTAGTGCCTTCATACCAACTCCCTCAAACCCCCAAACGGGTGAGAACGCACATTAGTGCCTTCATACCAACTCCCTCAAACCCCCAAACGGGTGAGCATATATCATGAATCTCTCCAACCCCACACGGGGGAGAAGGTAAGACAATGTCCTAACCTATTATACTACTCTTGTCTACAGTTTATTACACCTAGAGATTTAAGGTTAATCTCAGGACTGCCCCCGGTATTCCCTGTGAAGGGCTCTCAAAGGGCACTAGGAACTATGTTGGGATTACGCCCAACGTTCCCTTTCGCAAGGATATTTATTTTAGTTGATGGCTACTCATGTATCACCCCAGCTCTCCTTATTGCTTTAGTACAACCCTAGTGACTTAAGGTATTACCGGGAAAACCGACGGTCTTCCGCCGATCCCCACTCCAGTTGCTAGTTAAGACTTGCATTTTTGATCCCTCACTAAGAAAAACTCTACCCACCAGGGTTACATATGTTGAACTCTCTCTTATTTCTGCCGATAATCAATCCCCTGGTAATTCCCCTAAGGCAAGACCTATTTGTGTTATATGCAGACCATGACCTATGTTTACCCTAGAAATGTGATCTTCCAAAACTTAAGGCATCTTGCCTCTAAATATTTATCCTAAGGTATTATGGACTAAGGGAACTACCCTAAGGATTCTCATAATTTTTCCTGGCCAAATAGTCATTTAATTAATTCTTTTAATTTAAATGCTAGGTCACTTTACACATGAAGTGGTTTGATTAAGCATCCACTGACCTAGGGAATTTTTCCTGAGATGTATATTGACAAAATATTACTGCCTACAGAATTTCATAATTTTCCTTAAATTATTTATTATCATTTTCAATTTAATATCAATTCCACACAAATTCCATTTTCCAAATGATGTATAGGCATTATGTACTCAAAACTTCCAGAAAAATTACAGAGCTTTTAGGACACTAATTTATGACTATTGGCAGAGAATCATCAACATTTAATGTAAGATGGCCTATGGGATTCCATTATAAGATATTTACCAAAATGTCATTGTACTAATTTAACACAAGTAATGCATCCATTAAATTCTGAGAAATTTATGATAAACTAATAACAACATTTTATAACAGTAGAATAAATTCCAAATTTTTCAGAGGTATAAATCCATCATTTCAAGAATTAACAAAATAAGGGTAAAATGGGGAATTTAGGGTATCTATTCCAAAAGTTCTTCAAAACAGAGAAATCATATTTTTCCTAAGTCAAATGTGATGTTATATATGCCTTGGCAAAGTTGTTTGGATTTGTACTTGAATAAATCCTATTTTCCAATTTTATTTCCAAAATAGTTATATTTAAAATAAATTCCAATAAATGGAATTTTGATTCCAAAAATTCCATCATTAATTTGAGGGATGAAATTTACCCTAATGAACGACTGTAAATAATTTCATGACTCTTGCATGTCACCATTGGGCTAAATACACCAATTTGCATTTTTGCTATTTGCACACCAAGGCTAAACATAGGCTAGCACATGCAAGTGGATTCCCCAACATGCAGTGAACCCAAGGTGCTGAAAATTTTATCATGCACCAAGGATGACCCCACTGACACACCACCAAAATTTGGGGCCATGGGGAGGAGTAGAACTCCATATATGCCATTTATTTATATTTTGATATTTTACCAAAAACTATAGGAAAATATTTTCCAAAAATTTCTAAATTTTGGCAGGAGGTAAGTATGCCCTAATCATGCATGTGCCCAAAATTTGGGGCCATGGTGACTAATATTGTGACCAGGGCATCCAATTTAATTTCTGCCCTACTCTAGGACCAGTCCTAGGAGAAATGTCCTACAGGACTGTACACTACACCAAAATGTATGTTTAGGGTGGCATATTAAAGGTAATACCCTAGGCTACATTTTTCATTAAGGGCCTAAGTTCTGGAATTGCCTCTAAGAGGCCTCAATTTAACATGCAAAAGGACTGAATATATGTGACAGGAAATGTTACTTTTCAATACATTAATTTAATTTATATTAATATCTGAGCACGAATCTTAAAGTAAAATCGATGGGATCTAGTCATCATCCCCGATGAGTTGAACGGCCACGATCGTTTCTTCCTGGACGATGTTGGCTGCCCTTTTCCGGCCAGCTGAGCCACCACCGCCGCCGGCGGATATCGCCACCACCTTCGTTAAGGTGGGGGCTAGCGTTTCCCGGCGGTGGGGCCGCCGGAGTTGGCTCCTCCGGCGAACCCGAGCAAGAAAAGAAAAGCTCGATTTTCACCATTTCCTCTCATGGCATCGGGCTCGATTGAGCCCGATATCTCCCTAGATCGATCTAGAAAGTTAGTACGGGAAGAGGTGAGGTGAAACGCACCTGAATTGGGGCTTGGCTGCGGGTCAGGCGGCGGTTTGCCGTGGTGGTGGTGCGCCGGCGAGCTCCACCCCGAAAGCTCAAATCTCCACCGTTCTCCATGATTAAACAGTCGAACTCCACTCCTTTCAGCCTTCTGGAACTAATGGTGAGGTTTGTTTGGACTGAGGTGGCCTATAAGTGGAGATAACTCCAATGTTAGCTCGGTTTTGAGCTTTGGAGATTTCACCCAGCTGCCATGTGGCTCACAGCCCTGGTTTCCTGCTGGAATTAAAGAGGGGAGGTCAGCCACCTGGTCTTGGGCAGCCCAAACCAGCTGATGGGGTGGCCATGTGGCCAAAATTTGCTTCATTCCCTTTTCTCTCTCCTCTTCTCCCAAAATTCCAATTTTACCCCCTTGCATGTATTCTCTCTCCTGATTTAGAGGGGTAGGACTGGTCTTGTTCACTTGGGCTGACTTTGGGCCAATTTTAGTGGGCTTGGTCCAAGGGGAAATGGCTTGGCCTTCATTTTCTCTCTTTAGGTCAAATTATTGACCAAATTGACTTTTAAGGTTGACTGGTCAACCATGGAGGGTGGACTGACCCCACTTGGTGGAAGTGGGTCTAGTGGCACCACCCAACTAAGTTTGGGTCAAGGGGTGCCCCACTTAGGTTAATTAGGCCTATGGGTGTGGGTTTGACCAAATTAAGCCCAAGGTTGACCTTGGTCAACTGGGGTCAAAATATTGACCCAGTGACATACCCTAGGGTCCACTTAGATTGTTTTTAGGGTTAGGGCAATGTGGTGGGGTCATGGTGTGGCTAGGGTCCCTAATCAGGCTAGTTTGACCTAGTTTGACTTGGTCCTATGGTGGGCTCCACATGGCTACCACCCACTACCTAGGGTCAAACCTAGTTGATCTCCTTAGGTCTCACCCCATGCCTAACCCAATCTAAGTTGAGGGGTCCAGAAGTAACATGGGATGTTACAAAGCCTTCATGTCATGTACCGAAGGAGCGTTGCCTCAACCTCCCAGACCCCGCCCCCAGAAGAAAAGATCACCTTCTCGGTGAAGGACCTGCCGGATCATGAGGATCCGTTCTGCGATGCGCTGGTCATCCAGACGGTCATCGAAGGCTACACCGTCTCCCGGATCTTGGTTGACAACGGGAGTTCCGTCAACGTTGTTTTCAAGAAGGCGTTTGACGAGATTAAGGTGGAGCCAAGGAGGGTGTTGGCCTCGGACGGACCCCTGTTCGGATTTTCAGGGGAGAGGAAGGAGGTGGAGGGTGGAGTTGGACTCCAAGTAAAATTGGGAGGAGTCTCAAGGAACTGCCGGTTCGTTATTGTTGACGCTCCAAGCAGCTACAACGCCATCTTCGGAAGACCCCTCATCAGCGCCTTCCGTTGCGTGCCGTCTTCATTCCACCAATGCCTCAAGTTCAGCTCAGGAGGGATCCAGGTCAGAGTCAAGGGAGACTCCAGGATGGCAAGACAGTGCTACGTCACGGCCATCAACACCATCTCCTGGTGGGCCAAGGCAGAGGAGATGGAGGAGATCATGGAGAGCCTGAGCAGGATGGAAGTGTCCGGCGAGCAGGAAGCGGATGAGGACCACCGGGCCCAGACCCCCTGAGGAAGCCTCGCCCCGGCAGAGTCCTGTATGTATTTTATCTTGTAATGAGTCTAACCCCCGACCAACTGAGTCGGAGGGATCATATAACCCATCTATTTTCCCCGTTTGAGGATGTAGGATTTGGTAAGGTCTGATCGTGGTAGCCCAAGTCCTTTGCTCCGATGACGATTCCGCCGTCAGGCTCCCACTAGCTGGCTGGGTAGGTTGATCTCTCGTGGTAGCCCAAGTCATTTGCTCCGATGACGATTCCGCCGCCAGGCTCCCACTAGCTGGCTGGGTAGGTTGATCTCTCGCGGTAGCCCAAGTCCTTTGCTCCGATGACGATTCCGCCGCCAGGCTCCCACTAGCTGGCTGGGTAGGTTGATCTCTCGTGGTAGCCCAAGTCCTTTGCTCCGATGACGATTCCGCCGTCAGGCTCCCACTAGCCGGCTGGGTAGGTTGATCTCTCGTGGTAGCCCAAGTCCTTTGCTCCGATGACGATTCCGCCGTCAGGCTCCGACTAGCTGGCTGGGTAGGTTGATCTCTCGTGGTAGCCCAAGTCCTTTGCTCCGATGACGATTCCGCTGCCAGGCTCCGACTAGCTGGCTGGGTAGGTTGATCTCTCCTGGTAGCCCAAGCCCTTTGCTCCGATGACGATTCCGCCGCCAGGCTCCCACTAGCTGGCTGGGTAGGTTGATCTCTCGTGGTAGCTCAAGTCCTTTGCTCTGATGATGATTCCGCCGCCAGGCTCCCACTAGCTGGCTGGGTAGGTTGATCTCTCGTGGTAGCCTAAGTCCTTTGCTCTGATGACGATTCCGCCGCCGGGCTCCCACTAGCTGGCTGGGTAGGTTGATCTCTCGTGGTAGCTCAAGTCCTTTGCTCCGATGACGATTCCGCCGCCGGGCTCCAACTAGCTGGCTGGGTAGGTTGATCTCTCGTGGTAGCCTAAGTCCTTTGCTCCGATGACGATTCCGCCGCCAGGCTCCCACTAGCTGGCTGAGTAGGTTGATCTCTCGTGGTAGCCTAAGTCCTTTGCTCCGATGACGATTCCGCCGCCAGGCTCCCACTAGCTGGCTGGGTAGGTTGATCTCTCGTGGTAGCCCAAGCCCATTTGCTCCGAGATGGTCCCGCTGCCAGGCTCCCACTAGCTGGCAGGGTCGGTGGTACCTCTCGTGGAGAGGAAGTCCCTTTTCTCCGAGGTGGTCCCGCTGCCAGGCTCCCACTAGCTGGCAGGGTCGGTGGTACCTCTCGTGGAGAGTAAGTCCCTTTGCTCCGAGATGGTCCCACTGCCAGGCTCCCACTAGCTGGCAGGGTCGGTGGTACCTCTCATGGAGAGTAAGTCCCTTAGCTCCGAGGTGGTCCCGCTGCCAGGCTCCCACTAGCTGGCAGGGTCGGTGGTACTTCTCGTGGAGAGTAAGTGTTTGCACCCCGAGGTCGTCTCGTCACCCAGGCTCCCATTAGCTGGCTTGACAGGTTGACCCCTCGGGTATGCTAAGTGTTTTCACCCAGAGGAGGTCTCGCCACCCAGGCTCCCATAGCTGGCATGGCAGGTTGACCCCGAGGGGAAGTTACACTCCGCGAATACGTTGGGTTGGATGTTTCTTTCCGAGCTTGTGCCAATCTCGAAAAGAGCGGGGATTGTGTACAACCCCGTATTCGCGAAGAGTGGGCCCAAAACAAGGTGAGCAAGTTTTTAAGCTTTTTGGGAGTTTTGCACTCCTAGGGGCCAATTTTGGGTGAACATGTAGAACATACTAGTAGGGGGAGGAAATATTTCTCCCCCCAAGGCGCTTTTGGCAAGCCGCCCAGGCCGCCAGGCCGCAAGCCGCCTCAGCCAGGCCGCAAGCCGCCCAGGCCGCCTCAGCCAGGCCGCCAGGCCGCAAGCCGCCTCAGCCAGGCCGCAAGCCGCCCAGGCCGCCTCAGCCAGGCCGCAAGCCGCCCAGGCCGCCGTCTCGCCTAGTAGGCCAGCTCGCAGTCCGCCCCAGCTCGCAGGCCGCCCAGCTCGCAGGCCGCCCAGCTCGCCAGGCCGCAGCTCGCCAGGCCGCAGCTCGCCTTGCCCCGCCTCAGCCAGGCCGCAAGCCGCCCAGGCCGCAAGCCGCCCAGGCCGCCGTCTCGCCTAGTAGGCCAGCTCGCAGTCCGCCCCAGCTCGCAGGCCGCCCAGCTCGCAGGCCGCCCAGCTCGCAGGCCGCCCAGCTCGCAGGCCGCCCAGCTCGCAGGCCGCCCAGCTCGCAGGCCGCCCAGCTCGCAGGCCGCCCAGCTCGCAGGCCGCCCAGCTCGTAGGCCGCCCAGCTCGCAGGCCGCCCAGCTCGCAGGCCGCCCAGCTCGCCCAGCCTTCTTACCCTCGGGGGAGTTACCCCTTTACCCCCCGGCGTGGCGGTTTCCTATTGGCCCGAGGCCTTTTGGCCGTAGGGGTACTTTGGTCATTTCTGGCCCAGGAATTTTGGAAAACTATAAATAGACCCCCTTGGGTGCCTTGGAGAGGATCCCTTTCTTAGTTTTCTCCTCCCTTAGCTTCTTCTTGGTAGAGTTGAGAGAGCTCTTCAAGGCACCCTAGCTCGAGCATTGGCTAGGGAGGGGAAGTGCTCAGGTAGCCTTCCGGGTGTGAGGTGAGACCTCCGCGCTAGAGCCGAGGGTCTATTCCTAGTTTCCCAAGTCTTTGGTCCGTGACATTCCTCCGAGTGTAGTAGGTGTGAGGTCACCCCTCTTTTGGGACCCCGAACTCCACGAGAGACCAAGTTTTTGGTTTCAACAATTATTGATGGGGATGGACCCTCATTTATATAAGAATGAGTGTACACTTAGCCAACCCACTCCCCCCTTGACTAGTCAACCCACTCCCCCCTTGATCTCCATCATAATAGGAGAGATCATAGTGGCCTCCGATTCAACAACTATCGCCGGTCGCCGCCACCCGCTGCCGTCCTCCCGCCGCCGCCCGCTCGCCGCAGGCAACCGCCGCCGCCCGCCGCCGTCAACCACCGCCGCCGATTGCAAGTCGGCCAACGTCTGATCGTTATAAAATGAAGTGAGACATCCCTTCAGATAGACGCACTAAATTAAAGGGGGGATTTGGCTGGAATAGAGGAGGATTATTCATTCTTGGAAAGGAGAAAGAGAGGGACTTTGCTTTGGAGAAAAAGAGGAACTATGGAGAAACCGGATCTTGGAGAAGGGTTGCTTGGACGTGAATTGGAGAGCATTTTTCTGCACTATTTTGAATTCTTATCATCATATGCTGTAAGAACTTTCCTATTTTGTGGTGTTCTTCTGCCATCATGAACTAAAATCTCTGAGTCTTGTATGTTGGTAGTACTTTATCTTGTTGTGTGATGTTATGATTCAACACTCTTTCATGTTTGCTTAAAAACTATTTTTACTGTATCTATGTTTTGTTTTATGAGAAATGTTGGATTATGTTTCTTCTTCTAAATTGTGTGGCGAGATTCGAGAGAGGAGTTACGCTAGTCTAGAGTTGAACACTTCATTCTACGCGGCGAGATTTGAGAGAGGAGTCGCATGAATCTTCAACCAAGTTCCATTTTTATACTACTCTGCGAGATTCGAGAGAGGAGTGACATAAATGTAATATAGATCTCAGTATAATATAACAGAGAGAAAGAGATTTCTTCTACAGATTAGCAACACTGATTTGTGCATTTTATGTATGTTTTTTCTTACCTAAGTTAGAGATAACTAAGGGGATTAGGGTAAACAGATTTCTGAGATTGAGAGATAGAGATTTCCACTTTCAAATTGTTGCGAAGTAGCAATCAAGTGAAGCATAAAGAATTCATTTAAAACTCAACGCAATAGGCTTGGGAAACCAATTTACAAGACCATCTCGCTTTATTGATTCAAATAACTTTCCGTTCCGTTAGAGTTACGTAATCGTATTAGTGCCACGAACTTCATATATTATCTAGTATTCGCTATAATTAATCTACTTGAATTTAAAGAAAAAGTCAAACTAGTATTTGCAAGCATTAAATTAGTTATTTCCCGAGGGAACGATCTCTACTCACTTTGTATTACTTGAAACGGCACGTACACTTGCGTTATTTTATTTGTACGTTACCGGTGTATCACCTATAAATAGGAGTCTCGGGCTCGTCATACATAACAGGAACAGTGAGAACGCAGCTCGTTTTTTGAACTTTCGGTTAGAATTTGTTAACCGCGTGATTAAGTGAAGTGATGTGCAGAATGTGCGGCTAGCATCAGACGACTAGGCAACTAGTTGGAGGCTCAATGTAGAACAGTTGCGGATATTTATTTGTGGTATACAATAAGTAGCGGTTAGAGCGACTGGAAGTCTTCTTCCTCGGGGTTGGGGATAAGTTCAATAAGGCAGTTCGCCCGGTCTCGGCGGGTAGGCTGTTTCCCAATTCATCAGCATTTGTTCGTGGTTTGCTTCGACGGTCAAGCGACATTGCGCTCAGACGACTAAGAGGTGGCAAACATGTTGTATCCAACAGTTGTTCGGTTGGCGGACTGGCGGCTTCAGTTTAAGGTTTGCGGCTAGGCGGTCTGGGAGTTCTGACCGGCCGGTTTTCTCTTGCTTGTATTTTTGGTTGTTTCCATCGGATACATTGCGAAATCATGTCTCGCAATATTTGTCTCGTGCTGTAAAGAAGATTATTAATTTCAGTGGCTCTTGTTCTTTTACTGCTTCTAGTTACTTGACTTGGTGTGGTTGAGTGTTCCTGCGATCTTTTTCAGCTTCCCAATTTTGTTTACATAAACTACTACCCAACATTCTTCTTTTTCATCATACTTCCATGGATATACCACACTCATATATTGTAATTCTCTAATCTCAAGTGCATCCTAACATGCACTTTGATAACTTCTTAGTTTTCTTAATAGATCGAAAAAATCACAATGAACAATGTACATTTCATTACATTAAATTATTTAAAAGTACTTAATTCTATAGTAAGATCAAATGTCATAAACTATATAATCATCTTGATTAGAAGAAGTTTGAAAGAGAGCACTCTCTTGGCAAACGACCTTGGAATCTTTGTGGATCGTTGCAGTAGTCATAGATGAGATAATACTTCCTCACCCACCTTAAAAGCCTCCTTTGGCTGAATGTCAAACCGCTAAAATTAGGCTTGTTCCACCAATTGTCATTCCCGTCTGACCCACAAAACACAGGGTTCCCCTTCCAAACACAAGCATTGATCTCGTAGTTTCTGAATATAGCTACGAAGGGTCCCTTTGACCAATCAATTTTGTCGAGCCCCCCTCGTGTTGCCCAACTCTCGCCATTCCATAGGCTCAGCTGGAGGGACATTGGCTGCCGCATTGGGAAGGCAACACCTTTGTCTCCATGATTCCTGTACACCCTTATTGGCACCCAATCCACCATAAACCTGTCGATCATATTTACAGCACTATAAATTAACTGCTATCCAATATTGTTACAATGATTAATTTGTTGATGCATAATGAAGCACAGAATTATTTTGGCATACACAATTTGGTGAATGTTCCAAAGAATCGAGTAAGTGTGGAATTCTACAGTTGGATCAAACCAGAGACAAATTCTCTCCTCCCTATTGTCATATCCATCAACATATATGTTTGTTTGCACAATGTATGGTTGCCCCAAAACTTTGCCGAGGAATTCAAAGTCGATCTCATCACGATTTGGTTGATTAGAACTCAGCTGCATTTTGGATGAACTCAGCTGAATTGTTTTTTTATATATATAAAAAAGTTTAGACAATTGATCATCTCACCGACATAATAAGCTACTACTGTGCCGGCTGAATAGCCTGATATCAACTTGATCTGCATATCTATTTGCCCGAACAAGAACATATCTTTGGAAGAGAAAGCGGAACCTTGGATAAATGTTTTAGTTTGTCAGTCAAGATAATTTTAATCAATGCGTTTGGATTTATCATTCAAAAATTAGACCTGATTGTAGATCCAGCTTTAAGGTTCTTGAATGTCTATCAACAGAGGTGTTCACATGACTCGGAGACCATGTAACCAAGAAATCGGTGTCGAAATTTCCGGTGGAGGCAATAGCAGAAAATGAAAAGTCGATAACATTTGAAAGGGTGAGCAACATAATTAGAGCGGATCCGCATCTCGAAGCCATATGGTGATTGTTGGCAAGATGAAACCACGATTTTTCGGGAATAAAGAAGATTGTTTATGAACGATGAACATTTATATTTGAGTGTAAAGTGAATCAATGTGGTATAATTTGAGGGTGAAGAAAGCATATCTTGAGTGAGAAGCAAAGAAGTTTTTGCATTGAATATAGGCATAATATATTTATTATATGCATTGAACAAGGCAGCATGTGAAATTTGTTGGCATGTCAGAAGAATAAAGAAGATGAATTGAAATATGGGCTGCTGTGCGGAGCTCTCTGGTGCTTTGGGCTTTGGTGAGTTTCTGATGAAGACAAGCAGGCCTTTTTGTCTTCTGGGAAAGTGAGAGGGAGCGTGATAATTAATGGGCTTTTGCAAAGAGAGTTGAGATTGAATTCCAGGACAGATCGTGGATCTTGGAGAACTTATTAATCACAAGAGATTAGTGGAAGAGCTGGAATTCGCATTTCCAATTATAGAGGAGGCAGAGAGCATTTCCAGTCATTGGAAGAAGTGATATATTTAAAGCTATTACTGGGAATGTATCGTTGAGGAAGAAGAGGCAATGCGCTGCGATTGAAGCATCAAATTCACCCAAGAAAGAAACAAGACCAAGCCTCGCGCCTGCCCTGCACCAGGGAACCCAAGTGACGAGAAGAGCGGAGCAAATGTGCTAATTAGAAAATAACACAAAGCCAACTACTCTTCATTGTAATACCTTGTAAAAGAAACAATCATGAGGCTTCAAGATTATTTCTATAGGTGTAAGAGATGCCAGAGACCTACCCATCTCAATAAAAATTGTTGGTTTCAACAAAAGGATAAAGAGAAAGAAGAAGTAAATTACAATGAATAAAAAAATAACCCAGTGTTCTACACTTGTTTAAACCATGAGAAGATGGTTGAAGAAACATGATTCCAGGATAATAGATGTTCAAACAGCATATCCAGAGATAAGAAAGCTTTTATCCACCCAGATGAACAAGGGAAATCTGACATTTTTTTAGTAGGAAACATAAAAATAGTTGAAGGAAAATGGATAACATCTATTAAGACAAGGCCTGGACAAATCAGGCACAAAGTTGATGCTCAATATGTCCCAGATCTAGCCCAAAAATCTTCTCAGTACTGGGCAACTTATTCAAAAATGTCATAAACTTGTTACAACAATATTGTATTTTAGAAAAAGATGGAAAGCAAGTTATAACTATCATTAATCAAGCTAGCAAATGACATAGAGATATGAAAATTTAAACTTTAGCAATCTAAAGAAACTACAAACAAAAGAATTAGTGTCAAGGTTACCAAAACATGAAGGACATGAAAGCTTGTGTGAAAGTTGTGTAAAATTTTGTGAAGCGGGAAAAAGTCGCAGGAACATTCAATCAATCAAGCCAAATAAACCAGAAGAAAATAGAAGAATAAGAGCCACAATTGTATTAACAGTCATCTTTACAGTGCGTGGCTAACCGCCCAGTCTGTGAACTGCCTTATTGCCTGCAGAAGATAACCCTGTTTGTAACTTCCGGTTGCCTGACCACAAGGTGGCCTGACCGCCAAAGTCGCCGCAGACAAATGAACTAAAACATACATACCCCGTAATTGCAACTCCTTGTAACGCCCCTAGCCGATACAACGTGAGGATGTCATGGCTCCGCTCTAGGCGACGCTACCGGGCTGCAGCCCAAGCACCCTAACCCCTCTCCCTCCACAGGCGGGTTGTTGGTGGCCACAGCCACCCTTTGATGAGGTAAACTCGATAGTCAAGCCCGCACTACGGGAACTTCCCAGGAGGTCACCCATCCCAGTACTACACCAGCCCGAGCACGCTTAACTATGAAGTTCTTTCAACTCTCATCACCAATTGAGCTGCAGCTCAACGATAATGAGATGTGAAGGAACTTCATAGTTAAGCGTGCTTGGGCGAGAGTAGTACTGGGATGGGTGACCTCCTGGGAAGTCCACGTACAACCCAGCTTAACTGTCGAGTTCGCTCATCAAAGAGAGGCTGTGGCGACCAACAACACGCCTGTGGAGGGAGAGGGGTTGGGGTGCTTGGGCTGCACCCCGGTAGCGTCGCCTAGAGTGGAGCCGTGACGTTGTCACGTTGGATCGGCTAGGGTCGTTACACTCGTAGCCGCTTAACTGCTGAAGGTTACCTAACCGCGAGTTAAAAGAACAGCTTTATTCGAACAACAACTCAGTCCGCTAAAGGCAAACTGTAATATCAAGCTGGTAAACTGTCAAGAAAGAAGACCGCCTAGTCGCCTATCAGCGAACTACTGCTGACCGCCGCCAACTGCTATCAGCTATCTGCACTGTCATCAAAACCAGTCTCCTGGCTGCCAAGTGTTAGCCATACAATCTGCAAAACAACAATAAAACCGGTCACTTAATCTTGTCGCGCAGTTACAAAATCTTAACCACCGAGTTTAACCCAAGCTTCAATTCTTATAGTTGCTGTTATTTATGATGAGACCAGCACCCCTATTTATAGGCGGGCAGACAGATACCGTCACCGTCAAGGGAGATGGAGTAACCGTCATGTTGAAACCGAAAATTCGGTCTCTGTGGAGTTCACCTTTTGGGAAGGGGTGATCGCACACTTACTTCTCCCCCGCGAGCCGAATGACTAAGAAAAAAGAATAGGGAACTGACCCAAGGGCTCGGCGTGGAGGTTTCATCACACACCCGGAAGATCTCAGAGCGCTTCCCCTCCTTAGCCAGATGTCGATCTAAGGATACCTCAGAAAGTGAAGGATGAAGGGGGCACAAGTAGGCATGCCTTCTAAGGTACCCCCTTGGGTTTATTTATAGATTTTTGAAAACGGTTTGCAAATAGTCAATCTTCATTGTTCCAAACAGCTATGTGTGTAACGCCCCTGGGAGGTCACCCATTCCAGTACTACTCTCGTCCAAGCACGCTTAACTACTGAGTTCCTTCACATCTCATCACCAACTGAGCTGCAGCTCAGTTGGTGATGAGATGTGAAGGAACTCCATAGTTAAGTGTGCTTGGGCGAGAGTAGTAATGGGATGGGTGACCTCCTGGGAAGTCCCCGTGTTGTCCGCTTAACGGGATAATTTCACTCATCAAAGGGAGGTTGTGGTCACCAACAACCCGCTTGTGGAGGGAGAGGGGTTGGGGTGCTTGGGCTGAAGCCCGGTAACAGTCTGCCTATGGCCTAGTGATTGAGTCACGAAAGGTGGAAGGGGACGTTACAATGTGCAGTCCAGGTTGGTCTGCCAACAGTTTGACTCCGCTGTTCTGGAAGGCTATGGGCAGACCAACAGGAGCAAAATGGTAAAGAACATCACAGAACTGGGCGAGTGACCCTCTGAAGCCTCAACTCGCCTGGGGCGGCGAGTGCTCGATGGAGCTGGCACTCACCGCCTCTCCCTAGACCTTGGCGAGTACGGGACCGGCTGGCCTTACTCGCCTACCGCCTGCCGAGCTCCCCTAGGGAGAGTGCAAGTCCTCCGGCTCCACTCGCCCCCCCCCCCCCCCCCACACCCCCCAATGATTGCACCCCGCCCGGGCGAGTCAGGGGTTGCCGAGCTCCGACCCCTTGGGTGCTCGCCCGGGACTTGGACTGCCCGATCCGGCCGGTCTAGCTCCTATCGAGCTCACTCGCCGGATACGGGGTTGTACACAATCCCCACTTTTTGCAAGGTTGGAACAAGCTCGGAAAGAATCATCCAACCCCACAGGATTCGGCGAGTGCGGTAGGGGCTAGAGGGAATCTTTGGGTCCTGGGCGACCTTTATCATTCTCTTTGCTCTAGCCTTGCCGAGATGCCCATCCCCAAAGAGGTCCACGAGAGGCTCGCCCGAGCTCGTGAGGTTGCTTCTGCCCGCATCGCCGGCTTGACCGACGTTTCCTTTAAAGTCCCGCCGAGCGGTCCGGCAGAATCTCATCCTACTAAGAGGGCAAAACCATTCCCCAAACGGCTGAACCCATCTTCAATGATTTGAAATCCACCCTGGAGCACGGGGCCAGCTCCTCTACTCTGCCCGCACCTGATAAGAAGGGTAAAGATATCGTCGAGCTTTGCGCCACCCGGACAGCCAACTGGATGACGACAAGGCCTCCACGCCGAGAGTCAAGACCCCCATCGGCGACTCACGGCTTAAAACCACGGAAACTCGCCCGCGAGACCCGTCACCCCCCTTCGGGACCCTGGGGCTGGACTCGTCGAGGCCAAATTCGACAGCTCGCACCCCCTCTAAACAGCAACTTCCTGCCAGAACTGCGGGGGGGGGGGGGGGGGGGGGGGGGGGGGTTGAAGTCATCCCCGTGCCAGGCTTCAACCTCCTTCCAACAAAAACACATCGCCCTGGCCGTGGCAAGAACCTGAGTCTCCCCCCACGCTGCACTTTTTTGGGGGCGCCAAGCTCGCCAGGCAAGTTTTGACTTCTGCCGATTTTGTTGCATGATTTTCCTGGGGTACTCGCCTTTCATACTGATACTTAATTGAATGCCTTTGTAGCTCTTCTCAGTTAGTCTGAGGCTGGCAAATCTTCGGAGTCGACCCGCTACTTGCCCCTCTCTTCTCCAAGCTCGCTAGATTCCTTCCTGGGCTCCGAGGTGGAGAACGGAGAGCTGACGAGGAGGGGGATCGTGATCTTCAAGAAGCTGGTGCGTGGGCTGCGCAAGGTACAGGAGGACATTGAGGCGTTGCAACGCGACTACGTCCGGCTTGCTGACGAGGTGAGGGGCAACACGGCAGGAGAGGCGAGGGGCAACCCGGCAGGCAAGGCAATGTCTCCCTCTCCGCTCTTGGACGAGATCGACGAGAACCTCCAGATCGTCCACAGGAACTTGGGGCGGTTCCGTGAGCTCCACAACTCGCGGTGACCTGTGGGGAAGGAGACACGAGGCTGGGCTAGATAGAAATGGCTCCATTACTGAGCCTACCGGTGCTCGCCTCCGGCTCCCCTCAGCTCGCGCACATTGAACTTTTTCTTTTTTCTTCTTCTACATTTGATTTCTTTGGACAGTATTCGTCCCCTGGTCTGTAATAACTTGGAATATTTTTTAGATTTCATTGTTTGTTATTTGAATAACATATCACCCTTTAGGTTCAGCTCGGCTTGCGATGAGACAAGTCTTAGAAGTCGGCAAGATGGGGTTGGCGAGCTGGGTCAGGAGAGCTGGACTGATCAGTCGGCTCGGACTTGGATTTCTTTTTCTATAAATAGGTCCCCGCACCAACCTTGGTCCACCGCCTTTATTTATTTCGTACTTTCTCTTCTTGTTACCCCTTCTTCTTCACTTCACGCGCTTCCACCCCCCTGCGAGCATGGGTAAGAGAAACCCTGATGTCGATGGTCTCTCCAAGTGTGCTCGGCGTTTTGTCGAGTACTGTTTTTTCAAAGGGAACACAACTGAGGGGGAATTTGCGGAGTTCGTGACTGACTACATGCCCCCTGGCTTTGAGGCGCACCGGCCCAGGGAGCATCAAGCCATCAACACATTCTACCCACGACGAGCTCGCCTTACCCATCTCGCATTTCAAGGTGGGGTTGCGCCTACCCCTCTGTCCGGAAGTCCGCCAGATTCTTACATATTATGGCATGGTACCCGCGCAGCTGAACTAGAACGCCTTCGTCATGATGGTCACGTTCGTGTGCTTCCTCTGTAAAGAGCGGATAGAGTTCAACCTGACCGTATTCAAGAAACTCTTTACCTACAAGGCGACTCCAGATGGCGTCGCCTACTTCAGGGGCTCCTTCATCAAGGTTTGCGAGATCGCGAACAAGCACCACAACTGGATGACCAAGATCGTCTTCATCAAAGGAGATCTCAACAACGTACCCTACTCGCCCCTGCAGAAGGGCGAGGAGGTGTACCCCCCTCCCCGTTGCATCAGGAAATGATGTCGAGCTCCACAGATTTTTCCTCCACAAAGACTTTGAGGTCGCCTTCCTCCGAAGAGGCATCAACTCGCTCCTCCCCGTCCTTCCTAGCGAAGGTATTACCCTCACTTTTCCTTCTTGTCGGGCTCGCTGAATCGATATAGTTTTTTGACCAAGTTTTTTCATGCAGGGGAGCGACTGATTCCCGAGAACCTGCCCTTCGCGGACTCGGGACTCCACCCTAACCCGCTCGCGCGCGATAGGGCGGTCGCAGCTGCTTGCCGAGATAAGCTGGCATCATCTCAGCCCTCATCTAGCAAGAAGCGCCCAGATCTCATAGGCTCCAGCTCGCTTCGCCGTCCCCCACCCCAAAAGAAGTTGAAGACGGTGGTGGTCTCAAGGGTGGGGCAACAACAACAACAACAAAAACGGAAATACATTAGCTCACCCGAGACCACCCCCGACAGGTCGTCGGAGAGCTCGCTGAAGGAGACGTCGGATAAAGGACATGGGGGTGGCGAGTCCTCCGCACCCCTTGCTGCTAAGAAGACTGCAGCCCGCAAGCCGAACCTGCCAAAGTTCCACCCCATCTGCGGCTTCAGGGGAAGGTGGAAGGACTCGGCCAGCGAGCCCATGGTCCAATGGGACGAGCTGGTCCATCGGGTCTCCATCTCCACCCTCCAGCCTTCCTGGACAGACCGCCAACTCTCCACCGGTCATGCATACGTGCTTGGCTTCGGCTCTATGGGCGCGAGGATGCGGAGGCCTACAAGGGCATGACCCTGCGCCAGCTCGGCCATGAGGGCTTGCAAGCCCACATGAGGGCCCTTGAGCTGCACCATATGATGGTCTGTCGCGGCTTCAACCTCAGCCACCTCCTGCAGAAGGCCGGGCAGAAGCGCGACGTCGCCCAGGACAAGGCTGTCAACCTGGAGAGACAACTCGACATCGCCGAGGACCTACTCGCCAAGGCTGTCGACGGGTTGGTGAGTACCGGCTGCTTCTCTCTTCTTTTACTTAGAATTTACTGCCTTTTCTATAATAGGTTTGCTTACTCTTGCTTCACAGGATGCCAAGGCCGCTGGCGAGCTGCGGGCTCACACCACCGAGCTTGAAGAAGAAAATAACCAGTCGCGTGCTCGCGCCGCCGAGCTGGAGGCTTGTGTTGCCGGGCTAGAGGCGGACAACGGGAAGCTGAAGGACCAGATCAAAGGTCTCAACAACGAGATCATCTGCCAGGCGGACGCCTTCCTTCCCCCGGGTAATAGCGACTCCTCCCTTCCGTACAAGAGGTCGAAGATCTTCGACGAGGCCGAGGTCATCGAGCGGCTGCGGATCAACTCGATCGAGTCCACCAAATGCACCCTGCAGATTATGAAGGACATGGGGGTGCTAGTGGAGGGCTGCGAGGAGATCACGACCCGGGACCTTATGTCGAGCCAATTCCTGTCCATGTCGCCCAGTGAGAAGGAGGACAGCTTCGACCTGATTTTTGGGAGGGACTACAAGGATGATCACATATCCGGAGGAGCGGGCGAAGACCGCCAGTCTGGGGGGAGGCGAGAGCTGATCCGCCACCATTTTCTTTTTCCTCTGCAATTCTCTCCCCCCCCCCCAAACCTTTTTGTAACATCGCTGAGGTGAGCTCCCTCTTGTGTAACAGAATTATACTTAATGAAAAATGGATTTTTCTATCTTCTTTTTCTTAAACTCTCTTACTATGATGCACTCGTCTGCGATCTCTCCTCCTGAGGGGACCTCATTAGGATAGAACTTGTCGTTAGAAGTGATGTTAGGATTTGTACCCGTGAGTAGACCTTGAGATCTCGCCAGCCTTAGGCAATCCGAGGGTGGACCACTCTCCATGCTGGGCTCGCCACCACCTAGCTCGCTCGCGAGCTGCCACCTTTCTCGCCAATGTCAAGCTAAAATTGTTAAAAATTTCACAAGTAAAACTGTAGGCAGGTAGAGTTCATTGCTGGAGCTCGCCTTCTTTTTCGAGCTGAGCCTGGGAGTCCCAACTCGCTTGTGAGGATTCTTCACCCCCTATTTTTAGGAAAAAGGTCAAACTTCCCAAGTAACATCTGGAGAGGGTAGGAATCTCCCAAGTGACATCTAGCCATGTCAGCTAGGTGAGTGCTGACAGTGAGATCTGCTCGGGGTCTGGGTCGACTCTCTCGAGTGACATCTAGCCCTGTCAGCTAGGTGAGAGCCTGACAGCGGGATCTGTTCGGAGTCTGGGTAGACTCTCTTGAGTGACATCCAGCCCTGCTGACTAGGTGAGAGCCTGACAACGAGATCTGCTCGGGGTCTGGGTAGACTCACTCGAGTGGCATCCAGCCCTGCCAGCTAGGTGAGAGTCTGGTAGCTGGATATGCTCGGGGTCTGGGTAGAATCTCTCGAGGGACTTCTCAGTCCTGCCAGCTGGGTGAGAGCCTGACAACGGGATCTGCTCGGGGTCTGGGTAGACTCTCTCGAGTGACATCTAGCCCTGCCAGATAGGTGAGAGGCTGGCAGCGGAATCTTCTCTGGGTCTGGGTAGACTCTCTCGAGTGACATCCAGCCCTGCCAGCTAGGTGAGAGCCTGACAGCAGGATCTGCTCGGAGTCTGGGTAAACTTTCTCGAGTGACATCCAGCCCTGCCAGGTAGGTGAGAGCATGACAGTTGGATATGCTTGGGTTCTGGGTAGACTCTCTCGAGTAACATCCGGCCCCGTCAGCTAGGTGAGAGCCTGACAGCGGGATCTGCTCGGGGTCTGCTGAATGAACTCTTCACCCACTCACATGGATCATTACAGTAGAATTGGCACATCAAGAAGCTTTATTAGAAAAAAGACATCACTTACATAGCTTAACGGTAAAAACGCTTCAAGTCATCACCACTACAGGGGAAACTTAGGGTCTCGCCGTCCACATTCCGGTGGCGATACCCTCCTGATTTCAATGTTTCTTTTACAACGTATGGACCCTCCCAATTGGGTTTGAGCTTCCCTACAGCGGCTAATCTTCCCGCTGCGTCCACCTTTTTCAGGACCAAGTCCCCTTCCGCAAACTGTTTGACTCTGACGTGCTTGTGAAAGTACTTACCCATTCTTCTTTTTTACTTCTTCCAGTCAGATGGCGGAGAGATCACGCAGCTCCTCCACCATATCAAGGGAGAGTCGTAGTTCCTCCTCATTTTATGCATGTCATTCTTCTCTACCTCCCTCCGCCTCGACCACCCGGGGCGTCCGGAGCTTGAACTCTACTGTAAGCACTGCCTCGCAGCCATGAGAGAGCTTGAAGGGGGTCTCCCTTGTGACTGTGTTGGGGGTGGTCCTCAGAGCCTAGAGGACTGAGGGAAGCTGCTCCACCCAGCTCCCCTTCAAGTTTTAAACTTTTTTCTTCAGGAGGATCACAATGATCTTGTTTGCCGCCTCCACCTGCCTGTTGCTCCTAGTGTGGTGGACTGAGGCAAACCTGAGGTCAATCCCGAGCTGTCCGCAGAAACTGATGAATTCAGAGCTGGCAAACTGAGGCTCATTGCCCGTGACGATGGCCTGCGGCAACCCATGCCAGCAGATGATCTCCCCCCAAATAAAGTTCCTGATGACCTGGGAGGTCATCTTGGTCTGTGCCTTCACCTTTAACCACTTAGAGAAATAGTTAATCATTATTAATAGGAACCTCCTCTGCCCGCTGGCCTAGGGAAAGGGTCCTACCAAATCCATTCCCCAGAGGGCAAAGGGTCAGGGGCCGTGATACTTCAGAGGTGCTATGCTGGTTGTAGTTGTAGTGGGGCAAACAACTAGCATTTATGGCACTTCTTCATGAATTATGCAGCGTCGTGGCCCAGGGTAGGCCAGAAATACCCTTGCCCTACAATCCTTCCTTCCAGGGTCCGACTCCCTGAGTGATTCCCACACACCCCGGAGTGGACCTCTTCCAAGATTCTCTAGACCTCAATCTCGGCCACGCAACGTGACAACATCCCCGAGAGGGTCTTTCTATACAACTGCCCATCGTGGATGAGATAATATGATGACTTGTACCCCCCCCCCCCACCAGGGGACCATGCTTTGCCAGCTGATCGACATGTTCATTTTCCTCCCTGGGCACGTGTCGGATGGAGAAGATCTGGAACATGTCGATGACCTCCTTCACCTTTGTCGACTATTACTGGAGGGTAGGCTCTCTCGCCTCAAACTCCCCATTGATCTGGGAAGTCACCACCATAGAGTCGGTGAGGACCTCCATGTTAAGCACTCCCAGTTCCTTGGCCAGACGCAGCCCTGCAATCACTGTCTCATACTCGAGGGCTTTCCAAGATCACCCCCACCCCTAAGGAATGATTATCTGAGGCACCATCCACCATCACCTTCCAAGGAATTTGGCTCGTAAGTTATGCCTCCGCCACCTCGACCATGTAATCGGCAAAAAAGTCAGCCATCGCTTGGGCCTTGATCGAGAGGCGGGGGACAAAAGAAACATCAAACTCGCTCAATTCCACCGACCACTTCGCCAACCTTCCTGAATGCTCCACCCCCTCGAAGATGTTACGGAGGGGATGGTCAGTCATCACTCGAATGGAGTGTGCCTGGAAATAGGGTCGGAGCCTCCAAGCCAAGATGACCAGAGCAAAGGCCAGCTTCTCCAAGATGGGATAACATAGCTCTGCCTTCCTTAAGACCCGGCTTACATAGTATATGAGGAGCTGTTTCTTCCCCTCCTCTCGAATCAGGACGGAGCTTAAGGCCACTGCTCCGACCCTAAGATGCAAAGACAGGACCACTCCCTCCTTCGGCCCTTGAAGCAGAGGGCCTGAGTTAACTGCCTCTTCAAGGCCTGGAACGCCTCCTCACATTCCCCAGTCCACTCGAACTTCTTGCCTCCCCTCAATGCTTTGAAGAAGGGAGAGCACTTCTCCCCATCCCGGGAAAGGAACCTGCTCAGCCCTGCCAATTTTCCTGTCAGCCGTTGCACCTCCTTAGTATTCTGAGGCGACCACAACTCCATGATCGCCTTAACTTTGTCTGGATTTGGTTCAACTCCTGCGAGGCTAAGGAGATGGCCCAAGAACTTGTAACACCCCCTATCCGTCGCATAGCATATAGCAGTAGGTCCGGCCGGGGCCCGACGCCATATACCACAGACAGACCGGGTGGTTACGTATGGAAACCATCCAACCAATCTCAACGTCCTACACAGAGCATTCTAGCGGAAGCAGTTTAAATAAGTTGTACACAAGAACCCAGCAACAAGCATGAATGTCCACTAATATGATAATAGGAATGTTATTACAAAATACCCAAAAATCGGCCTTAAGGCCTTACAGAACGTTCCACTTGTTTAATACATGATTTACAAACCTCGGCACGCAGGCCGGTCATACATGAATAAAACAGAAAAACATTTCCACTTGAGCCTTCGAGGGCCAGCTTCGCAAAAAGGGCTTTAGCCCGCTACTGACCGCTTGGTCCAGCTGCACCTCCAAGTAACACACCACCGCACGGTGGCAAACAAGGCAACGGTCAGCAATGCTGACCAAATTATAACGATCCCGCCCCCAACTCGGGGCGGCGATGCTCCTTCCCTGCATTTTATTAGCACAAGCGAGCAATGCATATAACCATAGCCATTTCAACACAGACATTGGCTCGTACGGCCACACGTCCCGTGCACTCAGGGCACATTCTCGGTGAACCGGTCGATGTTACGTCAATTAAAGCCATTAACATTCCGGACTCACCACCGCCACTTAGACGGCCATTCCTATGAGCAATTCGTCTTCCTGGTATTGGTCACGTCAATTTAAGCCATTGACCACCGAAGACCCCCATCTATGCCAACGGCGAGTGCCATGTAACTTTAGGTCTCTCTAACCCGAACGACATAGAGCGGGTACGGTTCCATCTAACCCGTGCTCACATCGCAACGACAATTTAAGCCATATGCGCGGGTCAAACTTTCACCGAATCCCATTCTACCGCAAATCACATAACCCCGTTATGTTCAAGTTGGCTCTCAGGCCACCAAGTTGGCAAGATCTCGTATCCGCCCAGTTTTCCGGGTGCACCTTTGGGTTAGTCCCCAAGGCTCCCTGCTGCAATCTACCGCGTAGAAAACCCGAAAAACACCCAATAGCACGGAGTCTTCTCCGGCCTTATGCAATGCAACATCACCGATCCGAACTAACATGTCCGGGTAGGCTTCAACCAAAATGCCTATGTCCGTTCTCGCATACGGACTCTAAACAACGGGGACTTCACATATCTACCCGAAGGAACGCCTCCAACTCTCCGCAAACTCGCGAGAGCGGGCTTCCTATGCAAAGAAAGAGAGCGACTCATGCTCAAGATGAGGATCGTTACCCTTGCGGTCCTCTTTGGCGCCATCGAAAAGTAATCGGATGGAAATGACCGCACTAGCGTTGCCTCCGTGGATCCGGAGTCGGCTTGCGATTCGGAGCTCCGAAGCTCCTCCAATGGCGGATCTAGCTCTTCTTCTTCTTGCCTTAGCTCTCCTTTCTTCAAGGATTTAGAAAGAGGATAAGTGGAAAAAGTGAGGGTCCAGCCGTTGGATCTTCAATCAAGGAAACGAACGGCTTTGATTCGGGGCTGAAATGCCCAATCTGGACCGAACACGGCCTGGCACACGCCCGTGTCCAGGGCCGTGTGCCGCATTCGCCGTCAAAATCGAATCTCCTGGACACGCACACGGGTATCGAACACGCCCGTGTTCGAGCTGACACGCCCGTGTTCCAGCTGACACGGCCGTGTAGCCGGCCGTGTACCCCATGATTTTCTCCCGTTTCCAACCCGAGCACTGCACGGGTTCGAGGACACGCCCGTGTCCTTGCCCGTGTCACTTTGACACGCCTGGGCCCCCAGGCCGTGTACACGGGACATTTCGTCGAGTGGAGATCGACGACTCGATGACACGGCCTTGGATACGCCCGTGTCCTAGGTCGTGTGCCTTGACTCGACGATCGTCGAGTGAATCTCGACGATTTCACCTTGACGATCGTCGACACGGGTCGACACGCCCTGCGACACGCCCGTGTCTCAGGCCGTGTGCCCATGCTCGACGAATCGTCGAGTATAACTCGACGATTTCACGGCTAAGTGTCGACACGGGTCGACACGCCCTGCGACACGCCCGTGTCGCAGGCCGTGTGCCCATTCTCGACGAATCGTCGAGAATAACTCGACGACTTCGCGGCTAAGTGTCGACACACGCTTGACACGCCCTGGGACACGCCCGTGTCGCAGGCCGCGTGCCTTCAGCCAGAAACCAAAACTGGCTCAAAACGTCCCCATTTGCTCCTTTGAGTTTCGGGGCGTTACAACTCTCCCCCTCTTAAAAGAATTTCGCCCACGAAATTACATAAAGGAAAGATATACAAAAACAACATTTGTACCTGAGCGGAACAACTCCGGATACTCGTCAAGCATAGTCTGCTCTCGCTCCCAAGAGAGCTCCTCACGACCGCAATTGTCCCACCGGACTTTGACCATCCTGATCTCTTTATTGCGTAACCGCTTGACCTCTGAGTCCTCAATCCGCACGGGCTTGACCCTTGTCGTTAGCCCACTTCCCACCGGCACTTGATCGACCGCGATCACTTGCGTAGGCTCTTGCACCGCCTTCCGAAGCACCGAAATGTGGAATACATCGTGTAAACCACTTAGCTCCACTGAAAGCTTCAACCTATAGGCCGCTTCTCCTACTTGCTCCAGAACCTCGAACGGTCCAAGGTACCTCGGGCTTAGCTTTTTCAATCGTCGCACCCGCGAGACACCCTTGAACGGCTTGATCTTTAGGTACACATAATCACCCACAGCGAACTCCACGTTCCTGTGCTTGGCATTATATTATTTTGCTTGCCGGTCCTGAGCGATGAGTAACCTCTCCCGAATGGTTCTCACCAAAGAAGTAGCATCATCCACTTCCGATCGCTTATACAACTTCGACTCGCCCGTTTCTAACCAAGACAACGGCGTGCGACATCTTCTACCATATAGGGCCTCGAAAGGCGTCATCTGAATACTTGCTTGGTAGCTGTTGTTGTATGCGAACTCCACCAAATAAAGGTGGTCCTCTCATTGCTTTCCAAAGTCCAAGACACACATGCGAAGCATGTCTTCCATGGTTCTATTGACCCTCTCGGTCTGCCCATCCGTTTGCGGGTGGAAGGCTGTGCTAAACTTCAGCTTTGTTCCCAACATTTGCTGCACCAGCCTCCAATCATTGGACGTGAACCGCCCATCACGGTCACTCACGATGCTGCGGGGCACACCATGAAGCCGTACTATATTATCCACATAAAGCTTTGCCAGCTTCTCCACCGGATCGTCCTTCCTATGCGGAATAAAATGCGACACCTTCGTTAATCGATCCACGACCACCCAGATGGCGTCGTTCCCCTTTTGCGACCTTGGCAAACCGTGCACAAAGTCCATAGAGATGTCGTCAAATTTCCACTCCGGAATAGGCAAGGACTTAAGAAATCCTCCCGGCTTTTGGCACTCCGCCTTTACTAAGGCGCAGGTTTGGCACTTCGCTACGTATAGCGCCACATCCTTTTTCAAACCCGGCCACCAAAATAGCTTCTTGACGCCGCGGTACATCTTCGTGCTCCCCGGTGAATCGAGTACTTGGTATGGTGTGCCTCATACAATAACTCCACCCGTAAATTACCCACGCTTGGGACGCACAGACGACCGTCTCTCCACAGCAATCCGTCCTCCACGACGAATTGGGAATTTGACCCATCCAGAGCATCTATCATGAACTGCTTCATATGAGCATCCATATCCAAATCCTGCCGAATCCGATCAGCCAGGTCATATTGGACTTCAGTCCAATTCAACACTGCTTCAGCACTAGATTGTCTATCCACACAAACAATCTCCAACGCCTCCAGCTCCTGCACCAACCGCTCATCATGCACTGATAGCCAATTCGCTTGAGCTGGGGCTCGGCGACTCAACGCGTCCGCAACCGCATTCCCTTTGCCAGGCAAGTAGTGGATCTTGAATGTATAGTCCCCCAGGAACTCCATCCACCTACGCTGCCGCATATTCAGATCTTTCTGATCAATCAAATACTTTAGGCTCTTGTGATCGGTGTAGATGTCAATCTTCACACCGTACAAATAGTGTCTCCACAGCTTCAAGGCAAAAATCACGGCCGCTAACTCCAAGTCATGGACCGGATAATTCCTCTCGTGCACTTTTAGCTGTCTCGAGCCATAAGCTATCACGCTGCCGTGCTGCAATAGCACGCAACCCAAACCGCTGCCTGAAGCGTCGCTATATATCTCATAGCCTTCGGTCCCCACCGGCGAACTCAGCACAGGCGCCGTGGTCAACCGACACTTCAATTCCTCAAAAGCTCGCGCGCACTCCGGCGTCCAAACGAACTTATGCTCCTTCCTCGTCAAAGTAGTGAGAGGTAGCGCTATCCGCGAGAAGTTCTCTACGAAGCGCCTATAATAGCCGGCAAGCCCCAAAAAGCTCCGGACTTCTGCTACCGTAGCAAGCTCAGGCCACTCCCGTATCGCAACAATCTTCGCCGGATCCACAGCAATACCCTCTCCACTCACTATATGCCCGAGGAACGCCACTGAGGATAGCCAAAACTCGCACTTCGAGAACTTGGCATACAACTGGTTTCTCCTTAGCGTCTCCAACACCAAATGAAGATGCTTGAAGTGATCTTCCTCACTTTGCGAGTACACCAAAATATCGTCGATGAAGACGATCACGAAATGGTCCAAGTACTCCCTGAACGTCTTGTTCATCAAATCCATGAATACTGACGGCGCATTAGTCAGCCCAAACGGCATGACCGTAAACTCATAATGCCCGTATCTCGTACTAAACGCTGTCTTCGGGATATCACTCTCCCTTATCCGCAGCTGATAGTACCCAGACTTGAGATCTAACTTCGAGTACACCGTCGACCCGACTAACTGATCAAAGAGATCATCAATCCTAGGGATCGGGTACTTATTCTTCTCAGTCAGCTTGTTTAGCTCCCGATAATCAATACATAATCTCAAGCTTCCGTCCTTCTTCTTAACAAAGAGGACCGGTGCGCTCCAAGGCGAAGAACTCGGGCGCACATACCCTTGCTCCAACAACTCTTGCAGTTGAACTTTCAGTTCCGCCATTTTCTTAGGCGCTAGCCGATACAGAGATCGTGACACAGGCTTTGCACCTGGCACTAGCTCGATCGTAAAATCTATCTCCCGTTGAGGCGGGGCTCCAGGAAGATCTGCGGGGAACACATCAGGGTATTCCGATACCACTGAAATACAATCCAAAGCGGGCTTCGACTTTGCAACCTCCACTAGTGTAAAGAACAGTTCTGCTCCAGCACGAACTGCCTTCACCACCTGAAGAGCAGACATCAACGTCTTGCTCGACCCCTTTAAGCCCGTAAAAGTCGTCTCACGACTTGCTCCCAGCTTGACTTCCTTGCTACCGCAATCTATATGGGCCTGCTGCTCCTAGAGCCAGTCCATGCCAAATATGACGTCGAACTCCACTAACGGAAGTAAAGACGCTCGCAGGTCGAACTCCTGCTCCCCAATACGAATCTTAACATCGCAGATCCTAACCGCTCGCATCAAACACCCATTGGGCAACAACACATCCAACTTATCCTTTGCCATCAAAGAAGGGACTCCGATGCGTGATATAAATCCTTCGGACAAGAAGGAGTGTGAAGCTCCCGTATCAAAGAGTGCTCGTGCCGGATTTTCACAAATCAAAACAAATCCTAAACAAGCAGTGGTAAGGTAACATATACATAACAAGTATTTAAAGAAATTAACTTGCTATAAATTAAACCGTACCTGTCACCACATCAGGCTTGTTTAATGGCCTCCTGTTGGCCAAGATTGTAGACCCTTGGTTGGGCCGGAGCATAGTGGGAAGCGGTCGACTCCACCGCCTTACCCTTCTCTTCATAAGTAGCTCCTGGCCTCCTCTCGGACTTAGGACGTCCGCTCCAACAATCACGGGCGAAATGCCCTGTCTTTCCACATGTAAAGCACGCACCCGGGGTCCGACCCGTAGTCGCCCCAGAAGCGCCAGAAGGAGCTGGACCCGAAGTCCTATACTTCTTGAAAGCCCTCCGATAGCCGGACTTTGAAGTAGTCGGCACTCTGAACTCAGATTTCTTTTCACTCAAGCTTTTCTTCGCTTGCACGCTCTTCATGTCCTTCTCCAAGGACCGGGCAGTATTGACCAAGGTTAAGAAACCCTGCGTCATTGGCCCCGACAGTAATAGTCTCAGCTCATCCCTCAAGCTTTCATAAAAACGATTAGTCTTGCGCTCCTCATCCATGATGGTGGAGCTAGCATAACGACTCAACCGCGTAAACTCGTGGAGATATTCATCCACGCTCCTCTCACCCTGCACCAACTTCAGGAACTCATTCTCCATTGAGATCCTCTGAGTAGAAGGGAGGTATCTTGCTAAGAACAATCCCGAGAACTCTTCCATCGGAACGTCTATCAGTTGTCTACCTCTCAGATGATGCAGCTTCAATCCTTCCCACCACATCCTCACTTCACCGTCCAGCAGGAACGTAGCAATGGTGGTCATCTGCCACTCCTCCGTCTCCGTCGCTGTCATGACTCTCTTCACCCTAGAGAGCCAGTCTTCAGCCTGAGATGGGGTTCCCAACCCCGAGAATAATGGAGGGTTAAAGCTCATTACATGCTTCAACTGCCTCTCAGTTGCCCTCCTTGGCACTATTGGTTCCACAATCACTTGCTCCACCCTCCTCGGCTCCGCCTCTTGAAGAGGTACTTGCTCCATCACAGGAGCGGGCTGCTGCGCTTGCCTCCCAGGCTGCGCATTTATCACGGCCAACACCGCTTCAGCCACTAAACGTATATTCTCAGCCGATAGAGGTGTTGCAGGAGCGACCTCCGGTGCACTGCTAGCCTCAGAAACTCGGCGTTCTGATGGCCCAACACCACTTCGGGTCACCTATAGTGGTACAAAACACCGTTAAGCGACCAAATAAATTGCAAACAGTAATTATAGGAACACGCAGGTTCCTCAAACATGAGTATTTTCATTCCTAAGTGGACATTCATGGGTTCTTTTACCGTTATAACGATGACGCACACAATGTGCTCACCACCCCTTAAAAAGAATTCGCCCACGAATTCACTTTAAGCCCGACCAAAACCAGTAGTCTGATACCAAATTGTAACACCCCATATCCGTCGCATAGCATATAGCAGTAGGTCTGGCCGGGGCCCGACGCCATATACCACAGACAGACCGGGTGGTTACGTATGGAAACCATCCAACCAATCTCAACGTCCTACACAGAGCATTCTAGCGGAAGCAGTTTAAATAAGTTGTACACAAGAACCCAGCAACAAGCATGAATGTCCACTAATATGATAATAGGAATGTTATTACAAAATACCCAAAAATCGGCCTTAAGGCCTTACAGAACGTTCCACTTGTTTAATACATGATTTACAAACCTCGGCACGCAGGCCGGTCATACATGAATAAAACAGAAAAACATTTCCACTTGAGCCTTCGAGGGCCAGCTTCGCAAAAAGGGCTTTAGCCCGCTACTGACCGCTTGGTCCAGCTGCACCTGCAAGTAACACACCACCGCACGGTGGCAAACAAGGCAACGGTCAGCAATGCTGACCAAATTATAACGATCCCGCCCCCAACTCGGGGCGGCGATGCTCCTTCCCTGCATTTCATTAGCACAAGCGAGCAATGCATATAACCATAGCCATTTCAACACAGACGTTGGCTCGTACGGCCACACGTCCCGTGCACTCAGGGCACATTCTCGGTGAACCGGTCGATGTTACGTCAATTAAAGCCATTAACATTCCGGACTCACCACCGCCACTTAGACGGCCATTCCTATGAGCAATTCGTCTTCCTGGTATTGGTCACGTCAATTTAAGCCATTGACCACCGAAGACCCCCATCTATGCCAACGGCGAGTGCCATGTAACTTTAGGTCTCTCTAACCCGAACGACATAGAGCGGGTACGGTTCCATCTAACCCGTGCTCACATCGCAACGACAATTTAAGCCATATGCGCGGGTCAAACTTTCACTGAATCCCATTCTACCGCAAATCACATAACCCCGTTATGTTCAAGTTAGCTCTCAAGCCACCAAGTTGGCAAGATCTCGTATCCGCCCAGTTTTCCGAGTGCACCTTTGGGTTAGTCCCCAAGGCTCCCTGCTGCAATCTACCGCGTAGAAAACCCGAAAAACACCCAATAGCACGGAGTCTTCTCCGGCCTTATGCAATGCAACATCACCGATCCGAACTAACATGTCCGGGTAGGCTTCAACCAAAATGCCTATGTCCGTTCTCGCATACGGACTCTAAACAACGGGGACTTCACATATCTACCCGAAGGAACGCCTCCAACTCTCCGCAAACTCGCGAGAGCGGGCTTCCTATGCAAAGAAAGAGAGCGACTCATGCTCAAGATGATGATCGTTACCCTTGCGGTCCTCTTTGGCGCCATCGAAAAGTAATCGGATGGAAATGACCGCACTAGCGTTGCCTCCGTGGATCCGGAGTCGGCTTGCGATTCGGAGCTCCGAAGCTCCTCCAATGGCGGATCTAGCTCTTCTTCTTCTTGCCTTAGCTCTCCTTTCTCCAAGGATTTAGAAAGAGGATAAGTGGAAAAAGTGAGGGTTTTCTAAGTCAAAACCCGGGTATATCCCTTCAGGAACAACCCCCAGCCGTTGGATCTTCAATCAAGGAAACGAACGGCTTTGATTCGGGGCTGAAATGCCCAATCTGGACCGAACACGGCCTGGCACACGCCCGTGTCCAGGGCCGTGTGCCGCATTCGCCGTCAAAATCGAATCTCCTGGACACGCACACGGGTATCGAACACGCCCGTGTTCGAGCTGACACGCCCGTGTTCCAGCTGACACGGCCGTGTAGCCGGCCGTGTACCCCATGATTTTCTCCCGTTTCCAACCCGAGCACTGCACGGGTTCAAGGACACGCCCGTGTCCTTGCCCGTGTCACTTTGACACGCCTGGGCCCCCAGGCCGTGTACACGGGACATTTCGTCGAGTGGAGATCGACGACTCGATGACACGGCCTTGGACACGCCCGTGTCCTAGGCCGTGTGCCTTGACTCGACGATCGTCGAGTGAATCTCGACGATTTCACCTTGACGATCGTCGACACGGGTCGACACGCCCTGCGACACGCCCGTGTCGCAGGCCGTGTGCCCATGCTCGACGAATCGTCGAGTATAACTCGACGATTTCACGGCTAAGTGTCGACACGGGTCGACACGCCCTGCGACACGCCCGTGTCGCAGGCCGTGTGCCCATTCTCGACGAATCGTCGAGAATAACTCGACGACTTCGCGGCTAAGTGTCGACACACGCTTGACACGCCCTGGGACACGCCCGTGTCGCAGGCCGTGTGCCTTCAGCCAGAAACCAAAACTGGCCCAAAACGTCCCCCTTTGCTCCTTTGAGTTTCGGGGCGTTACAGAACTTTCCCCTGCTGTCCCCAAAAACGCACTTCAATGTGTCCAGCCGTATTTTGTAATGGCGCAAGATGGTGAAGGTTTCCTCCAGGTCCTAGAGGTGAGAGTCCACGTCTCAACTCTTGATCATAAGATCATCTACATGCACCTCCAGGTTCCTTCCCTTTTGTTCTCGGAGGACCCTGTCCATCATCTTTGGTACATCGCCCCTGCATTCTTCAGCCCAAATGACATCATTTTGTAGCAGTAGCACCCATCCCCTGTGATGAATGAGACATCTTTTATGTCGGGGGGTGTATCCTGATTTGGTGGTAACCTGAAAATGCATCTAAAAAACTTATTACAGGAAAACCGACAGTTGAGTCAACCAGCCCGTCGATCCGAGGTAAAGGATAACAGTCCTTAGGGCATGATTTATTAAGTAAAGAAAAATCCACACACATACACCACCGGCCGTCCCTTTTTTTACCATTACTACATAGGAGACCTAGTCGGGGTATTGTATTTCGGATACAAAACCAGCCCTCAGGAGCTTGGACACCTCCTCCCTGATAGGCCAGGCTAGCTTATCCACGGTGGACCTCTTCTTCTGCTAGACGGGGCGAGCTTCCGGTTCTAGGTTGAGCTGGTGGCAGGCAATGTCTGCATCGATCCCTGGCATCTCCGCTGCGCTCCAGGCGAAGATGTCCACGTTCTTCTGGATGCATGTC
Source organism: Platanthera guangdongensis (assembly GCA_039583875.1). Classification (NCBI taxonomy): domain Eukaryota; kingdom Viridiplantae; phylum Streptophyta; class Magnoliopsida; order Asparagales; family Orchidaceae; genus Platanthera; species Platanthera guangdongensis. The sequence goes on from CM077164.1 coordinate 1,190,068, forward strand.
AGCATCCTCTCCTGGTCCACCGGGGTCAACCCCCTGCTGATTCGCACCTTCTCCACCCTGCCTCCCAGACTCTCCAGCCTCCAAGCAGGACTGCTCTCCCCACTCTCCAACGTCCACCTCCCTGGTACAAGAACCTCCTCGATTTCCACCACTTCCTCCACAGCCATCTCCTCGGCCAACTCCTGGACACTTCCTGCCACCTCCTCCCGGGTGCAGCTCTCCACCACCTCCATTTCCTTTCCACCGACCTCCTGCTCCGCCTACTCCATCCTCCGCTCAATCTCCTAGACCCCCTCCTGCCAAGAGATGACGAGGGGACGCAGCAGAAGGCGCTGATGAGAGGTCACCCGAAGATAGCGTTGTAGCTGCTGGGGGTGTGCATGATGACAAACCTACAATTACGGGACTACCCCCCTAGAGTGACATGGAGGCCCACTCCTCTTTCCACCTCCTTCCTCTCCCCGAAAAATTCGAACAGAGGCCCATCCGAGGCCAGCACCCTCTTCGCTTCTACTTTCATCTCTTCGAATGCCTTCCTGAAAATGATATTGACGGAGCTCCCATTATCGATGAGGATGCGGGAGACGGTGAAGTTTTTGATGGCTGTCTGGATGACCAGCGCATCGCAAAAGGGATTCTTATGATCTGGCATATCCTTCCTCAAAAAGGTGATCTTCTCCTCTTGGGGCGGGGTCTGGGATGTGGAGCCAAAGCTCCTTTGATACATGGTATGGAGGCTCGCGTTTCGGGAAGCCTCAATCCCCCCCTCATGGATCACTCTGATCCCTCCCCGGGTTCTAACGTTCGTCCGGTCTTCGCACCTATCCTCCTCTGTCCGAGGCAGGAGATCCTCGATCCGCACTTCCTGGCAACCTTTTTGCTACTGTTGCTCCATGTTTCCTCTCATCTCGAGAAACTCTGGGCATGTAGTTGTGGCGTGCCCCTCCTCCTGATGGAAGTCACAATAGGGTAACTGAACTGGGAAATAGTCAACCTGTTGAGACCGGGCAAACCGACTTATTGAACGATCCGCAAACTCCGAGAAAGAAGACTTCTAGTTGCACAATTTGCAACATGTTAATAAACCGCAAACTGCCATCCGCAAACTGAACCTCACTGAGCCCCCACCGACAAAAAGCGAGTACTAGTTGCCTAGTCGCTCAGTGCTAGCCGCACAACATGAACAACACAAGTCAAATTCACTTAGTCGTGCGATTAACAAAGTCTAACTACAAGTTCAAGAAGCGACCTAAGTTCTCACTATTCCCATTAAAAATGACGGGCTGGGAACCATAGTTTATAGACGATCAGGAGAGTGCGGTCACCGCCCATAAGTGATAGAATGACCCCCGACAAACTGCGACTAGCAACAACAGACTGCAAGTTGAGTTGCGAATAAACATGGCGACTTGAGAAACAAGCCGCGCACCCTGAGCTGACACCGCGACTTAGTCAACCAACCCGGACTGGACACTTGGACAATTTGTCCAAGTCAACAACACCTGCGTTCTCTGGAAATAGACCGCGCGAATATAAAACCAGCCCACTGCCAAGAACCGGACTACGCACCCCGCGCGAACACGGAAGCTGATGCGGCTTGAACCGCCTTCCAGATACAAACCGAGACCGCACAATCTGCAATTAGCTAAGTCTAACCGCGCAGTTACACTTAGGGGAACCTGCAAGACAGACCGCGAGAAATATACATAGCCAAGAACTGGGTATCCGCCACATCTGTGGACGCGCGGTCTCGGCGGTCTGCTCCATCCTGATTGTCCACTTCTTACTTCTACAATTTCAACATTAGCAACTTGGAGAGGAAATAAAAATCTCTCAACAAAAATGTCAGAGATCTGATTCAAAATGTATTAAAGCAAACCCAACGAAATTCATAGAAAACGAAGAGGAAACAAATCGTGAAGAATGCCGCAGTCATGTTGGGTCCTTGTTCTATCTAGCTCACTAACACAATATCTGATATATATATATAAAATATGCTTGCGTCTGATTACGATAGTCAGATAACCTTTCCTCCCGATTCAAAAAAAAACATGGATTTAAAAGAAAACCTTTACATGATGATGGCCCAATTTTAAATTTTGGGGAAGTGCCCCTTCTTCCCTAAAAGTTCAACCTGCAGGTGAAGATGGACGGACTAGTGTAAGGCTGAGATATTGGAAAAGAAACTGAAAGCCAGGAATCAGGAAGAAAAAGATCGTCATAATGAATGATAACAGAAATAGATGAGAAACTGAGAGCCCCGGCTGTGTGGATGTGATTTCTGTTCTATTTATAGAAGCAATCGTCCCTTCTCTTCCCCTGCTTCCATTGGGGGTCACAAAAGCAGATGCACGGTATTAATTTCCACACTTGTTCTTAATATTTTTCTCACCCGCTGCTCCCTTAATTAACCTCACCTCATTCAATGCTTTTCCTCTCCCCCACCGTCACTGCTATTCTACTTGTTGTTTAACCATGCATGACGGAGCTTCCATGGCTGCTTGCCTTCTCATTCATTCACTTGCACACTAATTAACATCTTCCGGCCGTACCCACCACGTCACCGTCGTCCCTCTCTCCCTCCCCCTCTCTCCCACTGCATTTAACACACAGCAGAAAAAAGTTCAGTGAAGACGAGGGGTGCTCAAAACATTTCCCACCGCATTTATAACACTGATTACCCGCACCTCCGCGCGCATTCAATCACTTCACCGCAGAATTAGATCGATGGCACTTTATTTCTGCGCAGCCAAAGCGCAAAGGCGACGCTTTCATCTCCACCTCCTCGCCCTCCTCCTCCTCCTCAACCCGGCTCTGAAGATCTGCAGCAGACCATTGCTAACAAATCATTACTTGGTGAGTTATTCTACTCTGCTTTTAGTTTCCTCCTAGCTGGTCCTCATAAACACCCGGACATTTGAATGTCATGCGGGACTTGCAGGGTCGTCACGAGGAAGGAGGAGGAGGAAGAGAGGGTATGGTGGTGGGATCAATGAAGATTGGGTCGAGGCCGCCACGATGCGAAGAAATTTGCAGAGCCTGCGGGCGCTGCGAGGCAGTGCAGGTACCAGCAATGCGTCAGCGCAGGGAGAATGCTTCGTTTTCTGATTTGATGTACAGAAAAAGAGACGACGGCTCCAACTACAAGCCTCTGAGCTGGAAGTGCAAGTGCGGAGATTTGATTCTGAATCCATGAAAACTCATAAATATCCTGTCGATAGAAAGCCATGAACGCATTGCAGATGTTATAAAACGTCCATGCTCTCTGTTTTGCTTTTTTGATGTCTGTTCAACTCCACCTCCCGCCTTCTTCTTACCTCAAAATCCATTGTAGTGTGTGTTCCTCATTGACAACGGAGCAGTAGTTGACTAGAACGGTTCTTTTGCAATGGCGTTGGCCGTCCTGAACGCGGCAAACCAGTGTCATCATTTTTTGCGCCAGTGAGTTTGGTCATAAAATTTTGTAAAGAAAATTTGATGAAATCTCTTAGGCTCTTTGGTGAGACTTATTCTCACCGGTCAAACGATTACGACCGCATGCATCAAGATCTTAATCACGGCGACCGCCACTACCACCCCAAACACACACAGAGTGAGCATCCTGCTGATTCAAGCAAACAGCTTTTCGAGATATTAGTCCCGTTGAAGCCCAAGGTTTGTTCTTTTTCTAGGTGTATGCGTGCAGGCAGTATTATACTATTTCAATTTGTTGAAGAGAAATATTCCTGCTGTAAAAAATCATACAAGAATCGCTACATTTTTATTTTTCTAAATCAACGATATTATGACCTCTCGATACCTTTAGCAGATAACTGGCAGAGTTGGACTGCCAACTTCTGCTGGCTAAAAGCATGGCTTAGTTATAATGTTGATGCAGTATTTTTTTTTATGCCAGCAAAAATAAATTCATAAATATAAGAATAAATTATTAATAATTCTGAGTATTTATTACACCATATTCAATAATTCCTTATCTTGTTTATCAAAGTCAATAATCTCTTAAATATTTGTAAATGAGTGTATAGCGGCTCTTATTTTTTTATCATAGTTAATAATCATATACTCTTTACAAATAATTATTTTAAGTCAAAATTATAATTTTTTTATTAATTTTTTAATAATTTGAAGAAAAAAAATTAATATTAAAATTATTTTTTGCTTAATAATTTTACTAGATTATTACAAGAAAAATTAGTTGAACTTTTTTAATAAAATTTAATAAGGAAAATGTGCAACGAGCGTACGTATTGTTGTGCATGAACGCGAGGGGAGGTGATAACAAATCGGGTTTTGAAATGTGCTTAAAGGAGATGGGCATTCAGAAAGATTAGATTCTGTCGCGCGCACGCTCCCTCCTTGGTGCGTTATGCATGCACTCCTGGGTGTTGCGCCTAGGCGCAGCACATGAGGGTGTTGCTCATGCGTGTGGGCTGCGCGTGTGTACAACCTCGGGCTCGTAGAAGCAACTTGAGGAGGAGTGCTGAGTTAGGGGCGAGAGGACTGCAGAGGCGAGTGGGACCATAGGGTCCACTCGCCGGTACTTTAAAGAGACAAAACATCGTGGGCGAGACGGGAGCAGCGGAGCAGGCGAGACGGCCCTCGCGGCGCGTGCTGGCCTTTTGTGGCAAGACGCCTCTCGCGGGGCGGGGGACTCACGAGACGACCAGATAGGCTCGTCCCGCCCATCGTTATTTTCTCACTCGTCATATAAGAAAAATGTGTTTTTACTTTCTTACCCCCAAGAGGGGATTTTACCCTTTTACCCCATGTAATTTTACCCTTTTGCCCTTTGTGGTCTGCGTATAACCCTTTAGAACAGCGGAGTTTGGCTGTTGGCAGACCCAGCCCATGTTATTTTGGTAATTTCAGGTTGATTCAGTTTGGTTATTGACAGGTCAAACTCAGAGGTCTATAAATTGACCGATAAGGTGCCTTGAAGAAGGTTGTTGAACCCTTATATCTTCTTCCTTCAAGACATCTAGCTCAGCACTGGCTAAGGAGAGGAAGAACTCCTAATTCTTCCGGGTAAGAGGTGAGACCTCCAAGCTGAAGCTCACAGTCTGTTTATAATTCCAAGACTCACGTCAAGAGGGGAGTTCAGGAAGAGTAAGTGTGATTTGCAACTTTAGGTCCGAACTCTAGGTGAAGTCGGGTTATCGGCTTCAACATTTTTGGTGTGGCGAGCGTGGATCGCAGCCTACACAAAAGAATCTTGAACTACCTCATGGCGGGAAATCTCGGAGAAGGAGACGGGGACGGGCCCTAGAACCCGGGGGGATTTGTAGAAAGGGAAGAATTCATGGCGTCCATCAAAGACATCATGGACATGTTGTAGGGGATCTCACGGCAGGGCGACTGCTCAACTCCTTTACCTCAGGCGCCCGCTCTCGCGCATCAGGACGAGCTCGTCTCGGCAAGAGTTGGAGAGGATGCGCCCGGGAGGCAACCCAGAAAGGAAGTACTGATAGAAGGAAGCAGGTGAGACTTGGCGGGTAGGGAGTTGTTCCCTAGCCCCACGTGTAACGGCCCTATTGTCCGCCACAATTAACAATATCCTAAACATATGTATTTCATAATATTGTACAGCGGAAAAATGTACATATGCATTTCATAACGAGTAAGTATCATAAATCAATTACATACCAGTACAGAAAGAAAATAAAGCAGTAAATGCTACCTGAGCTCTAATGACGACCGGTCGCTGTCTTTCCGGTTCCTAAAAATTTAGAGAATACAACCGTTAGTCTTGTATAAGACTAAGTGAAAATTTACCTTTTTAATCTGCTGTACAGTAAAAGTTTTCTAATAAAAAAAGTAAGTACGGTTGTCATTTAATAAATTAATATAGCACAGTTCATTTCATCGTGAATCTGTCTTGCAATAGCAATAACTACCATTCGTGTTTCAGTAAGTCTAAAACCAATCATCAATAAGAAACAATGAACGTCTGTTACCGTTAAGCTATACGACAATTTTCTTTACGTTTGCATTTCTTTTTATATAGGCACTATTAAGGGTAATTCAATAAATTCTATATCAGTCTCAGTATTCCGTATTTCAGTCTTTGGGCCCGACCCCTTTGGGGTCATCAGTCTCCAGACCAGTACGTACAACACGCGTTTATGCCTTTCGGCTCGACTGGCCTGGTACTTCAGTACACAACATCAGTATTCTTCATTTTATATTACCCTTAATAGTTCCATATGTCGACACATTATATTATGCATGATGAGTTATTTATGTTTTCATAGCATTTACAACATGTAGAGTGATGGTATAAAGCAGTTTCATGAAATAGTTAAATATTTTGGTAAAGCATACATTAAAAAGAGAAATTCTCACCGTGGCTCGTTCCTTTTCTTTGTCCCGTCTCGAATAGACGTCGCGTCGACTCGGAGATGCCATCCTTCACAATATATGTACATTTATAAGGCAACAATTTCAATTCATGAGGTTGCATCCCACACAGCGACCCAACGCATTCAAGCCCACACAAACACAGTCCAACCAGCCCACAAATGTTGTCCACAACCAGCCAAAACCAGCCCACAAAAACATAGGCCAAACAGCCCATAAAACAGCTCATAACCAGTCCATAAAAACAGTTCAAACAGCCCCTAATACAGTCCAAGCAGCCCACACAAACAGTCCCAAAATCAGCCAGCTAACAAGTGCAAAACAAATTAGGGCACAGCCGGCATATAGAGATTAGAGTTCAGCCCAGCTGCTATCCTAACACAGCAGCCACAAAACAAAATAAACATAGAACCAAACTACCCAGCCGGCCATAAACCAAAACAAACTGACCTAGGGCACATCTCCTCAAGCAGCAGCCCACAAGAGGACAACCGACCATCCACGAAACCAACCAAAAGACGTAAATCCAGCCTCAAGTACAAAAAAAATATGAAAGGAAGCAAATACCGAGTCCAAAGAAACGTGAAAGTACTCCCACCAAAGCCAAGAAAGCTCCAATAGTCCCAAAGTAGGCTAAGGAAGAGGCGATTAGAACATATACACGTAGAAAAGAAGGAAGAAGCAGAGGATTTCACCATACCAGGCGACGGAAAGGAGAAACCACCCAAACCCTAGCTATCGGGTTTCGCCGGCTGCGGAGAGAATGCGCGAATGCCAGCAGGAATCGATATGTTATGAGAAACAAAACCCACCGCTGCAGCCTTATCTGCCAAGCCCGAACCGGCTGCAAAACTGAACCGGTGAACCCAGCCACATATCCAACCCATCCAACCAACAGTGCCAACCAGCCAACCAAACCAGCAAATAGCACCAACCAGCCAACCCAGCTCACCAATATCACCAAATATAACATTACCACATAAAATAAAACCCGCAGCACTAGCAAATCAAGCCCACTTGTTAATTTACAACATATAGATACAACTACATAAGTCCTGCGACATTTTTCTGTGCCGTCCACATTATAAAAACAACAAAACAAAATATAACTAACGTTCCATGCATAACGTAGCATAGCACATGCAAAGGAAGAACTCGCACGACGCCGAATCATAGATCAGGGCGACGCCGATTCATAGCTCATGGCGACGCCGATTCAATATTGCTTACCTCTTTTTTCCTCATCGGGGACGTTACCTGTAATGAATTAATTTTCGTTACGCAGAATCCTAGAAGTAATTAAGTACTACAACATAACAGAATATGACATACCAAGAAGATGTGCGTCACACCACGAGTGTCGCCACGCTAGGAGAAGTCGTCGCGCGGGTGGAGGCGGCGAGATCCGTTGCGAGAGGATCCCCGTTCTGTGATTTGAACCTTTCAGCTCCAGTCCCGGAAGGGTTCGGGGAACCTGAAATGAACTACTATGTGGGAAAGGACGACCGTATCCAGCACCTGCAATGGTTCGAGGATGCGGTCTCCATCAGGCCGATGACGGACGCGTTTAAGTGCCGTCTTTTCGCCATCACCTTGAAAGATAAAGCTAGAGACTGGTTTCATCAACTTCCAACAAGCTCAATCTATGGTTTCGAAGATCTTAGTAGAAGTTTCCAGTTGCGTTTCTCAACCTCAAAGTAGAGGAATCCCGAGTCGATTTTTCTGATCCGGCAGAAGGCGGATGAATCCTTGGCCCATTATGTAGACAGATTCCAGGAAGAGATCTTGGACATTCAGGCAGTGCTAGGATTTGCTCTCCAAATGGCTTTTACTGTTGGAATGCGAGAGGGTTTCTTCAAGATAAGCCTAACTCGGAAGGCGCCACTGTCATTTGAAGGGGTGATGGAGAAGGTAGCGAAGGAGATAGCGATGGAGGCGGCAAACCTGGCATTTGCCAGGAAGCTGGCAAGGCTGACGGAGGTCGAGTAGAGAGAGCCGGGAGGGGATAAGCAGCAAGAAGAAAGAAGGAGGGAGGAGCCAAGGGCGTCAGTGTGTCAGGAGTTGGGTTGGAGGTAGCAAGGAGGCCCTGCCCAAGGGCAAGGAAGAGGTTTTCCCCAGGGGGGAAGGAACTACCAGGAGGACCAGGAAGATTCAACCAGTAAGGGTGGGGATATGGTCCTAGACCACCTCTGCCCTCGCCTCAACAAGCTATGGCCATCAGCCAAGGGAGAGGTAGAGGTAAAGAAAGAGGGAGAGCAGGAGGGGGAGCTGGAAGAAGGAGGAATCCTCAGGAGGCGAGACGGGGAGAGGAGGTAGTGTTGCCATATTATGACTTCCATGAGGAGGATGGTCACAAAATGGATACTTGCCCGGAATTTGTAGAGATGAAGAGAGCTAGGGGAGCAGGGGAACAACAACTACCAGTGCGAATAGTGGAGGTGACTGAGACCGGAGAAGAGGACCGGTGTGTGGACCGAGCAGATGTAGAGATCGAGGTGGGATCAGAGTGATCCATGGGAGAGTGGGGATTGAGGCTGCCCGTAAGGCGAACCTTCATACCATGTATCGTCGTAGCGTAGCCTCAACGTCACAAGCCCCTCCCCCGAACGAGAAAATCACCTTCTCTCGGAAATACATGCCAGACCACGAAGATCCCTTTTGTGATGCCCTAATGATCCGGACCGCCATTGAAAACTTCACGGTGTCGCGGATCCTTGTCGATAATGGGAGTTCGGTGAATGTCATCTTCAAAAAGGCATTCAATGAGATGAGGGTGGAGGCTCAAAGTATGCTGGCAGCGGATAAGCCGTTGTTCGGATTCTCAGGAGAAAGGAAGGAAGTTGAGGGGGCAGTAGGACTCCAGGTGACTCTGGGCGGGGGGGGGGGGGGGGGGGGGGGTTGTCCAGGAAATGTCATTTTTTATAGTGGACGCCCCCAACAGTTACAACGCCATTTTTCGGCGCCCTTTGATTAGTGCCTTTAGGCGTGTCCCATCATCCTTCCACCAATTCCTGAAGCTCAATGTCGGGGGGACCCAGATCAGAGTACGGGGAGATCCAAAGGCAGCTAGGGAGTGCTATGTGACGACAATGAATATAATTTCTTGACAAGGAGAGGTCGAGGATATGGTGAAGATGATGGAACGACGGGAGCAGGAGGTCGAAGAGGAAGAAGTATGGATGGAGAGAGGTATTGTGGCGGAGCCGGAAACGGCAGGAGAGAAGGAAGGAGAGATGGAGATAGAGGAGGAGAAAGGAGAGATGGAGGTAAAAAAGAAGGAAGGAGAGATGGAGGTAGAGGAGGAGAAAGGAGAGATGGAGGTCAAAGAGGAAAGAGAGGCAGGGATGGACAGAGGTATTACGGCGGAGCCGGAAATAGCGGGAGAGAAGGAAGGAGAGATGGAGGTAGAGGAGGAGAAAGGAGAGGTGGAGTCGAATGAGAGAGAGGGAGGGAGGAAAGAGAGAAAAAAATATGGAGGAAGTGGGGGAGTCGTATAGGGTGGAAGCTCGGCTAGAGAAGTCGAGAAGTTCATTGTTGGAAGAAGGAATCCCAACCGAGGAAGAGGTGGAGAAGTTTCTGAGAGAAGCGGTTGTGGTCGTTGCAGAGCGTGAGACAGTAGACTGTGAAGCCAGAGAACATGAGGATATGTTGGGGGAGCAGGAGAAAGAGGAAGAGCCATCGAGGCTGAAGGCGGCAGTGGTGGTGCAGGAGATGGAGATCCTCACCAAGAAAGGGAGGAAAGAGAAGGTAAAAATCAGTGGATAGCTCAGTTCTGAGGATCAGGAGGAGATTTGGGCGTGCATGCAAAAGAACAGTGATATCTTCGTCTGGAGTCCAGCTGACATGTCGGGGGTCAACGCGGACGTGGCATGCCACTGTCTCAACCTCGACCCCAATGCTCGCCCTGTACAACAGAAGAAGAGAGTCATCACCACTAAGATGGTCGGACCCATCAGAGAGGAAGTAAAGAAGCTGCTCAAGACGGGGTTCATATCTGCATGTAAATATCTGGGGCGGGTGAGTAATGTTGTAATGGTGAAGAAGGGAGAGGGGAAATGGAGGATGTGTGTGGATTTTTCTCTCTTAAATAAAGAATTCCCTAAGGATTGTTATCCTCTGCCTCGAATCGACGCGTTGGTTGACTCAGCCATCGGTTTTTCAATAATGAGTTTTCAAGATGCATTTTCAGAGTACCATCAAATACGCATGCACCCCCGGACGTCAAGGAAGTCACCTTTGTCACGGAGGATGGGTGCTTCTGCTTCAACATGATGCCCTTTGGATTAAAGAATGCAGGGGCGACTTATCAAAGAATGATGTATCGAATCTTCCAGAAGCAGAAGAGGCGGAACCTTGAAGTTTATGTGGATGACCTGATGATCAAGAGCAGAGATCTCAGGTCTCACGTCCTGGATCTAGAGGAAACCTTTGGAACCTTAAGGAAATACAAGATGATACTCAACCCCCTAAAATGTGTCTTCGGAGCCAACAAGGGAAAATTCCTAGGGCATCTCCTTACCCCATCCAGAGTAGAACTCGATCCAAATAAGGTAAAGGCAATCCTAGAATTAGAATCCCTGAAGAACGTCAAGGAGGTCCAACATCTCACCGACAAGCTGGCCGAATTAAGCAGGTTTCTCTCCCGGGCTGGGGAGAAATGCTCGCCTTTCTTCTGAACGCTAAGAGGGGGCAAGAAATTCGAATGGACCGCTGAATGTGAAGAGGCTTTTCAAGCTCTAAAAAAACAACTCACCCAGACACCGCTACTTCAAGGGCCAAGAGAAGGGGAGAGTTTGCTTTTGTACCTAGGAGTGGGGGCCGGAGCAGTAAGCTCGGTTCTTGTACGAGAAGAAGGAAAGAGGCAGTTCCTGATCTATTATGTGAGCAGGGTCCTGAAAAAGGCGGAACTCAGATACCCTATCCTCGAAAAGCTGGCATTCGCTCTCATCATATCGGCCAGGAAGCTCGGGTCATACTTCCAGGCCCATTCGATTCAGGTGGTGACAGATCATCCCCTCCGCCGTATCTTAGAAGTGGTGGAGCATTCTGGGAGGTTGGCCAAATGGTCGATATAGCTCAGTGAATTCGACCTTGCTTTTACTCCTCGGCTGGCCATCAAAGCACAAGTGGTAGCGAATTTCCTTGCAGATTATATTGTCGAAGTCGGAGAGGCTGAAACACCTCCTCGAGCTGTATTTGAGATACTATTAGATGAAGCATCTGGAAGAAGTTCTTTTGGAGGGGGCATGATCTTGGTGAGTCTAGAAGGGACCAGAATTGAGTAGGCCCTGAAGATTCACTTCACAATCACTAACAATCAAGCAGGATATGAGGCGATCATCGCGGGACTCGGGCTAGCTCGGGAGCTGGGCTTACAGGACATCAAAGTTTTCACGGACTCTATGGTGGTAGCAGGATAAATCAAAGGAGAATTTGAAGTAAGGGAACCCACCCTACAACTTTATATGATGAAGGTCAAAAACATCATCGGGCAATTCCGAAGCTTTTCAATTCAACACGTCCCGAGGGATGAAAGTGCTCAGTCTAACTGCTCGCCAAATATGGCCCTCGGGCTGGGGGGAATGGTGACGAAACTCTTCAGGCCATCCATAGAAGAAGGAGAATTAATGGAGGTAGATCAGCAAGGCTCTTGGATTGACCCCTTCATCATCTTTTTGACCTCAGGACGTCTTCCCGAGAGGGACCTCGATAAGAAGCAGATCAGGTATAAATCAACATACTACCTGCTGAAGGATGGGACATTGTACCGAAAGATACTATCGGGTTTGTTGGCTCAATGTGTATCTGAGGAAGAGATTCCAAGAGTTCTAGAATAAATTCATTTGGGAGAGTGTGAGAGTTAATCGGGAAGTCAGACCTTGGAAGGGAGAGTGTTGAGGCAAGACTACTTCCGGACTATCCTCAGGAAGGATGCGGAAGAATTCGCGAAGAGATGTAAAAAGTGTCAAGAGTTCGCTCCTCTCCAACTCCTTCCCACCCAAAGATTACGTACAATCACGGCTCCCTGGCCCTTCGCAATATGGGGACTAGATTTGGTGGGTCCTTTTGTCCAAGCTAGCGGCCAAAGGAAATTTTTGTTGGTCATGGTGGATTACTCTTCAAAGTGGCTAGAAGTGAAGGCGTTGGCTAAGGTAACGTTGCAAGTGGTCAGAAATTTCATATGGGGAGAGATCATCTGCAGACATAGGATTCTGTTGGCCATTGTCACTAATAATGGACCACGCGCTAACATAACGCTCTGACGTCAAAATACGTCAAAAAAGAAATTAAATAAATCACTGGAAAAATCGGGGGCGTTACAATAGCCGAGCGGAAAAATAGAACGTTAACAGAGATGTTGAACTCTATGTTGCTCACTGCTGGCATGCCTACTGCCTGTTGGGGAGAAGCAGTTTTAACTGCAAACAACATTCTGAACAAAGTCCCTCATGCTAAGTTAGACGTCACACCCTACGAGCTTTGGTTTAAGAGACCCCCGACATTGACTAAACTTAAGACCTGGGGCTGCATAGCCTATGTCAGGGTCTCTGACCCTAGACGGTCTAAACTGGGACCTAGGACTAACACGTGCGTCTACTTAGGTTGTGCTGAAGATAGTGCTGCAGATAGATTTTTAGACCTGTCTAATAATATAATTATTGAGTCTAGGGATGCTGTGTTCTTTGAGGATAAGTTCCTTAAGGATAAGAACCTGACCATCCTAGGTATGCAAGCAACTATTACTGAGGAAGAACCAGAATCAGTACCGAGCACCTCCTATTCAGTCCCAGTAGACAATAATGTCCTAGAGTCTAGACGGACTTCGATGAGAGAGAGAACTCCCAGAACCTTCGGTAGTGATTTTGTCACTTACCACGTTGAGGCTGATCCATCCACATATAAGGACGCGATGAGATCAAGGGATTCCCTACTCTGGAAAGAGGCCATTGATGAAGAGATGAACTCTTTGCTTCAGAACAACACCTGGACGTTGGTTTATAAGCCAAAAGGGGCTAAGACTATAGGGTGTAAGTGGGTTCTGAAAAAGAAGCTCAATCCTGATGGTAGCGTAGCCAAGTATAAAGCGCGCCTGGTGGCTAAAGGTTTCACACAAGTTAGTGGGGTGGATTACTTTGATGTATATTCACCAGTGTGTCACTTAGCAACCATTAGGATACTACTTGCTATTGCGTCTATTGAGAACTTTATTGTTCATCAAATGGATGTTAAGACTGCGTTTTTGAACGGAGATCTGACCGAAGAGATATACATGAGCCAACCTGAAGGTTTCATAGTACACGGTCATGAAAGTAAGGTCTGTAAGTTGATCAAATCGCTATACGGACTTAAACAAGCACCAAAATTATGGCATGAGAAGTTTGACTATAGTGTAAGGAACATGGGATTTCTGTCCAGTCTCTCGGACAAATGTCTTTACATACGTCATAGATCGAACAACGTCGCTATAATATGCTTGTATGTTGATGATATGCTGATTCTTGGTTCTGATCAATCCGTGGTGGATGACGTTAAGTCAGAACTAATGCAGACGTTTAGCATTAAATACCTAGGTGTAGCTGAGACTATACTAGGCATGCAAGTGAGCTTTGGGAAAAATGACATTTCCCTAAGTCAAAGCCACTACATAAAGTCCTTGTTGGACACGTGGGGATACAGTGAACGTAGAGCAGTGGAGACACCTTACGATTACAATAATCGCTTGAAGCCCAATGATGGAGCTGTGGTTAGACAGTCAGATTATGCTAAACTGATTGGTAGTCTCATGTATGCTATGGTCTGCACAAGACCTGACATAGCCTTTACGGTCGGCATGTTAAGCAGATTCACTAGTAATCCTAGCCAAGACCACTGGGATGCCCTCGATAGGCTGATGCGATACCTAAAGCACACCCAAAAGTATGCTTTATGTTATCATGGTCATCCTCCAGTGTTGGAAGGATATTCTGATGCATCATGGTGCTCAGAATTAAACGACAACAAGTCCACTAGTGGATTTATATTCACACTAGGAGGAGCAGCTGTAGCCTGGAAGTCCAAGAGACAATCATGTATTGCATTGTCTTCTATGGAATCCGAACTCTACGCTCTAGCTTCAGCAGGAGAAGAAGCAGAGTGGATAAGAGATTTGGTGATGGACATTCCACTGTCAAGCCTGAAGTTGAGTTCTGTTGCAGTTTACTACGACAATCAGGCTACTAAAACGATTGCTATGAACACTTTGTTCAATAGCAAAAGAAGGCAACTCAGGATGAAACAAGCCTGGTTGACCTCCCTTACGAGTCAAGGGATTGTGAACCTCGTTGATGTGAGGTCAAAAGATAATGTTGCAGACGCTTTAACAAAGGGCTTAAATAGAGTTCTCACCATTAAAACATCGGGGGAGATGAGATTAAAGTTCATAGAAATATGAAACTTCCTCCTATGTTATGTTTTCATAGTAAGAACCTATAGTCGCAACATTCAAGCATCTAATAACAGACTAAAAACCCCAAATAATTTCTTGATGAAAGCCCAAGATGGTTAGATGCTAGTCATTCCACACCTGATGACTTAACATCTTTCTCGTTGTAAGCTGATTTGAGAATTATTCAACTGGGAATAGAAAGTCGTTGTATGTGTTAATCTAACATTAATGATCATAGCACATTATTCCACATTTGATAATGTTGCAAATAACGGTGTGCCAAATCATATGATGAGGTACATAGTGGTCACTAATGCGCAAGATAACAACGTTTGATTTATTAAAATCAAAACTTGACTGGTCCTAGCTAGACTGGATAGAGATGCTGACAGTGTTACTTCACTACTGCTACAAGTGCTAAGCTCATTTAGGTAGAGCTAGTTTACTTTGATATGTCACTGCATATGTTTATGAATTCATAGAGTCTGACTCATGAAATTCCTTGCAGGTACTGGTGAATATGGAGGAGAGAAAGTGTATTTTGACATAGATGATGATGATCTACTCTCCGAGTAGAATTGTTACACGTTTATCTATAGTCATTTTTTTTGTTTTCCAGACCTTTTATTATTGAGTAACACTTTTATTTGCTGGATATATTATGTTATTGTTTTGAGACTCATGTTTGTGTTTTCTTTAAAAACTGTGCTAACTCTTATGGAAATGTGTAAAGTCGGAAATTTATTTTTGATATTCTCCACTTTCTGCACTCCGAAACGTACACGTTATTTGTCACAAATATAGGAGGAGATTGTTAGTGTATATTTGGACTAATAACAGGTTCGGAGGCTTAACGGGTTAGTTAGGGTACACGGTTAACCCATACCCGTAGTAACTCCTAAGGGTTTTGTCTATTTATACCCGCCTAGGGGCAACGGGTAGGAGATTCCACTTTGATCCCCATCCGGATGCTTCGAACAACACTATCACACACTCCTCACCCCGCCTATAAATAGACCCCCCGACACGTCTACAGTAACTAAGAGAACAGTAAGTTGAGACTTGGTTAAGTGCGGCGGCCTCGGTTTTCTTGTCTGCACGGTTTGATCAGAGTTAACTGGTTGCTGTTTGCAGGTTGCGCGGCTAACACTGTGGAGTCAGGAGTTTGGCTTTGACTTCGGTCAGGATCAGTGAAGTTTGTGGTTACAATCGGCGGTCTCAGCAGGTCGCTTCTGCAGCTTGTCAGTTTTCTCTGCTTCAGCGTTTCCAAGTTCAATAACCTGTCCGCCGGACTCGGGCAGTTAGACGGTCTGTTTTTCAGTTCGGCAGCAGTTAGCGAATAACGGCGTGTCCGCGCGACCTTGCGGTCTCGGCGGACTCTGTGTTCTATTCGGCTTTTAGCAGCAGCAGTTCGGGCGGCTTCGGCGACTTTGGTGGACTGGGCGGTCTCGGCGGTCTCCAGTTCTGTGTGCCCGAATTGATTTGTTACATTCTGTTTTTTCTTATACTGGCGAAATCATGTCTCGCCACGTATACCTCGCCCTGTAAAGAAGTAAATAAATATATGATATGATCTGCTTGTTCCTTCTTCTTGCAATTGGTGTTTGAGCTTGCTTTCCTAGTTCCTCTTGATCAAGGTGTGATCTTGGTAGCTCTGAGAATATTAATTTGGCGTCAGACTATCTTGCTGATCATCTTGAGAAAATTCAACAATGTTCACTTTAAAATTTATCACAATAAGCAAGAGAAATCAATATACAAAAATATTTCTCCAGCTTGATAAAATTATTCTCTAATAAGCGTTATTTAGTTTTGTTATTGTTTTCTTTTAATTTTTCCATTATCAAAAAATTCACTCTAAAACAATTCTTTTGAATTTTAAGAAAAAGTAAAACTAGTACTTGCAAGTGCTAGATTAGTCACTTCTCTGAGTGAATGATTTTTTCTCACTTTATATTAATTGATCCGGCGCGTGTACTTGCGTTAATACGTAAATCTATTTCAGATGTATCACTCACTACGCGCTTAGAAAGCCTCTGCGCTCACTGCACGCCCGTTAGTTAACCTTATTAACTTCTGAGACAACAGGTATCGTTCGTTGCCAACGAAGCCACCAACAGAATTTCCCGAAGCTACCCAAAATGCCCAAACTACCCGAGGGAAAATGATCATCAAAAAATGGCGATCCGTGTTCTACATATTAACAAACATGATTTACTCTTCTTGGGGTTACGGTTGTTACCGCGGCAAAGTTATCGGGCTACTCATGACCAAAGCTATAAAAGAAGACATGAACCCTCATTTGAAGCGTACCATGCCTTAGGCGCCCAAGAGAGCTCCCTTAAAGATCTCCATTGAGACTCTCATTGCCTTTGAAGATTTCCTTCGGGAACGGCATGAAGATCTCTCTTTTCTCAAGAGTCGACCGGAACGTCTCACTTTTTGTCCTCCAAACAGTTAGCTTTTCAAGAGGTGGTCTGTCACCCTTAAACTTTCTTCCTCTACCTCTATCAATGTAACGAGAGGCAGTCTGTCGCCCTCAAATTTTCTCCTTTCATCTGTAGTAAATAAAGATATAGTGCAATTTTACAGACGCCATTACAGCCACATGATTTTTTCCCTTTCCTTGGCTTTACCATGCTAAAAACTCGTCTCTCTAATTTCACTCGACCGGTCGACCCGATCACCGAGTTGACTTGTAACAATTTTATTTCAAATTTGACAGGTAAGACACATAGTAATATTGACCCAACTACTTTCATTTCACTTACGCGGTGATGTCATGGAGTCATGGTAGATACTTTTGAGGGCAATGGCACTGGCAGTGGCCTATGAGTTCCAAATATCCACGTGAGGCCCGCATTTAAAAGCTCGCTTGATATTTTTTTAATTTGAATTTTTTTTAAAAAAAGAATTCTAATAAATTAAAACCATCAGTTATCCATCCGTATATAATTAGCAACTCCCAAATGCCAAATAAAACGCGCCTCTACTTCTTCTCTGCCTCTCCCCCCTCTCTCCGCCCTCATGTTTTCCCCAATTTCTCTACAATTCGAAGATTAGGTTTTGAAGCCTTCTTCCTTCATCACTCTCCTCCGAGACCCCCCCTTCAGGCGAATCCCGTTGCCTACAATCCCTTCAGGAAACAAGAAAGTCATGGATAGCAGCATCGTCTTTCCAGGCGTCAACGGCGGATGCCGCTCTAAAGGTTTCGTCATGTACCTCCTATCCGCCGCCTCCATCGCCATTTCCATCACCTTCTTCCTTCACAGCGAGCCCTCCTCCCAGCGACTCCACTCCAACATCCTCTCCCGCAGCCCTCGAGTCTGGCCCGTGAGTCCCCGTTTCCCTGAAAAGATGTATAAAATTTGATGGGTTCCTCATAATTTCCTAATAACAGCGGCTGGAGATGAACTGGCGGAGCGCGCTTGCAACAATCATAGGCTTCCTCGGTTCAGCCTTCGGGACGGTGGGCGGCGTGGGCGGTGGCGGCATCTTTGTTCCAATGCTCAATCTCATCGTCGGTTTCGACACCAAATCCGCTGCGGCCCTCTCGAAATGTAGGAAGCATCGTTGTTTTCTCCTTTCATGAAAAAAAGGGCACCGTCGTTTCTCACATAAGTGCTATTTTAGGTATGATAATGGGCGCATCGGCGTCTTCAGTTTGGTTTAATCTGCGGGTTTTACACCCTTCGAAGGAGGTGCCGATCATAGATTACGACCTCGCCCTTCTCTTCCAGCCGATGCTGATGCTGGGAATCACAATTGGCGTCGCTCTAAGCGTCGTTTTTCCGTATTGGCTCATCAGCGTTCTCATCGTCATTTTGTTCTTAGGTTTAATAACTGCAACATGAATCCCCCCTACTCCTTTTTCTGCCAATTTTCAAAACAAAAATCCCTATTAAACTTGCTCTCTGCCTGCAATAATGGGCATGTGTGATTCATTCAGGTACTTCGTCAAGGTCTTTCTTCCGAGGAATCCAGATGTGGGAGCAGGAACAATCATGAAGGTTTCCTTTTTAATTAAACTTCCTGCTTTGCTTAAAACTGTGGTAAATGGTTCAAACTCCTCAAATTGGTTTTATAGTGTGCATATCTCCTGTTGCAGATGGAGATGGAGAAGAGGGAGCAGGAGGCAAAAACTCCATCTGAAGAAAACGACGGTGCATGACATGAATAAATAAATACATTTCAAAGCAGCTTTAAGTGTTTATGCTAGACTTCTCCTTCTCTTTCAAATTTTTTAATTATTAATATCCCGTAGTATTATTACTAACAGATGCGCTGTATCTGCCTCTGCTTCCCCCGCCTCATGAGAAGTCAGGAGTTGTAAGTTCTAAGCGAAACAAGAAACCTTCTTCTCTTCTTGTATCTCCAATCGGAATCACATTGATTCAAATAATAATAACAATTTCTCTTTTCTTATCCTAAATTAAAACAGGAGATTATGCTTCTAAACTTACGGTGGAAAGGAATCCTGGTTCTGTTGCTCGTCTGGTTCTCCTTCCTCCTCCTACAACTCTTCAAGGCATTAATTATTCTCGCTCTCTGTCTCTACCAACTCTGTCAAAACTTGTATTTCCAATAAATAAAAAAACATTTATTCTGCAGAATGGCACAAAAGTCTGCAGCCCGCTGTATTGGATCTTCAACTTACTCCAGGTGTGGACTAATTATGTTTAGGCACGGCTATTCGCACCGCAGTTTTGAGAATTTGCACAGCATTTTCTTTTAATTTTGTGTTTTTGAAATACGTCTTATACATATATTTTTAGGAAAAGTGTTCAGCACGAAAGTTGTAGAGCTAGACGAGATCTACAACTTTCGTGTTGAACACTTTTCCTAAATATGCACGTACAAGACATATTGTGAAATACGTCCAGATTTCGCCTTTTTTGCAAATACACTTTTTACATACATTTTTAGGAAAAGTGTTTAACACGAAAGTTGTAGATATCTTCGAGATCTACAACTTTCGTGTCGAACACTTTTCCTAAAAATGCATGTACAAAACGTATTTTCAAAAGACACAAAAAAAAAAATAGAAAAATACTATGCAAATAACCAAAACTGCGATGCGGATAACAGCACCCTTATGTTTTCAGTGAAAATACAGGCTCTTTGCCAGAATTAAACTCAATAGAAAAAAGGTCGACAGTTCCCGGTGGCGCTGAGCGTGTTCGCGTGGGAGGCGGCGAAGCTATGGCGAGAAAGCCGGAGGCGCAGGCAGCGTGGAGACTGTGAGTGCATTTGCGAGGCGTCCATCGAGTGGAGCGCGCCACAGCTCTTTTTCTGCGCTTTTTGTGGTCTGCTCGGCGGCACAGTTGGTGGCCTCCTCGGCTCGGGCGGCGGTTTCATCCTCGGTCCTTTACTCCTCGAGATCGGCGTCGTCCCGCAGGTGATTTGTCCTTCCTCTCCTCTGTCCTCTCTCTATTCTCTTAATATTTTTTTCCTGTGCTAGGAGCGCGTAGCGCAGGAGGAGGTTTGATGCGCTTTTGAAAACTGTGCAATTTTTTCTTATTTTGTTTCTTTAGTTTTTTAGCAACCGTTAGATCAAAAAGTAAACTAACTGGATTTCACCTCCCACATTACCAAACTCGTACGGAATTATTATTCCTACTCTACTCTTCCACGGTGTTTTTGTCCTTTTGTGTCTGATTTATAATGCGTGTGGAATACCTACCGTACACGGCCTCTTTTATATTAAACATCATACATGTGCCAAAAGCTCTGCACATACATCGCCATTCTCATTCTTAAGTTTTTTCAACACAATACTTAAGCCGCTCTTAAACTTTGTTCAACCCAAATTTGTAAAATTTCGAACACAAAAATAATGAGGATAATATTGGCTTCAACCGGATAAAAGTCTATTATAATGCGGGTGGAATACCTACCGTACACGGCCTCTTTTATATTAAACATCATACATGTGCCAAAAGCTCTGCACATACATCGCCATTCTCATTTTAAGTTTTTTCAACACAATACTTAAGCCGCTCTTAAACTTTGTTCAACCCAAATTTGTAAAATTTCGAACACAAAAATAATGAGGAAAAAATTGGCTTCAACCGGATAAAAGTCTATTACAAACACTATCTCTCAACATATACCAACACATACAAACATACGTGTAGACATACAAGAAAAAAAACTTATTACAATCAATCACTGTCTCAAACGCTTCCAAACTCTATCTGTTGCACTCGGATAAAGTTCGTTGCTCACTCCAAAACAGTTTGCTTTAACACAAGCTCGCCAACGCTGAGTGAGAGCTCGTTGCCACTGCAGTTCCCCGCTACTACAGAAATGTCTGAAGGGTTCGCCGCCACGGCAAGAGACTGCTGCTACTAAACTCGCCACCACTTCACAGATCTCGCCGCTGCCACTGCAATAATAGTTGTATACAGTGAGTTCGCTAGTGAGTGCAACAAGAACTCGTTGCTGCCACTGCACACGAACTCGCCATTGCTGCAAAAGCGGCCGACGACTGTGAGTTCGCCGCTGCTGCAAAGGGGAGGCTTCCGATTTCTCACGCAGAACTGCTCGGTGGATTATTCCGTGTATGGCGCTCACGTTGTTCATATATTTATAGGAAACTTAAGCCAATAAGGAGATGTCAGGTGTCCCATATTATTCCGGCAGATATTGAATGGCGCCCACGCTGTTATTCACACAACCTTTGCAAACCTGCTAACACCACACCACTTGGAAAAAAATTGATATCCACACAAACGTTAACAAAATTGTTAACTGCACACCACTATAACAAAAACCTGCTACCTGCACACCACTTTAACAAACTGCTATATGCACACTACCTTAACAGACCATGCACTTTACAAATCTTAACACCCCTTAAAGTGCACACGGACCCGAAGGCCAAGAAGCCCACGTAGACGTTCAAACGGTCTCCTAGACATTGACTTCATGAAAATATCAGCAACATTGTCTTGGCTCGACATATGATCCCCGACAATAGATCCATCCAGGACTTTCTCGCGAATAAAGTGATGATCTATCTCGATGTGCTTCGTTCTTGCATGACACATAAGATTCATGACAAGTTTCAGAGCACTTTTATTGTCACCAAGGATGGCAGTAGCGTTGTTGATGGGTGCAAGAATATCCTCCACAAGTCGACGAAGCCAAATGCATTTTTGAGCTGCCATAGATAGTGCTTTGTATTCGACTTCAGTAGTGAAAATAGATATAAAACTTTGTTTCTTACTACATTATGCCACAACTGCTGATCCGCACATGAGCACATAGCCCGAGGTTGGTCTTTTTAGTCGATATATGCAGGAACCATGAAAGTCACATTTGGATGCACGAAACAGAGTGGGATCCGAAGAATCCTCTCATCATCATGATGAAGCTTAATGTTCAGATTAAGTGGAGTGGTACTAAACTTGTTCTCCTTCATGCCAAATCTTTCCACGATTTTCTTGACATAGCCTTTATGTGACACAAACAAACTTTTCTTCATTTTCTCCACTTTAAGACCAAGGAAATGGTGAAGCTGACTCAAATCCTTCATTTCAAACCGGATGAACAACTCATCCCGAAACATAGCCATTTCTCCATTATCATTCCAAGTTATTATCATATCATCAATGTACAGAATTACTAACACATAGAGCTCCCCCTGGTTCTTTACAAACAGGCTTGAGTCTGACTGAGATGCAATGTAACCACAGAACTGAAGATATTCAGCAATTTTGTTATACCACGCCCGCTGTGCTTGCATCAATACATAAAGGGCTTTCTTCTATTTATATACATGATCTGGATAGCGACTGGAGATATAACCCGGTGGTTGTATCTTGAAGATATCTTTATTAATTTCTCCATACAAAAAAACGTTATTCACATCAAGTTGTCACAACTTTCGCTCTTGACATGCAGCCAATGCAATAACCATGCGAACCGACGTCATCTTAGCCACAAGGCTAAACGTTTCTTCAGAGTCTTCCCCATATTTCTGTGAGAAACCTCGAGCTACTAGGTGAGCCTTGTAGTGCTCTACACTTCCATCAGCCTTTATCTTCACTTTGTCGACCCATTTGCAGGTCATAGGAGTGGTTCCATTGACATTGGACATCAGATCCCAAGTCTCATTACTTTTTAGGGCACTCATCTCCTCATACATGACTTTCACCCACTGCTTTACACCCACGGCTTCATCATAACACAATGGCTCATGCTCATCATGTGGGCCTACAAAGTAACATGAACACATTGTTACTAAATTACCTTCCCTGTAACAAGTCGATGACACAATGGTCCGCTTTGATTTCTAAGAACAGAGGTGCTCTCCAACTCTTCACTTCCTGTCTCTATACTTGCTCCCCCATCACCATTATTTGAAGTGTTGCTCCCCCCTTCTTCTTGACTCCGTCTCCACCGACGTCGAGCTTGAAGACATGGAGCTCCTAGAGACAAAGGTACCTCAACTGATTTTCCTTAAGTTCCTTCTTCAAAATATGCCTATCCTCTGTTCCCTTCCAACATGATGTTGGAACCTCCACCATATGACGTCAACTCATCGAATAGAACATCGCGAGAGATAATGAACCTTCAAGTTTGAGGATCCATACATTTTCAGCTCTTTTTATGCTCATCATAGCCTATAAAGCACTTCATTGCTTTGACTTCAAACCTCGTTCTTCGTGCATCCGGAACATGAACATAGCAAGCTGCTCCAAACACTCGCATATGCTTCACACTCGGCACTCCCCGAAATATGAGTTCGTACGTTGACTTTTGATTCATCGAACTCAGTGACATCCTGTTAATCACATATGACGCACACGACATTCCCTCCGGCCATATGGCTTTCAGAATACCCTTGGCATGCAATCGACATCTACAAGTCTCAGAAATATGTCGAATATTCCATTCGACAACTCTGTTTTGTTGTGGTCTATAAGCACAAGATAATTCTCTCCTGATTACATGCTTCCTATAGAAAGAAAAGAACTCGACGGATGTAAACTCTCCTTCGTTGTCAGTTCTCAACTCTTTGATTTTTTGTCAAAGCGCACCTTCCACGGTCTCTTTGAATTCTAAGAACTTGTCAGACACCTCCGACTTCTCCTTCAAGAAATACACTCACGTGTAGCATGAGAAGTCATCCATGAATAATACCATATATATGTTTCCTGAATAGGTTGATGCAACAGTCGGCCCTATCACATCACTATGAATGCACTCCATGACCTCTTGTTCATTGAGTGAGACACGTCAAATGGAAGATGATGAGACTTTTCATATTGACATCACTCACATACATGTTCATCGTCGAAAGAGAATAGGCTAGGTATGACTAGACTCTTCGCCACCATCGCTCTCAGCTTTTCCATCCCTACTTTCCCTAACCTTTCATGCCAAATTACATCACTATCAGTGACCTTCATCTTGTATACATACGATATTGCAGAAAGAACAAATAAATCACGAGCTCGTCTTCCAGTGTAAGTCACCTCTGCCTTTATCGAATCTAAGTTTTATAAGAACTTGACTTCCTTCGGCCCAGACTACATGTGGCACCCTGCATCAACTGTATTCGTCACTGAAAATAGATTCTGCTTCATGCCCGACTCGTGATATATACTCTTTAGCGCGAGTGCATTCCTATTGTTGAAGCCGAGAAAATCTCTACTTCAAAATTCGGATCAAGACAGTCTAAGATTATCGGTTCAGCTGTTAATCTCGATGAATAACAGGCTAGGACACAGAAATAGACAGACAACAAAAAGGACCCCAGACGTTGCTACAGGGAGGTCCCACCACGTACCCGGATGCTTAGAAGAAGCTTCCCCTCCACAACCAAAAATGGCCGAGCAGGGTACGAGGTAGATTCTAATTGATGACTAAGTCAAGGCGGCGACTAAAATGGATAGTCGCTAGCTCACGACCTGTCTCTCTGAAGAAAGGATCCAAAGGCTCATCTCGAAGCCTAGGAAATGGGATGCTCGAGATCTTTTGCGAGATTCTGAAGTCCATCTTCTTGTATCCCTGAGGTCCTATTTATAGGCAAATCCAAGAGGAGGGGGGTCTTATTTATAGTCCTACCCCTGTCGACTAGGCAACTTCTTGGGGGAGCTCGTACAGGTTGAACGAGTAACTGGCCTAGTCTCCTACCTGGCGAGTATGTGAGGGGAGCTCGTCATACTCGCTCAGGCTTTCTACTGTCTTGCGCGTTGACTTTGACTTCTGTTTTGACTTGTTGACTTTGACTCTTGCTGACCTAGCTCTGGAGGGGTCCACCCTCGACGAATATGAGTTGTACACCTATCATTGCCCACTGTCAGAATTCCCTCCTGCTCCATCGGATGGACTGTGTTGTCCGCCTTCACAATTACTTCATATCCTTTATACTTTCGCAAAGATGAGAAGTTGGACCCGTAACCAGTAAGGTGATGTCCACAACCGGAATCAATGATCCAGTGGTCTTCGAAGTTTACAGAGGCCAAGGCTTACATAGTAGAGACACTATACGCA
Source organism: Platanthera guangdongensis (assembly GCA_039583875.1). Classification (NCBI taxonomy): domain Eukaryota; kingdom Viridiplantae; phylum Streptophyta; class Magnoliopsida; order Asparagales; family Orchidaceae; genus Platanthera; species Platanthera guangdongensis. The sequence goes on from CM077164.1 coordinate 1,215,356, forward strand.
AGGAAACACTTTCCCCAACCTTCATCTTCCTTTGTACCCTCCTCCTCTGTTGCATGACTCGTTGTAAGGTGGACCTTATAATCATGCTTGTAGTGTCCAACCTTATTGTACCTGAAGCATCTGACATTCTTCTTTCTTCCATCATTCATGGGAGGCAAACTAGCACTCCTCTCCCTAGTTGAGGTAGATGGACCTTCTCTGGCATTTTTCTTCTTCTTATCCTAGTGTTTCTTCTCCCTAGTGTATAGGACTTCGCTGTATTCACTAGAGATAGACACACCTGTCAGCTGTCTAGCCAAACTCTCCCGAGACGCCAAGAGATTCTCCAGCTCCATCAGCGACGGTTGAGTAGCTCATCCTTATATCGATGTGACAAAAGATAGATACTCCTTCTGCAACCCTCTGATAATGCGTCTCTTTAATTTCGCCTCAGAAATTGGCTCTTTTGGATCCAATGCGGTAATCTCGGTACACAAATTTTCATCTTCATAAAGTAAGACGAGATGGAAAGCTCTCCTTGATTTGCTTTTGCCAACTCGTTCTCTAAGAACTGAAGTCTTGCCACATTTTTCTTGTTGAACAAACCATCAAAGGCTGCCCAAATCTCAGATGCCGATTTACACCTTATGATGCGGTCGAACAAGTCCGGTGAGGTGGTCCTCTTATGGGCGAACTCAGCTTTCGCGTTCATCTTCTTCCATGCCTTGACTTCTCAGGCATTCATCCCAGTTGATGACACTATGGATTCCTGTGCATCTCCACCAACGACTTCCCACAAGTCTTCGACGAGCAAATAAGACTCCATACAACTCTTCCACTTCTTGTAGTCTGTATGAGTAAGTAATTCAATCCCAAATCCTTTACCAAACCCACCTCCTTTCATGTCAGATATGTCATCTTTTCCTCGAGTTCTTAATAATCTTTGACAGAACCAATCTCTGATACCATGTAAAAATTCAAACACAAAGATGACGATGGAGGAGAGCACCATAACAATGAGGATAATATTGACTTTCAACTGGATAAAAGTCTATTACAAACACTGTCTCAACATATACCGACACATACACACATACGTGTAGACATGCAAGAAAAAACTTATTACAATCACTGTCTCGGGCTCTTCCAAACTCTATCCACTCCACTCCAATACAGTTCGCTGCTCACTCCAAAACAGTTCGCTAGCCGCCACTGTAATAGGAGCCAGCCACCACCACTCCAAGGGAGTTCGCCGACACTTTAACACAAGCTCGCCGGCAATGAGTGAGAACTCGCCGCCACTGCAGTTCGCCGCTACTACAGAAGTGTCCGCACCTACTTTGAGAGTTCGCCTCCACGACAAGAGACTGTTGCCACTAAACTCACCGCCACCACACAGATCTTGCCACTGCCACTGCAACAACAGTTGCCTACAGTGAGTTCGCCGGTGAGTACAACAAGAACTCGCGGCTGCCACTGCACACGAACCTGCCACTACTGCAAGTGAGCTCATCGATTGTGAGTTAACCGTTGCTGCAAAGGGGTGGCCGCCGATTTCTTGCGCAGAACTGCTCGGTGGATTATTCCGTATATGGCGCTCACGATGTTCATATATTTATAGGAAACTTAAGCCAATAAGGAGATGTCAGGTGTCCCCTATTATTCCGGCAGATATTGAATGGCGTCACGCTGTTATGCTGGAAGATAATTGCGACAGACTCTGTCCTGCTGACCTGGATAGCATGGAAGAGGAAGGAGTTTATAACAAGACAAAAAAAGGAAACTGGACTTCTGATGAAAGTAAAAGGCATTGCTTAGCTTGCTTTGCTCTGGGCTCTATGCAACCCCTTATCTTTATCTTCCCAAGGTTGTTTTTTCTGCTCTTGTCAGTTACCGTTGTTTTGTCTTCTTCTGTTTTGCTTGTCTTTATATTAGGCTCGATGTTATCTTGTTAACCATGGATTGCAAAGTAAGCTTTGAGTAATGAATGTTGGCGTTGAGTGATGAATGTTGGCGTTGAGTTTTTTTCTATGAATTAAGTTGGTTGTGCTGTAAGTGTTTTCTTCTCCCCACTTCTCCCTTCTCCTCATTTTTTCCTTCATGGTATTAGAGCCAGGTTGCTCTTTTGCTCTCTGCCATCAGAGATTGAGAAGTCCTTGGCACTTCTGGCTCGCTGCTGTCTTTGTAGTTTGAGGTCACCTCATATGGCATCCTCGAGCCCATCCACTTCTGTCAACTTCTCTTACTCCCCATGCGGTGTACCTATCTTTGAAGGTGATGCTTATGATGTCTGACAAGTTCAAATTCTCACTCTCTGTCTCTCAAGGTCTTTGGGACCTCATTCTGGTCGGTTATCCCTAACCAACTGATGCCAATCCCTCTGGTGAAGTAGATGCAACAGTGACAACAACTTATGCTGAAAATCTCATGAGAGATGCAAAAGCACTCTTATACATCCAGCAAGGGATTGGACGAAGCTTGTTTCCCAAAATCATTGGGGCCAATACTACTCAAGAAGCATGGCAGATTCTAAAAACAGAATTCCAAGGTTCAGAGAAAGTGATATCCATCAAACTTCAAAACATCTGGCAAGAATTCGATACCTTAAAAATGCAAGATAGTGATAATGCTCAGCCCTATCTCTCCAGGATCATCATGCTCACCAACCAAATAAAGAACTATGGGGATACCATAGAAGAAAAGAAAATTGTTTTGAAAGTTCTCAAGAGCCTCTCTCAGAAATATGTTGTTATTGTTACCACCATTGAAGAAACCAAGGATATCACCACCCTTACTCTATCTGATTTGTTGGGCTCCCTTCAGGCTCATGAAGAGAGAATCAAGAGGTACGAAAGTCAATCTCTTGAACAAGCGTTTCAGAGCAAAATCACTATCCAACCTGACAAAAAACAATTGAAATCTTCCATCAAAGAGGAAAGAGGAAAAACCACAAGTGATACCTCCTTATTTTGTGAGCTCTACAAACGTTACTACCACGATGCAGAACACTGCTACTACAGGGGTAAGGGGTGCAAGAAACCAACTCACCTTGCTAAGGACTGCTTGTCAAAACAGAAATTCTCAAACAATGTTAAGGAGCCAATTTTGGAAGCCAAGATGACGAATATGTCTTCTATGTTAGAGATCAGGATACTAAGGAGGCCAATGATATATGGTACCTCAATAGTGGTTGTTCTAACCACATGACCTATAATAGGAATGCTTTTGTTTTTCTGGATGAGAATGAATGTTCTCAAGTCATCTTGGTAGATGGTAGCACTAAACATATAAAGAGAAGGGGTACAATTGTTGTCTGCTCCACCTCTAGAAAAATCAAACATATCACGAGGTCCAATTTGTTCTAGATTTGGCTCAAAGCTTGTTCAGTGTAGGCCAACTCCTCATGAAAGGGTACAAACTAGTCTTTGATGATCAATCATAATTGATAAAGCTTCAACCCAGATTATGGCAAAAGTTAATGTTGGGTCCGGCGTTCCTTCACTTGACCCGTGACGCTTTTCTACTTATTTAAGAAATTAAGTAGCACCCTTTCCAACAGTCCGGACTTTTGGAATAGTTGGTTATGCGCTTGATCCTTCAATTGGTATCGGAGCAGGTCGGGTTCAAGACTGGGGAGCGCTATTAAATCCTGATTTTTCCCTTCTACCTGTGTGGGTCGGCGGGTCAGGCAACCGTGGACATGTGGTAACCCCACCTCTGAGCCGTGAAACCGTGGACATGTGGTAACCCCACCTCTGAGCCGTGAAACCGTGGACATGTGGTAACCCCACCTCTGAGCCGTGAAACCGTGGACATGTGGTAACCCCACCTCTGAGCCGTGCGGGCCATGTGGTAACCCCACCTCTGAGCCATGTGGGCCATGTGGTAACTCCACCTCTAAGCCGACGGGTTGTGCTGGACGCCGGGGGGGGGATTGTTGGGTCCGGCGTTCCTTCACTTGACCCGTGGCGCTCTTCTACTTATTTAAGAAATTAAGTAGCACCCTTTCCAACAGTCCGGGCTTTTGGAATAGTTGGTTATGCTCTTGATCCTTCAGTTAAGATGGCCAGCAACAAAGTCTTCCCTCTCAACCTTCCTTAAGTCTATCAGAATATGAGTCACTGAGGATACTTCAAGCCAGAACTATCATCTAAGGTATGGGCACCTCAATCATGATGACCTTAAGCATCTTTACACTCAAAAATTAGTCACCGGTCTTCCAAGGATTCAAACACCACACTCTTTATGTCACACTTGTCCAAAAAATAAAATACACAAAATCCCTTTCTCATCACAAGCTAGCAAGAAAACTTCTGCTCCCCTTAATATTGTTCATGCCGACATATGGGGACCTTCCCGCATACCCTCTTTGTCTGGGAAGAGGTATTTCTTGCCGCTCGTGGACGATTTCACCAGGAAAATGTGGACTTACCCCCTAAACCAAAAATCTGAGGCCTTTCAAAAGTTCAAAATCTTCAAGATTCATGTTGAAAATGAAATGAATTTGAAAATTAAAGCCCTACGCACGGATAGATGTGGTGAATTTGTTAGCCACGAATTTGATGTGTTTTGCCAAGGGCAAGGGATAAGGAGAGAGCTATCTGTGAGTCACACACCAGAACAGAATGGAATAACAGAGAGAAGAAATAAGACCATTGTTGAGATGACAAGGTGTATGTTGCACCACAAGCACATGCCAAAGGAATTTTGGGCTCAGGCAGTTGTTGCAGCTACCTACGTCCTTAACTGTGCACCTTGTCGTACTCTTGATCATTTCACTCCTATTGAAGCATGGTCGGGGCATAAAGCAGATATCAAGCACCTCAGAATATTTGGTAGCCTGGTCTTTCACCTTACTACTCAGAATAGTCGTGATAAGCTTGATGAAAAAGCTGTGTCTGGTATCCTGTTAGGATACAGTGAACACTCAAAGGATTATACAATTGACAATCCTGCTTCAAAAAAACTTACTATAGCCAGAAATGTCATTATTGATGAAGAGAAGTCATGGAATTGGGAAGTATCTTCAGGTCAGACTCTCGGGCCGGTGGTTGCACAAGACCATCTTATCGAACTTACCAGTGAGCCTGTTCTTACCAATGAGCCTGTGCCCTCCATTCCTGCCCCTACGCCTCTGGAGAATATCTCTGAGGCTACTTCTGAGGCCTATAGCAGTGATGAGTCATCATCCCCTCATAAATACAAGACTGTCACAGAGTTATACCAGAACTGCAATATAGCCATGTTTGTTAAAGAACCATGCACCTTTACTGAGGCTGTCACCAACACTAATTGGGTACACGACATGGAAGTAGAATTAAATTCCATTGAGAGCAATGAGACTTGCGCGTTGACTGACTCCCCCCCCCCACCCACCCACACCACACACACCAAGAAGGCCATCGGCTTAAAGTGGCTATACAAAACAAAATACGATGAGAATGAAAAAAATCAAGAAGAACAAGGCAAGGTTAGTGACCAAAGGTTATGCCAAAAGCTTGGGGTTGATTATGCCGAGACCTATGCTCCGGTTGCTCGATTTAAATCAATCTGATTAATCCTTGTCATTGCCACTCACTTGCAATATCCAGTTTATCAGATGGACGTCCAATCTGCATTCTTAAATGGATGCATTGAAAAAGAAATTTATGTGGAACAACCCACGAGATTTGTAAGAAAAAGAGAGGAAACATAAGTTCTAAAGTTAAGGAAGGCTTTATATGACCTTAAACAAGCCCCCAGGGCCTGGAACTTCAAGATTGATACTCATTTGATTCAAAATGGATTCCATAGGACGAACTGTGACCCTGCCATCTATGTAAAGCACAACACTAATAAAAAAGTGCTAATTCTATGTCTATATGTTGATGACTTACTGATTACTGGATCCAGCATGTGTCTTATAAATGATTTTCGGGCACATATAAAGACAACATTTCAGATGACAGACTTTGGTCTAACCCGCTACTTCCTAGGTATCCAAATCCATCAAACTCCCAGTGTCACTTATATCACTCAATGCAAGTATGCAGAGGATCTTCTGGGTAGATTTGAAATGTTAAACTCACGACCCACTGCCACTCCTTTGGCTACCGGTGAGAAATACAATAACGAGGATGAAGAAGAGAAGGTAAATCCTGAGTTATACAGGAGTATGTTGGGCTCACTGATGTACCTAACCAACACCCTGCCAGATATTGAGCTAGCTGTGACCTGTAAGTATTATGTCCAGGTATATGCAGGAGCCCAGTATCAATCACCTGGCGGGCGTCAAAAGAATATTGCGATATTTTAACGGCACAAGGCAATTTGGGCTAATGTTCACCAAATGCAACTCACCACAACTAAAGGGATACTCAGATAGTGACTGGAAGGATGCCTGATGATCGTAGAAGCACGTCAGGATATCTATTCTTCTTTGGCAATAACTTAATCTCCTGGTCCTCTAAAAAGCAGAAGACCATAGCTTTATCGTCAACCGAAGCAGAATATACAGCCTTAAGTGAAGCGACAGGGGAAGTTGTGTGGCTGAGGAAGTTTCTGCATGAGTTAACGGAAGAAGAGGGAAATCCGACACAAATACATGTGGACAACACTTCTGCAATTGCTCTTGGAAAGAATCCTGTGTTCCACAACAAAACCAAGCATATTGAGATTAAGCTCCATTAAACTCAAGAGTTAATCAAGCAGAAAGAAATCACATTAGAATAATGTGCTTCAAAAAATGTGACTTTGGATGGTGTTGGTATAAAATCGTTGTGAAAAATGGACAAATAGTTAAATAAACCGCAAACTTTATTTCTCAAAAAAGATAAAAATTACATAGGTATGCTCCCTTATTTATAGAAATAGGGAGAGGTGAGAGAATACAATACATGATGTGAGACTAAATACATGTCGGGCGGACTACGCAGTTTGACATTATCAAACCGCCCACTATACAACCAACAATAGAACAACAACCAGCTTCTAGCAAAGCCGCCAAACAACCCGGATAGACCGCTGAAACAGGTCGCCTGACCGCAACTGCTGGTTGACACCTATTCGCAGTTGCGGCTATACACATAACCGCAGCTCCTGCATGCTATCTGACTGCAATAACGGGTAGCCATCAGACCGCAGTTGTGGTTAACCATCTGTCCGTTGTTGCGGCACCAACCAGACCGCTGCGGCTTAACCCCAGACCGCTGCAGACCACTGCGATTATCATCGACGCTTCTGCTACGGCATACCTCCAGACTGCTGCGGCTTAACCCAGACCGCTGGACCAAACTGCCAGGCCGCTAAGAACAGTAGACCGCTGCGGTTAGAGTCAAGACCGCCCGGTCTCCACTAGCTCCAACACTCCCCCTCAAGCTGTAGCATATATATCCACCATGCCCAGCTTGTTACAAACCTCCTCAAAAGAAGTAACCGATTTGGTGAAGAAATCAACTAGTTCTTTCTCTGGGGTAACCTATGGTGTGCAGATCTTATTTTTCAAAATCTCATCTCTGATGAAATGACAATCCATCTCGATATGTTTTGTTCTCTCATGAAAAATTGAATTTCTCGAAATATATATAGTTGCTTTATTATCGCAGAACATGGGTAGGGGATGATCATAAAATTCTCCGAGATCAAGTAAGAGTGTCTGTAGGCGCACTTCAACTCGCAAGCAGTCTGAGCCATGCTTCTATATTCAGCTTCTGCACTTGAACGTGCAACTACAGCTTGTTTCTTGCTCTTCCGGCTAACAAGATTACCTCCAACGAAAGTACAGAACCCAGATGTAGACCTCCTACCTTCTTTATCATCTGCGTAGCTAGCATCAAAATAAGTCTCAACCTTCAGATGCCCTCTTTTCTGAAACAAGAGCTCTTTTCCTGGTGCACCTTTTACATACTCTAAAATCTTTAAAGCTGACTGCAGATGACATTCTCTGTGGGCTTGCATAAACTGGCTCACTTTCCCTACTACATAACAAATATTTGGTCTTGTAACACAGTCAGATAAATGAGTTTCCCTACAAGACGTCTATATCTAGTAACATCTTCAAGAATAAGAGAATTTTTACGCCAACATTTATTATCTCCAACAGCCATAGGAGTCCGAGCGGGTTTAGCCCCAAGAAGGCCTGTCTCATTCAAGAGATCTAACACATACGTCCGCTGTGAAAGAGCAATAGAACCAGATTTCCTAGATATCTCAATCCCCAAAAAATACTTAGGAGGCCTCATATCTTTGGTAACAAAATGCTGAAGCAGATATTTTTTTGTCGTATCAATACCACTTATGTCATCCCCCTATATGAAGAATATCATCCACATAAACCGCAAGAATAACCAGACCAGCCGAAGATTTGAGGATGAACAAAGAATGATCTGCAACACTATGAGAGAACCCAATCACAGAAATAACTTCATTAAACTTGTCAAACTAGGCCCTGAGACTCTGCTTAAGACCATAAATTGCCTTTCGCAGCTTACAGACCTGAGACTCTGATGGCGTGCCCCCTCCTCCACCATTTGAAGACAATGCTGACGATGCTGCTGATGATCCGGTTGAAAAGGCCATACGACTCAAGGATGTGAGGCGGCACGATGACGCTAACGGAAGGCTACGCTACAACCTCCGCCTGCGACGTGCTACCGCCACGGCAACGCATTAGCTTTATTTATTTCCTTTTCTTGCACTCTATTTTATATTTGGAATATAAAATTATCCTATGCTTATGTTTTAATTTTATATTCATTGCATGTGTTGTTATTTTTTCATTTTGAACTATTTTTAGTATTGCTGTGCCTTTAGCCATTCGGATGGATGAGATTAAATCTCCATCATGAAGGGCTAAGCCTTGTTTGTAACTCCTATTTAAAGGAGGCTATCATGAAGAGTTAAAACATTGGAAAAAGAAACCCTAAATCCCCCTTGAGGAATTTCGGCCACCATGGAGAGAATCCAATAGCCCCCCCCCCTGGTGTGAAGCCAAACCTTGCCTCCTCCATCCCCGTTCGGTGCGACTCCGGTGTGGCTTCTATCGGTGCGACTCCGTGGAAGAAGGAAGCAGCCCCATTCGGTGTGAAACCGGTGGATCCGTGGAGAGAGTGATTCTCCCACAGTTATCTTGTGTGAAACGCTTTCCGGTTGGGTAATCTCTTTCCTCTTCCTTGTGTGATTCTTCTCCTTAGTTGTGGTGGATTTTCGCAAATCGTTTTCTCCGGATCTTTAAATTAATCGCTGCAAGTTTTGAAACGAAAACGCCGTTGCAAGGCTTTTTATTTCCGGATCGGGTGGATCCTATTTGCCTGAGCGGATCTTGGCCTATAGCCTTGGTTTGCTCTCAAAAAGGAGTGACAACCTTTGTGTTTTCTTGGGGAATATTCCGACTCAAATTTCTGATCGTTGTTTTCGAGTCGACCATTCCTCCCTTGTTGTTTGTGCTGCGTTTTGTGACGAGGAACTATTGTGGGCGATAGGTGCTGTGTAGGTGCGGTAGATCTACGTGTAGAGCAGAGATAGAGCGTTAGATCCGTGGAGATCTTCATTTCCGGATACCCCTACATCAGACTCCCCCTGAGCAACATACCCAGGAGGTTGCTCCATATAAACTGTTTCGTTCAAATCCCCATGAACAAATGCATTCTTGACATCTAATTGAGACATTTCACAATCTCTGTTCACAGCCACAAAAAAATAGAACACGGATAGTAGTGATCCGCGCAACAGGAGAGAAAATATCAAAGAAATCCATATCATATGTTTGCATAAACCCTTTGGCCACAAGCCGGGCTTTGTACCGATCAATCGTACCATCAGGAAAAAACTTGATGACAAAGACCCGGCGACAGCCAAGCACATCAGCTCCCGGAGGAGTAGGAACAAGGGTCCAAGTGTCACGTTCAGTGAGAGTTGTCATCTCTTCATCCATAGTAGCCTTCCAATGAGGAATAACAAGAGTATCTTGATAGGAGGCGGGAAGACATTCGCCGATAAAGCAAGAGCAAAACTCTTAGACCGAGAAGAGAGCTGCGCAAAAGAAACCACATCCCGAAGAGGATGTTGCGTACAGGAGCGAACTCATTTCCGAAGAGTAATCGGAAGATCAAGATTTGTTCTGTCAACAGTATCAGTCTCACCCACAGGAGAGACAAGGGCTCTAAAGCTGTGGACAGCAGGTCAGTAGAAGAATCGGAAATAGAAAGAGAAGGAAGAGGAGCTGGCTCTGGAGGAGGTGCCGACACAATAAGAAAAGAAGCAGAGTCATCAGAAGAAGGAAGAATAGAAGGAGAAGAAAAGTATGGAGTATCCTCAACGAAAGTGACATCTGCAAAAACATATTGTTTTCGGAGAAGAGGATCAAAACACCGGTATCCTTCCTGTGTCGGACAATAACCGAGAAAGATGCACTTAACAGATCGAGGAGAGAGTTTGTCACGACCAGAAGACGAAGGGTGAACAAACGTTGTGCAACCAAAGACACGAAGAGGCAAGGGAAACAGAGTCTTATCAGGATACATTATTGAAAAGGGAGTCTGATCACCGAGAACGGAAGAGGGAACTCGATTAATAAGAAACTAAGAAAGAAGAACTGCATGACCCCAATAAGATCGGGGAACATGCATCTGAATCAGAAGGCACCTTGCCACATCCAGAAGATGACGATTTTTCGTTCAGCAACGCCATTCTGCCGAGAAGTGTAAGGACAAGTTGTCTGATGAACAATATCTTGAGTTGAATAGAATGACGTGAACTGACTACTAAGATACTCTTTAGCATTATCTGTGCGAAGAATTTTAATAGGAGTATCAAATTACGTACGAATCTCATTATAAAACGTAATAAAAATGGAGAGAAATCTCAATAAAAGTTACAAAATACATGCTACCGCGCCCAACAGTCGGTAGGGGAGCAGACCCCCAAACATCTGAATGAACAAGATCAAATGGTCGAGAAGAACTACGAGCATGTGTTGCAGGAAAATTAGCGCGCTAATGTTTCCCATATTGACAAGCCTCACAATTAAGAGAAGAATCTTTGCGAGGTAAGTCAGGTAAAAGCTTATAAAGAATTCTGTGAGGAGCATCCCCAAGGCGAAGATGCCATTGAAGTAAGGAAGAAGATGCAAAAGCAGAAGCAGCATCAAGGTAGAACAAACCACCGCTTTCAGTTCCCGTAGCAATTGACTTTTTGGAGTGAGGGTCCCGAAAAACACAAGCAGAAGCAGTAAAAACAACCTCACAGTTCAACTGGTTGCAAAGAGCAGTGACAGAAAAAAAATTGCATGAAAAACTAGGAACATAAAGAGTAGCATGAATCGCAAGGGAATTGGTAACATGTATCGTGCCAGACCCACAAACAGGAGACGGAGATCCATCAACAATAAGAACCGGAGGCAACTGAATACTCGTATCAAGAGATGTGAACAGACGTGAATTTCCAGTCATATGAGTCGTAGCACCAGAATCAATGAGGCACCGTCCTGTAGAAGAAAACTGAGCAGCAACAGAAGTAGCAAGAGAAGAAGAAAACGTGGCCATAGAGAACAACTGCAAACCGCACGATTGAATAAACAAACCGCTTGAACAAAAACATGCGAACAACCCGCGCGAACAAAGCGCGAGAACAAACCAACCAAGAAGATGTCGCAGAAAAAAAAGGTGAGACCGCACGGTCACGGTGACAACACACCAGCGCCAAGAAAAGTGGTCGCGACCAAAATGCGGAGCCCGTAGCGAAGAGAGAGGCCGCAGCGATAAAAGAGAGAAAAGAACGAGTATGAAGAGACCGCACGGTCAAGGTGTCAACACACCAGTGACAACGAACATGCCGCGACAAAGATGCGGAACCCGCAGCAAAGAGGAAATACGCCGCAGGAAGACAACCCGCGGGGAGAAAGCATGAACAACCAAGAAGCCGCTCGAACAACCATGACGCAGAGATAAGCGACTAGCAAAGAATCTGTGCCAACAAGAAGAAAGAGAAGAGCAAGAGGCCGCCCGGTCAAGGTGACAACACACCAGCGGGCAGGAAGAAGCCGCGACCAAAAGGCGAAACTCGCAAAAGAAGAGCGGGCAGCAGAGAAAGCCGGGCGAACAAAAACACCTAGAAAGAAGCAAGTCGCAAGCACATCGAGAAGCAAGGGAGGGAAGGGAAGAGGAAAGAAACCGGACAAACCGGAAGAAGCCGGACGAAGCCGGTGGAAGAGGCCGCACGGTTAAAACAACAAACCGCGATCTTCTTGAAGCAAAGGATCAGTTCGCTCTAATATCATGTGAAAAATGGAGAAAGTGCTAAATAAACAACAAACTTTATTACTCCAAAAAGATAAAGATTACATAGGTATGTCCCCTTATTTATAGAAATCGGGGGAGGTGAGAGAATACAACATATGATGTGGGACTAAATACAAGTCGGGCGGACTATGCGGTTTGACATTGTCAAACCGCCCACTATACAACCAACAATAGAACAACAACCAACTTCTAGCAAAGCCGCCAAACAACCAGGGTAGACCGCTGAAACAGGCCGCCTGACCGCAACTGCTGGTTGACACCTATCCGCAGTTGCGGCTATACACATAACCGCAGCTCCTGCATGTTATCGGACTACAATCGCGGGTAGCCATCAGACTGCAGTTGCGGTTAACCATCTGTCCGTTGCTTGCGGCACCAACCAGACCGTTGCGGCTTAAACCCAGACCGCTGCAGACCACTGCGACTAGCATCAACGCTTCTGCTGCGGCATACCTCCAGACTGCTGCGGCTTAACCCAGACCGCTGGACCAAACTGCCACGCCGCTAAGACCAGTAGACCGCTGCGATTAGAGACGAGACCACCCAGTCTCCACTAGCTCCAACAATCGTGAAAGCCAAAATTTCACTTTAAAAGTTAAGGCTTCGTTTGGCGTTGCGGTGACGGTTGTGAATGCCGTGGTTATAAGCCATGAACACACAACCTCATCTCAGTAACTTAGGCTCTGTTTGGTTGGGCTGTTGCTGATGGAAAGCTGCTGATGAACTGTTGTTGATAGAAAAAATGCTGATTCTGGAAAACAGAGTTTTGTTAAAAAACTGTTTGGGTGAAACAGAGTTTACAAAACGGAGTTTTCAAAATGTTGTTTGAATACAAAACGGAGTTTTTAATAAAAAAAATTTTCAAATTGTTGAAATCAGACATTATAGTTTTTAGGGCTGATTGGAAATAAGTCTACAATATTTTGTTTTAAAGGAAATAGTCTCAATAATTGATAAATTACTACCATAACAACCAAAAGAATGAAAAGAAGAACAAGGCATCTACATTTAATAGATTAATAAACCCCACTATTAGGTCAATCTAATTAAGATCTGAATTGGGTCTCACCGATGAATAGAGCTGGAATGCCCTGCCACTGCCTTCAATGGCCACACTGACCGGCTGGTTGGCAACTGCTTCCTGCAGAGACTTCTCGTCGTTCGCCGGCACATCTTCATAGCCATCTATGGTAACAACATGAGTATTTCTCTGCAAGTAAGGTATGTTTTAATAAGATCACTTCATCAAAAAGAGTCCCAAAGAAGAAATAATAATAATAATTTTTCTTACCCTGTAAATATCGCATCTTCCATCCCTGACCTGATAGGGATAATCTTCTTCCGTGTCAATTCCACCATTGTTGATGATGAACTCGAAGGCATAGTCCATGAGCCCACCGTTGCATCCTTCGTTGACCGCAGTGTCGCAGTCAATCAGCTCTTGCTCCGACAGTGAGGTTAGGTTTCCGATAACGATCTGGTTGATACCCTCCACTGCGGCGACGATTGAGAAAGCCCAGCTGCTCCCTGAATTTTCGTTACACCGATTAATAGAAACGAATCGAACGATTTTTTGGGCATGAAACTTTCTTATAAACAGGCCAGAAGACCGCGATTTGAGTACGAATGCTTCAGATCTAAAAAAGAGGAGAAGAGGAAAGCACTAGAATACAAAAATAACATCGGAAGAAATCGAACTCACCGCAGCTGCTATGGTCCTTCACCCCGACGACGTCGCCTTTCTCCCTCCAGTCTATCGAACTCGGAAGCGATTGTTGCGGCGGAACGGGGAAATGAATCGCGTCTGGGCCATAATATAAAACCGTGGAATCTACAAAACGGGATTTTGGAAATCAGCCGAGCCAAACGCAGCTTTTTCACAAAATTGCGTTGCGTTTCCACCGCACCGCAGCTAATAAGCTCAACCAAACGCCACCTTAGGCTCTGTTTGGCTCAGTTGCAGCGACTGGAGAAGCAGTGGTGGAATAATCAACTGTTTTGCAGAATGGTGACAGAATCTGTGAAACTGTTTGGAAGTACAGATTTCTCAGTGATGTTCAGAAATAGAATATTGTTTCAACTGTTTGGAAGAAACAGTTGTGAGAAACACAAATAGATCTACTGCCATGTTTCTACAAAAATATACGAAGACATGGTCATCCAACCTAAACATCTATAAACATGATTCCATCAAATTTAGCAACCATATTTGTTAAAACATGACAAACATTTCCATGTTAGATGCAACCCTAGATTAAAAACTAAAAGTTAAGTGGATCTCCACAAATTGGTGAATATCACCATGGATCTACACAAATCGGTGAATATCACCATGGATCTACACAAATCGGTGAATATCACCATGGATCTACACAAATCGGTGAATACCACAAAAATAGGAAGGAGAAAGGTATACCAAGTAGAATCAGCAAGATAGGAGGTTGGAGCTTCGCCGAAGAGCAATGAACCTGCTGCTTCGTTGACGAGAGAGGCGGCTTCAGGATGTCGTCGGCGAGAGAGGCGGCTTCAGGATGTCGTCGGCGAGAGAGGTGACGACTGCTCAGTCGTTATCCTGATTCGCTGCGAAGAGCAATGAACCTGCTGCTTCGTTGACGAGAGAGGCGGCTTCAGGGTGTCGTGCGCGGAGAGGGGAGAGTTGCGGAAAGCCCTAACAGCCGAAAAGCTATTTTTGGATCGCGGGGGGTGAGGCGGGACTGAGTAGAGGCCAGAAACAGGATTTAATTCGAAAATCAATTTACCCACTGTTGGACGGGAATTGATGTTTGGCGCGACTTATTGAAAAATAGCTGTGCATTGCTTTTAAATCGTGGAGCCAAACAGAGCCTTAATCTACATTTATTGTTCAAAACTAGTTTTTTTTCTTGATGGCGAGATCATTACCATATCATGCCAAACATATATTTTAGGATGGTTGCATGTCTGTTATGAAGTTTTATCTTAAAATGCTATTTTGAAAAAAATAAATAAATAACGTTCGTAATCATCACCATTCTCGAGCCACTCTCTCAAATAAGGCCTAAATTTTCCTTAATTATTATTAACTTCAGTTCAGCTCTTACGACGGGGGCAACAAGGATAGATTTCTTGCCTTTCAGTATATATTTCTGTTGATTCATTCATTTTTATGATGTTACTTAGGTTGCTAGCGCCACAGCAACATTTGTTATGCTGTTCTCGTCATCTCTGTCAGTTGTGGAGTTCTATTTCCTCGGAAGATTTCCCATTCCTTATGGTAATAGCTTAGGGCATATACAATTTTTAATCTCTCAGTACAGTCTAGTTTTTCATCATTCTAGAATGACATATTTGTTGAGTTTAACTTTTGTGTCTGGATTGCAGCTCTCTACTTGATACTGGTGTCAGTGATTGCTGGGTTCTGGGGGCAGTTCTTCGTTAGGAAGCTGGTGAAGGTTCTCAAGAGAGCCTCCATCATCATCTTCATCCTCTCCATCGTCATCATTGCAAGTGCTCTCACTATGGGTAATTAATATCCTTCTTTTCGTCGTATATAATATTGATTCTACTCGACATATGCTTATAAGGATAGTAGTTTATGTGAATTGTGTGATTTTGGCTCAGGTTTTGTGGGAGTAGAGAAAAGTATTTTCATGATCAAGCATCATGAGTACATGGGATTTCTCAGCTTTTGTCACAACTGATGCTTAGAGAAAATTATTTTCTAGCATTAGAGATGAGTGTGGGGTCAATAGCTAATTGACACAAATCACTCCAAGAATAAGCACTCTTTCTTCTTAGGCTTTTGAAGAAATTAGTCCCCCTGTTAATTTGCTTGCATTAAATCGTCCAATTTATGGATAATTCACTTTTAAATGGTGAATTATAATGTATTCAAGGTTGTATCCGAGGTTTGAAGGGAATGTAATGTAAAATATTTTATATGAAATATATATATAAATTCTTGATGAGGCTTTGTAAACTACATATGAGCTAGCTTGTGTCTCATGGGCATATATTACGGATCCGGTTCTTCTCCATTTCTGACAAAATGGAGGGAATCCATTTGTCCATCTAATGTACAAGACTCTCCTCAAAAAGATCCATGAGTGCAGAAAAATATAAAATGACAGAATTAGTGAACTCGTAGGATCAGCTCTAAGAAATCTGGACCATAAAATGAATTCCCTTCATTTCGTCAGAAATGGAGAGATCCCTATATATATATTACATGTTGATGTTTTGAATATCACATCAGCGGCCAAACCAGCGGTTGAAATGAGATTTGGGGTGGAGAGGGCTTTAGCTAAAATGCTAAATATTGCTCCCCACTAACCACAATATATGTCAATGCAGATTCATGAGAGAGATGGATGAAGGCATACAATATTGAGCGTGTACTTGTTAGAATCCAGAAGAACTTCTTAGAATCCTTTGATTAAAGGCAAGTTATATATCTTCTTATGCGATTTTTTTCTAGAGCAGCAGTGCTTTCAGCACAATTTGAAATGTTTAAGAGTCCTTAAAAATCATCAAAATTTAGGTATTTTGAAATGTTTAAGAGTCCTTAAAAAAGTTAACATTCCAAAATCATCAAAATGTAGTTTGTTGGAGGCACAAAAAAATGATGCAGTTTCGTTGGAAGCGTTTGACAACTGGCACAAACACAAGATAAGGAGCAAACAACTTCCTTTAATCAATATAAGAGGATACATCAAAATACAAACTCGATTTCTCATTTACAACTTCACACCACACAAGCATACACGTGTTACAACACGCCAAACACAACACTACAAGCACTCTTAACAAAGAGCTATTAAAAGCAGTTAGCAACTCTGATTCAACAATCTCCTCCTCAAATACGACAACACATGCCGAGTTTGTTTTTGCATTTCAGGAACGTCTCTGTCTTCAACGCCTTCGTGAAGATGTCTGCAATCTGTTCTCCCGTTGGGCAATATACAATCTCTACCACTTTTCGTTGCACTTGCTCTCAAAGAAAATGATACTTCGTCTCGATGTGTTTGCTGCGCCCATGCAACACATGATTCTTTGCCAACTGAATCGCAGACATATTGTCAACATATACAGACACAGGACCCTCAAGTGGATGATACAACTCTTGCAAGAGATTTCTCAACCAAATTGCTTGACAAGTACATGTCGCTGCAATGTACTCAGCTTCGCAGGTAGACAAAACAATTGTTGCTTGCTTCTTCGAGCTCCATGAGAATACATCTGTTCCCGCATGAAAAGCGTACCCGGAAGTGTTCTTCTAGTCATTCACATCACCATCATAGTCACTGTCGGAGTATCCGACCAGTTTTAACTCATCTGCAGTTGAGTACATTAAGCCATGACCTCTTGTCTCATTCACATACCTCAAGATCCTTTTTGTTGTGGTGAAGTGATCTTGCTTCGGCTCCTTCATGTATCTACTAATAACTCCAACAACATACATGATATCAGGTCTAGTAAAAGTCAAATAACGTAGACTTCTAACTAAACTCTTGAACAACGTAGAGTCGACTACTTCTTCCTTGGAATCCTTTCTCAACTTCACCCCTGGATCTGCAGAAGTAGAGATAACCTTGTTATTCTCCATTCAGAACTTCTGAATCTCCTCCGCATACTTCTTCTGAGAAATAAAGATCTCATCTTCACTCTGTTGTACCTAAATGCCCAAGAAGTAAGTGAGTTCGCCCAGATCAGTCATCTCAAACTGCTTCATCGTGTTCTTGAACTCCTCGAACATAAGAGGGTTGTTGTCGGTGAATATCATGTCGTCAACATACAAGCATACGACCATGATATCCCCATTATTCTCCACTGTAACGACCCGGGTTTAGGCTACCCGCCGCCCCCATGGAGCCGCTATAGGGTTGCATCCCGTGCCACCCAAACCCCTCTCTGACCTGTTTCTCAACGCGGTCGGTTTTTGAGAATGACAGGTTTCGAACCCAACACCTCCTTAACAAGGCACCTTCAACAACCCCCATCACCAGCTGAGCTCAACTGGGGGTGAGAATCAGTCGACTCGGGTGGTTAGTAGTCGGTCTGCATGGGAGAAGCCGTTACAGAGTTCACGGACTATGACATCACTCCAACGAGGAGTTTTCTTTACCTCTGGTGATGGCAAGTAGTCGACACCCAGCAGGAGCCTAGCTCAACTGGGGGTGAGAACCAGTCGACACCCAGCAGGAGCCAAGCTCAACTAGGGGTGGAAATCAGTCGACTCGGGTGGCTAGTAGTCGATCTGCAGGGGAGAAGCCCGCACAGAGTTTACGTACTATGACATCACTCTAACGAGGAACTTTCTTCACCTCTGGTGGTGGGAAGTAGTCGACACCCAGCAGGAGCCAAGCTCAACTGGGGGTGAGAACCAGTCGACACCCAGCAGGAACCAAGCTCAACTAGGGGTGGGAATCAGTCGACTCGGGTGGCTAGTAGTCGGTATGCAGGGGAGAAGCCCGTATAGAGTTCACGGACTATGACATCACTCCAACGAGGAAGCTGGTCTCACTCGAGTAGGTCGTTGGCCGATATGCAGGAGAGAACTCATGCAGGGACTCAGACTTATGACAACACTACGACTTGAGCACTTCGATCGGTGCTGAGGTAGTTCGCCATGTTGCTTAAGAGATTGCCAAGTAGTCAAATTCATCAATATCTTTGAGGACTAAGGAATTCTAAAGAGAGCGACTATCTTTTTTATTGATTTGGGAGGTTGGCATCCGAACCTGTTCTTGATAGTTCCTCCAGTCTGAGGAGAGATGTAATCGGGGGTAGCTAGACCGACATGCAAGGGGGGAGCTGATCTCGGCCGTCAATGCAGGGGCTCGGTCTTATAAGGATGCTTACATCCCGAGGCATCGTCTCATCGTCCGCCATGGGCTATCTAGGAGAAACAGGTCGAAGACTCGTTTCCCCAACCCAATCGTGGAGATCTCTTTCAGGTCAGGCCGCATGGCCTCGAATGCTGGTGAATGAGCGAAGGGGAAAATCCCTCCGAGGGTCCTATAGGACGCACTCGAGGCCAACATCTTTCCTTGGGCTCGTTCTTGCCCCTTCTTTGGCAGGTTATCCTGCCTTGGGGGTAGTGGAGATGTTTCCACTAACGATTGCTGGGTGAGACCGACCCTCTATCGAGTCCAGGAGGTTAGCGTCCAAGCCTGTTCCTGATAGTACCTCCAGTCAAAGGAGAGATGCAATAGGGGGGACCTAGGCCGACATACAAGGGGGAGCTGATCTCGACCGTCAATGCAGATGCTCGGTCTTATAAGAGCGCTTCCCAAGGCATCATACCATCATCCGTTATGGGATATTTAGGAGGAACAGGTCGACCGCTGGTTTCCAGAGTCGATCGCGGGGCCGGACTTCAAAGCCTTCAGATATCTTGGGATAGATTAGCACAGAAAGGAATAATTTGGCCGCCACTGAGTTATATATATACAACAAGATTACAAAGATTTAGTACAGTTTATCGCTAAGTATAGAACCTTTTCAGGTCATCCCCGCTCCAAGTACATCCCAGCTGCTCTCCTACTTGATCTTAGAGATAATAGCCTCCAGTGGCTAAGACTTCTTGGATGATGTATGGGCCCTCCCAGTTTGGGTGTAGCTTACCAACTATTGCTCTCCTTTCCGCAGTGTCCACCCTTTTCAAGACTAGATCTCCTACGAGGAAATGTTTGAGGCAGACGTTTTTGTCTAAGTCATTTGCCATGCGCCGCTTTATTTCCTCCTGGCGGATAGAGACTAAGTCACAAAGTTCTTCAATGTAATCTAGCGAGAGCCTATGAGCATCTTCATTCTCCAAATGCCACTCTTCGCTGTCATCTTCTGCTGCAATCACCCTTGGACTCTGAACCTCAAACTCTACATGGATGAGTGCCTCAGACCCGTGGGATAACTTGAAGGGCGTTTCCCCCGTGACCGAGTTTGGAGTTGTTCTCAAAGCTCATAGGATAGAGGGGAGCTGCTCTGCCCAGTTTCCCTTTAAGTTGGTGACCTTCTTATTTAGTAGGTTGATGACTAGCTTGTTGGCGGCTTATACCTATCCGTTGTGCGAGGATGATGCACAGAAGCGAATCGAAGATCTGTCCCTAGCTGCTTGCAGAAGTATTCCAACTCCAGGCTAGCAAACTACAGGCCGTTATCGGTGATGATGGCCAGGGGAATTCCGAACCTGCAGGCGATCTCCCCCCAGAATGAAGTTATTTACGATTTGTGAAGTGGTCTTAGCGAGTGCCTTGACCTCGATCCACTTGTAGAAGTAGTCAATCATAACAAGGACAAACTTCCTCTGCCCGCTAGCCTGAGGAAAAGGGCCGATCAAATCCATTCCCCAAATATCGAAAGGTCAGGGAGCGGTGATCGAGCGAAGATGCCAAGCAGGTTGCAATTGAAGCGGTGTGAAGAGCTAAGTAATCACCCAGTCCGTCAAAGAAGGGAAAGAAGAGTATTGCCATATTGTGACTTCCACCAGGTGGAGGGTCACGCCACAACTACCTGCCCTGAATTCTTGGAAGTGAGAGAGGCGAGAGCCCCAGCCCAGCAGCAGCAGTGTGGATTGAAGAAGTTCTACCCAGAGAGGGGGGAGATGACGTATGTGAGGACCGAGTCGACGTAGGAACCCGGGGAGGTATAGGAGTGATCCACGGTGGAGTGGGGATTGAGGCCACTCGGAAGGCAAGCATCCATGTCATGTACCGTCGGAGCGTCGCTTCGACATCCCAGACCCCACCCATAGAGGAGAGGATCACCTTCTCAATGAAGGACATGTCAGATCATGAGGATCCGTCATGCGATGCGCTGGTCATCCAGACAGTCATCGAAGGCTACACCATCTCTCGGATCTTGGTTGACAACGGGAGCTCCGTCAATGTCATTTTCAAGAAGGCGTTTGACGGGATGAAGGTGGAACCAAGGAGGGTGTTGGCCTCGGACGGACCCCTGTTCAGGATTTTCAGGGGAAAGGAAGGTGGTAGAAGGTGGAGTCGGACTCCATGTGAAGTGGGGGAGGGACCTCATGGAACTACCGATTCGTCATTGTTGACGCTCCGAGCAGTTTCAATGCAATCTTCGGAAGACCCCTCATCAGCGCCTTACGTTGTGTGTTATCGTCCTTCCACTAGTGCCTCAAGTTTAACACTTGAGGGATCCAAGTCAGGGTCAGGGGAGAACCCCAGGATGGCGAGACATTGCTACGTCACGGACGTCAACACCATCTCCTGGTTTGCCAGGGCAGAGGAAATGGAGAAGATCATGGAGAGCTTGAGCAGGATAAAGATATCAGAGGAGAAGGAGGCGAATGACGACCACCATTCCCAAGCAGCCTGAAGAAGCCTTGCTTTGGTGAGCAATTTTTCCCTTTCATGCCATTTTTGTAATGAGTTTACCCCTGACCGGAAGAGTCAGGAGGTCATGTATCTTGAATTTTTTCTCCGTTTGAGGATGTTGAATTTGGTATGGTTCGAATGACGTGCGTAATCTCACCTCGAGAGGATCTCCTCACCCAGGCTCTCACTAGCTGGATGAGTCGAATGTGCCTCGGTGGCGAGAAGGAACCAACCCCCGGGAGGATCTCCTCACCCATGCTCCCACTAGCTGGATGAGTCGAATGCGCCTCGGTGGCGAGAAGGTTCCAACTACGAGAGGATCTCCTCATCCAGGCTCCCATTAGCTGGATGGATCGAATGTGCCTCGGTAGTAAGCTCTTGTCCCGAGAGGATCTACTCATTCAGGCTCCCACTATCATCCTGACTCTCACTAGCTAGATGGGTCGAATGTGCGGTGGAGAGAGAGTTCCAACCCCGACAGGATCTCCTCATCCAAGATCCCGCTAGCTGGATGGGTCGAATGTGCCTCGGTAGTAAGCTCTTGTCCCGAGAGGATCTCCTCATCCAGGCTCCCACTAGCTGGATGGGTCGAATGTGCATCGGTGGCGAGAGGAAACCAACCCCCGAGAGGATCTCCTCACCCAGGCTCCCACTAACTGGATGTGTCGAATGTGCCTCGGTGGAAAGAAGGTTCCAACCCCGAGAGGATCTACTCATCCAGTCTCCCACTAGCTGGATGAGTCGAATGTGCCTCGGTAGTAAGCTCTTGTCCCGAGAGGATCTCCTCAGCCAGGCTCTCACTAGCTGGATGAGTTGAATGAGCCTCGGTGGAGAGAAGGAACCAACCCCCGAGAGGATCTCCTCAGTCAGGCTCCCACCAGCTGGATGGGTCAAATGTGCCTCGACGGAGAGAAGGTTCCAACCACGAGAGGATCACCTCATCCAGGCTCTCACTAGCTGGATGAGTCGAATGTTCCTTGGTAGTAAGCTCTTGTCCCGAGAGGATCTCCTCAGCCAGGCTCCACTAGCTGGATGAGTCGAATGTGCCTCGACGGAGAGAAGGTTCCAACCCCGAGAGGATCTCCTCAGCCAGGCCTCCTCTCAGGGGGGCGGGGGCGACTCGAGCCCGACACCCGCCCCGGCCTCCTCTCAGGGGGGCGGGTGCGGCGCAAGACCGACACCCGCCCCGACTTCATCTCAGGGGGACGGGTGCGGCGCGAGCCCGGTGCCCGCCCCGGCCTCCTCTCAGGGGGAGGGTGCGGCGCGAGCCAGGCACTCGCCTCGGCTTCCTCTCAGGGGGGCGGGTGCGACACGAGCCCGACACCCGCCCCGGCCTCCTCTCAGGGGGGTGCGGGTGCGACGCGAGCCCGACACCCTCCCTGGTCTCCTCTCAGGTGGCGGGTGCGACGCGAGCCCAACACCCTCCCCGGCCTCCTCCCAGGGGGGCGAGTGTGGCGCGAGCCCTACACTCGCCCCGACCTCCTCTCAGGGGGGGGGGGGGGGGGCGGCGTGAGCCCGACACCCGCCCCGGGCTTCTCTTAGGGGGGCGGGTGCGAGCCCGACACCCGCCCCGGCCTCCTCTCAGGGGGGCGGGTGCGGCGTGAGCCCGACACACCGCCCCGGCCTCCTCTCAGGGGGGCCGGCGTGAGCCCGACACGGTTCTTCTTCCCTAGGGCGTCGTCCGACGAAACCGTGGGGTTCTCGCTCAGCCTAGGTCTCACTCGGCTTGAGGGTCTCGCCCGGCTTGAGGGTCTCGCCCGGCTTGAGGGTCTCGCCCGGCTTGAGGGTGTCGCCCGGCTTGAGGGTGTCGCCCGGCTTGAGCAGCTAGCCCGGTTTGAGCAGCTCGCCCGGTTTGAGCTGCTCGTCCGTCTTGAGCAGTTCGCCCGGCTGGAGCAGCTCGCCCGGCTTGAGTAGCTCGCCCGGCTCGAGCAGCTCGCCCGGCTTGAGGGTCTACTATTTTGCCCCTTGTGGGCTACAAATAGCTGTTCAGAACAGCGGAGTTCGACTGTTGGCAGACCAGCCACAGAGTATTTCAGTAATTTCAGAGCAGCGGGATTGCGCTATTGGCAGACCATCCCCAAAAATCTATAAATATACTCTTGGGGTGTCTTGGAGTGGGATAAGTTTTTGACCACTCCTCATCCTCTTCCTTCATCTTCCAAGGCACCTAGCTCAACATTGGCTAGGGAGAGGGAGATTTCAAAGGTCTTCCGGGTGTGAGGTGGGATCTCCACGCTAGAGCCAACGATCATTACCACATTCAAGTCTCTCACTAAGGGACGACTTGGGAGAAGTAGGTGTGAGCTGCACCCTAAGTCCGAACTCTAGGTGGAGCCGAATCTCGGTTCCAACAGCTCTAACTATAAATTCAGGAGACCAATCTAAGTATTGCAACGTCCATCAAGGTCAACAGCATAAGACAAAAGATTGTTCAAAACTGAAACAAAAATCGAACGATTCGTTCGCCTTGGGTACCTCGAGAGTTCTCTCCTAAACAAAGGCTCTGAATCAACATGTCAAGAATGATCTGGCACTAAGACGATCCCCGGGATGAACATCTCAAAAAAGAGTTTGCTTTCTGCCAAATGAGCATCCAGAGCTCCATCATCACTACTTCTATTTTGTATTTTTAACATTCGTGAGACAAACAACAAGTGTTACTTTCAATCTTGTTGATGGCTGCATTACAGAGTATTCAGTATTCCTAACAAGGGACTCTGGCCTCTACTCTTGCAGAGTGTTCAGTGTTCCCAACAAAGGACTCTGGCCTCTCCTTTTGCAGAGTGTTCAGTGTTCCCAACAAGGGACTCTAGTCTCCTCTTACAGAGTGTTCAGTATTCCCAACAAGGGAATCTGACCTCTCCCCTTACAGAGTGTTCAGTATTCCCAACAAGGGAATCTGACCTCTCCCCTTACAGAGTGTTCAGTATTCCAACAAGAGACTCTGGCTTTTACTTTACATAGTGTTCAATATTCCCAACAAGGGACTATGACCTTTAATTTAGTGTTTAAATCTCCACAAAGGAGATTCTGGCCTTTACTTGACAGAGTGTTTGGTGATCCCAACAAGGGACTCCGTCCTTTACCTTACAGAGTGTTCAGATCTTTACAAAAGGGATTCTGGCCTCTTCGGCTCATAGCGAACTAAGCCGCGAGCTAGACTCATGCAAACCAAGTTGCGAGCAACCCTCACGCAAACTAAGCCGCGAGCAACCCTCGCGCAAACTAAGCCGCGAGCAACCCTCGCGCAAACTTAGCCGCGAGCAACCCTCGCGCAACTAAGCCGCGAGCAACCCTCGCGCAAACTAAGCCGCGAGCAAACCTCGCGCAAACTAAGCCGCGAGCAACCCTCGCGCAAACTAAGCCGCGAGCAACCCTCACGCAAACTAAGCCGCGAGCAACCGTCACGCAAACTAAGCCGCGAGCAACCATCGTGCAAACTAAGTCGCAAGCAACCCCCGTGCAAACTAAGCCGCAGGATGTAACTGTGCAAACGAAGTTGCAAATCAAGTTCACGTGGAATACTTCTCCTACACTTTCATGCAAGCCAAACTCGTAAAAACAGTACTCAAATGAGAAAAAGGAAAACAGAACAGCAAAGTGACATAAAAAATGGCAATGTCATGCAGATTCGCACACAAGGGCGTCCGCTACAACAACTAAGCAAAAAACAACACACGAAACCAATAGCCGGAGGAGGAATACAAAAACACACAAATACAGAAATATGAGGTCGCTACTCATCAGCAACATCGATATCAGAGCGCTCATCCTCAAAAACATCATCAAAGCTAAAATCAGACGTGTCACATCTTAGGTGACGGCCAACAAATCGGAAGGCCTTCGTCGCTCCACGCCTGAGGGCTAACTCACGGGCATCTTCCACTTGAGGCTCCACCTTCTTGGACCAGATCTTGTCGTGCACCTCCTCCGCAATCTGACAACGGTCTCGCATGTAGTCCAACGAATGAGAAAATTTATTTTCTTTTTGATCTTTCGATTTTGATGATATCATGTTGTAGTCAATTTTTGTTGTTAGCACCACTAATTTTGATGTAATTCATGTTTCAGTAACATATTACTCGCTTTTTTCATGAAATGATACAACGATGCTATGTAATGCTTGATTTTGAGAATGATTTATTGTTAATAATATATGTGGTGCATCTAACAGGTTTGTGTACACTTATCGTGGTGTGGTGTGTTTCTAACAAGAAAGTGCACGTAGCCAAAAGTGAAGTGCACATAACAATTCTCATAAAGAAGCCCTAACATTAAAATATATAAATCTCTTCATGCTTTTGTATATCATGATCAAATCTTTCCACTCTATTAAATCATCACACTCATTTTTCATTCCAAACTCAGGTCTGAGATAAGAGAGACAACCTATTATAGGCACAAATAGACCGTCTATATAGGCGGAGTGGGATTAGTCTTGACATGCCTTTTTTTTATCATGTTGGACCATCCAAGACACTCAACACCCTATTTTTAATCCCATCTTTTTCTCATCAATTTTCCCGGAGGATTCCGCACCCACTCCTCCGCTTGATACGGCCGAACCGGTGACACTAGCTGGCCATGCTGACGAACTCGTTCGCGAAACCTCCTTCCTAAATAACATCTCCTCCTTCCTCTTCTCCACTCTCCTCCTTGCCACCTCAATCGCCCTGCTCGTCGTCTCCAGCTCCTCCATGCTTAGCCCATCCAATTCGTCCTCCACCAGCGCTTTCCTCATCACTTCTCCGGCCGCCGCAGCCACAGCCGCCAGCCTCTCTTGTGCCGCCGCCCTCAGCATCTTGGCCGCTTCGTGTTGTCGCTCCATATCACTACACTAATTTAATATCATATTAGCGTCATATATAAAATAGAGAGAAATATTTTTTTATTAAACATTCATTTTCTACTTTTTAGCCTTTTATTAAAAAAAATCAAATTTTAAAATTTGTATTTTTTTTAAAATACGCACGCATTAAAAGAAAGTCATCTGCTTGCAATAAAAAATGTGTTCTCTCCGTAACTCACAAACTCATTTGCACACGCAAAAAAAAGCGGCGAGTGGGGTATAACACTTAGGGGTTTGCGCGCGGACGGAGCGCCGTCACGTCGGAATAATGTCGTGCCTGAAATAATGTCACACGGGGCACAGGAACCCTCCGTGCGCTATCACAGTTATGGTACTGTCGTGGTTGGCCATTTGGGCGGGGCAGCATGCCTGTTACTCAGCATTATGTATAAATTAATAAATAGTGGTATATGTGATCGTGAGAGGTTTTATGGATACGTGTATTGCTGGTTGAGCTGCCAGGCGACGGAGTCCTCAGCTCCGGTGTCGGAGACTCGGCTGCGTGTGAGAAAGCGTGTGACGACGGAGTCGAAGGAGGGGTGGCCGAAGCTGTACGGGTTCCCTCCAGGGGAGAAGGCGAGGAAGGCGAACTCGACGCCGCAAAGGATGGAGAGCTCACTGGCCTTCTTCATAACTCCCTGCCGGCGTTTTGTGAACGCCACCTGCCTCGCCGACTCCTTCTCTATCTTCTTTATCTCGATCTTTTGACGCCCGATGCTGACCTTCTTCTCCTTCTTCTTGTTGGTGATTTTGTTTTCCATGGCTGCCAGCGCGCGGATCTGCGTGCAAGATATTTGAGAGGCGGTGATTAATAATTAGAGGCGGTGGGTATATAGTGTATAAGTAGATATATACATAATAGGAAGATTATATTGGGTGGAGATATGGTAAATGAATTATAATGCACTGCATCTTAATTGCCTAATTAATTGAGTTTAATTTGCTTTGGCGCGCAGAGGTCAGTCAACTTCATGGATTTGGCAGGTCCATTTTTGACCTCATGGTCAACGACCCTTGCCCCTTGATCTCCCTGAAGATGCTTTGTACGCGCGTCATTCCATCTTAGTCTGTCCCCTACCGCGCGGCGGTAGAGCTACCGCCGGCGATAGCTCTCATTGAGCATTATATTGTTTGTAAGGCCGGTCTCTTGAAGACCTGAGGGCCAATTTACGGTATTGAGAGCTTGTGGCCCAGCTTAGGCGGCCGTGAGTGCTAGCCTAGGATCATAACGGGGTTATGGATCATAAGTAATGGGAAAGGGGATGCTGACCCGTGTCGTGGCTGACGTGCCTGACGATTTGAGCACGGGAAATAGCTGAACTGTGTCCAACCCTAGTCGTTCGACTTGGAGTGAGTCAAAGTGTGTATCTAGAGATCATCATCACTTTGTCAAAGATTACGGGCGTTGTCTTCGGCTTTGGTTCCGAAAGACTAAAAGCTCAAACGTTGCTGACCGCCACAAAGAATGGAGGTGTGACCTATGAGGTTCTGTGCACCAAGAATGTGTCGTGAGAGCACGGGGTGTTGGGCGTTGGGCCAACATCTGTGGCGAATGGTGCTTATTTTGCATGTTCCGATTACAAATAACTGTATAAGCTAATGCCTACTGGGTAGGAGCACCGCCACCCCGGGTAAGGAGTGAGGTCGTTATAATTTGGTCAGCTAATGCTGACCGTTGCTATTGTTTGCCACCGTTGCGGTAGAATGTTTCATGCAGGTGCAGCCGAGACAAGCGGAAAATAGCGGGCTGGAGCCCAAGATTGCTAAGCTGGCCCTTGAAGGTCAAAGTGAATTAGTTGTTTATTTTATCGTTCATGTGTGACCGGTTTGCGTGTCGATGTATGCAAGACAATTTATTCTAAGTTGAACATTGTAAGGTCTTAAGGTCAATATTATTTGTGTGTTTGGTTTATCATTCCTATTTTGTGTTAATGGACATTCAGTTGGTTGGGTTCTAATTGTAATCTTAAATTACTTTCGCTTGAATGCGCTGAGTTAGGATAAACGTTTGCAGATTATGGTCTCAATAAGTAACTCCACTGACTGTTCGTAGTATATGACGTCGGGCCCCGACCGAACCTTCTGTTATATGCTATGTGATGGATGAAGGTGTTACAAGTGCTTCCGCTGAGTCACCAGGTACGGACGGCTTGTCGAAAAACTCATTTATCTAACAGTCACTAAACTGGATTTCTATTATGTTGTAAGAAAGGTGAGATAGTTTATACAAGCTTCTAAGAAATGTCATCTACAATCAAGCCTAAAGATCTTGGAAAATATGAAAGGGTCTCCTGAAAAGGGGCTTCTGTTCCAGAAGAACAGTCATTTGAGAATTTAGGCATATTCTGATGCTATCTATGCAAATGACAAGGAAGATAGAAAGTCTACGTCCGATATTTGTACCTTCAGAAGAGGAAATCTGGTCAGCTTGGAGAGCAAAAAATAGGGTGTAGTCTCAAGTTCAAGTGCTGAAGCCGAATACAGAAGCAAGACTTTGACAACCTGTGAGCTTAATTGGTTGCAGACGCTAATACTTAATTTGGGAGATGTTTATGATCATCCTCTGCCAATATTCTGTGACAACAAGACAACTTTCAAAGAATTCAGTATTTCATGAAAGGACAAAACATATTGAAGTAGACTGTCATTTCATCAGAGAAGATGTGTTGAAGAATCAGATCTACACTTCGTTTGTCATCCCTGATAAAGAGCTTGTTGATGTATTTACCAAACCAGTGTACTCTTTTTTCAGATATCTACAATAAGTTGGACATGGTTGACATATATGCTTCAGCTTGAGGGGAAGTGTCAAAATATAAGGAGTCTCAGCGATCAGGCGGACAACATTGGGGGATAGATCTTGGCGGTCTGGCGGACATCATTGGCGGATAGATCTTAGTGGTTTGGCAGATCGATCTTGGCGGTCTGACAGACATATCTTGTGGAAAGTACTAACAAACAGACAGTCTGATATCTATTGGTGTAACATAATATATGGAGTACTTTTGGGGAAACCTTTTGTGGAGATCCTATTTAGTAAATAAACGGTTTTAGTTGTTGCTTCAGCCCAAAAGGTTTTTGGCGAATCTTTGGTTTTTAGTAATGCTCTACTCATCACTAAAATGGCGTGGTTACGTCTTTCTACCACTCCATTCTGTTGGGATGAGTATGGAGCAGTAAACTGTCTTTGAATTCCTTGCTCTTGACAACAAGTAATTAATAAATTGTGGAGACATAAATTCCCTCCTCGATCTGACCTTAATATCTTTATTTTCAAATCAAGTTGCAACTTCATAGCTTTCTTAAATTGAATAAAACTGAAAAGTTTCAGCCTTAGTGTTTAGATGATATATCCACATGTAACATGAATAATCGTCAACTAACAATAAGTAATACCATTTTCCTCCAAAGGATGCTGTAGTTGAAGGACCCCATAGGTCACCATGAATTAATTGTAGAGGTAGCAGTGATTTCACAAGGGCAGCCTTTGGAAAAGGACTCTTGTGTGTTTTACTATATGCACATTTCTCACAAAATTGTGTTGTCTATCCAGAGAAAGAAGGAAGACCATGTACTAGTGCCTTGCATTGTAAATATTGTATACCTTGCCAATGAAGGTGTCCTAGCCGGTGATGCCAAATAAAAGGAGGAGATGTGTAACTCTATTGTTGGCATGAGATGGCACACTTGATTATCCGAGGCATATGCAAAAGAAACAGATGGTTCTTAGTCAGTGTTGCCGAGGCTATATGGAAACCAGAGGCAGTATGAGATATGTGTGCTCCATTACTATCAAACAACAAAGTATATTCTTTAATGATTAATTGTCCTACACTCAAGAGGTTTTGTGTTAAAGTAGGGACTAAATAAACATTTGATATATGTTTTACTGCACCTGAAGTTAACTGCATAGATATTTTCCCTTTACCTTCAATTTGTATTGTACTACCATTTCCTAAAGCTACTTTAGCTTTTTAAGTTTCATCGAATTGGTTAAAGTTAGCTTTATTTAAAAGGACAACATACTCAACAACTTATTATCAGATTATATGCTGATGATATACTTATCACAAGAAATTCACTAGCCATGATTATTAAATTCAGATCTGATATGCAAAAGGAATATGCTATGACAGATTTGAGTGCAATGATATATTTTCTTGAATATGCACTCCACGGGACATCTCCACGGCATAACAAAACAACCTACGTGCGATCTCGCTAGGTAGAACTTTGAGAGAAAAACAAACATGTACGAGCTATTGGGGAATCCGTATTTTCTGGCCCCTCTTTTCGATATAGACTCGATGAAATTTGAGATGCTCCAAGTCTCTTTGGCAAGATTGACCACCAACTCAACATGGCTTTGACACTATGTTGCTTGTCTTCCTTGCCTGACAACACAACAATGAGTACGAGGCATAAGTGTCAGCTTTAACTTTACCCTTATTTTGTTGCTCTGTCTTCTGTTAGCTTTGTCTTCTAAGTGTAACTGATCCAATTGGCCAGCTAACACTTTAGCTTATGCCAACATTGCCCCTTAAGCTGAAGACAACCATCAAGTATTCACACACATAACACCAACAGTTTGCAGATAGTTTTATTTTTAATTTACATGCTAGATAAACATCTGGATCTACATAGATATGTAGATACAGATAGGGGATCGATGTGGATGACTACTTGCTCATTTGCTCTTGATGGATCTTGTTGGAGGAGGTAGAAGGACGTTGTCTGGTAGGCGACGTGGGACAAATCACATACGATCCATCAGGGATATTACGCTTTTTGTCGGTCCCTCTCATCATGGTCTTGCTTGAATATGCACTCCACGGGACATCTCCATGACATAATGAAAAAACCTACGTGCGCCCTCACTAGGTAGAAATTTGAAAGAAAAACAAACCTATACGAGCTACCGAGGAATCCATATTTTTTGGCCCCTCTTTTCTACATAGATTCGATGAAATTTGATATACTCCAAGTCCCTTTCTTGTGTTAGCTTCTATACTCCTCAGTTATTATATTGTTGCATAAAACAACATATGTATCAGAGCTTAGGCTCATAATTCTATAACATCATTGGAGGATGTGCTCATCATCAAGCACCTTTTCTCTTTCACAGACCTCAATTACGGTGTTCAATGGTGAGAAATATCATTTTTGGAGCATACACATACGTGCTGTGTTCCTTTCTTTTGTTCTTTGGGATATTGTTACTACTGGTCCTGCTCTTCAAGTTACAGGTAAAACTCCTGAAACAAACACAAAAGATGTCACTTATACAGGAGATGAAACACAAAAGGATGCTAAAGCCGTTTGTATGATTTATCAAGGGGTCTCAGAGAATATCTTTCCTTATATAATGAGTGTTGTGTCAGCCAAGGCTGCATGAGACATTTTTAGTGTAAATATAAGGGAGATGAAAAAGTCACGAAACTAAAACTACAAAATGCTTGGAAAGCTTTTGAAACCTTGGTAATGAACCCATGGGAAGAAGTAGAGTCTCTGCTAGTCAGGACACTACACATAATGAATCAGATTAGAAGTAATGGTGACATAATTGAAGATAAAAAAATTATGCCCAAGCTTCTACGTAGTCTCCCACTAAGTTAGTTCACAACCATTAGAGTAAGCTTTACAAACTCAATTAAAGTTCTCTAAACCCAACTTTCGTATAAAACAGAAAGAAAAACGGAATATGAAGAACCCTTAATTATTTTGGTAAACAAAATCAAGCTTGGACTTCTACAATTGGAAAAGACCCTATAATATGCAAAAAGTTGGAAATAATGGTGAGTTGTTTTGCATCATCTGCAAGAAAACAAACCATAATTATAAATATTGCTTTTAAAGATGTAAAACTTCTCGGATTTCAAATCATTTTGCTTCTAAGTGCTGGAATAAAGGGAAAGAAGAAGTGAAATTCAGTGACATACAAGAGGAATCACCCACTGCATATATGTTCTTTACTCCTACTCAAACTGGCAGCAACAATCCTGAAGCATGGTACCTGGATAGTGGGTGTTCCTCCCACATGGCCGACAATAAAGCTAACACAACAAAGGGCTCTGTAGAGTTTATTTCTTTTCAAAGTTTTACATATCTAAACAATTACAAAGCTGGTGTTGGAAGTAAGCTGAAGAGCTGAAGAGATGTCAAGCAATTTAACCAGTCCAAAGCACCTGTCTACAAAAAGATAAAGACCAAAAAATGAAGCAGCAAAGATGAAGCGGCAGCAAAGATGAAGTGGCAGAAGACGTGAAGATCAAGGAACCCTGAACCAACACTCCTCCAAACGAAGCAGACGCATCTCTTTATTACATCCTGAAAAAGTATAAATAAAGGATGATGTAATAGAATAAGAAAGAAGTGTGTGTGTACTTCTTTTATTGTTTTTGTTTTCAAGTGCACTATTCCCAAGTAATAAACTTTTCTTTCCTCTGCCGATTAAGTCCACTGCTCATATTATTTTAAAAGTAACATTGGTATCAGAGGTCTTGAAGTTTTAAAACTGCAAAATGTCGGCATTTACCTATGCCACTAGTGCTGTACCCATTTTCCAGGGAGAATCATATGAATACTGGGCTGTTCAAATGATTACTCTGTTTAAGTCACATGGAATATGGGATATAGTAGAGAATGGTTATCAACGTCCAGCAGAGGAAGAACTTACAACAGCAGCAACACGCAAAACTGCAGCAGAAATAGAAGTAAAAGATGCAAAAGCACTGCTTCTAATACAACAAGGTATTAGCAAATCCATATTTCCTAGAATAATGGCTTCACCAACAGCTAAAGCATCATGGGATTTGCTAAAAGCAGAATATAAAGGCACCAATCAGGTAATAACCATTAAGTTACAAAC
The DNA here is from genome assembly GCA_039583875.1 of Platanthera guangdongensis. Lineage (NCBI taxonomy): Eukaryota > Viridiplantae > Streptophyta > Magnoliopsida > Asparagales > Orchidaceae > Platanthera > Platanthera guangdongensis. Next base: position 1,248,647 of record CM077164.1, read on the forward strand.
ATATTTGAGAGACTTTGATACTCTTCAAATGAAAGAAAGTGAGAGTGTGCAAGATTTCTTTGCTAGGACTACAAATATCATAAACCAAATTAGAAATTTGGGATATGAGATACAAGATAGAAACGTAGTCCCAAAAATACTAAGAAGTCTTCCCTCTACTTTTAATCCAATTGTTACTGCCATAGAAGAGTCCAAAAATTTGGATACTCTATCAATTCCTGCACTCATGGGCTCATTACAAGCACATGAAGACAGGATGAAAAGGCAAAAATCCCCACAGGAACATGCCTTGCAAACAAAAATCAATAGCAGTAATAGTGGCAACAGTAAATAGTTTTACAAAAAGTCTGATAGAAATCAACCAAATCAGCAATACAAACAAAAGGCTAAATCAGATTTTCAAAACTCCAAAATACAGATGCATTGTATTATATGCAATAGAGGAAATCATGAAGCACAGAACTGCTATTACAAATGCAAGAAATGCAAGAGGCCAACACATTTGGCCAAAGATTGCTGGTTTAACAAAAAACCTCAAGAAGCAAGGTTTATTGAGAAGCAGCAAGAGGTAAGAATTCCTGAAACCAATATAGAGCAATTATTCTATGCAAAAGTTGATGAAGTTTCAAGAAAAAGGGTAAAACAGTTCACTAATGAGACGTGGTATGTTGATAGTGGGTGTTCTACTCATATGACAAGAAATATTAACTACTTCTCATCCTTAGATGAGACTCATAAATCAGAAGTTGCTCTAGGAAATGGAAAACTAGAAAGGATAGAGGGACAAGGAACTATAATAGTCCAAACAGAAGGTGGAGAGTTGAGACATATAGATAATGTCCAATATGTCCCAACTCTAGCACAAAGCCTATTAAGTATGGGGTAGTTAATCCAAAAAGGCAATCAAGTGAGTTTTACAAAAGAGCAATGTGAAATATATGATGCTAGTGCAAATTTAATAATGAGCATACATATGTCAAAAAATAGAGTGTTCCCATTTACACTAAAACCAGGAAGAGAGCTAGCTTTTTCATGTGTATCAACTAATAATAGTGCTCTTAGCATTTGGCATCAGAGATATGAGCATCTGAACATTCAAGATTTAAGAAGACTTCAACAAAATAATGTAGTTCAAGGTTTACCAGTGATACCAAAAGGAGCCTTCATACATTGTGAAGAATGTGCATATGGGAAGCAACACAGAATGCCATTTCCAACATCTAGTGAATGGAGAAACACTCAGCCATTACAGTTAATACATGCAGATCTATGGAGGCCATCCTCCTCATTTTCTTTGGGTCAAAAAAGGTATTATCTACTCTTGGTTGATGATTGCACAAGGTTCATATGGGTTTATTTCTTAGTAAACAAGTCACAAGCCTTCAAATTCTTCAAACAATTTAAAATTTTGGTAGAAAAACAATACTCTTTTTCTATCAAAATACTAAGAACAAATAGAGGAGAGAGTTCCTATCTAAAGAATTCATGGAATTTTGTATATCAAATGGTATAAAGAGGCAATTAACAGTTAGTAAATCACCCCAACAAAATGGGGTGGTAGAAAGGAGAAATAGAACGGTTATAGAAATGGCCAAAACTATGCTCCTTCAAAAACATATGCCCATAGAATTTTGGGCAGAGGCTGTAAATACAGCTGTATACCTGCTTAACAGAGCACCAACAAGGGCATTGGATAATACAACACCTTATGAAGCCTTAACAAATAGAAAACCAAGAGTAAACCATTTAAGAACTTTTGGATGCATAGCATTTGTATACATTCACAGTGAAGAAAGAACAAAGTTAGAAAAGAAAAGTGAAAAAGGTGTTTTGCTAGGCTACAGTGAAGAATCTAAAGGATACAGAATATTTTTACCAAACCAGCATAAAGTGGTAACAACAAGGAATGTCTTATTTCATGAAGAAGAAAAATGGGAGTGGGCATCAGGTTCTGAAGAACTCTCATCAAGAGTATTCTCAATTGATTCCATCCTTGCCAATGAAAATGAGGAGGTTGAATCAACTGAAACTGCTGCCATAGAGCCTAGTAGAGTTCAGAATATGCATCAAGATATTTCTGATACATCTAGTTCAGAATCATCATCACCCAAAAGAATGAAACTACTTAGTGATATTTATCAAGAGTGTGAATTTGCCCTTACAGCATCTACTCCAACAACATTTGAAGAGGTAGTCACTAAGCAAGAATGGAGGGCAGCAATGAATGAAGAAATAAAGATGGTAGAAAAGAACAAAACATGGAAGTTAGTAGAACCTCCTGCCAACAAAGAAATTATAGGCCTAAAATGGGTCTATAAGATAAAAGAGAAGGAGAATGGAACTATCAACAAGTATAAAGCTCGTATAGTAGCAAAAGGCTATTCCCAAATACCTGGAATAGATTTTAATGAAACCTTTGCACCAGTTGCTCGTTTAGAAACCATCCGAGCCATCATTTCTTATGCAGCACAAAATAGACTCAAGCTATACCAACTTGATGTCAAATCAGCCTTTTTAAATGGGGAGATTAGAGAAGACGTTTATGTAAAACAGCCAAGAGGTTATGAGATAGAAGGGGAAGAACACAAAGTCTACAAGTTACAAAAGGCATTGTATGGCTTGAAACAAGCCCCGAGAGCATGGCACTCCAACATTGATACATATCTAATCCAGCAACATTATCAACGTAGTGCCAATGACTCTTCTCTATACATAAAAAAAGAAAAATCTGACATACTAATCATATGCCTTTATGTTGATGACTTAGTTCTTACAGGTAATAATATCCAGCAGTTAGAAAACTTCAAGGAGGAGATGAAGAAGAGGTATGAGATGACAGATTTGGGGCTTCTCAAGTATTTCCTTGGGATACAAATAAAGCAAACTCCAGCAGGTATCATGTTATCCCAAGAAAAATATGCTAATGATCTTTTACAGAAATTTAAGCTTGAAAATTGCAATCCAGTTTCAACTCCAATGTCAACTTCAGAGAATTTAACCAAAGAAGGAGGAGAAGAAGGAGCAGATGAAGGGAACTATAGAAGTCTCATTGGATCTCTTATCTATTTAACAAATACTAGGCCAGACATAGAGAATGCCGTGAGTCTGCTATCCAGATTTGTAAGCAGTCCTTCTAAACAACACATGGGAGCAGCCAACCGCATTCTACGATACATCCAAGGTACAAAAACATATGGATTATTTTATAAACATGCTATAAAAAATTCTCTGATAGGATATTCAGATTCAGATTGGGGGAGATGCATAGATAATAGAAGAAGCACAAGCGGTTTCATTTTTTTCAAAGGAGGAAACTCAATCTCATGGTCCTCCCGTAAACAACAGACAGTTGCCCTAAGTACCGCTGAAGCAGAATATATGGCACTGAGCTCGGCAGTGAGTGAAGGTATATGGCTCAATCGACTCATTAATGAATTAGAAGAAGAGAAAGAGGTAAAACCCACCGTTATCAAATGCGATAGCACCTCTGCTATTGCATTAGCCAAAAACCATGTATACCACAAACAAAGTACCGATGATCAGCTGGCAGATCTACTAACCAAGCCGCTACCAAGAGCAAGATACGAAGAACTGCGTCACCGAATCGGGGTAGAAGACCTCTCAGCTTAAGAAGGGGTGTTGGAAGTAAGCTGAAGAGCTGAAGAGATGTCAAGCAAATTAACCAGTCCAAAGCACTTGTCTACAAAAAGATAAAGACCAAAAAATGAAGCAGTAAAGATGAAGCGGCAGCAAAGATGAAGCGGCAGAAGACGTGAAGATCAAGGAACCCTGAACCAGCACTCCTCCAAACAAAGCAGGCGCATCTCTTTATTACATCCTGAAAAGGTATAAATAAAGGATGATGTAATAGAATAAGAAAGAAGTGTGTGTGTACTTCTTTTATTGTTTTTGTTTTCAAGTGCACTATTCCCAAGTAATAAACTTTTCTTTCCTCTGCCGATTAAGTCCACTGCTCATTTTATTTTAAAAGTAACAGCTGGACCTTATATAACCGGCCCATGCAAGTGGAAGTCTATGAATATCCAGCTTTAACTACAAGATAAACTCCTTTGTTATAACTTCATCTTCATGGTGTCATCTTCACATGCCCACGGTTGTTATGTTTTACTTTTATGCAAACTTGCTCCTTATAATCTTTATCTTTAGGTTTTAACTTTTGACAGCAGCTGCTCTTCCTTTTGTTCTTCTAGCGCAGGTCCACAATATGAACATTATCATTCATATATATAGTATGGAGACATCTGTCCACAACCCAGATGTTGGTAGGAGCATGGGAGGTGAAGAGAAGTTACAAGCTTATCAAAGAGCTAAGCACCCTAATTATATGTTGCATGTAAATATCCCTTCAATAAACAGGACATTCATTTGTTATTCACTCTGCTTTTGCAAGAAGAATGCAGGGTGTGGTTGCACAATCGAATGAGAAGATGCAGTGGGAAGTGTTTAATTAATGCTCATATCTAAACTAATTTTAGAATTCTTAATGACATATTATCTTCTTCTGTTTTAGGTCTGCAAATATCAATTACATCAGCCGCCCGACTATATTCAAAAAGGAGAACTAAAAGTATGTAAACTTAAAAAGCTCATTTATGGATTAAAATAGGCACCCAAAGCTTGGAATATGACAATAGACCACTACTTCATTGAACAAGAGCTCTATAGAAGCAAAAGTGATCCATCATTATACACCAAACATACTCCAACATATCATTTACTCATTTGCTTATATGTTGATGATTTACTCATAACAAGTGATTCTACTGAGAAAATTAAAGACTTTATAGCCCAAATGCATCTAAAGTTTTAAATGACAAACTTAGGACGTGCTCAATACTTCCTCGGAGTATAAATTAAATAGTGCAAATCTGGTATTTTTGTATCACAATGTAAATATGTTGCAGAGGTATTGCAAAAATATCAGATGGAAGAATGTAATCTATGTCTAACCTCAATGGATACTAAAACCAGTCTAAAGAAAGAAGAAGAAGAGAGTATGGAAGAAGAAAAAATATAGATCTCTTGTTGGATCCATGTTATACCTTACACAAACAAGGTCGAATATTGAATACTTTGTAAATCAAATAGCTAAATACACCAATCAACCCACAAAGCCCCACTAGTTAGCTTCAAAATGCATTTTATGTACATCCAAGGTGTAATAGCTCCTGTTTTTAAAATAAAAAATAATAGTCATATTAATAAAGTAATGGTAATTTTGTAAATTAGAAAAATTAGGTTTTTCTTCTATATCTAAATTAACCGAACCCCCCTCCCCCCCCCCCTTTGATTTTCCACACTCAGCCAGGCTAGGTTTCCTACAAGTTCCCGATAGCCACTCCCGCTCGCAGGCCTTAGTCCAGCTCGTCGTTGTAGTTTTTTTCCCACACTCGACGCCCATACCGTCTCCTGATTCCCCCACCGCTACTGTATCCAAAATCTTGTACCTCTTCCTCCAAGGGTCTGTGCCTCTCCTCTTACATCTTAGGCCGCCGACAACCACCTCTTCTGCCATGACCGACCACTTCTTCTCCTCCTCAAGACCGGTAGCTGCCTGCTCCTCCTCCATAGCCCTTTTCCTCATCATCTTGACCGAGATTTTTGAGAAGGATGCCTAGATTTTGCTCAAATCCTCCTCCACTCATATTTTGGACTCAGTTTTGGTTCCTCTTGTTAAGATCTCCTCTCTTTTCCCTTATTTCGAATTTTTCTATCAATCCTATATTGATTTCATGCCCTAAATTTCATATATTTTGTGATCCAAGCTTGCTCCCCCTTTGTTATTATCTAATTATTTTGTATTGGTGATTTCTGGCGCCGCTCCTCAATTCAGTTGGTGGAATCTCTCAAAATTTCTCTCCAAATTAGGGTTTTTGTAGCCTAAGTGCTGCCAAGTCTCTGTTTCTGCATGGTAGTCTCTTCTCCCCTCACATTTGAGGGAGGTAAATATCTAACTCCTCCCCTGTTTAGGTTATTTGATGACAATTTCATGTGTTAGCGTAAGTTTTCTGTTATGTAAGGTATCAATCTTGTTTTTCTTAAATAGGTTCAGTTAGGGTTTCTAATTCTTACTTGTGCTGCTCAGTCGCCTTCGTCAGATTCAGCTTCAATCGTAAGGCAAATAGATCTCTCCCTCTCTCTCTTACAACCATTGAACTTAAATGAATGTTTGTTCTTATGTTTTTGCGCATTCACTTTTGAATACATTATTTGACAAATAAATTTAGAATTTGAATGTCTAATTAGGCAAGCTAATGGTTTAAGGTTTAATTTATTTGAAATGACATAAGTTATTGTAAGGAAGTGATTTAATTGGTTTCTCACTTTGATGAATTTTGTCTCATTTGTTGAATGATTTGAAAAATAGTAGTTTTTTGATAAATTTGAGGACTGATAGGTTTTTTAGCACGATCATTAATTAATTTGAATGATAACTGTTAAGATTCCTTGCTAGCGATTAAATGATTGGTGCTTTATGTCATGTTCGTACCACACACATTTTTACTTGAAAGATATTTGCGTCTAAAAATAGTTTAATCTAGATGAGTATTTGTTATCCTAGAATCGATGCATGCTAAGCTTACCCCTACGATTTACTTGAAAAACCTTCTTATTAATGATAACTTAATCCCTCGAACCCATAAAATTTAAACTCATTCCCTAGTTTTCGATGTCTTCAAATCTTTTCTTATGCATATCTAGTTTCTTTGTGTCAACCAATCTTGTGTCATCGAAGTTTGATTTTTTATGTCTGTCTGGATCCAAGACTTGAGTGAATATTGTTCCATAACTTGATTCCCCCTTCCATGTTTATGAACTTTACTCTTATACATTTGAATCGATTAAGTAGTAACATGTCTGGATATGTTAGGAATCTCCTAAAATATGAATCTTTTAACTCAATAATATCTTAAGTAATCATTAGAAGGTAGTGTTTAATTGGTGCATCTCTTTGCTTGCATGATCACGACAAGCATGAATTTTTCTAATAAGACGTGCATATGAACTTTAGTGTGAACTATGTACACCCACGAAAAAACCAACACACTTCATTGATTACAGCTTATGATATTACATGATCAATTATATGTTATGCTCCAGTGTAGGCTTAATTCAAGTTATTTTTGTTTGGCTATTTTACTTATCTGTCTTGTTAGCTTTGCTTCGTTGAAAACTGATACACATACATTTCTCATTCCCTTACTAGTTATGTGTTTTACTTGCTCTCCTATTTATTTCAATGTTTTGAGGTATTTCCTTCCTGTTTTGGAATTACCTTAGCATTCATGACAGCATCGTCGGGTCCCCAAGCATGATCTGCATTAAATTCCAAGTCCTATGTTTACGTTTCATTTCATTTACTGTCGTATATTTCTTTTATGTAATAATAATGATCAGTAAATCATGGATAACTGTAAGACTATATTATATGAACTCAAAGTTAATATTATTTGTATGTTCATTCATCTGAACCTGTCATTGTATGAAATTTATATCTGAATTTTTATCATAAGTTTTAATAAAATGCATGTGCACTTATTTCAAACTACCATATTTTAAAACTTTCACATAAAAATAACAGTTTTCTTTCAAATTAATTATTTTAAACCTAATTATCAGTTTCTCTGCTTCCCCCTAACTAGCGTGGATTTTATCCCTGCCCATTCATGTGACATCTCGACTTGTCCCAAAGTGCACTCTGACTTTTGTTGATATGAGTCGTGACAGTTGGTATCAGAGCTAGGTTAGTTTCTAAATATTAAGTATTTTATAGTTATCATGTATTTGAAATTGCATCTTATGTATATATATATATTTATATATATATATATATATATATATATATATTTATATTATATATATATCATTCCTTCACTCAACTTGTCATTATTTATTGTTCGCGTCTGAAACACTCACACACTCACTCATAAGCATGTATAGTATGCACACAAATGTTAAGGGGTTATGGACAAACTTAACATTTTTGGGCATATGAATTTCTACTAGAATATACACCGCTTGCGAATATTAAATTGTATGAGCGGTTTAATATTTTCAAATGTGTTGATATTAGAATCATAATATGCATGATATGTTAAGTGAAATAGGCGCTTAACATGACATGTGTATCCATTCATTTGCATTCATATCATAAATCATTGCACAAGTGTTAAGCTAAGAACAACAATAATGATTGTACACACATGAATTTACTATCTGCTTGACATCACACATGATCTCATTGTTGCACTTGCATGATCATTACCTAGAGTTGTCCAATAAAAATGCTGTAATTATTACATAATTTATATACCTAACAGTATGAGATGTGTTCGAATCTCTAGTTTCAAGTTCCCAGTATTCTTAATGGGTCCTTTCTATTTCGTTTGGCTATCGATCTCATCTAATTCTCATGTACCCCCTTCTAGTTAGCTCATAAGCATCAGTGTCACAAGTAGGAAACCTCTTTCATGCAAAGATTTTCTGCTCCAAAATTCTTGAGTCATATCTCTCAATTTTTGGTTAATCAAAGAACTTCTTGTGTTCCCTGAATTCATATTTCGTATTCGGTTGAACCCCTCTAAGATCGTGGAGTATCAAGTACACAAGCTTTGAAAGAAAACTCATCCTTATGGTAATTGTGTTTTGAATACTTGAAAAGTTTGAGAAGTTTTCTAGAGGATTTGAATTTGATATGCATAACAAGTATCCGTAAATTTTCTCTTAATTTTGGTAAGTCTTTGCACTTATTCTTCTTTTTATTTCAGTGCATTCAGAGTTAGTTTCCAAGTCTCAATCTATAAACCTTGTTGTAATGAATGATATCTGAATCTTCGCCATAAGAGGCCCCATTCAGAGAATTTTCAGAAAGTTTCGGGACAAAACTTTTTAAGTATGAGAGAATATAACAACTCCCGTTTTTAAAATCAAAATAATAGTCATATTAATAAAGTAAGGGCGATTTGTAAACTAGAAAATTAGGTTTTTCTCCTATATCTAAACCTAACTGACCCCCCCCCCCCTGTTAACCCAGAAATCGGCGATCCTTCCCAAGGTGGCCAGCTGGCTCGTCGTGACCCTTAGATTGTCCCTTTCGATCGCGATGGGTCCCAGCGTAGGCGGACAGTTTTCCCTATCCGCCTAGGTCTCCTAGCAACCGCGTGCCCTGCGGGACGGCGAGCTATTCCCATGGCTCACCCTCGCGGGACATGCGGTTAGGCCCGCTAATCGTGCAGTCTTTTCCTTGCAGGAGTCCGCCAACAGCAGTACCAGTGATGACTCCCTATATTTCTCTCAAGGGGCGGTGGTCTCCTACCGCCGTCCGCGAGGACGCCCGCCAGGGGCGACCTCCCTGCTGCCGAGGGGCGGGCTCCTGCCGCCGTCCGCCGAGGCCGCCCACCCCGGGCGGCCTCTGCCGTCAGCCGGGCGGACTCCACCCGGAGTCCGCCCAGGCCGCCCGCTAGGGGACGGCCAGGCCCCGCGGGCGGACTCCCCGGAGTCCGCCCAGGCCGCCCGCTAGGGGGCGGCCCCGGCTCCTGCCGGGCGGACTCCCCCCGGAGTCCGCCCAGGCCGCCCGCTAGGGGGCGGCCCCGGCTCCTGCCAGGCGGACTCCCCCCGGAGTCCGCCCAGGCGCCCGCTAGGGGGCGGCCCGGCTCCAGCGGGCGGACTCCACCCGGAGTCCGTCCAGGCCGCCCGCAAGGGGGCGGCCAGGCCCCGCCGGGCGGACTCCTCCGGAGTCCGCCCAGGGCGCCCGCTAGGGGGCGGCCCCGGCTCCAGCCGGGCGGACTCCACCCGGAGTCCGCCCAGGCCGCCCGCTAGGGGGCGGCCCCGGCTCCTGCCGGGCGGACTCCCCCCGGAGTCCGCCCAGGCCGCCCGCTAGGGGGCGGCCCCGGCTCCAGCCGGGCGGACTCCACCCGGAGTCCGCCCAGGCCGCCCGCTAGGGGGCGGCCCCGGCTCCTGCCGGGCGGACTCCCCTGGAGTCCGCCCAGGCCGCCCGCTAGGGGGCGGCCCCGGGGCTCCGGCCGGCGGACTCCACCCTGGAGTCCGCCCAGGCCGCCCGCTAGGGGGCGGCCTACGGCCTGCGGGCGGACTCCTCCCGGAGTCCGCCCAGGTCGCCCGATAGGGGGCGACCTCCAGTTCTCTGCAGGTGGGTCCTTCCGATTGCTTCATCGCTCGACAGTGGCGGACGCAAAATCTCTGTCCGCGGAGTCCGCGCAGGTCGTCATGCTGATGTCACTGGGCCCCGCTTCTAGAAGAACTTCCCTGGGCCTATAAATAGCCCATGGTGCCTCTCATTCTGGATCACGCAGACGGTTGGAGGATCCTGCAAGTCTTGCCAGCAAGCCCTGCGGACTCCGTTTTTCCAGTCCGCGCAGTCCGTCATCACCTCCTCCAGCAAGCTCTGCAGACTCAGTTTCTCAGTCCTCCAGAGCTAGCAGACTTTTTTACTTAGTCTCTGCCAGCTTCTCCCCTGCTTTCTGGCACTTTCTTCTTCTTAGCCGCCAGCTTCTCCTTGTACCCTTTAAGTGATTTTGTTGTAAAGGTGTACTTGTAAGCTTGTAATCTCTAGCTATTAATAAAAGGAAAGCCCGTCGCAGGAGTGGCATTTAGGCCGCGGCGGGCGAAGTGTGTGTTGTTGCCGCTGCTAGCGGCCCCCCTTCTTATTCTCTCTGCTCAGCAAGCCTTGCCTCCTCTGCTCAGCAAGCCTTGCCTCCTCTGCTCAGCAAGCCTTGCTCCTCTGCTCAGCAAGCCTTGACTCCTCTGCTCAGCAAGCCTTGCTCCTCTGCTCAGCAAGCCTTGCTCCTCTGCTCAGCAAGTCTTGCTCCTCTGCTCAGCAGACTTCTTCTCAGCTCAGCTCTCCTCGGCATCCAACCTGCAAGCACAACGTCCATTAGCGTCTGCTCGACAGCTCCTGGTCAACCTCCTTCTCCTCTCTTGATCAACCCGCTCTGTTGATCAAGCTTCTCTCCTCTATCCCCGCAACCCTCTTTGACAAGCCGTTTGCTCCACTCTCGAGCACTCAGAGGCTTCCTTCCTTTCCTCCTTTCCTCCTCTCCTAGCTTGTGAGATCGAACACCCCATCCGTGTTAGCTGGCTGGTGCCCCGCGACGTTTTCGCGCATCAACAGTAACACGCGGCTTCAGATCCGGTCAGACGGCGAATAGCGACAGTTAGCCATGTCAGATCAATCAGCCGAGAACTTTGCTCCAAGTCCCAGTGAAGATCCTCTCTGGGAAGCTTTTGAGCAGTCGCGCGTGAGAAATGCTCAACAGTTCCAAGCAATCAAAACCAAGTTCTTGCTGCGATCACGCAGCGGTTGACTCTCGTCCAGCAGCATGCTCCAGCTGCTCCAGCTGCTCCAATCAACCCAACGCCAACATCAGAGCATAAGCAGCTTATTCTCAAGCTGTCCTCCGTTCTATCCGCCTTACACCCCGACCTTCCCGCAAGGTCCTGCTGCTCCTTTGCGAACTCAAGATGGAGAGTTTGCCGCTCGCCAAACTTCTTCCGGCAAAGCAGCCCGAGGATAGCCTGCCAGATTTCTTAACTTTCAAGGAAGTCATCCTTGCCCCCAGTCTGCCTCTGCTCCCCCTGCAAACAACTTTTCCTTTTCTACCCCCTGCTTTTTGCAGCTGCAGCCTATGCTCCCTTTGATCCCTATGCTGTGGGAGAGCAGGAAGAGCGTCGGCCCTTCATTGAGAGTGTTCGCTGAACCTACTCCAGCAAAACTTCAGAGAGCCTCGACTGCCAATCTATACAGGAGAGACCGATCCGGTCAAGCATCTTCAAGCCTTTGAATCTGCCGTTGCTTCAGACTCTGTCAGATGCAAACCAAGTGCAAGCTCTTGTGACAACCTTTGATGGGCAAGTGAGGGATTGGTTCTATGGCCTCCGTCCTCACTCCATCTCTTCCTTCCTTGATCTTCGTAGAGAATTCCTTCTCAGATTCTCTACCTCCTCCAAGAGAAAGGGCGGTCCTGAAGCCCTCTTTGAGATCAGACAGCGCAGTGATGAAACCTGGTCTCAATTTGTTGATCGATTCCAGAGAGAGATTCTGGACATCGAAATCGTTGATCAAGAAATGTATCGAGTGGCTCTTATCCACGGTCTTCGTGAAGGGCCTCTCAAATTTGAAGCCAATGTCCGTGCTCCAAGGACATACCAAGAGCTGATCGCTCTAGCCAACTCTTACATCCGAGGCGAGAAGAGCAATCCAGGCTTCGTCTCCAAGCTCGTATCAGAGAAAGATCCGTTTCGCAAGCAACCTCCAAGGTCTCCTTACAATCGTTTCCCAGCTCACTCAAGGAAGGAGAGAAGGCTTCATCGCCAGCGATACTCCTTCCCGAGCCGTGATGCTCAAGATCCTTTGCTCCCGCTAGCTCCTTCTCAAACAGCAGCTGTGCAACAGCAGCAAGACGATGACTTGCATGAGTCGGATCTCGACGACGTCGTGCAAGAGGTAGTGCAGATCATGAAAGACAGGGCAAGCTACAAGAAGCCCTACCGGCCAGCAGATCAGAGGTCTAGAGACTCAGAGCCTTATTGTGAATTCCACAAAGAGCCAGGTCATCGAACAGAAAACTGCCGAGCATTCCGTCAGCTTGTGCAAAGGATGCTCCGGCAAGGCAAGATGCATGACTTGCTTCCTAAAGAAGATCGCCCTGACCCATCAACTTCAAAGGGCAAAGAAATTTCAGATGTTCCTTGCTCCTCAAGAGGGGTGAGCCAGGTCGAATATTATCCTCTCCTCGTTGTTAACAAAGAAGTCGAATGCTTCGATGCCAATGACGAGAGTATACTGGGAAGGCTATTCTAAACTAGCAAGGACTTCACAGTCCTCCAAAGCGATGGACTTCACAGTCCTCCAGAGCTCCTTACAACCTACAGGGGTTATCTCAACCCTTACTCCCTCTTTCAAACATTTTCATTACAACACTTCTCAGTGTTTTATTCTTGCTTTTCTGCAAAGCTTTTACTCAGAGATCCTGTACTGACACAGTTCCCTTTTTTGCCTCTCTCTCTCTCTCTCTCTCTTTGGATCAATACGCCAATGAGATTTCGCCAAGTCTGAAACGTTCCCTCCGTAGTTTGTTCTTGCACTACCGCTTCGACCACATATGGCGGGAGTATACCCATGTGTGTAGTGGGAGCAGTTCATCTACGATTATGGGCTTCAGGCTTAGGATCCTAGCCAGCATCTGACACAGAGTGTGTGCTAGGGGAGCCCCATGTGTTAGCTCTGCTGTGCGTCTTATAGGAAACACTACGGTTAGGATGATCTTCGCTGGACAGGCAATGGCGATCAAGCGTAGCCTTGTCTCTTGGATCATCCTTCAACTGTGGTGGCCGAATAACTCTCTCCCGGTATCCTCGATCCATGCCTCTCGGGTTCTCACAACTCCACTGATCAATACACAGACAATATAGGCCTCTTGGCGCAACCTGTCTCCTTGATCAGTGATGCTTGTGCCCAGGGCAAGAGAGCAGAGTCTCTAGCGATCCTTCTCAGGATCTCCCTTGCTTCTAGCGATCCTTCTCAGGATCTCCCTTGTTTCTAGCGATCCTTCTCAGGATCTTCCTTGCTTCCAGCGATCCTTCTCAGGACCTTCCCTTGCTTTGTGCCCTCCTTGAGGATGCGCGGCCAGCCCGCTTTGAGCAGGACCATACTCGGAATGACTTTCTCAGGCCAGTGATGCATAAGGCCCACGGGGAACACTGTGGCAGCATTCAACCTTGTTTAGTCATTCCGAACATGGACCTCTTTTTCCCCTCCCTTTCACCCCCTCGGCAGGGTAGGATTTTTTCGGGGCAAGTGATGCATAAGGCCACGGGGAACAACTTGTGGCAGCATTCAACCTTTCGTAGGTCTTTCAGAACATGGAACTTTTTTTTCCTTTTCCCCCCTCTTGAGGATGCGCGGCCAGCCCGCTTTGAGTAGGACTATACTCGGATGATTTTTCGGGCAAGTGATGCATAAGGCCCACGGGGGAACACCTGTGGCAGCATTCAACCCCACTTTAAATCATTCCGGATGTAGACCTCCTTTTTCTCTCTTGCCTTCTTTCACAGGTGAACAGGTTAATCCGACCTACCAAAAGGATTTTCAGCAATCACTTTGCTCATGCTCATCCTGTTGAATTGCTTATTCAAAGCTCTATCGGATGATGACTCGCACTCTGCTCATATAAGCTCTATTGCTCTCATCTCCTCTACATTATTTGCTCAAGTACTATCAGCCATGCTATTATTATCCAGTCATCATATCTGTCAGCAGTCAACACTCAGTTTATTGATCTGGGCTTCATAATAATATTCATCAGGCACTCTTCTTGCTAATTGGTCATATCGGCCTTATCTTGTCAACAGTTAACTTATCAACAGTTAGCAGTCTACAGTTAACACTTGCAAGTCTTCTCTTCACAAGTACTTGCAAGTTATTTTCATATCTTATTGGTTCCTAACTTCTCTTCTTGCAGAAATTAGCGAACACCTGCAAGCCTCATATAGGTACTTGCAGCTTATTTTTATATACGATACCTGCTCTTAACTCTCTTCTTGCAGAGATCCACAAACTCTTGCAAGTTTTTTTCACAGGTACTTGCAAGTTACTCTCATATATTGTGCATGTTCCTAACTCTCTTTTTGCAGAGATCAGCAAAGACTTGCAGGTCCCTTTCAGGTACTTGCGAGTTATTGCGCCTTTCTGTTTTCCTCACTTTTATTTTGCAGAGCATTTACAGAAGACACGCCTTCTTCGTTTTGCAAAAGCAAATTCAGGTACACACTCGATGTACCACTCCTACATGCTTACCCTAACTTCGTTTTGCAGGAAAATAGACAAGAAGCACCAAGCTTGTGAGGAGAGTCTTCAGGTCCTGTCTCTCCTTGCTCCTCTTCTCGTTGGGGTGGATCACGATTTTCGTGGGTCTCCAACTTTTTCGAAGTTCTTTTCGGAACTAAAAAAGTGCGGGGATTATGTTAACCCAGAAATCGGCGATCCTTCCCAAGGTGGCCAGCTGGCTCGTCGTGACCCTTAGATTGTCCCTTTCGATCGCGATGGGTCCCAGCGTAGGCGGACAGTTTTCCCTATCCGCCTAGGTCTCCTAGCAACGCGTGCCCTGCGGGACGGCGAGCTATTCCCATGGCTCACCCTCGCGGGACATGCGGTTAGGCCCGCTAATCGTGCAGTCTTTTTCTTGCAGGAGTCCGCCAACAGCAGTACCAGTAGCGGCCTCCTATTTCTCTCAAGGGGCGGTGGTCTCCTACCGCCGTCCGCCGAGGACGCCCGCCAGGGGCGACCTCCCTGCTGCCCGAGGGGCGGCGGCCTCCTGCCGCCGTCCGCCGAGGCCGCCCCCCCCGGGCGGCCTCTGCCCGTCAGCCGGGCGGACTCACCCGGAGTCCGCCCAGGCCGCCCGCTAGGGGACGGCCAGGCCCCGCGGGCGGACTCCCCCCGGAGTCCGCCCAGGCCGCCCGCTAGGGGGCGGCCCCGGCTCCTGCCGGGCGGACTCCCCCCGGAGTCCGCCCAGGCCGCCCGCTAGGGCGGCGGCCCCGGCTCCTGCCGGGCGGACTCCCCCCGGAGTCCGCCCAGGCCGCCCGCTAGGGGGCGGCCCCGGCTCCAGCCGGGCGGACTCCACCCGGAGTCCGCCCAGGCCGCCCGCAGGGGGGCGGCCAGGCCCCGCCGGGCGGACTCCTCCCGGAGTCCGCCCAGGCCGCCCGCTAGGGGGCGGCCCCGGCTCCAGCCGGGCGGACTCCACCGGAGTCCGCCCAGGCCGCCCGCTAGGGGGCGGCCCCGGCTCCTGCCGGGCGGACTCCCCCCGGAGTCCGCCCAGGCCGCCCGCTAGGGGGCGGCCCCGGCTCCAGCCGGGCGGACTCCACCCGGAGTCCGCCCAGGCCGCCCGCTAGGGGGCGGCCCCGGCTCCTGCCGGGCGGACTCCCCCTGGAGTCCGCCCAGGCCGCCCGCTAGGGGGCGGCCCCGGCTCCGGCCGGGCGGACTCCACCCTGGAGTCCGCCCAGGCCGCCCGCTAGGGGGCGGCCTCCGGCCTGCGGGCGGACTCCTCCCGGAGTCCGCCCAGGTCGCCCGCTAGGGGGCGACCTCCAGTTCTCTGCAGGTGGGTCCTTCCGATTGCTTCATCGCTCGACAGTGGCGGACGCAAAATCTCTGTCCGCGGAGTCCGCGCAGGTCGTCATGCTGATGTCACTGGGCCCCGCTTCTAGAAGAACTTCCCTGGGCCTATAAATAGCCCATGGTGCCTCTCATTCTGGATCACGCCAGACGGTTGGAGGATCCTGCAAGTCTTGCCAGCAAGCCCTGCGGACTCCGTTTTCCAGTCCGCGCAGTCCGTCATCACCTCCTCCAGCAAGCTCTGCAGACTCAGTTTCTCAGTCCTCCAGCAGCTAGCAGACTATTTTACTTAGTCTCTGCCAGCTTCTCCCCTGCTTTCTGGCACTTTCTTCTCTCTTAGCCGCCAGCTTCTCCTTGTACCCTTTAAGTGATTTTGTTGTAAAGGTGTACTTGTAAGCTTGTAATCTCTAGCTATTAATAAAAGGAAAGCCCGTCGCAGGAGTGGCATTTAGGCCGCGGCGGGCGAAGTGTGTTGTTGCCGCTGCTAGCGGCCCCCCTTCTTCTTCTCTCTGCTCAGCAAGCCTTGCTCCTCTGCTCAGCAAGCCTTGCTCCTCTGCTCAGCAAGCCTTGCTCCTCTGCTCAGCAAGCCTTGCTCCTCTGCTCAGCAAGCCTTGCTCCTCTGCTCAGCAAGCCTTGCTCCTCTGCTCAGCAAGCCTTGCTCCTCTACTCAGCAAGCCTTGCTCCTCTGCTCAGCAAGCCTTGCTCCTCTGCTCAGCAAGTCTTGCTCCTCTGCTCAGCAGACTTCTTCTCAGCTCAGCTCTCCTCGGCATCCAACCTGCAAGCACAACCGTCCATTAGCCGTCTGCTCGACAGCTCCTGGTCAACCTCCTTCTCCTCTCTTGATCAACCCGCTCTGTTGATCAAGCTTCTCTCCTCTATCCCCGCAACCCTCTTTGACAAGCCGTTTGCTCCACTCTCGAGCACTCAGAGGCTTCCTTCCTTTCCTCCTTTCCTCCTCTCCTAGCTTGTGAGATCGAACACCCCCTCCGTGTTAGCTGGCTGGTGCCCCGCGACGTTTTCGCGCATCAACACCCCCCTCTTTTTTTCGCACTCACCCGATCTAGGTTTCCCTCAAGTTCCTGATAGCTGCTTCCGAGTGCAAGCCTTGATCCAGCTCGTCACTCCAGTTTTTTTCTGCACCCGGCACCCATCCCTTCTCCCGCTTCCCCCGCCGCTACTGTCTCCAGATTCTTGCGCCTCTTCCTCCAAGGGCTGGTGTCTCTTCTCCTTCATCTCAGGCCAACGATATCTCCTCTGCCAAAGCCAGCAGTTTCTGTGGCCGGCAGCCACCTCTTCTTCTATGGTCAGCCACTTCCTTCCGTCCTCAAGGCCTGTAGCTGCCTCCTCCGACAACCCTTTTCCTTATCATTTTGGCCGAGATTTTCGAGAGGGACGCCTAGGGTTTTGCTCAAATCCTTCTCCACTCAAATTTTTTGACTCGATTTTGGTTCCTCTTGGTAAGATCTCCTCTTTTTTCCCACAATTCTGATTTTTCTGTCAATCCTATATTAATTTCATGCTCTAATTTCATATATTTTGCATCCAAGCTTGTGCCCCCTTTGTTATTTTCTAACTATTGTGTATTGGTGATTTTCGGCATTGCTCCTCAATTTAGTTGGTGGAATCTCTCAAAATTTCTCTCTGAATTATGGTTTTCGTAGCCTAAGCGCCGCCAAGTCACCATTTCTGTATGGTTGTCTCTTCTCCCCTCACTTTTGAGGGAGGTAAATCTCTAACCCCTCCCATGTTTAGCTTATTTGATGATAACTTCATGTGCTAGCAAAAGTTCTTCGTTATGTCAGGTAGCAATCTCACTGTTCTTAAATAGGTCCAATTATGGTTTTTAAATCTTGCTTGCATCGCTCAGTTGTCTCCGTCAGATTCGATTTCAGTCTTAAGGCAAGTAGAGATCTCTCTCTCTCTCTTGCAATCATTGAACTTAAATGAATGTATGTTCTTATGATTTTGTGACTTCACTTTTGAATACATGATTTGACAAATAAATTTAGAATTTGAATGCCTAATTTGACAAACTAATAGTTTGAGGTTTAATTTATTTGAAATGTCATAAGTTATTGTTAAATGGTTATTTAATTGGATTCTCACTTTAATGAAATTTATCTCATTTGATGAAAGATTTGAAAAATAGTAGATTTTTAATTAATTTGAGGACTGGTAGTTTTTTGAGCACGCGCATTAATTAATTTGAATGATAACTGTTAAGATTCCTTGAGAGCGATTAATTGATTGGTGGTTTATATCATGCTCGTATCACACACATTTTTACTTGGAAGATATTTGTGTCTGAAAATGGTTTATCTAGATGAGTATTTGTTATCCCAGAATCGATGCATGCCAAAATTATCCCTGTGATTTACTTGAAAACCCTTCTTATTAATGATAACTTAATCCCTCGAACCTGCAAAATTTAAACTCATTCCCTAGTTTTTGATGTCATCAAATCTTTTCTTATGCCTATCTAGTTTCTTTGTGTCATCGAATTTTGGTTTTTATGTTTGTCTGGCTCCAAGACTCGAGTGAATAATATTCCATAACTTGATTCTCCCTTCCTTGTTTATGAACTCTACTCTTGTATATTTGAATCGATTAAGTAGTAACTTATCTGAATATGTTAGGAATTGAAAGACCCTCTACCCCTTACTAAGGATGGTACCCGATCTTATGCCCAGAACTGCTGCCTTACGGTGACACTAACACACGAGCTAGTCGACACCACAAGACGTCGATTCTGTCGTCTAGTACGTTCATTAAACCTATTTGGCCAATCGAGAAAAGAAGTATAACAAGTAGTAAAATAGAACTAACAAGTCCACATACACAGGTACAACATCATATATATATAATGTGCTAGAGTCCACAATGAGTACAAAAGAGAGAAGGGCTTATGTCTGGTACATGCCAATAAAATCAAATCTCTCTCTCACTACAACACTAAGCGAAAGCGAAAGCTGTAACACTCCTCATCACCTGACGCCGAGTTGTGGTAGTAGTAGTGCACGGTAACTGCTCCTCAGGTCCTGCCACCTCATCCTGCTGGACTCGCTGACGCTCCATCTCCTCGAGTTACTAAAATGATACGGTCACAACCAACTGTTAGTTATAAAGACTAAGCCATTATCGTCCTCGCCTCACCCCTGCGACTCCTAGACACCGTGAGGGGAGGAGGAAAGCAGAGGACAATAAAGCAGAGTGGAACAAACAGGTGATAACTACCCTAGCAGGTGATAACTACCCTAGCAGTGGAACAATGAAGTAGTAATGTAAACAAAGTAAAGTACAGAGTAGTAAAAATAGTAAAGTGAACAACTATATTAAAAGTAGCCTTAATTTATAAAAATGTCCATAATAATTTATACGATAGGGGTAGGAGTTTAAATGCAATGATGACATGATATGTTATATTATGTTGGTTTAATGCTATGTTCATACAAGTGCAACACACACACATGACTCTATGCGTACAGACTTTTAGTTCCCCGATTTTGGAGGCTAGCTTCACTCCTAGGAGCCTCCGTAGTGGCCAACGAAGATAGTGGGTTGGGCCACCCCACTCCTAGGCAAGTATTGTCACTACCAGGCCTAGCCCTTACGTACGCCTGTAAAGGACACACCAGAGTCACCACGTACTAATGCTGGCAAATCCACCAGTCTTTTCTTTAGCTAACTGAGAACCACACTTACCGAGTCAACGTATCGACGTCGCTGCGAACAACCATCTAGTACCGAAGACCCACCACCTTTATGCACATGCAATTAAAATAAATATAGATCTCTGAGCCATTGGCTCCTCGGACTAACTCGTCCGTCACAATAACCTTCTGAGCCACTGGCTAGTCTGGCTCCCCGGACTAACCAGTCCACTACAACTACCTTCTAAGCCTTCAGCTCGCCGGGCTAACCTTCTCATTTCCACAACCACCGAGCCTACCACTCGCAGGAAAAAAAACCCATCCTGTCTCCAAACATCCGAGCCTCCAGCTCATGGGACAAAAACCCGTCTTGTATCCAAACATCCGAGCCTCCAGCTCGCAAAACAAAAACCTGTCATGCGTCCAAACATCCGAGCCTCCAGCTTGTAGGACTAAACCCGTCCTGAATCCAAACATCCGAGCCTATAGCTCGCAGGACTAAACCCGTCCTAAATCCAAACATCCGGGCCTCCATCTCGCAGGACTAAATCTGTCCTGGATCTCTCCAATCCTATATGAGTGAGTTTGTCACATCGTTCTCTTAACCTATTAGACTAATCTTGTCTAATTATTGTTTTACATAACAGTTTAGGGTTAGTCCTTGGATTGCCCAGAGCATACCCGGTGAAGGGCTCTTGGGGGCACTAGAAACTACGATGTGCTGAAGCCCAAATCTCTCTTTCTCAAGGACACTTACTTTTATTAGTATTTTCATTATTAATGTCTAGCTCTCAATGTTGCTCTTGAGTGAACCTAATAACTTAAGGTATTATTGGGAGAACGACGATCTTCCGTCGGTCTCCGTTCTAACTACATTCCTTGGCTTGCACTCTGACACTCGTTACTATGTAGTGGCCCACTTGACACCTGTAACGCCCCTAGCCGATCCAACGTGACAGCATCACGGCTCCGCTCTAGGCGTCGCTACCGGGCTGCAGCCCAAGCACCCCAACCCCTCTCCCTCCACAGGCGGGTTGTTGGTGGCCACAGCCTCCCTTTGATGAGCGAACTCGACAGTTAAGCTGGGTCGTACGGGGACTTCCCAGGAGGTCACCCATCCCAGTACTACTCTCGCCCAAGCACGCTTAACTACGGAGTTCCTTCACTTTTCATCACCAGTTGAGCTGCAGCTCAGTTGGTGATGAGAGTTGAAAGAACTCCATAGTTAAGCGTGCTCGGGCTGGAGTAGTACTGGGATGGGTGACCTCCTGGGAAGTCCCCGTAGTGCATGCTTGACTATCGAGTTTACCTCATCAAAGGGAGGCTATGGCCACCAACAACCCGTCAGTGGGCTGGAGAGGGGTTGGGGTGCTTGGGCTGCAGCCCGGTAGCGTCGCCTAGAGCGGAGCCGTGACATCGTCACGTTGTATCGGCTATGGGCGTTACAATAAAAAGTGTACTTTTATTGTAACGTCCCTAGCCGATCCAACGTGACAGCGTCACGGCTCCGCTCTAGGCGACGCTACCGGGCTGCAGCCCAAGCACCCCAACCCCTCTCCCTCCACAGGCGGGTTATTGGTGGCCACAGCCTCCCTTTGACGAGCTAAACTCGATAGTCAAGCCCGCACTACGGGGACTTCCCAGGAGGTCACCCAACCCAGTACTACTCCAGCCCGAGCACGCTTAACTATGGAGTTCTTTCAACTCTCATCACCAATTGAGCTACAGCTCAGTTGGTGATGAGAGTTGAAAGAACTCCATAGTTAAGCGTGCTCGGGCTGGAGTAGTACTGGGTTGGGTGACCTCCTGGGAAGTCCCCGTAGTGCGGGCTTGACTATCGAGTTTAGCTCGTCAAAGGGAGGCTGTGGCCACCAACAACCCGCCTGTGGAGGGAGAGGGGTTGGGGTGCTTGGGCTGCAGCCCGGTAGCGTCGCCTAGAGCGGAGCCGTGACGCTGTCACGTTGGATCGGCTAGGGACGTTACAACACCAACCACATATCATATCCCCTTTGGGTCATAATGTTTCGTGTTACATTTGCTAAGCACAACTCATGACCTAACGTTAACCCGTATGAGATAACCGCCAATTCCTTGGACAAAATGCCCCTGACTATTTATCATGGGTTTTTCATGTATGTAACATTGATCATTCAGACTTTCATCATCATTCTAAATATTTTGGACATAATTTAAATTAAATAATTAAATGACCTAGGTCACTTTGAACATGAACTACTCTAACTAGTAGTCCAACATGTCTAAATAAATTATCTGAAGTTCAACTAGTTTACAAATGTCTGTTCATCAAAAATCATGATTTTCCAATTTGAATTTCCATATATTTTCTATTTATGATTAAATTCATAATCAATTCATTTTCCAAAGGAAGTACTTAAAATATACACACAAAAATTCCTAGAAAAATACTGGTGATAAAAATTGATATAATAATAGTCAGGACAAAAATTCATGATCTTAGTCAATGATTTGACCTAACATAATTTTATATGAACATTATTATCAAGCCACTATTAGGGTTTTCAACATATATATTATCCAAAAATTCTCAAATAATTATACTGAGTTTGAATCACATAAGTATGATGCTATAAATTTTTCCATAATTTTTCAACAGTATTTCTCTTATTTTAAAATTAATTCCAAAAAGGATAAGATTGTAAATCTACAATATGCACAAGATATATTCCTCAAATAGACTTATAACTTTTTCCAAACATGTAAATTGTCCTATTATGGCATTTATAAAAAATTTAGAATTTTACAAGGTCAGTAGGCCTATATTTCATTTTTATTTCAAAAAAGAATTATTTTCCAATAATTCAAAATAATGAGATTTTTGTCCCCAAAAATCCCACTCTTTCTGTAGGAAGTGTAATTCCTCCCTATAAGATACTGTACAAAATCTCATGGTTATTCATTTGGCCAAATGGGCTAACTTCCCATTTTTTCATTTGGCACAATTATTTATAAATCTACCCTCATCATGCATGTTGAATTTCCCCAACACACAAAGGTCCAAATGGTCTAAAATTTTTACCATGGTCTTATAGTGATCCTAAGATCATGCCACACAAATTTGGGGGCATTTGGATACGAGAATCTCCCTATTTTCATTTTATTTAATAAATGAATTATCTATAAAAAAATTAGAAACTTGTCCCCCCAAAATTCTGATTTTTGGACAGGACTTAGGTTTCGGCCAACCACATGCATGCCCAAAATTTCACTGCAAGTGGACTTAGGGTTTGACCTTGGCACCCATTTTAATTTCTATCCCACTTTAGGAGCTGTCCTAGGAGAAATATCCTACAGGGAACTACAGTGCTCCAAATCACATTTTTAGGGTGCCTAAATGAAGGTAAGACTTAGGGATACATATTCTATGCTGGGAGTTTTTACTGAAAATGCCTCCACAAGGCCTAAAATAAGCATGCAAAATTACTGTTCAAAATGTGACAATATACAAATAAAATGAGTAATACAGTAGTTTTATTTGATTTAAACCGACGACATCAGGTTATCTCCCACCTTCAGCCAACGACCAGGATTTGCCCGTCATGTAGCAACTTCAAGTCATGTTTTCGGCCACCTGGGCCGCCGCCGCCGCCAGTGATTATTGTCACCACCTCTGTTGAGGTGGTGGCTAGCGTTTCCCGACGACATGGTCGTCGGAGGCAGCTCCTCTGGAGAACCCGAGCAAAAAGAAAAGCTCGAAAATTATGCCTACAGCTCACATGGTATCGAGCTCAATTGAGCCTGATTTCTCTCTTAATCGATCTAGATGGCTAGCACAGGGGGAGAGGAGGAGGAATGGACTTGGATGCAAGCTTGGTGGCGTGTGCGCCATGACCGACGATCTCTCCAGCAAGTTTGCTCGTTTCCTGGATTCTTCAGCAAAAAGCTTGCTCCAACAGTCGATCTTCACTCCTCTCAACCTTCTGAAGTTGATGGTGGGCTTGGTTTTGGCTGGGAGAGGCTGGTTCAGGGGTTTAGTTTAAGGGGGTGGCCGACCTTGAGCATAGGTTGCTCCTCCTCACTGCCAGGTGGCCACCAGCCCCTAAAAGCTGCTGGAAATGAGATTAGGAGCTCAGCGACATGCTTGGGAAGAGGGAAGGAGGGCCAAGTGGCCTCCATTCCCCCTTTTCCTTATTTCTCTCTCTTCCCCTTTAGCCAAAACACCAAAATGCCCCCTTGCATGTCACTATCCTCCAAATTTAGTGGGTAGGGGTTGAAAATGTGCACTTGGGCTGGTCATGGGCCTTGGTTTATGGGTCTAGCCCTTTGGGAATGGGCTTGGTCTTCAACTTCTTTAAATAGGCCTAAGGTGGACCAAGTTGACTTCTAGGGTTGACTTGGTCAACTTGATGAGTGAGTTGGCTCCACTTGATGGTCATGGACCCAATGACATCACCCTCCTTAGTTGGGTCATGTTGATGACCCTCTTGGGCTAATTGGGCCCATAGGTGTGGGTTTGACCTAATTAGGGTTAAGGTTGACTTGGGTCAATGAGTGACCCAATGATGTGTCATTAGATTCACTTAGATTGTTTTTAGTGTTAGGGGCATAGTGGTGGGGCCAATGTGAGCCTATGATTCCATATTGGGATAGTTTGTCTTGAGTTGACCTGAGCCCTATAGTGGGCACTATGTGAATACACCCTATCTCTATGGGTCAAACTTATCCTAAAACTCATACCCCCATGTCCTAACATAATCTAAGTTTATGGGTCTAGTAGGAAATGGAATGTTACAGGAATTTCCTAAAATATGAATTTTTTAACTCAACAATATTTTAAGCAATCATTAAAAAATAATGTTTAATTGGTGCATCTTTCTGATTGCATGGTCACGACAAAGAAGAATTTTTCTGATAAGACTTGCATATAAACTTAGAGTGTGAACCATGTGCACCAACAAAAAATACCTACACACTTCATTGATTACAGTTTATGATATTACATGATCAATTATATGTTACGCTCCGGTGTAGGCTTAATTCAAGTTATATATGTTTGTCTATTTTACTTGTCTGTCTTGCTAGTTTTGTTTCATTGAAAACTGATACACGTATATTTTTTGCTTCTCTTACTAGTTATGTATTTTTTACTTGTTTTCCTGTTTATTTCAATGTTCTGATGTATTTTCTACTTGTTTTGAAATTGTCTTAGTGTTCGTGACAGCGCCGCCAAGTTCTCGAGCTCGATCTGCATTAAGTTACAGGTTCTATGTTTATGTTTCATTTGCTTTACTGTTAGACATTTTTTAATGTAATAATAATGATCAGTAAATCATGTACAACTGCTAAGTTATATTATATGCACTCAAAGTTAATATTGTTTGTATGTTCATTTATCTGAACCTGTTATTGCATGAAATTTGTATCTCAATTTGTATCATAAATTTTAATAAAATGCATCTGCACCTGTTTCGAACTACCATATTTTAAAACATCCGCATAAAACAACTATTTTTTTTCAAATTAATTATTTTAAACCTTAAAATCAGTTTCTCTGCTTCCTCCTGACAAACATGAATTTTCTCTCCGCTCATGCCTGTGACATCACAACTCGCCCCAAAGCGCTCTCTGACTTTTGTTGAGACGAGTAGTGACACAAGGTACGAAACATCTTGGTATTTTCTATAGGATGGAGAAAACACAAGAGTTAAATGGCTGATTGGGGCATATAGACGATCGTAAGAGTACGACCAGCGTTCTCTTTCGCCTCGGTACAAATCCAGTAGCCTGGACTTCCCGTAAACAGCCCATTGTCACGCAATCTACGACAGAAGCTGAATACATGGCCTTTTTCATGACAACTTGTGATTGTTTATGGATCATACAATTATTACAAGAAATAGAAGCATTTCCAGCGCAGAAGAAGACACCAAGCTCAGATGAAAAGACAAGCTATGTTGAAGATCTAGAAGAAAAAGAAAAGAGAAGAAGTAAGACGCAAGCCTGGATTCCGTCGACTTTTGAGTAAAAAAATCTAAAAAATCATGGGAAATGGTGAACCCGTCGGATCAAAGTGAAATCAATGTAGACCGTGAAATGGATCCCCTCCACTTCAGTTGAAATGGAGAGGATCCTGATTTCTTAATTATATGTTGCATGCCAATATCCCTTCAACAAACAGGACATTAATTTGTTATTCACTCTGCTTTTGCAAGAAGAATGGTGTGGCTGCACGATCGAATGAGAAGATGCAGTGGGAAGTGTTTAATTAATGCTCATATCTGAACCAATTTTAGAATTCTCAATCACATAATATCTCCTTTTTGGGTTTGCAAATATCAAAAAATGGGCAAATATAGCTACTTATAACAATATAAAATATGCTAATATACACTCTGTAACATTCAAATAACCTGAATGTGAGACGACTCTGCTTATAATTTGAGATCTCGATAAATGAATGAATGAATCACAGTGTTATCATTTCTAGAATTACTTTCTTGATCCTCTTTTTACTGCTAATTAATGATTAGCAGCAAATTAATCAAAAGTTTAAGGAGATCTCGTTCGCGGTGGTGTCCACCTGCCACGTACCCGGCGGGCTCCGGAGCCCGTCCCCTCCGCTCCCGCCAAGTGAGTAAACAACGTCCTCTGCGCTCCATCCACCGCGAAGCAGTACCAGAGCCAGAGTTCGCACGTGCCGCAACAGATCCAGTCGATCCTTCACCTTCGTCCTCGTTCCCACCTGATCAACGCCGTCCGATTCTCCCATCAGCAGCATCTCCTTCACTTCTTTCTCCCTCCAACCAGCCTCCCTTAGCCTCCACTCAAGCACCTTCATCCACGTACCTACTCCAATATCTCCGCCGCATCCGGCGGACAGATCCGTCCATACCTCCACCCTCCTCGCCTCCGTCGCAGCCCATGATGGAGCCGGCGCCGGAAGACGCGCCGCCGGAAGGAAGGCAACCTCCTCGCGGTAGAAGAAATCGGCAAGATCGAATCCACAGCAGCGGACATCCTTTCCGCGAACATAGAAAATGGGATTTCCGGCGATATTGGATGTTGCTGTGATGTAGAAGTGTCGATAGATGGGAATGAGCTTCGGCGCGCCGGCGAGGATCGATCGGGCCAGGGAGATGCACTTACTGTGAGACTCCGGCCGTGGGCCCAAAGCTGCGGGCCAGATTAATGGACTTCCGGACGAGATTTCATAGATGAGGCCGGAGATGGGGAGGGAGAGGAGGATCTGGATTTGTTGCGGCGAGGCCAGGCGCCAATTGGGGAATCCGGCGCCGACGGGGAGGCCTTCGCGGAGGATGGAGTGGAGATCGGGCGGGAAATGGAAACCGTGGGCTGATTCGATTTCGTTGAATTCGGCGTCGGATAGGCCGCTTGCGACGGGAACTCCGCCTGATTGGAGGTGATCGATCACCGCTTTGGCGTAGGCGGCGAAGGAGAAGCACGCGCGCCTGGGGAGTGGATTCTTGCTGGTTTTGGTATTGCCGGCGGCGATCAATTCCATTGCTGTCATCGTAAGTGTTGCTGAGTGATGATGGGAAGGTGGGAAACGAAGAAAAGCGAGTCACCTGGTTGTTTTATAATCGGAAGAGGACACGTGGCGGACAGGCAGGAAAGATGGATTGCAAATTGAGTTGAAGGTTATTATTAGAAAATCTCATTTCCGTTCTAAAAAAACATTAATACTTGTATACTACCATTAATTAAATTTTAAAATCAAATTATTTTTTTATTAACAAATCATTACAAAAATATATTAAAAAAATACCAATCATGTAAGACTTGACAGCTCATGCACCCAGTGGCGAATCCAAAAATTTAGAAATGGGGGTGCACAAATTTTTTTTAATAATATAATATAGAAAATGAAAATTGTTTCATACACAATTACACAGAAATGACTTAATTAAAAATTATCAAATATAAAAAAAATTACAATTGTGTACGACAAATCTTCATTTTTTGAAAACGATCAATCACATTATCATCGAAAACTTTCAAAAATGCATCTCTTTCAATGAAGGTAACGAGACAGTCATTCAATATTTGATCGCTCAAACTATTGTGTAATTTATTCTTGACATAATTCATGCCCGAAAAGCCTCTTTCGATACTTGTAGTAGTCATCAGAAGAATCAACACGAACTTCAATAGCTTGTATAATTATTTATAAGCAATATGTTTCTCAGTTTCAACAAGTTTCATAGAGAGATGACCAAAGTCCTTCAAGTCAGAAAACCTTTCATCGCTTCTCATATCCACAATGAAATTGTCTAGATGAAAATCAATATTAAACAACTTCAGACTTGAAAAATCATTAGAATAAAACTCTGCAAGTCCGAGCATCTTTTGTTTGTCAAAACAACCAAAATGAGTTAATGAGATTCAAACAAGTCATACAATGAAGCAACTTTATACTCATCTCATCAAATTTGTTATTAATCTCATGAAATTGTAAATCAACGACTTTTAAGAAAATTGACATCCGATAATGATGCAAATATGCGTATTTTTCAACAAATCGTCTTGATCTTCCGCACGGAACATACAAATCATCTATTTTAGGAATATGAATAACATATTTATCACAAAAACTAAGACCTTATTGAACAAAGTGTCTCATCCATCATCGCACAAGTTTTGTAATTGTCTTTTTGTTAAACTAACAAAAGACATAGCATCAATAATATCTTGATCTTTTCTTTGCAAAGCAAGATTTAATTCATGTGTATAGCCAAATATAGTTGTCATCACATGAATCATCAAAACAAAGTCGAACGATTCTAATGCAAACAACACATCTTGTGCCATCACCCGATCATTTGTTTTGTTCTTCTCAACCTTCAAAAGTATAGCAACCATATCGGGATATAAAAAAATAATATGCATTAATGTCTTGTGAAGTGAGCCCCAGCGAGTATCCCCGGGCCGACCCAAAGAAAGTTCCTGATTTAAGCCCGATCTTGTTTTTAGTTCACTATCTTCTAGTGTCTGAGCAACCTTTTACATCTGACTTTCTCTAAGCATCTCATTTCGTTTGCAAGAAACTCCAATCACATTTAATAGCGTCAAAATGGCTTCAAAAAACCATTGACAATCATCATTTATTTTAGCAACTGCAACTACGGTTAACTGATGCTGATGAGCAAAACAAAAAAATGTAAAAAGTCGATTGATTTTCCCTCAAAATTAGACTTTTAAGTCTATTTATCTCACCACTCATATTACTAGCACTATCATATCATTGCCCAAGAATTTTAGACAAATTTAAGGAATAGTCGATTAAGAATGATTCAGTTACAGCTTTAAGAGACACGACAGTAGTATCATGAATATGCACAATGTCGAGAAAATGATTTATTAATCTTCCTTTTCCATCAACATAACGCAAACAAAGAGCCAATTATTCTCTGTGTGACACGTCACTAGATTCATCCACTAAAATTGAAAAGTTGTCATCTTCAAGCTCTTGCATTATAATCTTCATAGTTTATTTGTCACGAGCATTAATTACATCTTTCTGACTTGAAGACGCAATTAGTTGATTGTTTTTTGGGGCATTTTCAACACATATTTACCAACTTTTTCATTGATACCGACAAACATTTCTAGCAGACCCCATTACAATGTCTTGAGCATTAGTTGGTGGCAAATGCGACAAATTCTTGCTATCTTCAGAAGCACTAAGGGACAACACTTCATTTGGAGGTTTACATCATGAAGTCTCTTGAGGTTTTAGTTTCTTTTGAAACATAGATGATAAGAGACTAGACTTCTTTTTTGACTCTCTATATCATAATATTCTTCAATTCTATATGAATGCCTGAAATAACAAGATATTAAAAACGAAGAATACTTACAAAATGCAAAGTATTTAAAAATCTATCTACTCCGCTTGACCCTCTACCAGCCAATACTACAGAGTATTCCAAGGGATAACCATTCACCACAGAGACTACGTATTTTGCTTAGTCACTACTTTACTAATACCTCAAAACACTCTTAAAAACATGAATATAAAGTGTGATAGAGAATACTACCTCGGGTTGAAACTCCAAAAGCTCCGGGCATTAAATGACTGAAATGATGAAAACAAAATCACCTCCCGCCTCCTAGCTCCTTGAAAATCACTAATTAGGGAAAAAATTCAATGAAAATCACTAAAGGTTTGATCAATCTACTGCACACAAAAATGATTAGGAAAAATGAAATCAAAAAGATTACCTTAAGTTTGAGATCTGGAGGAGAACCGGAGAAGTGGAGATCTTTGGATCTGGAAAACAAGAAAAATCAAAAAGGGGGTGCCACCCTGCGTTAAGAAATGGGAAATCAGGCGCAGAAATGAGGCGGAGCGGCTGCAAAAATGAGGCGGATGACGGGATGAGGCAGGCCAAACACCAGATTAGAACTAGAAGAGGCTAGATGCGGTGCGCCGATGCCGAATGCGGTGTCAAAGACAGGAGACGAAGAGTGATTCACCGTCTCGTGTGTGGCTAGCCCTAACTAGAGTCAGGATTTTGTGCGGGAAGAATGAAGAGCGGAAAGGGGGTGAGGAGGGTCGCAGGTTTAATAAATTTGGGGGTGCACATTCTAAAATTTTGCCCTGTGAATAATAATTTGTCCTGCAACTTCAACATATAATAAAAAATAAAAAAGGGAGTGCTAATGTCCCCAAGGCCCCCCTTTAAATCCGCCCCTACATGCACCATTGGTGTTGAAGCCAAAATTGATCTTTGTGGAGTTCGGGGTCCCAAAAGAGGGGTGACCTCACACCTACTACACTCGGGGGAATGTCACGGACAAAAGACTTGGGGAATTAGGAACAAACCATCGACTCTAACGTAGAGGTCCACCTCACACCCGGAAGACCTTTGAAGTCTCCCCCTCCCTAGTCAATGCTGAGCTAGGTGCCTTGGAGGAAGAAAGCAAAGGGATTTTTGTGGCTCAAATGCAGTTTCTTCCAAGGCACCCCTAAGGCTCTATTTATAGTTTTCTCAATCTCATGGACCAAAATGTCAACAATACCCTTACGCCAAATAGGCCTTGGGCCAATAGAAAACACCCACACCGGGGGGGGCAAAGAGGTAATTCCACCCCCAAGGGTACAACGGTAAAAACACGGCCAAAAGAGGTCCGGGGGAAAAGGAAGCTAAACCATCCCCCTCACCTTCCCCGGACGCCTGAGGTGAGTGGAGGTTAAACCACCCCACTCCTCCTCCACCTTGGGGCCGAGCGAGCGGGCGAATCCCGAAGAACTGGGGAGCAGGGGGCAGGGGCGAGACCCCGGCCTCCGGCCGGTCTCGCCCTGCCAGGCCGCGGGGTAGGGGCGAGACCCCGGCACCCGACCGGTCTCGCCCCACCAGGCCGCGGGGCAGGGGCGAGACCCCGGCCCCCGGCCGGTCTCGCCCTCCCAAGCCGCGGGGCAGGGGCGAGACCCTGACACCCGGCCGGTCTCGCCCCGCCAGGCCACGGGGCAGGGGCGAGACCTCGGCCCCCGGGCGTTCTCTCCCCGCCAGGCCGCAGGGCAGGGGTGAGACCCCGCACCCGGCCGGTTGATAACTTCCCAAAAAGAAGTTATCTAGTACGTCATTTTGATTTAATAATCACCGTATTGGGAAACAAATGGATTAAATAAGGAAAAATATGGATAAATTCATACTTATTTTATTTGTGATTAATATGTCTAATTTTCCATTGTTTTCTTGCTAGAAATGCTGAAGAAATCGATTCAGAGAAGCAAAGCTGAAATTATTTTTGGACTGCGCAGGTTGTTGCAACAACCTGAAAAAGTTGTTGCAACAACTGCTGGACGGATTTCGAATTTTAAATTCGAATTTTGCGCCAAAATAAAAACTGAAAAGAGGCAACTTTTGGTAAAGGGCTGTACGTTTTTAAGAGTATAATCTCATACCATATGGAGAGAATTAATTATCATTAAGGAGGAGATATTGGAGCCATCATCTTGGAGATTACTTGGAGAAGAAGAACTAGGGCAACCCGGATCTTGGAGAAGGAGTGTTTGGGGCCGACTTGGAGAGCAATTTCCTGCACTATCTTGAATCCTTTCCATCATGTACTGTAAGATCTGTCTTATTTTGTGTGTTGCTTCTCTTGCCATGAACTAAATTCTCCAAGCCTTGTGTAAGGAGAGTACTATGTGTGTTTTTATGGTGTATTTTCTTGCTTGTTGAGATTTGTTGGATGATTTGTTATCTTGTGAACTTTTGAATCTACTTATGAGATTTTTGGCTTTGATCTTCATCTTGTGTTGCGTTGCGAGAATCGAGAGATGAGTGACATAATATATGCTTGAAGGTCAATTCATTGCACCGCAAGAATCGAGAGACGAGTGGTGTAAAACGTTTAACCAAAGATCTCCACTTTTGCATTGTACTTCGAGATTCGAGAGAGGAGAAGTGCAATCGCTCATTAGTTCACCGTAGTTTAGAGGAGTGGAGGAGACTCCCTCCTTTTGCTAGCAATTCGATTTTTATGATAATCAATATTCTTCATTCATCCTAAGTTAGAGATAACTAGGAGAATTTAGGACGTTGGGATTTCCGAGATTCGAGAGATGAGGATTTCTTCTATGAAAATCGTTGCATGATAATTCCTTCAACACTTTCAACTAATACTATTTCTCCACACCATTTAGACGCACATAGGAAATCCGAAATGCAAGGCTAATTTCTCCAATCGGTAAAAGAATTTCTAAGAATCTTCGTAGTTAAGTTAGATTAAATCTTTATTAAAATTTTTCATTACTTACAAAATTATTTTACTCATCTTGTTTGGATTTAAAGAACGGTGTAGCTAGTACTTGCAAGCATTAGGTTAATCACTTCTCCGAGGGAACGATCTCACTCACACTTTATTACTTGTTACGGCACGTGCACTTGCGTTATTATATACATCTATTTCGGGCGTATCAAGTTTTTGGCGCCGTTGCCGGGGAGGTGTTAGTAATCTATTGTTTATTTTCTTGCAATATTAGTAAACCCTAGTATTTGGAGGTCAAACTTTTATCTTGTTGAATTTTTAAGTTATTTGTAGTTTTTCTTTTATTGTTATTTTATGCTCTGTTAGTGCATGTCCAGATATCGATCCATTGAGTTATTGCCATTAAATTTAGAGATTGAAAGGACGTGTAGGAGAAATCGTAAGACTTTTCGTTTAGAACAAACCCAATCTTCAACCATGAATCCATACGACAACCATCAGGAAGGTCAGGATTTAGGAGGTCAGGTAGAACATAATGGACACCCTGTTGAGCAAAGGAGAACGTGTCGTGATTACAACATGCCTCTACAGGGAGGGTTGCAATTTAGTATAGCTAGGCCTGCAATAGATGCCAATAATTTTAAAATTGACTCTGTGGTCATGCAACTCGTTCAAAATAGTAAATTTGGTGGCTTTAATCATGAAGACCCTAACTCTCATTTGAGAACGTTCATAGAAATCTGTGATACGTTCAAGATTAATGGAGTTTCAGAAGAGGCCATTAAATTACGTCTATTTCCTTTCTCGCTAGAGGTGAGGGCTAAGGATTGGCTAAATTCTCTACCCAATGGATCTATTACCACTTGGGCATTCTTGATGGAAAATTTTTTAGCCAAATACTTTCCCCCATCTAAAACGGCTAAGTTGAAGCGAGACATATCAACATTTATGCAAGGAAATAGCGAGACCCTTTATGACGCATGGGAACGTTTTAAAGAGCTACTGCGTAAGTGTCCCCACCATGGCTTAGCTATCCACCAACAAGTTTGGACGTTCTATAATGGTCTCCAAACGGCTACCATGATTCAAGTTGATGGAGCCGCGGGAGGGTCACTTATGAATAAATACCCAGAAGATGCCTATGCAATATTAAAGGACTTATCCTCTAATAATTATCAACTTGTTGATCGGCAAGGGTCATCTTCTTCTACTGCTGGATTATACCAAGTGGACCAATTAACTTCGTTTGCGGCTGAAATGACATCCCAATTTAATTCAATAAATAAAAGGTTAGATGCCTTGACGTTAAACCAAGGTCAATTTCACCCACAGGTTAATAGTATTGTTACTCCTCCTTCCACCGCTAGTCCAACTCTAACCATTGAACAACTTTTAGGACATAATGAAAACGCTAACTATATAGGAGGGCAGTACAAACAAGGTCATAACACCTACTCGAATAATTATAATCCGGAGTGGAGAAACCACCCCAATTTATCATGGAAGAATAATTCAGGGTCTACTCCTTCGCACTTATTCAACAACAATTCTAGTCACCCTCACCAATATCACAATCCTAATCAAACGGGACCTTCGCGGAAATTATCCGATGAAGTCATCTTAGAGTCCATGAAGAATAATGAAGCCCGTTTTTCTAGTCTAGAAGGATCCATGCGCTTAATTGAAACACAATTGGGGCAAATTGCATCCGCACTAAATACTAGACCTCTAGGAACATTACCAACCGATACAAAGCCTAACCCAAAAGGTGACAACCAACACTGTAAGGCGGTTACTTTGCGGAGTGGAAAAGAATTGGTGAGCAATTGTAATAATAATCCAGTGGCAACTGATAATGTGCAAAATGAAGTAAAGAGTGATAAAATTCATGAACCTACTAAGAGCGTGGAGGAAGAGTTAGAAGAAGTGGGAGAGAATAAAGAAGAGAAGAACGTAGAGGTGCCCGCAAGGGATAAAAAAATAATTACCTATCCACCACCACCATTTCCTCAAAGACTTAGGAAGAGTAAACTAGATCACCAATTCCAGAAATTCATAGAAATATTTAAGAAACTTCAAATTAATATCCCATTTGCTGAAGCCTTAGAGCAAATGCCCAGTTACGTAAAATTTATGAAAGATATTTTAAATAAAAAGAGAAAATTTGGCACGAATGAAACTGTGGCGCTGACCCATGAGTGTAGTGTAATCCTGCAAAAGAAACTTCCACCCAAACTGAAAGATCCAGGAAGTTTCACGATTCCATGCTCTATCGGATACCAATTTGAAGGAAAAGCTTTGTGTGATCTTGGAGCAAGTATAAATTTGATGCCACTTTCAATCTACCGGAAGCTGGGCATGGGGGACATTTCTAAAACTTCATTAACATTACAGCTAGCTGATAAATCGCTCACTTTTCCTAAGGGTATAGTGGAGGATGTTCTTGTCAAAGTTGACAAGTTCATCTTTCCTGCAGACTTTGTAGTTTTGGATATGGAAGAAGACAAGGAGATCCCTCTAATTGTAGGCAGACCCTTTTTAGCAACCGGAAAAACTTTAATAGATGTCCACAAAGGGGAGTTGACTATGAGAGTCAACGATGAACAAATAACTTTTAACGTTCTTAAGGCCATGAAATTCCCTAGTGAGAAGGAAGATGAGATGGAGGTGGTAAACAATATTTCACTCTATGACTATGAGCAAAATAGTGAGTGGAATGATTCGAGTATAGAAGAGGAGATAGGAATTTTGATGGACGAGGTAGAAGTTGAGGAAGTGCAATCTGATGAGGTTAGTCATGAAGAAGTAGAATCTACTGAAGGAGAAGGTGAAGAGTGCTTTCAAGTGTGTGGGAATCGCTTGGTGTCATTTCATAGGGCGGAACCCCTAGATATGACTGAACGGTCTTTAGCGGACAAACCTTCTACGGTTTGCCCGCCCATCTTAGAGTTAAAACCGCTTCCCGAGCATTTGTCCTATGCATATCTAGGAGAAAATGATACACTTCCGGTAATAGTGAATGCTAGACTACTACCAGAGCAGCATGAAGACTATTGGTCGTTTTGAAAAGATATAAGTTAGCCATAGGGTGGACAATAGCCGATATCCGAGGCATTAGTCCTTCCTTGTGTATGCACAAGATCCTTTTAGAGGAATCTTGTAAGGGGTCCATCGAGCCTCAGCGCCGTCTTAGCCCTCCTATGAAGGAGGTGGTAAGAAAAGAGATCATTAAGTGGTTGGATGCAGGAATCATTTACCCTATATCTGATAGTTCATGGGTGTCACCCATCCACTGTGTACCTAAAAAAGGAGGGACGACCGTAGTTATGAATGACAAGAACGAATTAGTCCCCACAAGAACAATCACAGGATGGCGTATCTGTATCGACTACCGTAGATTAAACAAAGCGACTAGGAAGGATCACTACCCGTTACCATTCATAGACCAGATTCTAGATAGATTGGCCGGAAATGAGTTTTACTGTTTTCTAGATGGATATTCCGGCTACAATCAGATAACGGTTGATCCAGACGATCAGGAAAAGACAGCGTTCACGTGTCCCTTTGGTATATTCGCATTTAGGAGGATGCCATTCGGGCTATGCAATGCGCCGGCCACGTTCCAACGTTGCATAATTGCAATAATGGCGGATCTTATAGAACAAGACATGGATCCTATTGACTATGGCATAGAGGTCTTTATGGATGATTTTTCCATCTTTGGAAAAACATTCAATGCTTGCTTGTTGTGTTTGGAGAGAGTACTTGCTCGTTGTGTGGAGACCAACCTAGTGCTCAATTGAGAAAAATGCCATTTTATGGTACAAGAAGGCATCGTCCTTGGACACCGTGTATCTAGAGACGGGCTGGAAGTGGATAGGGCAAAGGTTGAGGTGATCGAAAAATTACCTCCTCCTAAAAATGTAAAAGCATTAAGAAGTTTCTTAGGCCATGCTGGATTCTACCGAAGGTTCGTTAAAGACTTTACCAAAATCTCCAAGCCTTTAAGTGAGTTATTAGGTAATGAAGTGAAATTTGACTTTAATGATGAATGTTTGGATGCATTCACTCAATTAAAGACACGGCTGATTACGACACCGATTATAGTGGCTCCCGATTGGGAAAAACCCTTTGTATTGATGTGTGATGCAAGCGACTACGCCGTTGGGGCTGTTTTGGGGCAAATGCGGGAGAAGGCCTTTCAAACTATAGCATACGCTAGTAAGACTCTAATAGAGGCACAAATAAATTATACCACAACCGAAAAGGAACTACTAGCTATTGTGTTTGCCTTTGAGAAGTTTAGGTCTTATCTTCTTTGCACCAAAGTGATAGCATTCACCGACCACGCAGCTATTCGCTATCTTATGGAGAAGAAGAATGCTAAGCCACGATTGATTCGATGGGTGTTGCTACTGCAGGAGTTTGATTTAGAAATTAAGGATCGGAAGGGGGTAGATAATCCGGTGGCGGATCATCTTTCTAGGATTGAGTGTTCTAATCCACTATTGCGATCAGAGATTAACGAAAGATTCCCTGATGAGTGGGTGTTGGTCATGACCGAACAATGCATACCTTGGTATGCAGACTACGTGAATTATATTGTTAGTAGAGTTTTCCCACCTGACTTATCATATCAACAAAAGAAGAGGTTTTTGCATCAGGTACGCTCATATTTATGGGATGAGCCATTTTTGTTCAGAATTGGAGCAGATGGGGTTGTTAGACGTTGCGTCCCGGAGGAGGAAATGCGAGCCGTGTTGTACAAAGGTCACAACTCACCTTATGGAGGCCACTTTAAGGGGGATAGAACGGCGATGAAGGTCTTAGGTGCGGGGTTCTATTGGCCGACTCTATTCCGAGATGCTAAAGAATTTGTGAGTCAATGTGATCGATGCCAAAGAAACGAAAATATTAAGAAAAATGAGTCTATGCCGTTGAACACAATTTTAGAAGTGGAACTTTTTGATGTTTGGGGATTAGACTTTATGGGACCTTTCGTGAACTCGAACGATAACATGTTTATCCTTCTTGCGGTAGACTACGTTTCTAAATGGGTCGAAGCCATAGCCACCGCTAAGAATGATGCCAAGGTGGTTTTACACTTCTTAAAGAATTATATATTCAATCGTTTTGGCACCCCTAGGGCTATCATTAGTGATGGAGGGAGTCACTTCTGTAACAATTCATTCGCTACGTTGTTAAGGAAATATGACGTCACTCACAAAATAGCATTAGCGTATCATCCTAAAACAAATGGTCTAGCGGAAGTGTCTAACCGGGAGATAAAAACAATTCTTGCAAAGACGGTTGGCTTTAATTGTAAGGATTGGTCCCAAAAGCTTAATGATGCCTTATGGGCTCACCAGACTGCATATAAGACCCCGATTGGTCTAACCCCTTATCGGCTAGTATATGGGAAAGCTTGTCATCTACCCCTTGAATTAGAGCATCGAGCGTTTTGGGCTATTAAGAAGTTGAATTATGATTTTCAAAATGCAGGTGAAAAGCGGCTTCTACAAATCAATGAGTTAGAGGAATTAAGGATGAATGCGTATGAGAGTGCGAGAATTTATAAGGAACGGACCAAGAAATGGCACGACCAACGTTTGAGCGGAAAACAATTCGAACCCGGGCAATTGGTACTACTATTCAACTCCCGTCTAAAAATTTTTCCCGGAAAATTTAAGAGTCGTTGGTCGGGATCATTTCGAGTCAAGGAAGTCCATCCATACGGCGCGGTCACAATACAAAATGAGCAGGACAATTCTGAATTTAAAGTTAGTGGAGAGCGTCTAAAAATTTA
The DNA here is from genome assembly GCA_039583875.1 of Platanthera guangdongensis. Classification (NCBI taxonomy): domain Eukaryota; kingdom Viridiplantae; phylum Streptophyta; class Magnoliopsida; order Asparagales; family Orchidaceae; genus Platanthera; species Platanthera guangdongensis. Next base: position 1,286,964 of record CM077164.1, read on the forward strand.
TCGGAACGGTGATAATGAACGACTGGTGTCGTTCATTCATTTAAAATAAAAAAATATTGAGTCGAAAACGTCCGGCCGGGACGTTTTAAACGAGGCGCTTGGTGGGAGGCAACCCATCCTATTCAATATTAATTTGATTATATATATAGGTTTATATTATAAATAAATAAGTTAATTATAAAAAAAATCATTTGTTTCATCAAGTATAGAAAAAGAATATGTAGGATTTGTAGGCGCATAACTTTAATTAACTTGCTAAAACTCTGCCTAAAATAATAATAATAATAATGTGAACAAAATTTAAGAAAAGCGGGCAATGAGAAGAGTCCAAATTTCTGCTGCTATCCGCTTATTATGCAGAAAAAAAAGTTGTTGCAACGACTTGAAAAGTCTGTTGCGACTTATCTGCTGCTGTCCGTCTATCTAAAAGAATCAAAATTTCCGGTTCGGATGAACCGGTTCAGTTTGTAAGGGTTCGGCCAGCTCAACCCAGCCTTTAACTTGTCCAACAAATAAATTTAAAGCCTGGCTCAGCCCCATCCCCAATTTCCTGATCTCGAACCCTAGCGATTTCGCGAGTTCCTATCGCGGCAGCAGGTGACGGCTCCGCATCCCGACGCCGCGCGACACCGACGACAGCAGCGATATCTCTTCAGCGGCGACTCCACATCTTGCTGTGCGACAATAGCGGCGACATCTCGCAGCAACAGCGATCGGAGGGCATACTGGTGATTTTGCAAGGAGCGACGGCTCCGCATCCCGACAACCTAGCGATCGACCACGACCGCGACATCGAAGCAGGCGGCGACGGCAACTCTCCATCCCGGTGTTCTCGAACAAGAAAGCGATCGCGGCAACTCCACATCCCGACGGGTTTTGCGATAGGAGCAGCGACCTCACATTTTGTGGCTCCCGACTCCATTGTGTCGGCACCAGATACATTTCAGTGGTTACGCTGCAGGAAGCGGCAGCGGCAAAAACCCGAAGGCCGGCGATCTGCGGGCGTGCTCCAGATTTCTTTCAGTTGTAAAAACTATTTGGGAGAATCCTGAGGTATAACTTCTACCCTTAGACTTAACGTGAGAAACTAGGATTAGTTCAAGTAGTTTTGGATTCAACGTTTATTTGTTTATCTGTTTGTTATGCATAGTCTGGACCATGGCCTCGAGGAGAAAAGATAAGGGAAAAGGCAAAGATGCATCTAGGAAAAATGTCCGATTTTTGACTGAGAATGCTCAACATCGTTTTGAAACCTTAAGGACCATCCCCTTCATTTATGAGCGAGGTTTCAAGATGGAAGCTAGGGCTTGGAGTGTGAAATATGTCAATCAAATTAGGGCTCTCCAATGGGAATCATTTTGTCACCCTAGGACTGAAGCAATCTTACCATGGGTGTATGAATTCTATGATAATGCTAGGGACTCAAATGGGGAGAAGGTGTTTGTGAGAGGAAAAAGTGTGGACTTTTCGGCCAAAATAATCAACGATCTCTTCGACTTGGACAATAATATTCAGGATGGCTATGCAAATATTCTGACAAGTGTTTCTTTAGATGAAATGATGGCCATGGTTTGTTGTACACCGGAGCCGGAGTGGGCAAGTCAGTCAAGAAAAACCCTACGCGCAACGTGCTTAAATCGTGAAGCCAAGGTATGGCACCTATTCATCAACGCAGGGGTTATGCCGACACGACATCTGAATACATTGACATTACAGAAGGCCGCTCTTATTTATAGCATCTTGAAGGGAATAAAACTGAATATGGGAGAACTCATTTCTACACTTATAAAGCAAAAGGTCAACGAGGAGAAAGTGAGGCAGTTGTGGTATCCTGTTTTGATTACGGAGCTTTGTCGGATGGCAGGGGTGCCTCAAGGTGATGATGATATGGTGACTCAAGTTGGGCATCCCATCACGGAGACAGTTGTGGCAGTGAATATTAAGGTGGCCGCGGGAACAACCAAAAAGCAAGAATTTTTGAAACTAATGGGAGTTGATCGGTCCACTAAGCCACCATCGGATGATCCCTTTCATATTCACATTCCAGTGGTAGATTGTGGCGCCGATCCTGATGCTATGATGGAGCAGATTGAATATATTAAAGCATACCAGCGGTGTCAACATCTCTACGAGAAGGAACAGTTTGAGAACATTCACTCGAATCTGCGCAAGATTATGGAGAAGGCAAAGATTCCAGTTTCGGAACCGAACTTCAGGATGATGGGACAGTTTGACGACGAGGGATATCTTCTGACCTCGGACCGATCCAGAGTTGACCCCACTGAGGTTGCATCAGACGATGACGACGAGGAGGAAGATGACGAAGAGGAGGACGAGTAATCTTATCTTTGCTTCACCTTTATTTCTGCTTAGCTAGACTTACATTTTGCACTAGACTTTATTTTGCTACGATATGCTCTGGACTTTTTGTTTTGGTGATATGTATGCTGCGATGTGATATGTTGGTTGATCTATTTGATGTTTCACTTATGCAATCTATGATGCCTTAGACTGCTGCCTATAGTTTTTACATATATATATAGTCGGCTTGACATTGACTTGCACGTGATTGTTCCAATATGTCATATCTGCCCTGCGACATCTCATGTATTTTGTTCAAAGCTGCACTTTTACGTCACCTGCCCTGTCATGATGTTGTTTATTTTATTGACCCTAGCACGTTATGAATTAAATATATGGAATGATGTATGGTTTGAGGAATGACAATAATTTCTTTGCGAATCATCGAGCGCATGTGCCAGGGTTGTATGATTTTTCATTATACTCATTTTTGCTAACACATATAGATCGCATACCAATAACTATGTACACTTTGAGGATAATAGTTCTGCAGTCTAGATTAAATATCTGAGTTGTTGTTGATTATCATATGATGAAGTACCATGACGCCGTCAACAAAAAGCAATGGACAATTACTGCACTACATTCACTGCAGGGGAGTTACTCTAATTTCAATTTTCTTTATCCCTTAAACTACTTTGTTTATTCCTATCATCAAATTGGTGTCCTCCCGTTATCAAAAATATCTTTGCTCGGGACTAGCAAAGGACTTAAGTGTGGAGGTGAGGGTGTTATAACCCCTACCACTTGAGTGAAGAATAATTCATTTAGATATGACTTTAATAATCTTAATTCTTGTTTTAATTAATCATTAGGCTATTCTAGACACATTCAATGATAATCAATTGGTATGGCTGAACAATCCAAATAGTTTAATCCATGAATTTGAAGTTAGTAAGATTTTTTCTGATAAAGCTCGCTCAAGCATTTTTTTTATATACAACATATTTCGTTACTTTCAATTGCATACTTTGATATTGACCTTTAAAATAACGTGGAGGGGTAAGGACGAACTAAGTCAATGATGTAAGCCTACACATGAGTTTAGTTAGTATTCCTTTTGATCATCCACTAAAATATTTGAGCTTGACCTTTACCATATACATTATTTCATGCTTACCTGTCATTTGTCCCATCTAGTTGTACCTTAGTAAATAAGCCATTTATGGGTGTCGAATTTCTCTTAAAAGGGTTAAATTTCATAGTGATATGTGGCCTACGTATATGTCTACATACTTGGAATGATCCCAACTATGATAAAAAAAATGGGAAAAGAAATTTGCGTCATAGTGATATGCGGCCTAGGTATGTGAATGCATACTTAGAATGATCCCAACTATGATAAAAAAAATGGTTGAAACATCATAGTGATATGTGGCCCAGGTATGTGCACTTATACTTAGAATGATCCCTACTATGAATAGAGTATAAAAAAAATTGATGTATGGCCCCATAACATGGTGGATTATTAAGAATACTAACTAGAGGACGTCATACTATTACCAAAGCTATCCATAAATTCCTAACCAAGCCAAAACTATCCTACTTTCATTTGAACTACTAACTCTTGTAGAGGTTAAATCATAGACTTAGCATATTCTTATCCTTTCCAATAAAATGCGGAGGTTAAATATAAAATTTTGCACGAAAGTAAACTATTTTTTAAAGAAAAGTGTGCATCGCACTAGGATGCTTGTTTTAGCTTAATCATCTATCTAACTAATGGATTTGTTAATGGATTAGCTCTCATAAATTGATAAGCTTATCAGTTGAGTTAAGCGAGTTTCTTGAGTATGCCGCGATTATTTTGTTTTCAAGAACTAAAGATCATTTGAGTTCATATCTTATTACTTCTTCACTCATGCTATTGTTATAAAATGACTTTGCTAGGGACTAGCAAACGTTTAAGTGTGGAGGTGTGATAACTTCCCAAAAAGAAGTTATCTAGTACGTCATTTTGATTTAATAATCACCGTATTGGGAAACAAATGGATTAAATAAGGAAAAATATGGATAAATTCATACTTATTTTATTTGTGATTAATATGTCTAATTTTCCATTGTTTTCTTGCTAGAAATGCTGAAGAAATCGATTCAGAGAAGCAAAGTTGAAATTATTTTTGGACTGCGCAGGTTATTGCAACAACTTGAAAAAGTTGTTGCAACAACTGCTGGACGGATTTTGAATTTTAAATTCGAATTTTGCGCCAAAATAAAAACTGAAAAGAGGCAACTTTTGGTAAAGGGCTGTACGTTTTTAAGAGTATAATCTCATACCATATGGAGAGAATTAATTATCATTAAGGAGGAGATATTGGAGCCATCATCTTGGAGATTACTTGGAGAAGAAGAACTAGGGCAACCCGGATCTTGGAGAAGGAGTGTTTGGGGCCGACTTGGAGAGCAATTTCCTGCACTATCTTGAATCCTTTCCATCATGTACTGTAAGATCTGTCTTATTTTGTGTGTTGCTTCTCTTGCCATGAACTAAATTTTCCAAGCCTTGTGTAAGGAGAGTACTATGTGTGTTTTTATGGTGTATTTTCTTGCTTGTTGAGATTTGTTGGATGATTTGTTATCTTGTGAACTTTTGAATCTACTTATGAGATTTTTGGCTTTGATCTTCATCTTGTGTTGCGTTGCGAGAATCGAGAGATGAGTGACATAATATATGCTTGAAGGTCAATTCATTGCACCGCAAGAATCGAGAGACGAGTGGTGTAAAACGTTTAACCAAAGATCTCCACTTTTGCGTTGTACTTCGAGATTCGAGAGAGGAGAAGTGCAATCGCTCATTAGTTCACCGTAGTTTAGAGGAGTGGAGGAGACTCCCTCCTTTTGCTAGCAATTCGATTTTTATGATAATCAATATTCTTCATTCATCCTAAGTTAGAGATAACTAGGAGAATTTAGGACGTTGGGATTTCCGAGATTCGAGAGATGAGGATTTCTTCTATGAAAATCGTTGCATGATAATTCCTTCAACACTTTCAACTAATACTATTTCTCCACACCATTTAGACGCACATAGGAAATCCGAAATGCAAGACTAATTTCTCCAATCGGTAAAAGAATTTTTAAGAATCTTCGTAGTTAAGTTAGATTAAATCTTTATTAAAATTTTTCATTACTTACAAAATTATTTTACTCATCTTGTTTGGATTTAAAGAACGGTGTAGCTAGTACTTGCAAGCATTAGGTTAATCACTTCTCCGAGGGAACGATCTCACTCACACTTTATTACTTGTTACGGCACGTGCACTTGCGTTATTATATACATCTATTTCGGGCGTATCACCGGTCTCGCCCCGCCAGGCCGCGGTGCAGGGGCGAGACCCCGGCCCGCGGCCGGTCTCGCCCCGCCAGGCCGCGGGGCAGGGGCGAGACCCCGACACCCGGTCGGTCTCGCCCCGCCAGGCCGCGGGGCAGGGGCGAGACCCCGGCCTTCTGCCGGTCCCGCTACTGCCACCTCGCACTTAGCCAGTCGGGGGCGGGTGTCGGCCAACTTGCCGTACCCGCCCCTCCTAGAAAAAAGAAAGGGGGGAGGCAGATTTTTCCTCCCCCTACTAGTATATTCCAAGGGCTAGGCCTAAATCGCCCACCGAGAGTGCAAACCTCTCCAAAAGTTTAAAAATACAAAGCTGGTCTCGCGCCTGCCGAGTGGACCCCACTCTGTGAATATGGGGTTGTACAATTGGTAGGACTTTTTTCTGCGCTACCCGTACGTGTGAGGGTAGCAGGTGGGTCGTCGGATCTTGCTTTCTATTTTGTGCTCTTTTTGGCTAGTTTTTGACTAACATTGGATCTAAAAATGACTGACCTGGATTTTACCCACTCCCAAAACAAGGAATGCTACCCGTACATAATTATTGTTCCCTTCGCTGGGAGGAGATTTCGTCCAAATTTTGTGTCAATTGTTTGCCTCTCTCTTTCCGGTGCATTGGTTATCTTGCTCTCCTCACAGATTTTAGTAGAGGGCTTTAAAAAAATAGCTGCATGATAAATCAGCAATGGTGTCTAGGAAGAACAATTGGCGAAGTCAAGCTCGAGCGCAAGCAGTCGAAGGGACGAAATGGTGAATGTGCTCTTTCGATCAGAAGGATTGAAGGAAAGAGTTTTGGAAGCTCTAGGTTATGGCTTGCTAAAAGTAAATAAAGGATTTCAAAATTATTTAAAATAGTGAATATTTGGATAATTTTGAATTTGCTAGAAGCCAAAAAAAATTGCTAATAACATCACCTTTTTTTCTTTTAGGTTCTTGTCCCACGAGAAGGGAAACTAAATACTCATTTTAGTCACATGACTTTACTTGCTTTAAGATTTTAGCACATACATTTTTTGGATTTCATTCTTTAACTTTGGTTTACCTTTGATTTAAGCCACAATGATAACACAATTAGTTTTCTCCTCTTTTCTGTTTGGCCTTATGTTACTGCACAGATTGCATCATTAATTTCTCGCAAATCAGCTGATGTCGACGAAGATTGCCAGGGAGTAGAAGAAGCTGAATCGATAGTCATGCTAGTTAATTTCTAATTCCTTTAATAAAGATTTTTCTTTCGAAAATTTCTTTGACCGGAAAATGAAGAGAAGGTCGAATAGAGCACACACTCTGATTCCCCCTCAATAAACCTGAAGTTTGATTCTAATTCTGTGAAGAAAGATTTTACTACCAATTGAGAACCTCAAGGCATGAAACACTCCATCATGGTTTCCTGTATTGCAAACACTGTAGATTTCGATATATTCCTCGTTTTTGGTGCACGAATTTTTTAAAGGTCATTTCAATGACGAGGTAGCATATGAAGCTAGATCTCCATCATGACTTAGAGATGGACAATGGAATTTGGAATAGGGGAGGTTCTATGCTTCAATGGCTAGATTTGGAGAACAAATTATCGAACAAGAAAAGAAATTAGACAAAAAGTTGGATGAACCTGAAAATGAGTTCATTTTAATGTCTTTTTATTACAATCCCAAAGAAGAAGGTGACAAAAAGTGAGTTGATTAGAAAGACAAATTTGGATAAAAAAGCGACTAACAATCAAGATCAAGAAAGGAATGATCTGAATTATTGAAGCCAGGAAAATCATGACCCCAAATGTTCAGACAAAGGGGCAGCATGTGGTTACCAGGTCTACGGTTCGACTCTACGGGACAAGATTAAAAGAGCACTAGGGAAGAGGAAAATGTCTATAAACAAACTCCAGAAGCTACAGTAGGGAGGCCCACCACGTACCCGGAAGTTAGGAAAAACTTCCCCTCCACAAACAAAAGAAGGATGAGCGAGGTACGAGGAAGGCATCACTTATAGAGTAAAAGACTCATGGGGAGGTGGTGTCAAGATTTCAATGTGTCATTCATGTTACTAATGGAGTCTTATTTATAGACAGAACCTCGAGGGGGGGGGGGGGGGGTGTGGGGAGCAGTGCTGCAAGAATGACCTTCCCCTGCGAGATTCCTATCGTGCGACTTATGGAGGCGTCTCGCCAACTAGGCGATTTGGGATAATTTCTCGTCAATCGGGTGACTTTAGAGACTTTCTCACCTACTAGGAGAGTTGAGAGAATTTCTAGCCTACTAGGGTGTTGATCGTCTTACCTGGTTGACTTTGACTTCGGTTGTTGTTGATGGGGAGGGCCCCACTTCTCGATGAATATGAGTTGTTCAAGAATTAATGACATCAACCATCTCCATGAACAACACTTGGATTCTGTTTTAGTGGAGCAAGAAGGACTATAATGGGGAGGATTATCCTCTGATGTTTTTCTTTGGTGATCTAGATGAAGAATACTTGAGTTGTTTGTCACCTATGCATAAATATGGAATATTTTGTTAAAGGAATGCATGCATGATAGTTTAGGGACTGAAATAAGAACTTAACCCAAAAAATTGATTAAATTTTTGTATGACCCGTCACCCTCCCCCCCCCCCCCCCCCACCAACCCACCGACCACCACTACCCGCCCCAAAATAAATTGAGGACCGAAATCTTAAAATAGTTAGAAGTTAGGAATTGTGAAAGTCTTTATTTCAAGGATAGCTAAATCACCAAAAGGGGGAGTGAATATGTTTCTTAGTCCTTAGTGACTATCTCTTTATTTCTTTTAGTTTGTTGCTTTAGTAGTTGGTTAGTTTCTGCTTTCAAGATGAGCTACCTGCACAAAGAAAACCAACACAACAGAGTACAAAAAGATTTATAGTGGTTCCCCAATCTTTGAGTACATCCACTCTTCTCGCACCTTGTCAACTTCCTATTGGTCAAGGCCCAAACTCCAACAAAATGCTCTCTGTTTTTCAGCCACACCCACAACAACAATGGATATTGGAAGAACTTCTGTAAATGTTAACTCTTCCTATAAAGTGCATTTCTTTTTATTTATTGTAACTCAATGACTCTTTTAACAGTGGGTCCCACACCATTAATGTTGGCTGCATCTTTGCTTTAACGTCTAACTGACGTACAATAGGCCTGCGGCGCCTCTTGTCATGTACTGTGGCTTTGCCGCTAACAATTTGAATATTGTTGACTTTTTGACCTGCTGACATCAGCACCTGAAGACTTAGTCAAAATTCAAATATTAGTGGTATAGGCGTTGAGTGAGTGAGCTTCACTCAGCGCCAAAGTACTTAGACAGATATATTATCTATTGGCGTTGAGTGAGTTACCTTCACTCAATGCCAAATTACTTAGAATATAAATTTGTTTCTAGGCATTGAGTGATTCATCTTCACTCAACGCCAACTTGCTTTCTCAGCTTTCTGCTACTTGGTGTTGAGTGTGAGAGCATCACTCAACGTCAAAAACCATAGATAAAATTCTGTCTTCACTGGGTGTTGACAGCGTTGAGTGAGTAATGCATACTCAATGTTTTTTGCCTTAACAGTTTCTGCAGCCTATTCTGCATGGAAGACATTGAGAGTGTTGAGTGAGCATGCCTCACTCAACGTTTTTTGTCTTAGTCATTTCTGTTTCTTCAGCATCTTAAGCGTTGACAGCATTGAGTGAGCATGCCTCACTCAATGCTTTATGCTTTAACTAATTCTGTATAAAGGCGTTGAGAGCGTTGAGTGAGCATGCATCACTCAACGCTTTCTGCCTTAGCCAGATTTTCTGTTTCAGAAATCAGTTTGAGTTCGACGAACTCAGAACTTAGTTCGAAGAATAAGTAAAAACTCAGTTCGATGAATTTAGAGTTCAGCTTGACAAACAAGTGAAAGCTTAGATCGATGAACTCAGGATTTAATTTGACGAACTCTGAACTCAGTTCGACGAAATTGGACCTAGCTAAATTTCTAAAACTCTGAGCTTAGTTCGACGAACGATTAGCTCAGCTCAACAAGCTCTGAACTCAGTTCGACGAATTTGGACTTAGCCACTTTTAAGCTCATTTCTCTTTAGGCTTAGACTGTTATTAGCTTTACTCACAGCCTTTTGTTGTATGGCGTTGAGTGAGTTGACTTCACTCGACGCCTGTGGACTTAGCCACATTTTAAGCTTGCCACTTCATGGCTTTGACTGAATAGGCTTTACTCAGCACTATAAGTCATCTGACATTGAGTGAATGATCTTAACTCAATGCTTGTGGACTTAGACAGTTTTCTGTCTTTCCACTACTTATGTAAGAACTTACTTGTCTTAGCCACTTAGGTTACCTGTCCCATTATTGCTTATCAGGACAATCTGCAATCATTAATCTTGAACACAAGTTATATCACAACATGTGTACATATTGTTTGTTGGTCCTTCAAATTCAGGGCATTGGGATCAATGGACCCAACAATCTCCCCCTATTTGAAGAAGTCAAAACCAAAGCCAATGAAAACACTAACATACTTATGATATATATACATATATATAACACATCATCAAAGCATAATTCAGATAAATCATAGACATATCAAATGATGTAGCAGATAAGTCAAAGTCGTAGCAATTTATGAGTTAGACAGATCATAATTATAACAAATGATTGTACTATTTAATCATGTAGGTAATAAATGTTTGTGCAATTTACATAAAGTGTTACATCCCTAGCCCTATAAGCAGAACCTGAAACATTTTAAATTTCAGGTTCCCTTATCTTAATCCCACTGCTTCTGGATTTCTTTGTCGGCTTGTCTTCAGCACCAACTATCTTCTTTCCCTTCTTATCAGCATCATCAACAGCCTTAGCCTTAGTAGCTCCAGCTTCAGCTTCAGCTTTATCCTTTTATCTCTCAAAATAGCTGAAGGACTTGGGAAAGTATTTAGATGGTTCCACAACATCAGGAGTGAGAAGATTTGCCTTTTTGTTCCTCTAGAAAATCCTTCTTTCTGTGTCTCTCTTTTTCATCTTATCTCATTCAGTCTTGCTATATCATTTACCTCTGTCTAATTTCTTGTTTTTGACCTGATCAAAAACAAGCATGATGATGGATCTGGACTCTAGGCTCCATTGCTCGAAATCAGGTCATTTTTCCATTTCTTCTCTATATTTTCTCTTTCTCATCCTGACTTCTTCTTCTATTTCAATAGTTTCAACAATCATTTCTCTTGTCTGTAGTGTCTGGTCTACAGTGGGGCTGAAGGAGGGAATTTTAGTAGTAGTGGGTTGCACTCCTCGCTGATTACCAGCATTATTATGATCTTCTATATACATCTCATACTCCTGATTATCTTGAACAGGCTCTCTGTTCAAGGTTTCTAGTGTACAACCCCGTATTCGCGAAGAGTGGGCCCCAAACAAGGCAAACCCGTTTTTAAGTTTTTTGGAGATTTTGCACTCTCGGTGGCCAATTTTGGCTCTGGCTTGGAAACATACTAATAGGGGAGGAAAAATTGCCCCCCCCATTGGCTCCTTTGTTAGGAGGTGGGTGCGGTAAGCTGGCTAGCACCCGCCCCGGCCTGTTGAGTCCGAGGCAGGGGCAGGCGAGGCGGCCGGGGGCCGGTCTCGCCCGAGCGGCCTGCTCGCGGGCGAGGCGGCCGCGACCTGGCCCTCGCCCGGGCGGCCTGCTCGCGGGCGAGACGGCCGCGGCCTGGCCCTCGCCCGGGCGACCTGCTCGCGGGCGAGACGGCCGGGGGCCGGTCTCGCCCGAGCGGCCTGCTCGCGGGCGAGGCGGCCGCGGCCTGGCCCTCGCCCGGGCGGCCTGCTCGCGGGCGAGACGGCCGGGGGCCGGTCTCGCCCGAGCGGCCTGCTCGCGGCCTGCCCGGCGGCCTGGAGCCACCTCGGATGTTTGGGGGCGGGGTGTTGACAGCGTGCTTTTACCGCTGTGCCCCTGGGGGCGTTTTACCCCTCTGCCCCCCGGCGTGGCGGTTTCCTACTGGCCCGAGGCCTTTTGGCCGTATGGGTATTCTGGTCTTTTTACCCCCAGGACTTGGAAAAACTATAAATAGACCCCCTTGGGTGCCTTGGAGAGGATCTTCTTTCTTGCTTCCTCCTCCCTTAGTTCCTCCTTAGTAGAGTAGAGAGAGCTCCAAGGCACCCTAGCTCGAGCATTGGCTAGGGAGGGGAAGTGCTCAGGTAGCCTTCCGGGTGTGAGGTGGGACCTCCGCGCTAGAGCCGAGGGTCTGTTCATAGTCTCCTAAGTCTCTTGTCCGTGACATTCTCTCGAGTGTAGTAGGTGTGAGGTCACCCCTTCCCAGGGACCCCGAACTCCACAGAGGTCAATTTTGGCTTCAACACTTTTGGTGCAGTGAGCGTGGAGAGTGACCAGCACAGAAGATCTCGGGAGAGAGTCATGACTAGAGGTGAGGGAGGTAGTGATGATCTCGGCGAGCTCCCTAGCTCGGGACCCTTTGTGTGGAGGCAAGAGTTCATGGTCTCCATCCAGGGTATCATGGAGATGCTGCGAAGCATTGCCCCTCAGGGTGGCAGCTCCACCCCGACCCCCCAGGCGCTAACTCCCCCCCTTGACGAGTCGACTCACAGGGGTCTAGGCGAGATGACCCTAGCGGGGGGAGAAGGAAGTGCACCAGGAAGAAGACAAGGGAAGGAGAGGATGGGAGATGGGGTCGAGCGAGACCTCACCGGTCGGGAGCTGTTCTCTAGCCCGGCAAGTGCCAACCTCTCAGGCGAGCAGGTCGCACGAGTGGAGGTGGCAAGACCACCCCTTAGGGGGTCACCCTTCAGCGAGCTGATCATCTCAGCTCCCGTTCCCGAGGGGTTCAGAGAGCCAGACATGACTTACTACACGGGGAAGGATGACCCCGTCCAGCATCTGTAGTGGTTCGAGGTTGTCGTCTCTATCAGACCGATGACGGATGCCTTCAAGTGTCGCCTCTTTGCGATCACGTTGAAGGAGAAGGCAAGGGACTGGTTCCATCAACTCCCTCCGAAGTCGATTTATGGGTTCGAGGACTTGAGCCGGAGCTTTCAGCTTCGCTTCTCCACCTCGAAGAAGCGGAAGAGGAGTCCTGAGTCCATCTTCTTAATAAGGCGGGGGGCCGAGGAGTCGCTGGCCCGCTACGTAGACAGGTTCCAAGAGGAGATCTTGGAGGTCCAGGAGATGTCAGGGTATGCTCTCCAGATGGCCTTCACCGTTAGGCTAAAGGAGGGCTTCTTCAAGATGAGCTTGACTCGAAAGGCTCCCCTTTCCTTCGAGGAGCTGATGGAAAGGGCGGCAGAAGAGATTGCCATGGAGGCAGCCAACCCGGCGTTTGTCAAGAAGCTGGCGAAGTTGACGGAGGTGGAGTTAAAGGAGCAGGGTGGCTCAAGGCATCAGGAAGGAAGAAGGAGAGAGGAGCAGAGAGCTCAGGGGTTCCAAGGACAGGAGGGTCCGGAGCCAGGCTGGAGGCAGCAGGGAGGACCTGCCCAAGGTCCAGGAAGAGCTCTCATCCAAGGAGGGGGGAACTTCCACGGGGGCCAAGGGAGGTTCAACTTCCAGAGGCAGGCCCCAAGGCAACTCTTACCCCCGCCGCAGCAAGCCTTGGCGATAGGAGGGGGAAGAGGCAACAGGAGAGAGCATCCAGCCCGCCAAAAAAGGGGAGGAGCGCTACCGTACTGTGACTTCCACCAGGTGGAGGGGCACGCCACAGCTACCTGACCTGAGTTCTTGGAAGTGAGGGGGGCGAGAGGCCCTGCCCAGCCGCAGCCGCCGGTGCGGGTAGAAGAGGTTCTACCCGGAGAAGGGGGTGATGATATATGCGAGGACCGGGTCGACGTGGGAACCCGAGGCGGTATAGGAGTGATCCACGGAGGAGTGGGGGTTGAGGCCACCCGGAAGGCGAGCCTCCATGTCATGTACCGAAGGAGCGTCGCCTCAACCTCCCAGACCCCGCCCCCAGTGGAAAAGATCACCTTCTCGGTGAAGGACCTACCGGATCATGAGGATCCGTTCTGTGATGCGCTGGTCATCCAGACGGCCATCGAGGGCTACACCGTCTCCCGGATCTTGGTCGACAACGGAAGCTCCGTCAACGTCGTCTTCAAGAAGGCGTTTGGCGAGATGAAGGTAGAGCCAAGGAGGGTGTTGGCCTCGGACGGACCCCTATTCGGATTCTCAGGAGAGAGGAAGGAGGTCGAGGGTGGAGTGGGGCTCCAAGTAAAATTGGGAGGAGTCTCGAGAAACTGCCGGTTCGTCATTGTTGACGCTCCAAGAAGCTACAACGCCATCTTCGGAAGACCCCTCATCAGCGCCTTCCGTTGTGTGTCGTCTTCTTTCCACTAATGCCTCAAGTTCAGCTCAGGAGGGATCCAGGTCAGAGTCAAGGGAGACTCCAGGATGGCAAGGCAGTGCTACGTCACGGCCGTCAACACCATCTCCTGGTTGGCCAAGGCAGAGGATATGGAGGAGATCATGGAGAGCCTGAGCAGGATGGAAGTGTCCGGCGAGCAGGAAGCGGATGAGGACCACCGGGCCCAGACCCCCTGAGGAAGCCTCGCCCCGGCAGAGTCCTGTATGAGTCTTATCTTGTAATGAGTCCAACCCCCGACCAACTAAGTCGGGGGGATCATGTAACCCATCTATTTTCCCCGTTTGAGGATGTAGGATTTGGTAAGTTTTGATTGTGTAGCTCAAGTCCTTTGCTTCGATGACGATTCCGCCGCCAGGCTCCCACTAGCTGGCTGGGTAGGTTGATCTCTCGTGGTAGCCTTAGTTCTTTGCTCCGATGACGATTCCGCCGCCAGGCTCCCACTAGCTGGCTGGGTAGGTTGATCTCTCGTGGTAGCCTTAGTCCTTTGCTCCGATGACGATTCCGCCGCCAGGCTCCGATGACGATTCCGCCGCCGGGCTCCCACTAGCTGGCTGGGTAGGTTGATCTCTCGTGGTAGCCATAGTCCTTTGCTCCGATGACGATTCCGCCGACAGGCTCCCACTAGCTTGCTGGGTAGGTTGATCTCTCATGGTAGCCTTAGTCCTTTGCTCCGATGACGATTCCGCCGCCAGGCTCCCACTAGCTGGCTGGGTAGGTTGATCTCTCGTGGCAGCCCAAGTCCCTCTGCTCCGAGGTGGTCCCGCTGTCAGGCTCCCATTAGCTGACATGGCCGGTGGTACCTCTCGTAGAGAGTAAGTGTTTGCACCCCGAGGCCGTCTCGTCACCCAGGCTCCCATTAGCTGGCTTGACAGGTTGACCCCTCGGGGAGGCTAAGTGTTTGCACCCCGAGGCCGTCTCGTCACCCAGGCTCCCATTAGCTGGCTTGACAGGTTGACCCCTCGGGGAGGCTAAGTGTTTGCACCCCGAGGCCATCTCGTCACCCAGGCTCCCATTAGCTGGCTTGACAGGTTGACCCCTCGGGGAGGCTAAGTGTTTGCACCCCGAAGCCGTCTCGTCACCCAGGCTCTCATTAGCTGGCTTGACAGGTTGACCCCTCGGGGAGGCTAAGTGTTTGCACCGCGAGGCCGTCTCGTCACCCAGGCTCCCATTAGCTGGCTTGACAAGTTGACCCCTCGGGGAGGCTAAGTGTTTTCACCCAGAGGAGGTCTCGCCACCCAGGCTCCCATAGCTGGCATGGCAGGTTGACCCCGAGGGGAAGTTACCCTCCGCGAATACGTCGGGTTGGATGTTTCTTTCCGAGCTTGTGCCAACCTCGAAAAGAGCGGGGATTGTGTACAACCCCGTATTCGCGAAGAGTGGGCCCCAAACAAGGCAAACTCGTTTTTAAGCTTTTTGGAGATTTTGCACTCTCGGTGGCCAATTTTGGCTCTGGCTTGGAAACATACTAATAGGGGGAGGAAAAATTGCCCCCCCCCCATTGGCTCCTTTGTTGGGAGGTGGGTGCGGTAAGCTGGCTAGCACCCGCCCCGGCCTGTTGAGTCCGAGGCAGGGGCAGGCGAGGCGGCCTGGGGCCGGTCTCGCCCGAGCGGCCTGCTCGCGGGCGAGGCGGCCGCGTCCTGGCCCTCGCCCGGGCGGCCTGCTCGCGGGCGAGACGGCCGCGGCCTGGCCCTCGCTCGGGCGGCCTGCTCGCGGGCGAGACGGCCGGGGGCCGGTCTCGCCCAAGCGGCCTGCTCGCGGGCGAGGCGGCCGCGGCCTGGCCCTCGCCCGGGCGGCCTGCTCGCGGGCGAGACGGCCGGGGGCCGGTCTCGCCCGAGCGGCCTGCTCGCGGCCTGCCCGGCGGCCTGGAGCCACCTCGGATGTTTGGGGGCGGGGTGTTGACAGCGTGCTTTTACCGCTGTGCCCCTGGGGGCGTTTTACCCCTCTGCCCCCCGGCGTGGCGGTTTCCTACTGGCCCGAGGCCTTTTGGCCGTAGGGGTATTCTGGTCTTTTTACCCCCAGGACTTGGAAAAACTATAAATAGACCCCCTTGGGTGCCTTGGAGAGGATCTTCTTTCTTGCTTCCTCCTCCCTTAGTTCCTCCTTGGTAGAGTAGAGAGAGCTCCAAGGCACCCTAGCTCGAGCATTGGCTAGGGAGGGGAAGTGCTTAGTTAGCCTTCCGGGTGTAAGGTGGGACCTCCGCGCTAGAGCCGAGGGTCTGTTCATAGTCTCCTAAGTCTCCGGTCCGTGACGTTCTCTCGAGTGTAGTAGGTGTGAGGTCACCCCTTCCCAGGGACCCCGAACTCCACAGAGGTCAATTTTGGCTTCAACATCTAGTACTTGAGCAGGCATCATTGGGATATTATCATATTCCACTGACTTTAATCCTAATGAGCCTCTCACAACATTTGTTACCCAGACCATGTTTTCAATATTGGTCTTATGGCTTCTCTCTCCCCCTTTTTGGCTTTTTCAATTAAAGTATTGGTCTTGGAGCTGCTTGTCTTGCATCTTTATGCTTTCAGGTAGTTCACTCTAGTAGTGAAATGATTCTTGACTTCCAACATGTGGTCATCAAGTATCTTCACGCATGCATCCATTTTTGTGAAGATTTCACTATTCTGTTCACGTCTCAGAATTTTATCATTTTCATGGATTGTCACACTATTCTAGAGAATGAGTTGGCCAAGACGAGCCAAGGAGAGATGTATGTGTCCACCTTTTTCTTGAAAATGAAGAATCTCTACGCAGAGATTTCTACTTTAGATCCAGATGAGCTTATCTCAGAATCGAAGCTGAAGAGACACATTGCCTGTGTCTTACGAAAGGAGTATATGGCCTTTATAATCACAGTACAAGGTTGAGATCTTCAACCATCGTTATTGGAGTTGGAAAACTTGTAGTCCTCCCAAGAGAGTCTGGCAAAACAGATGGCGGAAGTTTCTATCTCGGGAGGAGGTAGCGAAGCTTTATTCTTAGGAAAGAAAAAGTCATGTGATAGGAAGAATGAAAGCTTTAGAGAAGGATCATCATCATCTTCTCAAATAGATGAGAGGAAGTTTCTTCCCCTATCTGATACGTTAAATAGACCCTTATTTTTTGCATGCCAAAGGAATAGGCATGTGGCAAGAGATTGTCAAACCAGATTGAAGGTCGAGCACATGGCCGAGAAGGAAGAAGTCTTCAAGAGAGGAGGGTATGATAGTAAATGGCCATATGATGGAGTTTAGTTGGGAAATTGCTTCTTAGAATAGACGACAAGAACATCAGTGGATGCATTAACTTCCATCAATTTCCAAAATGATTGGAAATTACACACTGGGTGCGGCCACCATCTTACTAACAATGAGACAAAGTTCACAACTCTTTAGACATATAAAGGGAATGATGTCATCATCACGAAATATGATTCAATGCACCCCGTGGAGAAGGAAGTGATGGTGTATTTAGGCAAGCAGGAGAGACCTCTTACGCCGAAGAGTATCTATCGTGTGCTACGAATGAAGAAAAATCTATTCTCTGTAACCAACGTTGTAGTTCAATGCGGGATATCATGTCTTGTTTGGACCAAAGGAGTTATGTCTTTGAAGAATTTGTCTTCAATAGACGCGGAAGTCTCACATGTTAGAAGTGTTGAAACCGAAAAATCGGCCTTTGTGGAGTTAACCATTGGGGAATGGGTGATCGCACACCTACTTCTCTTCTGCAAGACAAATAACAAAGGAAAAGAGAAGGGAACTGACACAAGGGCTCGACGTGGAGGTCCCACAACACACTCGGAAGATCTTAGAGCGTTTCTCATCCTTTAGCCAAATGCCGAGCAAAGGCTACCTCAGAAAGCGCAAGAAGATCTGGGCACTAGTAAGTATGCCTTCTCAGGTGCCCCCTTGGGTCTATTTATAGTTTTCTAACAACGGCCTGCGAATAGCCAACCTCCGCTGTTTTGAAACGCTATGTGTAGCCAAAAGTGGCCTGCCAACACATGACTCCGCTGTTCTGGTAAGCTATTTGCGCCCCAGCAAGGGCATCTAGGTAATTTTGCATCTGGACCCCACGGGCGTGTTTTCCAAACACGGGGTCGGCTCGCCTCAACTCGCCATCTTACTGGGGCGGACGCGGCCTGGCTTCCGCAGCTCGCCTTCCCTCCTTGGGCGAGCGCAAGACTGACCGCCGCAGCCCGCCAACCCTTGTTCTGAAGCAGGCTGGTGACCAGGTCGCCTATGAGAGAGCGGGTTGGGTGGACCGGCTGGCGCAGCTCGCCCGCCTAGCTTTGGCTAGAGCGAGCCGGCAGTCCAGAGTTTGCTCATCTACTGTTCTGACGCGGGCCGGTTGCTCTGTTCCGCTCGCCTGGCATAGTGGACCCACTCGACGAACACGAGGTTGTACACAATCCCCGCTCATTTTGAGCTTAACAAAGCTCAGAAAGAATCATCCAACCCACGTGTTTGGTGAGTGCTTTGCTGAGATGGTGAGAATCTTTTGGTGGGTCACACTATCATGCTATAAATTTGTCATCGGGCCTTTGGGAAAAATCTCGCCCTCCTTTAATCTCCCTTGTGAGCTGAATGCTTAAATTGAGGGGGGAGCAACTGATGCAAGAAATAATGCATGATGCATTATTTATAGGAGAGCAAGTAAAAGTTCCTCCAATAATGGTACTGTCTGCTACAGTTGATAAAGATGTTGTTGTTGCTGTTACTGACCTACATGCAATTGAAAGCACGACAGAGGTTGAGGGGGAGATACCATCTGATCTCCTTGCTCATGAAGTACATGATTTAGTTTTCTCAGAATCTGAGAAAGAGGAATATAGTCATGAGAAAGCTTACTCTTCACCACATCCTGAAAATGACATAGATCAAGAAACATGGAGTAAGCCTGTACAAGAAGCTCAGGATGAGGGCACATCTACCAGAGTTGATTAGTTGACACCAACTTTATTAGCCCAGCTAAAGGGTTTGCTGGATGAGAAAAGGAGGGCACTACAAAATTATGTGGATGATGTCATCAAGGATGTTAGAAATGATCTTGCAACTGAGATCAAATCTATAAGGTTTGAACTTAATCTTTTAAAAGGAGAAACATTCAAATTCTTCACAAGAGCTTTTGGTGTTGTAGAATTTACAATGGAGAAGCTGGATGTGTCAGGCCAGAACATTACTGTTATCATAGAAAATCAAAAGATTTAGGCCAAGAACAGTGTGACAATCCATGAAAACGATAAAATTCTGTTATCATAACTGCATAAAATGGTTTAACATGATATAAGTGAAGGTTTTTGTTGTTTTTTATTAGAATTTACAATGGAGAAGCTGGATGTGGCAGGCCAGAACATTACTGTTATCATAGAAAATCAAAAGATTTATGTCAAGAACAGTGTGACAATCCATGAAAATGATAAAATTCTGAGACGTGAACAGAACAGTTAAATCAATAACTGCATAAAATAAAAAAAACATGATGATTATTGAATGCAGACTCCGTGCCACATCAGGCTCCAAAATTAAAGTGCCCGTGAGCAAGTCGAACATGACACTTCAGAAAGAAACAAATCCTATTCTAAGTTATGTAGGGAAGTAGAATTAAAGAGCAAAAGGCTCTTCATCACCTCAATCAATCACTCATGTTGTACAATGGTCATATAGAGATGAGAGCACAAGGGAGAAGAAGAAGATGTGGGCATGCACATGCGCACATAGGTTATGTTAAGGGTTTTTTGTGCTCTAAATAAGTTGATGACCGAGCCCATCACAGGTTGTGGGATGATCCGGAGAAGAAATTATAGAAATTTTGAAGTTACACGCCATGTAATTAACATGGCCATGTAAGCCCCAATTCAACACAAGTCAATTTCAAATCAATGCATGGTCTGAGAAGTTGAAGCACATTTACATCTTCCTGATACATGATGTTTATCTAAGGCATGTTCACCCAGTTTTATGTGAATCTCACTGTCCATGGATTTTGTGTTCGTCTCTACTGGTCCTTATGATGAACTGCAATCATGAAGCAAAATATATATATATTTCATATATTGTTCTAACACCCCTTGTCTTACATTGCCTCTATTTATAGGAACTCATCCAACACACGGGAGAATGAAAAAACCTGCCTAATGGCGGGAGATACATCTATTGGCGGGAGATGTTGCCTAATGGAGAAGACACAACTCTTCATACATTACATTTGTTTAATTAAAATATAATACTTATATTGACTAGCTGCTTATGCCTTATTTGACGGGAGCTGGAGGTCTTGACTACTGTATTTAACACTCCCCCTTAGTTACGACCTCCTATATTTCTGTGATACCACTTTTGTTTCGCAGCATCAGAAAACTTTCAGCTGGCAAAGGTTTAGTAAGGAAATCTACTACTTGGTCCTTTGTGCTGCAGTATCCTATCTCAATTTCTCCTTCTCTTAGGAGATCTCTGGTAAAATGGTATTGGATTTCAACGTGCTTGGTGCATTTATGCATCACAGGATTTTTGGCTATTGATATGGCAGAGGTGTTATCGACTGAAATGTTCACCAGTCCTGTTTCTTCCTCTTTCATTTCTTGCACTAGGCCCCTTAACCACACGCTCTCTTTTGCTGCTTCGCCTAATGCTACATATTCTGATTCAGCGGTTGATAGGGCTATGCATTTTTGTTTGGAAAAGTTCCATGAAATAGGCTTTGTTCCAAGGAAGAAGATGAAGCCTGTTGTACTCTTACGGTCATCAATGCTCCCTGCCCAATCACTGTCAGAGTATCCCTTTAGGTTAAAACCATCTTCCTCACTTTTGTATAGCAGGCCAAAGCTTCGAGTGCCATTCAAGGTGTTTGATATACGCTTGATGCCCTCAAGGTGTTTGATACTTGGTTCAGACATAAACCTGGATGCCACATTCACGACATATGTAATGTCTGGCCGGGTATTTGTCAAATACATTAAGGATCCTACCAAGCTTCTATAAATTTCAGCACTAATATTACTACTTCCATCTTGCATACTTGGTTTTTCATATGTTGAGATGGGGGTGTTAACTGGCTTTGATTTTAGCATTCCTGACATGGTAAGGAGATCCAATAAATAAGTTTGCTGGGATATGCTGATTCCTTCAGAGGATTGCTGAATTTGTAGTCCGAGGAAGTAATTCATTAGTCCCAAGTCACTCATCTCATATTCACTTTTCAAGGTTGATTTGAAAGATTCAATTAGACCGTTATTGGTCCCAGTAATTATGACATCGTCCACATATATGCTAAGCACTAGGTAATCTCCAGATTCAAAAGTCTTGATATATAATGTAGGTTCACTTGGACACCTTACGAAACCTGCCTTCCTTAAGTAAGTATCAATTTTATAGTTCCATGCTCTTTGGGATTGCTTTAAGCCATAAAGTGCCTTTCGCAATTTATATACTAGTGATTCTCTTCCTTTTATAATGAATCTCTATGGTTGTTCCACGAACACTTCTTCTATTAGATCACCGTTTAAAAACGTTGATTTCACGTCAAGTTGATGAACCTGGTGCTTTCTTTGTGCCGCTAAGGCTAGTAGAAGCCTTATCGTCTCCATCCTAGCGACTGGCGCAAAAGTTTCAGTATAGTCCCTTTCGGGCATTTGTGAGTATCCCTTTGCCACGAGGCGAGCCTTATATTTGTTAATTGAGCCATCGACATTTCGCTTTAACTTATATACCCATTTGAGGCCAATTAAGTTTACACCGGGTGGTCTGTCTACCAGCACCCAAGTATTATTTCTTTCTATAGCTTCCATTTCTATCTTCATGGCTTCTACCCATGGAGCTTGGGCAGCTGCTTCTTGGAATTACTGTGGCTTAACCGTAAAAAGGGAAAGACCACATGTATGGTATATATCGTCTAAACGTCTATACTTTTTCGGAGATGATGAGTCTGTAGAGCTTGTGTCATTGCTGTTAGCTCCACTTGGTGAATTTGGACAATCTGATGACTCCTTGTGTGATGGTTGAAATGAATCTTGGTGAGCAACCTCAATGAAGGATGGCTCATCAGATTCTTTAGCAACCTCAGGAAGATCTATGATTGGCTGTTTTGGGTAGCAAGGACTCTGATCCAATTCTTTCCAACTCCATTAATCTGACTCATCAAATACGACATCTCGTGCAATTATGAGTTTGTTTTTAGTTGGATTCCAAAGTCTATAACCTTTAGACTCACGGCTATATCCAACAAGGATCATTTTTTTTACTTTTGGCTGTAACTTTCCTTGGTTATTCTATGGCTGAAGGCAATACACGATGCTCCCAAAAATTCTAAAATGTTGAACATCGGGTTTTATGTTGTAAAGTGCTTCATATGGGGTCACGAGCAGCAAGGCTTTAGTAGAACTCCTGTTGACAATATAGACTGTTGTGTACACTGCTTCTGCCCAAAAGCTTCTGGGCAAATTCTTGTGATCCAGCATGCACCTTGCCATTTCTACTAATGTCCTGTTCCGTCTTTCAATGACTCCATTTTGTTGTGGTGAATTTGGCACAGTCTGCTGTCTTGAAATGCCGTTTTCTACACAAAAGTTATTAAATTGGTTGCTTGTGAACTCACCCCCTCTATCACTTCTTATTTTCTTTATCTTCAGGTCAAATTCCTTTTCCACAAGTGTTTTGAAATACATGAAATGGGTGAAGGCTTCAGCTTTAGTGTGTAAAAAATACACCCACATAAAACGCGTATAATCGTCTACCAGGAGAAAAAAATACATTTTGCCGGATAATGAATCTTCAGTGGCAGGACCCCATAGGTCAATGTGAACAAGTTGAAGTGGCTTTATTGCTCGCCATGTGGATTTTGCCGGAAATGGGACCCTTTGGATCTTATTTTTGGAGCAGTCCTTGCATATTTGTTTATCTGTTTTTAGACTGGGTAAGCCTGTTACCAAGGACTCCTTGCTCAACTGGAAAAGCTTTTTAAAATTTATGTGCACATACCTTAGATGCCATAATCGATTTTCTTCTATGATGGAGACAGCTAGAGCCGTAGTTGTATTCTGTTTAAAATTGATTGGAAACACTTTATTTGGTGTCATTTTAACCATAAACGCCATGGTGGAGGTGAAAGGATCGATTATCTTGCATAACCTTTCCTCAAACACGACCTTGTAGCCGCATTCTATCAACTGCCCCATGCTTAGCAAGTTGTGTGTTAGACTTGGAACATATTGGACCCCATGGATAAGTTCCTTTGTCCCTTGGGTAGTTATGACTGCAACTGTGCCATTTCCTTCCACTGTTTGTGACTTACCATCACCTAACATTACCTTTGATTTTTCTTTGAGGTCTAATGATGTAAAAGCTGCCTTATGAGAGGTCATGTGGTTTGAACAACCGCTATCTATATACCATACCTCATCCATGGCTGGTGCAGCCTCTTGAACTGTGAAGGCTGTGTGAATCTTCTGTGCCTGTTGAGCATAGAGGGTGGTATTTGTGTCTTCTCCAGACATAAATTTCACAACAGTGGTTGTCGCTTGTGTCTTAAAATCTTCTTTATACCAACAATTTGTATCAATGTGGGTTGGATTTTTACACCTCTTACACCTGAAGTAGCAATTTCTGGTTTCATGGTTGTCTTTCTTGCATATTACACAGGTGGAATGGGGGGAAACCCGTGCCGCACGATTGTAAGCTGTGGTGCTTCTTCCTCTCCCCCTACCTCTGTTAGAGGATTTTTTCCATGGTCTAGGACATTCGTTTTTCTGATCTGATATCTGTAGAGTGCTCTTGAGAGCATGTTCTACTGGAGTATCAAATCGTCTTAGTCTTGTCTCATGGGCATGTAATGAACCCATCAGCTCAGCGAGAGAGAATGTATTCAAGTCTTTAGACTCTTCAATTGTTGTGACTATATGGTCAAATTTTAATGGGAGGCTTCTAAGGAGTTTTAATATTATTTTCTTTTCATCTATGGTATCACCAAGGCTACGAATTTGATTAACAATTCTGGTTGCCCGAGTAAAAAATTCACTTACATTTTCAGTGTCAGATATGGCAAGGCAGTCGAACTCTTTCCATGAAGCTTGTAGTTTAATTGAGATTAATTTGTCTGATCCTTTAAGTTCTGTTTGTAGTAGATCTCAGGCCGCTTTGGATGTGGTGGTCGTAATCAAGCGAGGGAAGATTGTTTTACTGACGCCTTGCAGGATATATAATAGGGCCTTTGAATCCTTTTTAACTGCTTCTTGATGATTTCTTAAGGCAGCTGCGTCCCCGAGTGGCTCTGTATCAGGTGGGTTATAACCGTCTGTTACGAGGTCCCACAAACCCTGTGAGAGAAAAAGGGTTTTCATTTGGATGTACCAAAATTCGTAGAACTCTCCATCGAAAATGGGTACTCCATTTTGAGAAAAGGAGAAGTTTTGAATTCCACAAGCCATATGATGTTACGAGGGATATTATGCTCACACAACTTAATGGGAGACAAAACTGTGACTGATGGCTAAGCACACACAATCTCTTCCTTCTTTGTGTTATTCTTCCTAACTGCTATCACTTGGTACTCTTCAACCAAAGCTCTGATACCACTGTTAGTCTCTACTGGTCCTTATGATGAACTGCAATCAGGAAGCAAAATATATATATATTTCATATATTGTTCTAACACCACTTGTCTTACATTGTCTCTATTTATAGGAACTCATCCAACACACGGGAGAATGAAAAAACCTGCCTAATGGCGGGAGATACATCTATTGGCGGAAGATGTTGCCTAATGGAGAAGACACAACTCTTCATACATTACATTTGTTTAATTAAAATATAATACTTATATTGACTAGCTGTTTATGTCTTATTTGACGGGAGCTGGAGGTCTTGACTACTGTATTTAACATTTTGAGTATTCAACATACATTAATTAGCGGATGTGGCGATATACACCCCTAACACACATTATGGAATCAGGGCTTGTTACATGGATTTTGACATACGTCAAATTTAACTAGTTAGCATATTTCGAATAGTTGAGAAGGCAGTACTCTTCCCCTGGCACACACCATGAAACCAATCAAGGCATGTTATATGGATTTTGTCATATATCAAACAGTTGAGAAGAGAGTACGCACCCCTTGTACACGCCGTGTAACCAAGGTGTGTTGCATGGCTTTCAACGTACATCAAGTTTGGATTTCCGGCCTGTGCATGTCAAATAGTGTTGACGTGCTGCATGGTGATACATACCCTTATTACACGCCGTGCAATTATACTTTGTGAAGGAGTTATTTTAAGTCTATTTCGAGCCCCCATTCTAAAGTGGTTAATTATTCTCTCTTAGTGTGAAAATGAAAAGAGAGGAGTAAGGGAGAATGGTAGAAGAAGGTAAAGCTGGCGAGTTCCTTGAGCAAAACATTTTAATTTAAAAATTAATACGATGTCTGTCTTGATAACTTAATTGCTTGTGAAAAAATCCGACCATATCAACAAAGAACTACAATAAAAAATATTTTATGGGAAAAGTAATTATTCCAAATGAATCTGAAAAAAATTCAAAACAAAGTTTTAATTGTTGAAAATTAAAGTGATTGGGTTGATCCTGTGTTTGGTGTTTTGGCCGGATTCGGTGCAAGACGGCGAGTTCTATGGATGTTGCAGGAGGCAGGTTCTGTGTGGTCGCTGGGGGCGGGTTCTCTCGTTGAGGTCGCAGGCGTCGAGGTCTTCTGTGGAGGTTTTAGGAGGGATGTCAAGGCGACTAGAGTCCTGTATAGTGGTGGCTGAGTGTGGTGTGGAGGCGGTGAGCTCTGAGGTTGCAGTGTAGAAGTAGTAAGGCAAGTTGCTGCGGGAGTTTGGATATTGTGTTGTAGATTGAGAGAGCACAGTTGGAGTGCAGCAGTGAAGGTGCGATTTGTGTTTCAAGTGTTGGAAACGTGTATGGGTTCCCCCTCAATCCCAACTCCACAATCGACTTTACTTAGCACCAAAAACTCAAAAACAAAGTGCGAGACCGCCACCACAAACCGTCACAGACCGCGCGACCTCCCTTCTGCTAGGCGAGTACCCCACTCGCGCGACCAGGCTTCCGCGAGACCACCCCACCAAACATGCGCGGCTTGCCTCCTCCACACGGCGAGCTCCCGCCTTCACACGCTAGCACCGCCCAAGCGAGCAGGCACAGCGAGACCGACGCGGCGGGACCGACTGGCGAGACCTCCACACGCGAGCACACAAGCAGCAACCTCTCCTCGCGGCGAGATCAACCCGCGACCACTCCTTCTCTGAACCTCTCCTGCGGGATAACCAAACCGCGAGCTGCTCACCTATCCGCGAGCTCCACTTCTCGTGGCGAGTTCGTCAAATCGCGCGGCTTCTCCTTCTAACCACCCGGTTAGATCTCGCTCCAGCGCTGCAGCGCTCCTCTCTTTTTTTCTCTCTAAAACTGAAATACGGAGGAAGAATAACTTCTATTCCAGCAGCCTTAAAAAGAATTACAAGGGGCATATTTATAGGCAAAAGAAAACTCTTCAACTACCCTCTCATAAATGCAATCGCTCTCTCTCCTATTGAATACAACCACACTCTCTCCTTATTAAATGCATACAACTATATAAATAAAATTCAAAAGGATTAAAGACTTGTTGATCAAGTCAATGAAGTCAAAGCCAACATCAAGTAGTGTCGAGTTGTGATCCTAGCAAGTGCAGTGCAACTTGTGCAAACTGATCCAGTGAGGGTGTGAATAGGAGCTCAGTGGCGAACTGTAGCATACGCAGTGCAACTTGTGCGAATTGGAGTAGTGGGGATTGTGATTTGAAGCAGTGGAGTGGGACTGTAGCAGCAGTGTGTGGATAGAGCTATTCAGTCCCAGTACCGTTGTATTTTGCTTTGTTTTACCTTGTAACTGTCCAATACCTCCCAAGATTATCATTGGTAATGTTCCTGGTATATTGTACCACCATTGGTGTGTAATGCAAGTTTTTTTATGCATGATTTGTGATTTGTTATCATGATGTAATGGAAAATTTAATATGACATCAGAGGGAGGTTTGAATTAGCTGTGTTGGCTCCATTGTAAGATAACCAAGCATGGAGATGGAAAGTGTTAAAATTTAACAACATGGCACTACTATCACGTTGAATTTTTCTCCAGGTGGTCAACAAGATAGCATGATGCCAAATTAATATTCTCAGCATTATCAAGATCACACCTTGATCACGCGGAAAAATCCCTGGAACCTGAAGTGAGCAGGGGTTATCTCAATCTAAGCTAGTCAACCACCAAACACATGCAGCACAAGAGTGAAGAATTAATGAAGCACGGCGCCATCAAGATGAAGCAGAAGACGAAGCAGAAAAGCAGAAGAAGAAGATGTCAGATGCCGATGTCGCCGCCCCTCGTTTCCTGCTTCTATTTATTGTAACTTTTAAGATGATATTAATTAATGTAAAACCAGCATTAGTATAAATATAAGCTAATTAATGACAATCGCTTGCTGTAAGACAATCAAAAAACCCGTAAAAAATTCTGATATCAAAAATTGCCCTGTTCTTCTTCCCCTTCTCTGTTTTTCATTCATTTTCATAACATTGGTATCAGATCCACGGTTAGGGGTCATCGAGAGTCACTTACTCCCTTCTCAAACCCATGGCTTCATCATCTACCAATACACCAGGCTTCATCAACGCCGCTATCCATGTTTTCTCCGGGGAGCTTTATGAATACTGGAGTGAGAAAATGCAGACATTTCTCATTTCTCAGGATCTCTGGGATATCACATCTGAAGGCGCCAAACCAGATCCAAAAGCAAAAGTAACAGAAGGCACCAAACCCACAATTTCAAAGGAGGAAAGAATGCGTGATTGTCGGGCACTACACCTGATACAACAAGCTGTCGCAACAAGTATCTACCCCAGAATAATGGGCTCCAAAACATCCCAGGAGGCATGGAGCAAGCTCCAAAATGAATATCAAGGTAGCAAAAAGGTAATAAAGATAAAACTTCAAATCTTTAGAAGAAACGTTGATGCACTAATCATGAAAGAAGGGCAGAAAATACAAGAATACTTTGCTAAAATCATGGGGATAATCAATCAAATAAGAAACCTCGGGGGAGTGCTTGATGAGCAACAAGTAGTTGAAAAAATACTCAGATCTCTCCCCAGATCTTACATCCATATTGTCTCAGCCATATTGGAGGCTCAAGACCTAGAAACTCTCACCATCACAAAGCTCATGGGCTCACTTCAATCTCATGAAGATCTAATGATAGGTGAGGGCTCCTCACTGGATCAAGTGTTTTTCACAAAGGTTCATATAAAGAAGAATGAAGAAAAGAAGAGAAATGATCACTGGCGAAATAAACCAAAACCACATCAACAGCAAGGATATCCAAACAAGCCATACTCCATACCGGGAAAATATACATCTAACTCAACACCTTTTCATCCAAACTATCCCCCCAGCCACAAACCAAATCGACACTCTCATCAGTCCCAATCTACTTCTAATCATAATCAAACACATCATACCCAACCCTGCATTATTTGCAAGAAAACCAATCATGAACCCAAAGATTGCTACTGGAGGTCACCCAATGCAAACTGCCAAACCACTCTGCTCAAATTTTTGGTGGCAGAAACCCAAAGAAGAAGAAGCCAAGTTCACCCTTGACAACACACATCAATATGCTCTCACATGCACCACATCACTCACCACAGATTTACACAACTCATGGTGCATTGATAGTGGGTGTTCCTGCCATATGGTGAATAACAGGAACTGGTTTATTTCCTTGGATGAATCCTACCAATCCAGGGTAACATTAGACAATGGGAGGATTGAAGAAATAATAGGCAAAGGTGTAATAGCAGTATTGGATGCCAAAGGAAAAAAAGAAGACTCATTCACAATGTCTATCTCTGTCCGACACTCACACAGAATCTACTAAGCACAGGACAGTTCCTGAAGGAAAAGTATCGCATTATTTTTGATCACTCTAAAGCCACATGCCACATCTTTGAACCGCACCAAAGTTCACCCTTTATCTCTGCCACTTTGAACACCAACGACCTCTTCATCACCTATCTAAGTCCACATAACCCACAGGCACTTACCTACAGTCAATCATCACCTCCCGATGTTCTATGGCATCACAGATTGGGCCATATGAATTTTCCCTACATCAAAACCATCTTAGACCTTAAGCTTGTTGAAGGTCTGCCATCCATACCCATCCATCATCATCACTGTGTCTCCTGTGCTTCTGGTAAGTCACATAGGCAGCCCTTTCCAAATCATGCCCACAGGAGAGCTGCCACTCCTCTTGAGCTTCTGCACATCGATCTCTGGGGGCCTAGCCGCTCAAGGTCCTTAGGTGGAAAACTATACTACATGCTTATTGTAGACGATCATTCCAGATACATGTGGATATCATTTCTTGAACACAAATATGATGTCATATCCCATTTCAAAACCTTCACCGCCATCATTGAGAATCGGTTAGAGACCAGAATAAAGGCACTGAGAAGTGACAGGGGCGGAGAATTCATGCCTGTTGAATTCATCCACTTCTGTAATACAAAGAGAATAAGAAGAGAACTCACCTCACCTGGTTCCCCCCAGCAAAACGGGGTAGTAGAAAGAAGGAATAGAACCATTGTTAAGATGGGAAGAACAATGATGTTACACAAAAATTGCCCAAGAACTCTCTGGGCCGAAGCCACCTCCACAGTCGTTTTTATCCTCAATAGGGCTCCCACCAAAGCCTTGTTAAACACTACACCCTATGAAGTACTGTTTCATTGCCGACCTGACATATCTCACCTCCGAACCTTTGGGTCCCCTGCCTATGCTCACAAAGTTCCAGAGAAGAAGGACAAGCTTGCTGCAACTAGTGACTTGTATGTTCTGGTTGGCTACAGTGAAGAAAGCAAGGCGTACCGTCTGCTGGACCCTCATACCAACAAGATTGTGATCTCCAGGGACGTCACCTTCCATGAAGAAGGCCAATGACCTTGGGCCTCAGCTGACGGCTCATCTTCCTCTGTAGTGTCGGTTGAGCTAGAACCTCTCAGCCCCATCCCTGCAACTACTGATCATCACGTACATCCTCAGGCTCACCCTGAACTTGATTTCTGTGATGAGGAGCCATCTTCATCATCGATCGGAAAGATGAGATCACTTCAAGACATCTATCAGCAGACAGAAATTTCCAGGTACGCTTATTCTCCCATAAACTTCACTAAAGCCTCACAAAAGAAAGAATGGAAAATTGCAATGGAAAAAGAAATGGAGGCATTACAAAAGAATTATACCTTGACTCTTGTCCCATGTCCCCCCAACAAGACCATCATTGGTCTAAAGTGGGTATACAAAACCAAAGAAAATGCAAAAGGAAAAATTATAAAACACAAAGCCTGCATAGTTGCCAAAGGATATGCGCAGCGACCAGGAGAAGATTACGACGAAACCTTTGCTCCAGTCGCTCGCATGACCACCATCAGATTCATACTGGACATTGCTGCTCAACATCAATTCCCAGTTTATCAACTGGATGTGAAATCCGCGTTCCTAAACGGGAAGTTAAATGAAGAAGTGTATGTTTCTCAGCCAGAGGGATATGTGAAGAAAGGAGAAGAGAAGAAAGTCCACTGGCTACACAAAGCCCTTTATGGTCTGAAACAGGCTCCCTGTGCCTGGAACGACAACATCGACTCATATTTCCAAGGAGAAGGATTTAGAAGAAGCAGCAATGAACCATCGTTGTACATCCAGCATGAGAAAACAGAACGAACAATCGTATGTCTTTATGTTGATGACTTAATAGTTACAGGAACGAACCAGAAGAAGATCGAAGATTTCAGAAGAAAAATGAAGATGAAATATGAGATGACCGATCTCGGTATAATC
The DNA here is from genome assembly GCA_039583875.1 of Platanthera guangdongensis. Taxonomy (NCBI): domain Eukaryota; kingdom Viridiplantae; phylum Streptophyta; class Magnoliopsida; order Asparagales; family Orchidaceae; genus Platanthera; species Platanthera guangdongensis. The sequence continues at coordinate 1,317,862 of CM077164.1, forward strand.
AAATTTTTCCTAGGGATTCAGATCTCCTAGACTCCCAATGGGATTTTCTTATCCCAGGAACGATATACCATCACTCTACTTGACAAATTCAAAATAATGAATGCTAATCCCTGCTTAACTCCAATGTCTACCAGTGAGAAATTATGCAGTAAGAAAGAAGAAGAAGGAGATGCGGACAATGAGGAATACAGAAGCTTGGTGGGCTCTCTAATCTACCTCACCAACACACGCCCAGACATTGAAAATGATGTGAACATAGTGGCGCGCTATGTAAACAAACCAGGGGAAAGTCATCTCAGAGCAGCAAAGCGCATTCTACACTATCTCCAGGGCACCAAAACTCTGGGCCTCTTCTACAAGTAGGAGGAACGATGCTCTCTAAATGGTTTCACCGACTCCGACTGGGCCGGAAGCATCGAAGATAGAAAAAGCATAGAGGGTTTCATCTTTTTTGACGGGAAAAATCCCATCTCCTGGAGTTCTAGAAAAATGCAGACTATAGCCCTATCTACAACAGAAGCAGAATACATGGCCCTCAATACCGTAGCCTGTGAAGCCCTATGGCTCAAAAGACTAAAGAAAGAAATCGAGGATAAAGATGAAAAAGGAGACTCCTGTGTAGCGATTTTTTGCGACAATACCTCCGCAATCGCTCTATCTAAGAATCCTATTCATCATAATCGCAACAAACACATAGACATTCAGTATCACTTCATACGAGAACTTATTGAGAAGAAAGAGATAGAGATCAGCTACTGCTCAACCTCAGATCAGCTGGCTGACCTAATGACCAAGCCACTTCCAAGAGAAAGGTTCGCTGAACTAAGATCTAAGATCGGGATCTACGATGGCACCGAGATAGAGGGGTGAAGAATTAATGAAGCACGACGCCATCAAGATGAAGCAGAAGACGAAGCAGAAAAGCAGAAGAAGAAGAAGAAGAAGATGCCAGATGTCGATGTCGCCGCCCCTCGTTTTCTGCTTCTATTTATTGTAACTTTTAAGATGGCATTAATTAATGTAAAACCAGCATTAGTATAAATATAAGCTAATGGCAATCGCTTGCTGTAAGACAATCAAAAATCCCGTAAAAAATTTTGATATCAAACATTGCCCTGTTCTTCTTCCCCTTCTCTGTTTTTCATTCATTTTCGTAACAAAGAGTCTTTATTGATTCACAACAATCTTCTCTACACAGCGAGACATACATGGTGAGTCATGCTTCACCAAACAATCACCCAAGGGAAATCAGTGAACTACAAATACAAGACAAGAGCAACAAGCCGCGCGGACTTAACCACCAAGCCGCTGGTCTACTGCTGTGGAGTCCGCTCAGTCCGCCAGGTCGCCAGACCGCAACCCAAGCTGCACGGACTACCCCTTATTCCAATGCTAGCTCAAGCCGCCGATCTGCAAGCCGCCTGACCGGGGGGTCGCCTAGCCGCCAAACCACACACGCTACGATGCTGAATAGGACATTCCGCCTGAGGCAGGCGACTTATTGAACCTCGAACCAAGTTGCCAAAGAGAAGACCGTCTGGTCGCTGTCCGCGACCTACTGTTTTTCTGCCTGTTGCTTAACCGCAGAGTCCGCACTATCTCTGACCGCAATCAGAGCCAAGTCCTGGCTTTCAAGCGCTATCCACACAACATGCACAACACAACCTGGTCAACTCACTCAAACCGCGCGGACACAAAAGTCCAGTCCGCAGCAACTGTTGCGGACTCAAGATACTATTAACTTACTTCTGTTGGTTCCCTATTACTGATATGGCATGGGTCTTATTTATAGGCACGATGATGAGTGTGGTCACCGCTCTAGCTGATAGGATTACCATCACATCCCGCCGCAAGACTCCTCCGCAGTCCGCAGATACATTCCAGTCTACCGCGCCTGTGCAAGATAGTCAGTCCGCCTAGCTTCTCCAAGGCCGGACACAATTGTCAGTCCGCCTTGTCGCCAAAAGGCCAACCCACCAAGACATCACCAAGGCCATACAGCAACACCAGTCCGCCTTGTCGCCGAGGGCCAAGCTACCAAGACATCACCAAGGCCGGACAGTAACACAAGTTCGCCTTGTCGCCAAGGGCCAAACCAAGACAGCCACAGCCGGACTCCGCAGCAACAGTCCGCAAATCAGCGGACACAGCACCAGCCTACTTATCCCGAATCAGCAGCCTCGCCACCAAGGCACCAGCCGGACTCAGCGGACACCCGGCTTCAGTCCGCACATCCCGAGACCACGGCTTTGCCATAAAGGCACCTGCCGGACTCAGCGGACACGCCGATCCAGTCCGTACATACTGCAGACAACTCTAGTTTGCATATCCCTGTAGACATCCCAGTTCGCATACCTTGCAGACTTCTCCAGTCCGCATACCCCAAGTCCACAGCCATGCCAGCAAGGCAGCTGCCGGACTCAGCGGACTCCAGCTCCAGTCCTCACACAGTTGCGAACACAACCTCCAGTCTGCTTATCCCCAAACTCATAACCAAGACACATGCACTTTTGCCGAGCTTGGCGGACTGAGAAGCAGTCTGCTCTCCACTACGCGATCTCCCCGGACTGAGCCAAACATGGACTTGGTTCAGACCCAACCAAGTCCACACCACTGGCCACAAGGGCCAGTCCGCACTTACTGGCGGACACTAGATCCAGTCTGCCTCTCCCGACGAGCTCCAATATCAGTCTGCACTGACTGGCGGTCTTCGCGGCTTCCACTTGTCGCTGCACCAGAGCAAGACCAAGGCAACTGCCAAACCAGTCTACCGAGCTCCAGTTCTTCAGTCTGCTTCATGCTGGACTCCGCGACTAGAGTTTCTATCTGTACGGTTACTTCCTGGGATCCAACTGTCTGCTGAGCACAAGCCGGCCCGGCTAACCGCCTCTACTGTCCGCGTAGTCCGCACAAACAGACCGCCCAGGCTGCTACAGAACAAACTGTCTGCAACATCCCTGCTGACCTAGCAGTTCGCCAACCCTGTCCGCGTTATCCACGCGAATATGTCCAAGTGCTCCATTCACCCACTTTCACTTCACAAATTTCAACACTCCCCCTTGAAGTGAGAAGTGGTGAATAACTCTAGCAGCTCTCGTAACCTTACACCTGATCCCTCTGATAGCATCTACGAAGAAATGTCCAAGACATAGTCCTCGCCCCGCATACCAAGGACCATGATGGAGCCCTCCAACATCTCCCAAAAGGAGCTATGCTTCCCTCTGCCTTCTTCTTCAGCTTCAACCTCCATGCATGCATCACAGGAGTATCACCAACAACCTTGGGCACAAAAGCCCATGCTTCGTTACCTCTGAGAGAAGTTACCTCTTCAGCCTTGGTGTCAACCACCTCCTTGATTATAGTGGGGTCATCACATCCAGAAGGTACTCGCTCGACCTGAGGGCTAGCAAGGAAACATGGGATCAAGCCCGCTGTGTTCCCTTCACTATATCGAGCTGGTGGCTTACTGATCCTCTTCGATCTTCAAAGAACCTGATTACGGCTAACCACCTCCGCTGCTTCTAAACCAGCTCCGTTCCCGGCCAAACCCGGAACAATGCTCCCCTTGCTTCCTGAACAAGACGCCTCCTCACTAGAACCAGGAGCACCTGGAGCAACGCTCCCCCTGCTACATGAACCAGAAGACTCCCCTCTTGAACAAGAACTGCCTGGAACATCACTCCCCCTGCTTCATGAACCGGAAGCCTCCGCCTTCGAGCCAGAAGTACCTGGAGCATCGCTCCCCCTACTTCCTGACCCTGACACCTTTGCCTCGAAGCTAGAACAACCTGGAGCTCCTGGTGACTCAAGCAGCTCCACCTGAACCTTAGCAGCAGCCTCCTTCAGCCCACCATCTGACCTGCTCATCTCTAGCTCCGCATAAGAGTTATCTCAATACGGCGTCAACTCATCAAAGACAACGTATCTCGACACGATGAGTCTCTTCGTCGTAGGATCCATACACCTCCATCTTCTCCTCTGTTCATCATACCCAACAAAGACTAGCTTCGTCTTGAGAGCACCTGGAGAGTGTGTGTAGAAGATAGATCCAAACACTCGTAGGTGCTTTACACTGGGCATCACCCCGAACATCAGCTCATAAGGAGTCTTTATATAGATCAGACTAAGAGGCATCTGATTGATGACATGAGCAGCACATGTCATCCCTTCCGCCCAAAGAGCCTTAGGAACGCCTTTACTCTGAAGCCAACACTTGCAGGTCTCCGTCAACCAACAGATCATCTGAGCTGCAACACTACCTTGCTGTGAAGTATGTCCACAAAAAAGCTCCTTCCGGATCTCTTGCTTCCTGCAAAATTTTAAGAACTCAGTTGAGCCAAACTCACCACTGATGCTTGTCCTCAACTTCTTAATCCTCAGGTCAAGCTGGCCTTCCACAAGCTTCTTGAACTCCACAAACAAGCGCATCATGCTGGACTTCTTCTTCATGAAGTATACCCAAGTATACCTTGAATAGTCATCAACCAATATCAGCATGAACTTGCTGCCTCCAAGACTGGCGGTGACGGTCAGTCCAACCAGAGCACAATGGACAACCTCCAAAGGACCTTTACATCTGGATTGTGTCTTATCAACCATAAAGCGATAAGCTTCACTTTGCTGACATCTCGCACACCCCTGACCATTGTCATAGGATGACAATCTAGGCAAGCCTCTTACGAGTCTTCTTTCCGTCATTGCTTTCAGCTTGTCCATCCCTACATGCCCCAGCCTTTCATGCCAGATAGCTGCACTATCACTGGCCTTCATCCGATCAGCACCAGAACTTGTTGAAGACTCAACTAAGTTATTCTCTATGCCTCAAACATGAGCTACATTCGTCGAGAGCAAGGTAACCTTGCACTCCTTCCTGAGGTGACCATGTTGCTTGCATCTATAACACCTTAGTCCTTCCTTCCTCTTCCTATCACACCTAGGAGAAACACTCATCTCTTGTTGATATGAAGTAGAAGGACCATCCTCTACAACAACCTTCACCTCCTTCCTGAACAACTCATTAAGGGAAGTCCAAACCTCCGCAGCTGATCGACATCTACAGATATGGTCCAACAGCTCCGATGAGATCACCTGCTTGAGAATAGACTCCGCTTTCGCATTTGTCTCCTTCAAGCTCTCATCTCTTCAGCATTGCCAGCAGTAGCCTCTTGTCTTTCTACTCCACATACAACCTCCCAAAGGTCCTCGCCAAGAAGAAAGCTCTCCATACAAGACTTCCACCTATCAAAGTTCATCTCTGTAAGGAGATTAATTCCAAGACAACTTGTATCTTCCACTGCCATGGTTCTACCACTGGTTCCCTCTTCTAAGAGTAACAACCACTTCAATTGATCGATGCTTATCCACTCCAATCCAGCTCTGATACCATGTTAAAATTCAACAACCCGACACTACTACCACGTTGAATTTTTCTCCAGGTGGTCAACAAGATAGCCTGATGCCAAATTAATATTCTCAGCACTATCAAGATCACACCTTCATCACGCGGAAAATTCCCTGGAACCTGGAGTGAGCAGGGGTTATCTCAACCTAAGTCAGTCAACCAGCAAACACATGCAACACAAGAGTATTTATTGATTCACATCAATCTTCTCTACACAGCGAGATATACATGGCGAGACATGCTTCACCAAACAATCACCCAAGGGAAAGCAGAGAACTACAAATACAAGACAAGAGCAACAAGCCCCGCGGACTCAACCACCAAGCCGCCGGTCTAATGTTGTGGAGTCTGTTCAGTCCGCCAGGTCGCCAGACCGCAACCCAAGCCGCGCGGACTACCCCTTATTCCAATGCTAGCTCTAGCCGTCGTTCTGCAAGCCGCCTGACCGGGAGGTCGCCTAGCCGCTAGACCTCGCACGCTGCGATGCCGAATAGAACAGTCCTCCTGAGGCAGGCGACTTATTGAACCGCGAACCAAGTTGCCAAAGAGAAGACCGTCTGGTCGCTGTCCGTGTCCTGCTGTTTTTCCTCCCGTTGCTTAACCGCAGAGTCCGCACTGTCCCTGACTGCAATCAGAGCCAAGTCCTGGCTTTCCAGCGTTATCCGCACAACATGCACAGCACAACCCGGTCAACTCACTCAAACCGCGCGGACACAAAAGTCCAGTCCGCAGCAACTGTCGCGGGCTCAAGATACTGTTCACTTACTTCGGTTAGTTCCCTGTTACTGATGTGACATGAGTCCTATTTATAAGCACGATGATAAGTGTGGTCACCGCCCTAGCCGATAGGATTACTGTCACATCCCGCAGCAAAACTCCTCCGCAGTCCGCGGATACATTCCAGTCTATCGCGCCTGTGCAAGATAGCCAGCCCGCCTAGCTTCTCCAAGGCCGGACACAATTGCCAGTCTGCATTGTCGCCAAAAGGCCAACCTGCCAAGACATCACCAAGGCCGGACAGCAACACCAGTCCGCCTTGTCGCCGAGGGCCAAGCCGCCAAGACATCACCAAGGCCGGACAGCAACACGAGTCCTCCTTGTCGCCATGGGCCAAACCAGGACAGCCACAGCCGGACTCCGCAGCAACAGTCCGCCAATCTGCGGACACAGCACCAGCCCGCTTATCCCGAGCCCGCAGCCTCACCGACAAGGCACCAGCCGGACTCAGCGGACACCCGGCTTCAGTCCGCACATCCCGATCCCACGGCTTTGCCACAAAAGCACCTGCCAGACTCAACAGACACGTCGATCAAGTCCGCACATACTACGGACAACTCTAGTCTGCATATCTTTGCAGACATCCGAGTCTGAATACCTTGCAGACTTCTTCAGTCTGCATACCCCAAGTCCACAGCCATGCCAGCAAGGCAGCTGCCGGACTCAGCGGACTCCAGCTCCAGTCCGCACACAGTTGCGAACAAAACCTCCAGTCTGCTTATCCCCAAACTCGCAACCAAGGCACATGCACTTCTGTCGAGCTTGGCGGACTGAGAAATAGTCCGCGCTCCACTGCGCGATCTCCCCGGACTGAGCCAAACATGGACTTGGTTCGGCCCAACCAAGTCCACACCACTTGTCACAAGGGCCAGTCCGCACTTACTGGCAGACACTGGATCTAGTTTGCCTCTCCCGGCGAGCTCCAATATTAGTCTGCACTGACTGGCGGTCTTCGCGGCTTCCACTTGCCGCTGCACCAAAGCAAGACCAAGGAAAATTCCAAACCGGTCTGCCGAGCTCCAGTTCTTCAGTCCGCTTCATGTCGAACTCTGCGGCTAAAGTTTCTATCCGCCCGGTTACTTCCTGGGATCCAACTGTCTGCTGAGCACAAGCCGGTCTAGCTAACCGCCGTTGTTGTCCGCGTAGTCCGCGCGAACAGACCGCCCAGGCCGCTACAGAACAAACCGTCTGCAACATCCCTGTCGACCTAGCAGTCTGCCAACCCTGTCCGCGTTGTCCGTGCGGATAGGTCCAAGTGCTCCATTCACTCACTTTCACTTCACAAATTTCAACAGAAAGTGGTTGCTATGGCAGATATTTTGGTGTGAAGATTCTCACACACACTAAGGCTCTATTTGGTTCGGCGTTTCGCTGCTCCGTTTGGGGGGCAAACGCCGCCGGAAGGGGTGTAAACAAATGAACCCCCGGCGGCGTTTGCTCAGTTTCCAGCCGCCCGCCTTGAGAAATGCCCCCAAAAAGCTCTGTTTGGAGCAGCCATTTCCTCCCTCCGTGTCGAACACTCCATTTCCACCCGCCGGATCGACCCGCCACCGCCAAACCAAATGAAGCGTAACTACAAGAAGTGGAGGTCATGCATGAAGAGCTATTTACTTGGAGAAGAACTTTGGGAAGTTGTTGGCGGGGTTGACCAAGAAGAAGTTGTTGCAGCTGGAAACAATGGTCCAACCGTGCCAGCCACGAAGAATACAAATGCAAAGATGAAATTTGTCTTGAAAAGATCCATATCACCAGACTTGTTTGATCATATCTTGGGATGCAAAGCTGCTTCACAGATTTATACTTCCCTCAATGGGTTATTTTAATTTTGGAGCCCGATGTGGTACGGAGTCTGCATTCAATAATCATCATGCTTTTTTATTAAAAAAATCCATAAAAAGATGAGGAATAGTGAACCTTTTGGATTAAAGTGCTTTTAATCTTGGACAGTGAATCCGAAATGAAGAGAATCCTGATATCATGTTTTAGGGGTAGAATGTGAGTTTGGTCCGACACTGTTACATTGACAGGGATAAGAACGCCAGGGTCGTCATGTTTTACTAATAATGGTGACAATTGGCGGCTGTATATACAGAAAATAAAGTTAAATGGTTCGAATGCGTGTCTTATTATTATTATTATTATTATTATTATTATTATTATTATTATTATTATTATATATCAGAGAATTTAAGAGAAAAACCAACCCTAGGCCCTAGCTACTTGATTATCATTATGTAATCATCAGCCTTTTTATCGGAACCTATATTATTTAATTTAGGCAAAACTATGATTTCAGTCCCCAAACTTTATAAGTTTTTGGAAATCAGTCCCCTAACTTCGAAATACAAGATTTCAGTCCCTAAACTTCACAAAACAATAGATTTCAGTCCCTCCCGTTTACTGTGGATGGAAAAGATAAAAAATAGGATACACCTGGCGGGGTTCATTCCAGATTAACTCAAATCAAACTTCTCCATTTCTCCTCGTCCTTTAAACTTCCTGCAGTTAATCGGATTGGAAACAGAGCTGGCCTCGAGCCTGTGCTGTGTTGAAGATTCTAACAATGTCTTCATTACTGCGGGTGTAGAGAAATATAATCCTCACATGCTGGCCGACATCATTTTATGTGAGCCAAGTTTTTATGAACTATCCATGGAAGAATCGGCGTTTTGCATCCCACATTCCATGAAAAAAAACGCCTGAGGATTGCAGTTCCTTTAGGTTTGTTCCTACAAGATTTCGGAGGTGAACTGCTACTTGACCTAAATCTAGGAAACATCCTTCTAACCCGCACCTTTTACAGATAAAATCTCTCTGTTCCCTTTGATATCTTTTGTCAGTTGCTCCAGCAAGTGGAAATCAAGTATAACAAGATGTACAGATTTGAGTATCACAATAATTTAGCCACTATTGATACACTTCAACACTTGATAAGGCTACTAAAGCACGGACTCCAGCAGTAAGTTTGAGGAGCAGTAAAGCACGGACTAAAGCACGGACGCCTGAGAAGTTTGATTTGAGTTAATCTGGAATGAACCCCGTCAGGTGTATCCTGTTTTTTATCTTTTCCATCCACAGTAAACAGGAGGGACTCTACAGTAAACGGGAGGGACTGAAATCTATTGTTTTGTGAAGTTTAGGGACTGAAATCTTGTATTTCGAAGTTAGGGGACTGATTTCCAAAAACTTATAAAGTTTGGGGACTGAGATCATAGTTTTGCCTTTAATTTATATCAGACAAAAATGCGGTTTAACCGGTTATTGTGCTGACTTGGACCGAACCAAATGGCCTTCAGCCATTGACACGCCTCAGCGCACGTTGGTCGAAAACAATTTACTAACCACTAAGGCTCCGTTTGGGGGGACTTATTTTCACCGGTCAAGCGGTTACGACCGCATGAACCTGGACTTAATTAAGATTCGATTCATGCGGTCGCAACCGCTTGACCGGTGAAAATAAGTCCTCCCAAACGGAGCCTAAGTGTTGTGCCCTGGTCGCTCATTTTTGTGATATGCACAGAAGTTTGTGAGGGACGAGGAGAACAAAGTTTTTTATTGTAGGTAAATAACATTATTTATATGAGATCATATTTTTTAAAATAAAAAATACATAAATTTTGTTGTGGATTGCTGAGGCTCCGGTAGACCGGGCTAAATTGAACCGTCTTAGCTCGGGTGCGTTCGAGCGCAAACACATTCACAGTAAGTAGAAACTTGTGAAGAAAATTTTCTTAACGTGGAAAACTCGTCAACTGTGTGAAGAACCTCGTGGTCGGATCTATGTCGGTCAAACCTCCACCATTTGTTGGTTGTTGTGCAGAGTTTTCTTGAAGAACTCGAGGGAGACAAATTGCCTCTCATTACAATTATTGAGAGAGAAGGAGTGGAGGGAGAGCTCAGAGAGTGACTGTAACGCCCATGATTTTCCGGCAATTATTTAATTCTCTTGTTGACGTCATAATGACGTAAGGGGCGTTACGTTAACGTGGAGTTGACGGTGCGTCGCCTTTAGTGCGTTTTCGTGTCTGTCCGGTTGAGTCGGCCAAATTCGTGAATCCTTGTCGAAAACGGAAAATTTAACGTTGGAAAATTAAATTAATTAAATTTTGACATGCTCGTCAAGTTTCGTCGCGATCCGAGCGATATTCGAACCTCGGCGAAATTCCGAAGTTTTGTAGAATTTATGTTCGTCGTAAACTTTGAAAGTTTATATCTCAAGAACGGCTCGTCGGATTTTGGTTTTGACTTCGTCGTTGTGTTCGTAGCGTCAGTGTTCGTCTACGATGTGAGTTTTTTTTAATTCAGCGCGCGTTTAGGCCTCCGTTTTGAACTCGTGTTTCATTGTTCAAAAATATAAATATGAATATTTTAATATTATAGTACTATTCAAAAATGTCATTTACTATTCATCTTTATAGTTTGATTTTTTGGATATTGTTGAAACCGAAAACCGGCCTCTTGTGGAGTTCGACCCTTGGGGAAGGGGTGATCTCGCGCCTACTTTGCTCCTGCAAGAAAAACAACGAAAGAGACAAGAAAGAACAGACCCAAGGGCTCGGCAGGGAGGTCCCACCACAAACCCGAAAGATCTTTGAACGCTTCCCCTCCTTAGCCAGAAGCCGAACTAAGGTACTCTCAGAGAACGCTTGAGAATAAGAGTAAGTAGGCACTGAAAGCGTGTCCTCTGAGGTACCCCTTGGGTCTTATTTATAGTTTTTTGGAATCTGAACTGCCAATAACCAAAAGAACTGACCTGAAAATACCAAAAAGCCCTTGGCTGGGTCTGCCAACAGCCAAACTCCGCTGTTCTAAGTGGCTATGCGCAGTCTGGCCTGATCTGCCAACAGCGAAGCTCCGCTGTCCTGAGTAGCTGTTCGCACCCCACGGGGGTTCAGCTCGCCTCCAATTCCCCTCCGCGGGAGGCGGGCGCGACCTGGCTCTCATGGCTCGCCTCTAATCCCTGGGCGAGCGCGAGACGAGCCGTCGCGACCTGCCCGTCTTCTGCCGGGCGGACCGGCAGCCAGGTCGCGTGCGGGGGTTGGCCGGCGGTCACCGCGACCCCGATCGACTCGCTAGTCGCGGGTCGTCAAAATCAGCTGCTTTGGCCAAAGACTCTTCGCGCGACCCGCTCGCTCGCCTCGTCGGCTCGCTCGCCTGCAATGGGCGGGAGCGGGACAGCCCTTCTGCCGCATATCTGTCTGTCGCTCGGATGCGGGCCGCGGGGCAAGGCCTGCTCGCCTCCCTGGTGGGACCCGCTCGCCGGACACGGGGTTGTACACAATCCCTGCTCTTTTTGAGCTTGATTCAAGCTCGGAAAGAATCATCCAACCTGCGTGTTCTGCGAGTGCTTGTGCTGAGCTGGCAGTGAATCTTCTGGTGGGCCCCCACTGTCCGGCTATAAATATACCGCTGAGCCCAGGAGGGGGGGCTCCCCAGATCCCCTCATTTTTCTTGAATAGACTGGTCTCTTGATGTCGGTCAGCGAAGAGGTGCGAGCTCGCCTGGCGGCAGCGGTCCTGAAGACTCAGGAGGAGGCCCTCGAGGCCGCCCCTTGGCTAGCACGTGGGTCTCCCGGCCCTCTCTTTAGGCCGGCAAAGGGAAAGATTATCAGGCGGTCTCTGGCGGGTAACTGTCCGGGCTCCAGCTCGGCGGCTGGTGTTGAGGTCGTCCCTGGGGTACGTGTCCTTCCGCGGATTATCGCTGTACCTCTGACCTTTTGTTTTGCAGGCGACTCCTCGTGAAGAGGTGGGGAACGGGGGAGAGGATCGCCCCCCCTCGTTTGTCGCCTGAGAAGGTCGCTGGTTCCCCAGGTCTGGACCGCCCACCTCCGGAAACCCCCCGCCCGCCGGCTTCCCACGGACTGGGAAAATCTCTTGAGACCCTCGAGGGAGAAACCTTTCAGGGTCGGCCGGGCTCCTCTCGCCCATCCGTTGGTGCGGGCGACGTGCCAACCCCTGGTGAGCTGATATTTACCGTTGGCTTTGTCCTTGTTCGCTCCTTCTGACTCGCCCGTTTGTAGGCTATAACAGGGCCTCCTCCGAAACTGAGACGAGCGAAGGATATTCGCCCCCGCTCGACGTGGACAGCGTCTCTGATTACCTGGGCGACCCGACCGATGCGGTGGGGATGAAGAGGCAGGTGACGCGGCTGTTCCAGAAACACACGCTGTTGATCCAGGAGCTTGCGAAGAGGGTCGATGAAAACAAGGCCGAGACCGCGGCGCGGCTCGCGGCCTTGGAGGGACATCCACGCGCGGCGAAAGACGACGATGTCACTTCACCGGGCGTGCATATTGCGCGAGCTGAGGGGCATCTTAGGAGCGCCACAGAGCAGATCGGCTTGGCTGAGCGGGAGCTGGTGGCGGTTCGCGATTATCACGACCCTCGCGTGCCGCCGCGATCAGGAACGAAACGGCGGCACAGGTGGAAGTGGGTCGAGTACTGATCCAGCCTTCTGCCCCCCGCTCGCGGGATACCGCGGGGTTGCTGTCATTTCCAAGTTATCTTGCATTTGTAACCACTTGCCACTCTTTTTGTCCGCCTATGGGCCTAACTTGTTATTGCTGAGGCTCATTGAAAATATCATGCTGTTTCTCTTGCTTTCTGCGGGCGGGTTAAGGGAGAGGTCTGTTCTTCCCTTCGCGCTGATCGGGGAGAGGGCGAGCCGAGGAGCTCGCCAGACGGGAGTCTCCCGTCTCGCGCGGAACCCCGTGCGGGTGCGGGTCGAGACTCGCCCGCTTAGGTCTTCCGCGGATGCGGCCGGGCGAGACCCGCGCCGGATCGGCCTTTGGGGGTGCGATTGCGCGTGGGGAAGTCGAACCGTCGGCTGATTTTTTCTATCTGCACCCCCTCTTTCGGCGGGAAGTTTCCCGCCCTTTCTCTTTCCCTATAAATAGGCCTTGCCGGCTCTTATTTCCTCACTGATTCCAAACGTCCTCTCGCTTCCTTTTCCCCGCGAACTACGGTTCGTGCTCGCCTTCTGGATCTGTCTCGCACGTTCGGCGGCGACTCGATGGGAATGGGCGGAGGCGGCGGTGACGTGGACGGACGAAGTAAGTGTGCCTGGACCTTCTCAGAGCACGATTTTCCTCACGCTGTCATCTCTGAGCGCGAGTACCTGGATGCTCTTAGCGACCACGTGTCGTCGAGCTTCTCTGCGAGACGGCCCGGGGATGGGGAAAAGATCAACGACTTATCCAGGGATGAGCTCGCCATCCCGCTAGCTCACTTTGAGGTGGGCCTGCGACTCCCCCTGTGGCCCGAGGTGCGCCAGGTGCTGAAATACTTCGGGGTCGTCCTGGGTCAGATGACCCCGAACTCCATCGCCGTCATGGTGGGGTTCGCCTGCTTCCTGCGAGAGGAGCGAGTGGAGTTCAGCCTCGCCGTCTTCCGGAAGCTGTTTTCTTTCCGAGCGAATCGGGACGGGACCGCCTACTTCTCCAGCGCCCACCTCAAGGTGCGGGAGACAGTCAATAAGAGTCATAATTGGCTCAAGAAGTTCCTGTTCGTCAAAGGGGACTTCGGCAACGTCCCCTTCTCGCCGGTGCAGCTTAGCGAGGCGAGCTACCGGCCACCCAGCCTAGGCGGTCATGAAGCCGACTTGTGCGCGTTCTTTGCCGGGAAGAATTTTGAGGTCGCGTACCTGCGCCGCCATCTTGACGACCTCGTCGTCGTCCCGCCAGGGGGAGGTTTGCCACTCGCCACTGTTGTACCTTACCCCTCTTTTTTCCTTTACCTCACCCCTTCTTCCTGGCAGGCGAGCGCGACATCCCTCTTCACCCCCCTTACGAGAGCGCTCGGATTCCCGTCGGGGTTCTCGCCCGAGCTCAGGCTGCGGATGCCGCTCAGCGCGACGTCCCGTCAGTCCCGGCCAAGAAGCGGCCGGGGGGCGGACAGCCCACCCCTCCGCCGAAGGTAGCGAAGACTGCGGGTCAGCAGCCCGCCGCGAGCCAAAGGAAAGGCAAGGCCCCTGTGGACCCTCCGGCCGAGGGCCCTTCGCCCCCGCTGGTCGCTTCGACCATCGACTCCCCGGTCAGGGCGGCGGGCACCTCCGCGCCGCCGGGCGGGTCTCAAGTTGCTGCGGAGCCGATACCGAGGGGTCACCGCAACTTTGGCTACGGCGAGTGGTATCTGGACGAGCTCGGCGCTCCGCTCCTTTCGTGGGACAAGGAGTCAAATCGCGCCGCGATCTCGACATTGCTGCCGAGCTGGATGGAGCAGGACACCATCGGCGGCGAGGCCTACAACTTCTCGTTCGGCCTGTACTCGCGAGAAGACGCTGCCATCTACGACAAGGAGGCGACGCGAGTACTGGTTCACGAAAGCGCGCGGGCCCAGCTACGCAGCCTGGAGCTGGCTCATATGGTAGGGAGGCGCTGCACTCAGCTGGAGCGGAACGCCACCTCCCTGAAGAAGCTGGCGGATGAGAGGGAGGAGGCTCAAAAGCTCGCTCAGGAGGACGCGAACCTTCAGAGGGGGCGGGCCGACGCGGCAGAGGAGACCCTCGCGCAGTACCTAGGCGGGGTGGTACGTACTCACCCTGAGCTACCGTCCCTTCTCGCGAATTCAGCTCACGATTCTTCTTCTTCCTTTCCCCAGGATGCGGCGACGGCGAGCCGGATGGGTGCCGAGATCGCCACCCTTGCTCAGGACAAAGCGGCGTTGGAGACGCGGGTACGCGAGCTGGAGGCCGCCGCCGCTGTCCCTCCTCCAGTCAGCAGGGTCTGTCCGCTCGAGCACCACTCCGACTACGACTTGGAAGTGCTGATGCAAAAGAACGCCGCCAGCGCTGCGAAGTATACAATGCAAATGCTGCGACGTGCGGATCTCCTTACGAGCGAGGCGGCGGGACTCTCAGCGGAAGACGTGGTGCCGGCACTATTTCTCCCCGTGCCGGACCCTGGGGACAAAGCCTTCCAGCCTATTTAGGACTTCTCGCCCCGGATCTCGCGTCTCGCCTGCTTCTTGACATTTATTATTATTATTTTTTAGATGTATATATTATGCACGTTTAGCTGCTTGGAGACGCTTGCGCGAGCTGTGTTAATACCGACTTTTCTTCTGTTATTGCTTTTATAAATGCTCTCTCGCCTGCCTTATTTGCATATTCGCTATTGCCGTGCAATGCGACCTCCCCCTGCGACCCGGCCCCGATGAGGCGGCTGCTCGCCCGCCGAGCGAAGCGAGCCGGCTCGTCCCTTGTCTGTATTGCCTAATTTCTTACGGAGTCTCGCCCGGGTCCTCGCCTCCGCTCGGCCGCCTTCCCTGGGGCTGGGGGGGGGGGGGGGCTATGTTTGACCCCTCCCCCTTTTCGATAAACTTTTGTGATTCCGACCTGTTGTTAACTTTGTTTGATTAGTTCCCGGCTTCGCCGGCTAGGTGGGAGTCCGGGAGCGTGATTTGTTCTGGGTTGTAAGTTATTGCCATGGAGTGACTTCCGGCCCTGCCAGCTAGGTGGGAGCCTGGCAGCGGGATCTTCTCGAGGCTAGGGATGACACCGAGTGACTTCCGGCCCTGCCAGCTAGGTGAGAGCCTGGCAGCGGGATCTTCTCGGGGTCCAAACTCATTCCATCGAGTGACTTCCGGCCCTGCCAGCTAGGTGGGAGCCTGGCAGCGGGATCTTCTCGAGGCTAGGGATGACACCGAGTGACTTCCGGCCCTGCCAGCTAGGTGAGAGCCTGGCAGCGGGATCTTCTCAGGGTCCAGACTCATTCCATTGAGTGACTTCCGGCCCTGCCAGCTAGGTGGGAGCCTGGCAGCGGGATCTTCTCGAGGCTAGGGATGACACCGAGTGACTTCCGGCCCTGCCAGCTAGGTGAGAGCCTGACAGCGGGATCTTCTCGGGGTCCAGACTCATTCCATCGAGTGACTTCCGGCCCTGCCAGCTAGGTGGGAGCCTGGCAGCGGGATCTTCTCGAGGCTAGGGATGACACCGAGTGACCTCCGGCCCTGCCAGCTAGGTGAGAGCCTGGCAACGGGATCTTCTCGGGGTCCAAACTCATTCCATCGAGTGACTTCCGGCCCTGCCAGCTAGGTGGGAGCCTGACAGCGGGATCTTCTCGAGGCTAGGGATGATACCGAGTGACTTCTGGTCCTGCCAGCTAGGTGAGAGCCTGGCAGCGGGATCTTATCGGGGTCCAAACTCATTCCATCGAGTGACTTCCGGCCCTGCCAGCTAGGTGGGAGCCTGGCAGCGGGATCTTCTCGAGGGTAGGGATGACACCGAGTGACTTCCGGCCCTGCCAGCTAGGTGAGAGCCTGGCAGCGGGATCTTCTCGGGGTCCAAACTCATTCCAATCCTCTGTGCAAGCGGGCCATGGCAATTCTGGGGGGGGGGGGAGAAAAAGGAATTCATTATAACAAATCGTGTTGCTTACAGGTGCTTAGGGAAAAAACCTCTTCAGGTCGTCTCCACTCCAGGTGAGACTCAGGGTCTCGCCCTCTACATTTTGAAGCCGATAGCCCCCTGACTTCAAAGCTTCCTTCACAATGAATGGCCCCTCCCAGCTGGGGTTGAACTTTCCAACGGACGCTGACCTTCCTGCCGCGTCCACCTTCTTCAGCACCAGGTCTCCTTCCGCGAACTGCTTGACCCTGACATGCTTGTCAAAGTATTTTGCCATCCTCCTTTTGACCTCCTCCTGTCGGACGGCCGAAAGGTCCCTCAACTCTTCCACCATGTCAAGGGAGAGTCTCAGCTCCCCCTCGTTCTCGGCTCTCCATTCCTCTCGGCCCTCCCTGGCCGCTCCGACTCGCGGCGTCTGGACTTCAAATTCTATGGGGAGCACCGCCTCGCACCCATGGGAGAGCTTGAAGGGGGTCTCCCCCGTGGTCGTGTTAGGGGTGGTTCTTAGGGCCCAAAGAACTGCGGGGAGCTGCTCCACCCAGCTTCCCCTCAAGTTTTCCACCTTTTTCTTGAGGAGGTTGACGATGATTTTGTTCGCGGCCTCCACCTGCCCGTTACTCCTGGGGTGGTGAACCGAGGCAAACCTGAGGTCGATTCCAAGCTGCTCGCAGAAGCTGGTAAACTCGGCACTGGCGAACTGGGGTCCGTTGTCGGTGATGATGGCCTGGGGCAGCCCATGGCGACAGATGATCTCCCCCCAGACAAAGTTCCTGATCACTTGGGAGGTCACCTTGGCCAACGCCTTCACCTCCATCCACTTCGAGAAGTAGTCGATCATCACCAGGAGGAACCTTATTTGACCGCTGGCCTGGGGAAACGGCCCAACCAAATCCATTCCCCAGATTGCAAAGGGCCAGGGGGCCGTGATACTCTTGAGCTGTTGGGCCGGCTGTAGCTGGAGGGGGGCAAATAGCTGGCACTTATGACATCTCCTTGCGAACTCCGCGGCGTCTCGGCATAGGGTGGGCCAGAAATACCCTTGCCTGACTATCCTCCCCTCCAGGGTCCGACTCCCGGAATGACTCCCGCACTCCCCGGAGTGGACTTCTTCTAAGATCCTCTGCGCCTCACCCTCGGCTACACAGCGAGTCAGCATCCCGGAGAGGGTCTTCCTGTATAGCTGCCCGTCTTTAAGGAGGTAGTAAGCGGACTTGTGCCTCAGCTTCTTCCTGTCTACTCCCTCCGGATACTCTCCTGTGGAGAGGAAAACTACTACCGGATCTATCCACGAAGGCTGCTGATCGATCTTCATGAGCTCCCCCTCTTCGACGGAGGGGCGGAACAGGTCGGTGATGGTGCCCCCCACCCGAGGGCCATGCTTTGCTAGCTGGTCGGCCTGGTCATTCTCTCCCCTTGGTACGTGTCGGATGGAGAAGGTCTGGAAGGTCCCTATGACCCCCTTTACCTTGGCCAAGTATAACTTCAGGGCGGGCTCCCTTACTTCGAACTCCCCGTTGATCTGGGAAGCCACCACCATGGAGTCAGTTAGGACCTCCACATCCAGCACCCCCAACTCCCTGGCCAGGCGCAGCCCCGCTATCACTGCTTCGTACTCGACCTGCTTGTTGGTAATGGGAAAATGCACCACCACCGTCTGCTCAATCTGAGTCCCTTGAGGGCTCTCCAGAACCACTCCTACTCCAAGGGAATGCCTTCCTGAGGCTCCATCCACCCTCACCCTCCAAGGAGTCGGTCGGGTAAGCTCCTCCTCCGCCACTTCTACCATGTAGTCGGCCAGGAAGTCGGCCATCGCCTGAGCTTTGATCGAGAGCCGCGGAACGAAGGAGACGTCGAACTCGCTCAGCTCCACCGACCACTTGGCCAGCCAGCCTGAATGCTCCACCCCCTCGAAGATGTTGCGGAGAGGATGGTCGGTCACCACTCGGATTGAGTGTGCTTGGAAGTAAGGTCGTAGCCTCCGAGCCGAGATTATTAGTGCGAATACAAGCTTCTCCAAGATCGGATATCGGAGCTCGGCCTTCCTCAGGACCCGGCTGACGTAATAGACAGGGAGTTGTCTCTTTCCTTCTTCACGCACCAAGACGGAGCTCAAGGCCTCTGCCCCGACCCCGAGATACAAGAACAAATCCTCACCCTCCTTCGGCCCTTAGAGCAGCGGAGCCTGCGTCAACTGCGCCTTGATGGCCTGGAACGCCTCCTCGCACTCCCTGGTCCATTCGAACCTCTGGCCTCCCCTCAGCATTTTGAAGAAGGGGGAGCACTTCTCCCCTGCCCGAGAAAGGAAGCGACTCAGCCCTGCTAGCTTCCCTGTCAACCGTTGTACCTCCTTTGTATTCCGCAGGGACCCTAGCTCCAAGATAGCCTTGACCTTGTCTGGATTCGGCTCGACCCCTGCGTGGGTGAGGAGATGTCCCAAGAACTTCCCCCGGCCGGCCCCAAAGACACACTTAAGGGGGTTCAGCCGCATCTTGTATCTGCGTAGGGTGGCGAAGGTCTCCTCCAAGTCCCGGAGGTGGGAGTCCACATCCCGGCTTTTGATCATGAGGTCGTCCACGTATACCTCCAAGTTCCTTCCCCTTTGCTCCTTGAAGACCCTGTCCATCATTTTTTGGTAAGTGGCCCCGGCGTTCTTCAGCCCGAATGACATCATCTTGTAGCAGTAGCAGCCGTCCCCTGTGATGAATGAGACATCCTTGATGTCCGGGGGGTGCATCCTAATCTGATGGTAACCTGAAAAGGCATCTAAAAAACTCATTACAGAAAAGCCGACGGCTGAGTCAACCAGCGCGTCGATACGAGGCAAAGGATAACAGTCCTTAGGACAAGCTTTATTAAGAAGGGAAAAATCGATACACAATCGCCAGCGGCCGTCTCCTTTTTTGACCATCACAACGTTGGAGACCCAGCCGGGGTACTGAATTTCGGACACGAAGCCAGCCTTGAGAAGCTTCTCCACCTCCTCCCTGATGGGTTCCGCCAGCTTGTCTGCCGTGGATCTCTTTTTCTGCTGGACGGGGCGTGTCCCCGGGTCCAAGTTGAGGCGGTGGCAGGCCACATCCGCGTCAACCCCCGGCATCTCCGCGGCGTTCCAGGAGAAGATGTCCACATTCTTCCGGATGCACTCCAGCATCCTGCCTTGGTCCTCCGGGGTTAGCCCTCCGCTGACGCGGATCTTCTCCATCCTTCCTCCCCGGGTGAGCACCTCCAGCTCCACCACTTCTTCCGCCGCCTCCAGCCTGGACCGCTCCCCCCATCCTTCGGCGTCCCCTTCCTCCGGAACGGGGACCTCTACCTCCATTTCTCCTCCCACGGCCCTTACTTCAGCCACCTCCTCCAGGTCTCCTCCTGCCTCCTTCTCTGCGCAGTCCTTCACTCCATGCTCTTCCCCTCCTGCTCCCTGCTCGACCTCCTCCATCCTCCGCCCCATCTCCTCGGCTCCCTCCTGCCAAGAGATGGTGTTCACCGCAGTGACGTAGCACTCTCGTGCCACCTTCGGGTCCCCCCTAACCCTGACCTGCACCCCCTCAATGTTGAATTTCAAGCACTGGTGGAATGATGAGGGGACGCAGCGGAAGGCGCTGATCAGGGGCCTCCTGAAGATTGCGCTGTAGCTGCTGGGGGCGTCCACAATGACGAACTTGCAGTTTCGGGACTGCCCCCCAGGGTGACATGAAGTCCGACTCCTCCCTCTACTTCCTTCCTTTCTCCCGAGAACCCGAACAAGGGCCCGTCCGAGGCCAGCACCCTCTTAGCCTCCACCTGCATCGCGTCAAACGCCTTTTTGAAGACGACGTTCACGGAGCTCCCATTGTCCATGAGGATCCGAGAGACAGTGAAGTTCTCGATGGCGGCCTTGATGACCAGCGCATCACAGAACGGGTCCTCGTGGTCTGGCATATCACTTCTGGAGAAGGTGATCCTCTCCTCCGGGGGCGGGGTTTGGGATGTAGAGGCGACGCTCCTCCGGTACATGGTGTGGAGGCTTGCCTTGCGGGAAGCCTCGATCCCTACTCCCCCGTGGATCACTCCGATCCCTCCTCGGGTCCCGACATCGACCCGGTCCTCGCAACGATCCTCCTCTGCCCGAGGCAGGACCTCCTCGATCCTCACTTCTTGTCGTGCCTCCTCCTGCTGCTGCTGCCGCCCCCTATTCCATCTCATCTCCAAGAATTCCGGGCACGTGGCTGTTGCGTGCCCCTCTTCCTGATGGAAGTCACAATAGGGCAGCTCCACCCTGAACTCCCTTCTCCTCCTTCTCATGATCCCCCTCCTTGCTCCCAAAGCTATGGCCATGGCCTCCTCCTGATCGGGGAGGCGGGGCCGGTGACCCTGCCTCCAGCCCGGTGGGTGGAACTGGTCCTGCCTCCCCTGGTAGTGACCCCTTCCGAAGTACCCTCTCTGTGGCCCCTGCCCCTGCCACTCTGGTCTCCAGCCCAGCCGACGGTCGGGCTCCTGACGCCCCCACCCCGGCTGCTGTCCTTGGAGCTATCTCTGCTCCCTTTGCCTAGGCTCCCCTCTTCTCTCTTCCTGTCCCCTTCCTCCCTTCGACTCCTTTTCTTCCTCCGTCGCCCACCTGGCCAGCTTTCTTGCGAATTCCGGGTTCGACGCCTCCCCTTCGACCTCTCTAGCCGCCCTCTCCATCAACTCCTCGTAGGAGAGAGGGGGAACTCTCTTCAGCTCCATTCGGAAGAACCCTTGCTGCAGGCCCAGGGTGAAGGCCATCATCAGACTATGGCCCGGCATCTCCTGGACCTGGGTGACCTCCTCCTGAAATCGGTCCACGTAGCTCCCCAACGTCTCGTTCACACCCTGCTTTATGTGGAACAAGGACTCAGACTCCTTCTTCCTCTTCTTTGAAGTAGTGAACCTCAGCATGAATCCTCGGCGTAGGTCTTCAAAACAGTAGATGGAGCTAGCCGGGAGCTGGTGGAACCACTCCCTTGCCTTCTCTCGGAGGGTGATGGCGAAGAGACGGCACTTGAATCCGTCCGACATCTGACGGATGGAGACCACGTCTTCGAACCATTGGACGTGCTGGACCGGGTCTCCCTTCCCGGTGTAATAGGACATCTCGGGCTCCCTGAACCCTTCTGGTACTGGTGCTGAGGAAACCAGCTCGCTGAAAGGACTGCATCCCCCCACTGGGCGAACCGGCGAATCTCGCGGACCCAGCTCGCCGAACCTGCCTCGGCTTGCCGAGCCGGGGAAAAGCTCGCGCCCCGAGAGCTCGCCCCCTCGGCCTTCCTCGGCCACTTCCTTTCCAGCTCGTCGGCTAGGGGCGTCCTCGCCCAAAGAGGGGGCGGCCGCGATCTGGGCTGCCGGGGTTGAGCTGTAACACCCCCTATCCGTCGCATAGTATATAGCAGTAGGTCCGGCCGGGGCCCGACGCCATATACCACAGACAGACCGGGTGGTTACGTATGGAAACCATCCAACCAATCTCAACGTCCTACACAGAGCATTCTAGCGGAAGCAGTTTGTATAGGTTGTACACAAGAACCCAGCATTAGAGCACGAATGTCCACTATTACAATAGTTAGGAATGTATACAAAATACCCAAAATCGGCCTTAAAGCCTTACAAAGTGTTTCACTTGAAAATTACATGTTTTACAAACCACGGCACGCAGGCCGGTCATACATGAATAAAGCAGTAAACACTTCTTCTTGGGCCTTCGAGGGCCAGATTCGCAAAAAGGGCTTTAGCCCGCTATTGACCGCTTGGTCCAGCTGCACCTGCAAGCAACAATCCACCGCACGGTGGCAAAACAAGGCAACGGTCAGCAATGCTGACGAAATTATAACGATCCCGCCCCCAACTCGGGGCGGCGATGCTCCTTCCCTGCATTTCCTTAGCATAAGCGAGTAATATAAAACCATAGCCATAACATCACAGACGTTGGCTCGTAAGGCCAACGCCCCGTGCACTCAGGGCACATTCTCGGTGAACCGGTCGATGTTACGTCAATTAAAGCCATTAACATTCCGGACTCACCACCGCCACTAGACGGCCATTCCTATGAGCAATTCGTCTTCTTGGTATTGGTCACGTCAATTTAAGCCATTGACCACCGAAGACTCCCATTTATGCCAACGGCGATTTCCACGTAACCTTAGGTCGCTCTAACCGGACGACATAAAGCGGGTACGGCTCCATCTAACCCGTGCTCACTTCGCAACGACAATTTAAGCCATTTGCGCGGGTCAAACTTTCACCGAGTCCCATTCTACCGCAAGTCACATAACTCAGTTATGTTCGAGTTGGCTCTCAGGCCTCCAAGTTGGCAAGATCTCGTATCCGCCCAGTTTTCCGGGTGCACCTTTGGGTTAGTCCCCAAGGCTCCCTGCTGCAATATACCGCATAGAAAACCCGAAAACAACCAATAGCACGGAGTCTTCTCCGGCCTTATGCAATGCAACATCACCGATCCGGACTAACATGTCCGGGTAGGCTTCAACCAAAATGCCTATGTCCGTTCTCGCATACGGACTCTATACAACGGGGACTTTACATATCTACCCGAAGGAACGCCTCCAACTCTCCGCAAACTCGCGAGAGCGGGCTTCCTATGCTAAGAAAGAGAGCTATTAGTGCTCATGATGAGGATCGTTACCCTTGAGTTCCTCTTTGGCGCCATCGAAATGTAATCGGATAGAAATCACCGCACTTGCGTTGCCTCCGTGGATCCGGAGTCGGCTTGCGATTCGGAGCTCCGAAGCTCCTCCAATGGCGGATCTAGATCCTCTTCCACTTGCCTTAGCTCTTCTTTCTCCAAGGGTTTGGAGAGATAAAAAGGTAAGAAAAATGGATTTTTCTAAGTCAACTCCCGGGTATATCCTCCCAGGAACAACCCCCAGCCATTGGATCTTCAATCAAGGAAACGAACGGCTTTGATTCGGGGCTGAAATGCCCAATCTGGGCCGAACACGGCCTGGCACACGCCCGTGTCCAGGGCCGTGTGCCGCATTCGCCGTCAAAATCGAATCTTCTGAACACGCACACGGGTAACGAACACGCCCGTGTTCGAGCTGGCACGCCCGTGTTCCAGCTGACACGGCCGTGTAGCCGACCGTGTACCCCATTACTTTCTCCCGTTTTCAACCCGAGCACTGCACGGGTTCTAGGACACGCCCGTGTCCTTGCCCGTGTCATATTGACACGCCTGGGCCCCCAGGCCGTGTACACGGGACATTTCGTCGAGGGGAGAACGACGACTGGATGACACGGCCTTGGACACGCCCGTGTCCTAGGCCGTGTGCCTTGTCTCGACGATCGTCGAGTGAATCTCGATGATTTCACCTTGACGATCGTCGACACGGGTCGACACGCCCTGCGACACGCCCGTGTCGCAGGCCGTGTGCTCATACTCGACGAATCGTCGAGAATAACTCGACGATTTCACTGCTAAGTGTCGACACGGGTCGACACGCCCTGCGACACGCCCGTGTCGCAGGCCGTGTGCCCATTCTCGACGAATCGTCGAGAATAACTCGACGACTTCGCGGCTAAGTGTCGACACACGCTCGACACGCCCTGGGACACGCCCGTGTCCCAGGCCGTGTGCCTTCAGCCAGAAACCAAAACTGGCCCAAAACGTCCCCCTTTGCTCCTTTGAGTTTCGGGGCGTTACAACTCTCCCCCTCTTAAAAGAATTTCGCCCACGAAATTACATAAAGGAAAGATATACAAAAACAACATTTGTACCTGAGCGGAACAACTCCGGATACTCGTCAAGCATAGTCTGCTCTCGCTCCCAAGAGAGCTCCTCACGGCCGCAATTATCCCACCGGACCTTGACCATCCTGATCTCTTTATTGCGTAGCCGTTTGATCTCCGAGGCCTCAATCCGCACGGGCTTGACTTTTGTCGTTAGCCCACTGTCCACCGGCACTTGATCGACCGCGATCACTCGCGTAGGCTCTTGTACCGCCTTCCGAAGCATCGAAATGTGGAATACATCGTGTAAACCACTTAGCTCCACCGAAAGCTTCAACCTATTGGCCGCTTCACCAACTCGCTCCAGAACCTCGAACTGTCCAAGGTACCTCGGGCTTAGCTTTTTCAATCGTCGCACCCGCGAGACACCCTTGAACGGCTTGATCTTTAAGTATACATAATCGCCCACAGCGAACTCCACGTTCCTGTGCTTGGCATTATAGTACTTTGCTTGCCGGTCCTGAGCGATAAGCAACCTCTCCCGACTCGTTCTCACCAAAGAAGTAACATCCTTCACTTCCGATCGCTTTTACAACTTTGACTCACCCGTTTCTAACCAAGACAACGGCGTCCGACATTTCCTACCATATAGGGCCTCGAAGGGCGTCATCTGAATACTTGCTTGGTAGCTATTGTTGTATGCGAACTCCATCAAATAAAGGTGGTCTTCCCATTGCTTTCCAAAATCCAAGACTCACATGCGGAGAATGTCTTCCACGGTTCTATTGACCCTCTCGGTCTGCCCATCCGTTTGCGGATGGGTGGCTGTGCTGAATTTCAACTTTGTTCCCAACATTTGTCGCAACAGCCTCCAATCATTGGACGTGAACCGCTCATCTCGGTCACTCACAATGCTGCGGGGCACACCATGATGTCGTACTATGTTATCCACATAAAGCTTTGCTAGCTTCTGCACCAGATCATCCTTCCTATGCGGAATAAAATGAGACACCTTCGTTAATCGATCGACAACCACCCAAATGGCGTCGTTTCCCTTTTTGCGACCTTGGCAAACCGTGCACAAAGTCCATAGAGATGTCGTCGAATTTCCATTCCGGAATAGGCAAGGACTTAAGAAAAATCCTCCCGGCTTTTGGCACTCCGCCTTTACCAAGGCGCAGGTTTGGCACTTCGCTACGTATAGCGCCACATCCTTTTTCAAACACGGCCACCAAAATAGTTTCTTTACATCGCGGTACATCTTCGTGCTCCCCGGGTGAATCGAGTACTTGGTATGGTGTGCCTCGTACAACAACTCCACCCGTAAATTACCCACGCTTGGGACGCACAGACGACCGTCTTTCTAAAGCAATACGTCCTCCATGACGAATTGGGAATTTGACTCATCCAGAGCCTCTACCATGAACTGCTTCAGCACTTGATTGCTTGCCCATACAAACGATCCCCAACGCCACCAACTCTCGCACCAACCGCTCATCTTGCACCGACAGCCAATGGGCTCGAGCTGGGGCTTGGAGACTCGCCGCGTCAGCAACCGCATTCCCTTTATCAGGCGCGTAGTGGATCTTGAATGTATAGTCTCCCAAGAACTCCATCCATCTACGCTGTCGTATATTCAGATCCTTCTGATCAACCAGATGCTTCACGCTCTTGTGACCGGCGTAGAGATCCACTTTCACACCGTATACAATTATGCCTCCATAGCTTCGAGGCAAAACTCACGCCCATACGCTATTACGCTTCCGTGTTGCAGTAGCACGCAACCCAAACCGCTGCCCTACGCATCATTAAAAATCTCATTGCCTTCGGTTCCACTTGGCGAAGTCAGCACAGGCGTCGTAGTCAACCGACATTAAAACTCCTCAAAAGCTCGCGCGCACTCCGGCGTCCAAAAGAACTTATGCTCCTTCCTCGTCAAAGTAGTGAGAGGTAACGCTAACCGCGAGAAGTTCTCTACGAAGCGCCTATAATAGCCGGCAAGCCCCAAAAAGCTCCGGACTTCTGCTACCGTAGCAAGCTCAGGCCACTCCCGTATCGCAACAATCTTCGTCGGATCCACAGCAATACCCTCTCCACTCACAATATGCCCGAGGAACGCTACTGAGGATAGCCAAAACTCGCACTTCGAGAACTTAGCATACAACTGGTTTCTCCTTAGCGTCTCCAACACCAAATGAAGATGCTTGAAGTGATCTTCCTCACTTTGCGAGTACACAAAAATATCGTCGATGAAGACGATCACGAAATGGTCCAAGTACTCCCTGAACGTCCTGTTCGTCAAATCCATGAACACTGACGGCGCATTTGTCAGCCCAAACGGCATGACCATAAACTCGTAGCGCCCGTGTCCTGTACTGAACGTTATCTTAGGGATATCACTCTCCCTTATCTATTTAGAGTACGGCGTTGGCCCGACCAACTGATCACAAAGGTCATCGATCCTTGGGATCGGGTTCTTGTTCTTTGCCGTTACCTTGTTGAGCTCTCGATAATTAATACATAGCCCCAAGCTTCCGTTCTTCTTCTTACTAAAGAGGGTCGGTGCGCTCCAAGGCGAAGGACTTGGACGCGCATACCCTTGCTCCAACAACTCTTGTAGTTGAGCTTTCAGCTCCGCCATTACCTTAGGCGTTAGCCGATACGGAGATCGTGACACAGGCCTTGCACCTGGCACTAGCTCGATCGTAAAATCTATCTCCCGCTGAGGCGGGGCTCCAGGAAGATCTGCGGGGAACAGATCAGGGTATTCCGATACCACTGAAATACCATCCAACACGAGCTTCGGCTTTGCAACCTCCACTAGTGTACAGAACAGCTCTACACTAGCACAAACCGCCTTCACCACCTGAAGAGCGGCCATCATCGCCTTGCTCGACCTCTTTGAGCTCATAAAGGTCGTCTCACGACTTGCTCCCAAGTTGACTTCCTTGCTACCGCAGTCTATGTAGGCTTGCTGCTCCGAGAGCCAGTACATGCGAAATATAACGTCAAACTCCACCAATGGAAGTAACGACGCTTGCAGATCGTACTCCTAATTCCCAAACCACAAACTAAGAGCAATGAATTCTACCCTCGCCGAAAGAGCACCATTGGACTATAACGCATCCAATTTATCTCTTTCCATCGAAGGAGATACTCCAAGGCACAATAAAATTCCTAATAAAGGAACGCGAAGCTCCCTAAACGAACGGTGCTCTCGCAGATAAAGTAAAGTCGCAACAAAGCTTAGCACAGTAGTCCTAAGCTAATATGCATAACAAGTGTTTAAAGCAAAACTATCTTTAAACCATACCTGTCGTCACGACGACGGGCTTTCTCCAGGGCTTTAGGCACTCCCGAGCATAATGCCCCGGCTCCCCACAGTTGTAACATGTGCCCGGGGTCCGACCCGTAGTCGCCCCAGAAGTACCAGAAGGAGCTGGACCCGAAGTCCTATGCTTCTTATACCATTTTTGATATGCCGACTTTGAGGTGTTCGGCACTTTGAATGTCGTTTCCTTTGCACTGACATCCTTGACTGCTCCTGACATAGGTTTCTTACCCTTCCGAGCACCATTCCAACAGTCTCGGGCAAAGTGCCCTTTCTTTCCACACGTATAACAAGTGTAAGAAGCTTTACTAGTCGATTTCATAGCCCCTTTCTCCAGCATTCTGCCGGATGCAGTTCTTATTGGGTTTGTATAATTCGATACCATGGTCGCTGGCATCGGGAGGGTCTTCCTCAACTCTGCCTCCAATGATCTAGCTGATTCCACCAAGGCTTGGAATCCCAATAACTTTGGTCCTAGCAGTAGGACTCGTAACTCGGCGCGTAGGCCATTATAGAATCTATCGACTGTAGCTTGCTCATTATCCGACTCAAAGCATGGGTAGCGACTTATCATAAGAAAAGCTTGCAAATATTCCTCAACTGTGTGCACTCCCTGCACTAAATGCATACTCAGCTGCTGCCCCAATGGTCTACCAAAGGTCATCTGCTGCATCGCACCCACCGGCGTTGAAGCCATAACAGGGGCGCAGGGTTGTACATTTCCTCCTAGCTGTGCACCCGTCACAGCGAACACCGCTTCTACAATCCTTCTAACGGTTTCATACGAAGGAGGAGGCTCAAACACCTCACCGGGTGCACTATGCTCCTCAGAAACCGGACATTCAGGCTGTCCAGCACCGCTTCCGGTCACCTATAGTGGTACAAAACACCGTTAAGCGACCAAATAAAATTGCGAACAACAATTATAGGAACACGCAGGTTCCTCAAACACGAGTATTTGCATTCCTAAGTGGACATTCATGGGTTCTTTTACCGTTATAACGATGACGCACACAATGTGCTCACCACCCCTTAAAAAGAATTCGTCCACGAATTCAGCTTAAGTCCGACCAAAACCAGTAGTCTGATACCAAATTGTAACACCCCCTATCCGTCGCATAGTATATAGCAGTAGGTCCGGCCGGGGCCCGACGCCATATACCACAGACAGACCGGGTGGTTACGTATGGAAACCATCCAACCAATCTCAACGTCCTACACAGAGCATTCTAGCGGAAGCAGTTTGTATAGGTTGTACACAAGAACCCAGCATTAGAGCACGAATGTCCACTATTACAATAGTTAGGAATGTATACAAAATACCCAAAATCGGCCTTAAGGCCTTACAAAGTGTTTCACTTGAAAATTACATGTTTTACAAACCACGGCACGCAGGCCGGTCATACATGAATAAAGCAGTAAACACTTCTTCTTGGGCCTTCGAGGGCCAGATTCGCAAAAAGGGCTTTAGCCCGCTATTGACCGCTTGGTCCAGCTGCACCTGCAAGCAACAATCCACCGCACAGTGGCAAAACAAGGCAACGGTCAGCAATGCTGACCAAATTATAACGATCCCGCCCCCAACTCGGGGCGGCGATGCTCCTTCCCTGCATTTCCTTAGCATAAGCGAGTAATATAAAACCATAGCCATAACATCACAGACGTTGGCTCGTAAGGCCAACGCCCCGTGCACTCAGGGCACATTCTCGGTGAACCGGTCGATGTTACGTCAATTAAAGCCATTAACATTCCGGACTCACCACCGCCACTAGACGGCCATTCCTATGAGCAATTCGTCTTCTTGGTATTGGTCACGTCAATTTAAGCCATTGACCACCGAAGACTCCCATTTATGCCAACGGCGAGTTCCACGTAACCTTAGGTCGCTCTAACCGGACGACATAAAGCGGGTACGGCTCCATCTAACCCGTGCTCACTTCGCAACGACAATTTAAGCCATTTGTGCGGGTCAAACTTTCACCGAGTCCCATTCTACCGCAAGTCACATAACTCAGTTATGTTCGAGTTGGCTCTCAGGCCTCCAAGTTGGCAAGATCTCGTATCCGCCCAGTTTTCCGGGTGCACCTTTGGGTTAGTCCCCAAGGCTCCCTGCTGCAATCTACCGCGTAGAAAACCCGAAAACAACCAATAGCACGGAGTCTTCTCCGGCCTTATGCAATGCAACATCACCGATCCGGACTAACATGTCCGGGTAGGCTTCAACCAAAATGCCTATGTCCGTTCTCGCATACGGACTCTATACAACGGGGACTTTACATATCTACCCGAAGGAACGCCTCCAACTCTCCGCAAACTCGCGAGAGCGGGCTTCCTATGCTAAGAAAGAGAGCTATTAGTGCTCATGATGAGGATCGTTACCCTTGAGTTCCTCTTTGGCGCCATCGAAATGTAATCGGATAGAAATCACCGCACTTGCGTTGCCTCCGTGGATCCGGAGTCGGCTTGCGATTCGGAGCTCCGAAGCTCCTCCAATGGCGGATCTAGCTCCTCTTCCTCTTGCCTTAGCTCTTCTTTCTCCAAGGGTTTGGAGAGATAAAAAGGTAAGAAAAATGGATTTTTCTAAGTCAACTCCCGGGTATATCCTCCCAGGAACAACCCCCAGCCATTGGATCTTCAATCAAGGAAACGAACGGCTTTGATTCGGGGCTGAAATGCCCAATCTGGGCCGAACACGGCCTGGCACACGCCCGTGTCCAGGGCCGTGTGCCGCATTCGCCGTCAAAATCGAATCTTCTGAACACGCACACGGGTAACGAACACGCCCGTGTTCGAGCTGGCACGCCCGTGTTCTAGCTGACACGGTCGTGTAGCCGGCCGTGTACCCCATTACTTTCTCCCATTTTCAACCCGAGCACTGCACGGGTTCTAGGACACGCCCGTGTCCTTGCCCGTGTCATATTGACACGCCTGGGCCCCCAGGCCGTGTACACGGGACATTTCGTCGAGGGGAGAACGACGACTGGATGACACGGCCTTGGACACGCCCGTGTCCTAGGCCGTGTGCCTTGTCTCGACGATCGTCGAGTGAATCTCGACGATTTCACCTTGACGATCGTCGACACGGGTCGACACGCCCTGCGACACGCCCGTGTCGCAGGCCGTATGCTCATACTCGACGAATCGTCGAGAATAACTCGACGATTTCACTGCTAAGTGTCGACACGGGTCGACACGCCCTGCGACACGCCCGTGTCGCAGGCCATGTGCCCATTCTCGACGAATCGTCGAGAATAACTCGACGACTTCGCGGCTAAGTGTCGACACACGCTCGACACGCCCTGGGACACGCCCGTGTCCCAGGCCGTGTGCCTTCATCCAGAAACCAAAACTGGCCCAAAATGTCCCCCTTTGCTCCTTTGAGTTTCGGGGCGTTACATGAGCACTCGGCCCGCACGCCGAGCGCGATCTTGACGAGGTCCAGCACCTCGTTCCTGAAGTCTTCAAACATTCCCACTGTTGCGAGAGGCGGAGGGGGCGGCGAGTTCTGCCTGTCAGATCCTTGTCCTCCCGTCATTGAGCTCACCGAAGCTTTTCTGCACTGACCACTCTCCACGCTCACCGCACCAAGATGTTGAAACCGGAAACCGGCCTCTTGTGGAGTTCGACCCTTGGGGAAGGGGTGATCTCGCACCTACTTTGCTCCTGCAAGAAAAACAACGAAAGAGACAAGAAAGAACAGACCCAAGGGCTCGGCAGGGAGGTCCCACCACAAACCCGGAAGATCTCTGAACGCTTCCCCTCCTTAGCCAGAAGCCGAACTAAGGTACTCTCAGAGAACTCTTGAGAATAAGAGTAAGGAGGCACTGAAAGCGTGTCCTCTGAGGTACCCCTTGGGTCTTATTTATAGTTTTTTGGAATCTGAACTGCCAATAACCAAAAGAACTGACCTGAAAAAACCAAAAAGCCCTTGGCTGGGTCTGCCAACAGCCAAACTCCGCTGTTCTAAGTGGCTATGCGCAGTCTGGCCTGATCTGCCAACAGCGAAGCTCCGCTGTCCTGAGTAGCTGTTCGCACCCCACGGGGGGTCAGCTCGCCTCCAATTCCCCTCCGCGGGAGGCGGGCGCGACCTGGCTCTCGTGGCTCGCCTCTAATCCCTAGGCGAGCGCGAGACGAGCCGTCGCGACCTGCCCGTCTTCTGCCGGGCGGACCGGCAGCCAGGTCGCGTGCGGGGGTTGGCCGGCGGTCACCGCGACCCCGATCGACTCGCTAGTCGCGGGTCGTCAAAATCAGCTGCTTTGGCCAAAGACTCTTCGCGCGACCCGCTCGCTCGCCTCGTCGGCTCGCTCGCCTGCAATGGGCGGGAGCGGGCCAGCCCTTCTGCCGCATATCTGTTTGTCGCTCGGATGCGGGCCGCGGGGCAAGGCCTGCTCGCCTCCCTGGTGGGACCCGCTCGCCGGACACGGGGTTGTACAGATATATTTGTAAAAAGTTACTGTTCATGCAAATTAATTGTGTAATACTCGAGTCCTGCTTTTAATCACTCGAGTCCTGCTCTTAATCACTCGAGTCATGCTTTTTGATCACTCGAGTCCGGCTCTTAATCACTCAAGTCCTGCTTCTTGATCACTCGAGTCCTGCTCTTAATCACTCGAGTCCTGCTTCTTGATCACTCGAGTCGTGCTTCTTGATCACTCGAGTACTGTTCTTAGGGTCTGTTTGGGACAGCTCTGGCGGATTGAAAAGCTGCTGTCCGGATAGAGCTGTTTTGAAATAGATTTCTGGGGAGCAGTTTTGAAAAGCTGCAGAGTGTTTGGGTGTTATGTGCAGAAGTGTGTTTTGAAGAGCGATTTTCTCTTTTTTTTGTTTGGAGAAACAGCTTTTGGAAGCTGTTTTTTAAAAAACGAAAATACATAAATATTTAAAAACAACTGATAACATGCGTCTTTTACATAGTTATAGCAAATAGAAAAAAAAGATCTTGCAACATCCGACGACTCTTTTTTTCAATCATTTTGATCACCTGTTCGAAAATAAATTGATATGAATCAAACTTTTGATATTTTTAACCCTTTCAATTTTTAGTAAGCATTGGATCGAATTTTTACCTGCGCGCGCTGTATATCTCTTCGGCAATGTTATCTCGTACTGTAGACATATGTTCTTCTCCAGCAGCATCACGCATATCGCTTTCAATTTCATCTGCCGCAGGTTCCTCAGCCTCTGAGGGAACGAAAGAAGACTCATCAGCATCACAAGCACTAAACTCAGGGTCCCAGCGAGACGGATGTCTCCGAATGAAGTTATGTAGGGTCATTGTCGCTAGCACAATGGAACGTTATTTCTTGAAGTTGTACTGTGGCATTTTGCTCAAAATGTGCCACTTCTTTTTCCACACTCCAAACGTTCGCTCGATCACACTGCGAAGAGATGAATGCGCCTTATTGAAATGTTCTTGCCTTCCTTGTACAGGCCGACTCTCACGGGCAAAGTCAGCCAAGTGATATCTTGTTTCTGGATACGGCTTCAGATAACCCTTCTTTAACGGGTAACCAGCATCCACTAAATAATATTTACCTGCATTTATTTGGTTTGTTAAGCAGGTAAACATTATGAAATACAAACAATTTGAATGAATGTAAACATTAATTATGATACCTTGTGGGGGATGCGGAAAGTGCAATCTATCGTCGGCCAATGCCCGTGCAAAGATGCGACTGTCATGAGCAGATCCTTCCCATCCAGCGAGGGCAAATGTAAAGCACATGTTAAAATCACAGACTGCCATTACATTTTGGGTCGTCGTTCCATGACGTCCTATGTATCGTACTTGATCTTCTACGGGTATCCTCGCATCAACATGTGTACCGTCAATGGCACCAACGCAATCCTTGAAAAATGGCATGTAACGAGGATCATACCTTATCTCACCCGGAATCTTTCTGAATTGACAGTTAGTAGGCTTTATAGCATCAATTGACAGTAACAGAAGAGATCTAAGCCCTTTCGAAAAATATCTACTTATTGTTTCGGTCGAGTGCTGGAACCGTTCTTTCGTCAATCTAACGGAACCTCCTTGTGCTAAGATATACAATGTAATCCCTAGGATTTCTCTTAAAGACGTCCGCTGTGATCCTTGAAGTTCAGCATCTGCTTCTAGTTTATGGAGTAAATCTACGAAAATGCGTTTAGACATCCTAAATGCGTCATGTATTCTATCTGGATGTCCTTCTAGTAACTCTTTGATCCATTTCGAACCAGTTTGGGTAGATGTCGTGCATGGACGTGTATCTCGAACATGATAATTCATTCTCTCGATCGATGACATAACTACACTGCAGTATTCTATATATTGTCTCCGCTCTGGCGAAAGACTGGTTGAATCCCCAGAATCTTCAGGGGAGGAGTCATGTGCTTCCATTATTAGTACCTGCATTCGAAGCATAATAAAACATAAACATTATATATATGCGAAGATGATAACAAAAAAACTATTATAGAAGTGCGCTAGTAGTACTCAAAATAGATGGACGACATTAAAAAGTAAACATAAACATTATAGTGTTTTACATGCAACACATAAAAGGAGATTTCGATCAAGGTAAGCTCGTATCACTGAGCTCTCTTCTCGTACGCCTTCATAATCCACCAAACCCTCATATCTTCTGGGATACTCATGAAGATCTCCCTAGTGGTTTTGTCCCTGATGTGCTCGAGAGCAAAGTAATATAGATCCAGGTTTGCCCGTAGCTCTGGGCTGCTGGAAATCAACTCCACAACCTCTTTGACCGTGACAACTGGCGGCGGCTTCAATGCTAGAGTGGATTGATGTAAATCTGACATCAGAGA
Organism: Platanthera guangdongensis; assembly: GCA_039583875.1. NCBI lineage: Eukaryota > Viridiplantae > Streptophyta > Magnoliopsida > Asparagales > Orchidaceae > Platanthera > Platanthera guangdongensis. Next base: position 1,352,199 of record CM077164.1, read on the forward strand.
AAATGCCATTCATTTATTCCTCCCTATCTTCCTTTTTTTACTCGCCGAAGAGGACGCATTCCCAGGAGGTGTTGTAGCTCCCCCGTACTCTTCAGGTCCACCTTGATTGTTCTCCATGTTATCTGCCACATCATAGTCTTCCAACTGTATCCTCCCCACATTAGGTGGCAAACTCCCAACTGAAGGATCCCAAGAGTCTTCTCCAGTTGCGACTACCTGACTGAACATAGTATTCAATTTCTCTTCCAACTCCGGTGCAATACCTCCGCACCGGAATTTTTTCGCCGCTGGAACAACCTGTTGCAATCAATGTATCAATGTTAAAATATGGAAAAATATGAACTCATTTATTGAAATGAAACTTGAATTTGATCGGACCTTAATCTTCTCTGCCCACCATTCCTCTGAGGCAGCAATAGTTCTCTTCTCTGGATCCCAGCCTAAACCAGTCTCACCATGTTTCAGTTCCTTCCATAACTTCCAATCCTTCTTCAGATGATCCCATTTATTTTTCATTTGCATTCGATCGTAGCTTTTCCCCGTGCGTTCTTTAAACCCTGTAATCAGATTTTTCCACCCTTCTTTGCTGAAGTGGGTGGTTGGCTGATTCCCCAAACCAATCTCTTTGATGCAGAGATCACAAAATAAAGTCACTTCACCTGACTCCCAACTCGCTACGATTCCTCCTTCCTTTGGTTTTACCATTGTACTATAAACTAATCAAATTAAAATGAGAACTACTAATAATACACATGTACAACCCAAAAAAAAACAAACACACAACACACATACACATTCACACTCATACACATACACACACACACACATAATACATACCCAAACCCAAAAAAAACACACACACACACACAACCATACACACTCATATACACATACACACACACGCACATAATACACACACACACACATACAACCATACACTTTTCTTATACATACCCAAACCCAAAAAAAAAACACACAACCACACACCCTCATATACACATACACACATAATACACACACACACATACAACCATACACTTTTCATATACATACCCAAACCCAAAAAAACACACACACACACACAACCATACACACTCATATACACATACACACACATAATACACACACACACACACACACATACAACCATACACTTTTCTTATACATACCCAAACCCAAAAAAAACACACACACACACACAACCATACACACTCATATACACATACACACACACACACATAATACACACACACACACATACAACCATACACTTTTCTTATACATACCCAAACCCAAAAAAAACACACAACCATACACACTCATATACACATACACACACACATAATACACACACACACATACAACCATACACTTTTCTTATACATACCCAAACCCAAAAAAAAAACACACAACCACACACAACCATACACACTCATATACACATACACACAAACACACATAATACACAAACACACACATACAAGCATACACTTTTCTTATACATACCCAAACCCGACAAAAAAAAAACACACAACCACACACACTCATATACACATACACACATAATACACACACACACACATACAACCATACACTTTTCATATGCATACCCAAACCCAAAAAAAAAACACACACACACAAACAAACATACATACATACACACATACACACAAACACACATACATACAACCCTAAACCAAAAAAAAACACACACACACACACACATTCTTATACATACCCAAATCATATAAAGAAATTTGGTATGAGAGAAGGAATTTGATATACCTAACCGGAAGAAGAAAATGGGCCACAGAGAAGGAAGAAAGTCTTGTAGACGCTGGAGGAAGAACCTCCTCGTTGTTGTATCCGGAGAGGAGGAAGAAGGAGCGGCAGAGGAGTACCACCTTGCCGGCGCTGGAGGAGGAGAGGCTGGATTCCGTCGCCGGAAAAGCTAGGGTTCGTGCGATCGGTTACAGACGGAGGCTACTGCTGCGAGCTGGAGGTTCTGCGGCGAGGTCTGCGATCGGGAGAAGGCGTCGACGTCAACGATCGGGAGAAGCCGGCGACGTCTGCGATCGGGAGAAGGCGGAAGGAGAGGCGACTCGCGATCGGGAATGCGGAGTAGCCGCGGGATCGGGATCGGGAAAGAGGCGGAAGAAGAATCGCGAATGGGGCAGACGCGGGATTTCGCGGAAGGAGAATCGGGATTTGTTGAAACGCAGGGGGGGGGACTGCTTCCCAAAAATAGCTCCCAGAGCTGTTTTTTAAAAAGTGATTTTATTGGGAAGCTGTCCCAAACAGATCCAATACCTGCTCTGGCGGCTGGAAAAGAGCTTCTCCAGCCGCCAGAGCTGTCCCAAACAGACCCTTAATCCCTCGAGTCCTGCTTCTCGACTACTCCGAGTCCTGATTCTTAACTACTCGAGTGCTGTTCTTAACTACTCGAGTGCTGCCTTCCAACCTCTCGAGTTTTGTCTGTTGTTCTCGAGTACTAAATTTTAGTACTCGAGTACTAAATTTTGGTACTCGAGTAGCTTTTTTCTACTTCTCGAGTACCTGTAACTTGTTCCCAAGTGCTGTATATTCATCATGAGTAGTCTATTATAATTTGCGTTCGGCCGCCTTTTTGAGGGTCAAAACGATGTTGTTTAAAAAAATAGTTAACATGAAATTTGTTCATCTCGACGAGATCTACAACTTTCATGTTTGGCATTTTTCGATTGGAAGTCATCCTAAATCTCTATTTTCATTTTCTGCGCACCCGCGCGTAGATAGTCCGTTTTAGACAAGAAATTATATATTTATATATATATATATATATATATATATATATATATATATATATATATATATATATATATATATATATATATACTCTTATACTTAAGGTTAAATATATTATATATATATATCTTCATCTTCTTCCTCACGTCTTCATCTAACCAGAGAAGCGAGAGCGAGCCATAAAACGTCCGTTCGTGGAGCTTCGGATCGTCGCCGTCGAAGCTACGGTGCTCGGAATCGCAAACCGTGCATAGATCCGGAAAGCTCTCGCCGAGATCTTCACGTTCGTTATAAGTATTTCTCGTTTCGTGGAAATTTTTCGTTAGGGTTTTTGGCCCTAACCTCTCTCTCGGCCTTGATCTTGTAGATTCCGCTTCCCCGCGTCTTTTTTCGGCTAGATCCGTGATGTGGAGTAATTTGGGAGACCGATTGAAGTAGAAAACGAGGCAAGTGGTGTTCTTGCCCTCTCTCTTGCTCCCTTCCTCTTTATTTCACCAGATTTCGTTGAGTTGTCATGCTTATATTTCGTTGAAACTTATCTATAAAATTCATTGAAACTTGTTTTTAAATTTCTACTTCATTCATTGAACCTTTACCCTCAATTCTTGTCTTGTAGATTTGGTAATTAATTTGGTTACCTTGCCACTTTATTTATCGAGTCATGTGGATTGCTGCGACGCCTTGTGCGTCTCATTGTATTAATTATACTACACTTTGTTTGACCCTTGTAATGTTCTTATGCAGTCCACTTTGTTGGTTAACCTTGAATCTGTGATGAATAAAAGGAACTCTTCTTGTATAATTATGTAACTAATGAAACACAGATGGACTGTGCGCGTTGGGGTTTCTCCCTCGGCATAGTGTCTTATGATTGAGTCTGTGCGCGTTGTGGACTTTCATCCCCAGCACATTACCTTAGCTTGGTCCGTGCGCGTTGGGGTTTCTCACTCGACATGGTGCCTGTTGGCTGGGTTTGTTCGCGTTGTGGACCTTTTTCTCCGGCACAGTACTCTTTATTGTTGAGCTGATCAGTCTCATTTTTATTGATGAATAGCATGAATATTAATGAAAGATGAAAGTTTGAACTTCTGATGTTGGTACCTTTTTCTGTCCTGATGATGTGATTAGTCATTCTTGACCGGCTAGATTTACTGTTTGCTTACTTTTACTTTGCTCCTGACCCTTTTGTTGCAGTCGTTTTACAAACTTCCTTCACTTGTAGATTTGTTTGGTCTGCCTTTACTCTTTGCACCATTTGTTACTTGTTTCTGAGGTATTTTTCTTTTGAATACCTCAGGATCAGAGCAGTAGCAGGTTTAGCTGACCGTGTTGTGCTTCTGGTGCTGCGGGTTGCCGTGGCTGTTTGCTTCCACCTCAGAGCTTGTGGTAGTTAAATTGTTTAGACTTGTCGGATTCTTTTTTTTTTTACTATGGGTTCGTGTCAGTTGTTTACGCCCATAGTCTTTGACTTTTATTGTGATAGAGTACTTGCTGCTTTTACTGCTGTTAGTTTTTACCTGTTTATAGTTGCTCTCTGGGAAGATTTTATGTTAGAATGCAATTAGTTATTTTAAAGGATACAAAACTTCATTCTAGAGTATCGGCATGGCATGACTTTTAATTGCAAAATCTACTACTCTTAAGCGCTATAAAAGTCCTCTATATATATTAAATGTAGAAGTCACATCAACATTTTAAGATATTAGGTCTTCACTCTCATATAGGTTAACAAATGAAATAACTCAGTATTTTTCGCCGCGTAAAACTTATATATTTTCTCATCTATAGACTAGTGATCCACCCGACCGAGGGACACGGTCAGTAACTCTAATAACTTATATGCATTGTTTTTAACTTAATTTCATAAATCTTTTACATGAATTAAATATGATGACGAGTAGCCTGAGCGTCTGTAGTTGTCCCCTGCATGGCGTGGCATCACGGCGCGTATTTTCTCTACTCTGACGTATTTTTGAATACGGAGAAAATGCGGGTTGTGACAGTTGGTATCAGAGGGAGGTTTCGCAAGAGGGTTGGTTGGTTTGTCAAGCTAGTCGAACAACTTTTCCTTAAGCAAAACTCTAATCATATCATTTCATTGCATGCACACACCGATATGTCATCAGTAGATCTTGATGGAAGCACGAACACTACACTCATAGCATGATAAGAAGTATACGGGGCATATTATGTAATATGTGATGCATAATATGTGTTTGTATATGGATCCACCATAGGTGGCAACATATGACGGTTATGTAGTATGAGATGCATAACCATCATCACATGGATGCCCATTAGCACGTTTACTTTTCTTCGTTATATACAATATTATGTAGTATGAGATGCATAACATTGTATATGTACGCCACTCATAACATTCCCTAAGGCCTTTTTAGAATGCATAGCACTGCATACATAACATATCATCGCATAAGCACACGTGCCAAGTTAAAGAGCAGCATGATGACATATGTACACCCATGATTTGAGATGAAATTTAAATATTCATGCATTCATATTATAGGCACAAGTTAGAAGCATAACATCATTTTATGATTTCCCAGAGCAAGGTAACAGCAAGAGCAAGTATCTGTCCTTTTCGGATCTGATATGAGGCAGGGTATTCGAGTTTTCTCACTTTGGTGTCGTAAGCTAGGTCCTTGATAAGTCATTTGTTCGTATCGGTAAAATATGAACCCAAAACAGTTTGCTAAGGGAATATCTTCCCAGTTTGTGATACCTTAGGCAAGGTTTGACTAGGTATCTGTTTGTTCTGTAGAAATGCCGCCTAAACGCATTATGACGAGGTCGACTCCCCACTCGGAGGGCGAGTCTTCTGGTGCCCAAAGTGAGGCAGTGATCAAAGGGCTGCGGCAAAGTAATGAGGCCCTAACAAGACAAATGGTGGACATGCAATCTCAGATATAATCGTTGTTGGCTATCGTCACCGGGCAGCAGACTAGAGCGCAGGTCCCTGCTGTGGGTCAAACTGTTCCTACTCCTCCTGCTGCTCTAGTTCCCCCAGTCGCACTGCCGCCTGAGATTAATTTCATTTCTCACTTCCAGTGACTAGGACCTCCTTTGTATGATGGTAGAGCAGACTTCATGACATTGGATGACTGGATCATTGCCATGGAAGAAATGTTTTCCTACTCTGGCGTTTCCTCCGATCAGAAGGTGATGATTGCGGCGTATCAGCTCAAGGATCTTGTGAAGAGTTGGTGGATCAGAGAAAAAGAGAACCTTTCTGATGGGTGCTCATGGGAATCATTCAAGAGTATGTTACTGGAGAAGTTTTTACCATCGGTCGAGCGAGACCGTCTAATGAACAACTTTTTACACCTGAAGCAGAGGTAACTCACTGTTAGTGAGTACGAGGTCGAGTTTAGTAAGCTCAATCATTTCGCCCCAGATCTAGTAGCATCCAAAGAAGGCAGAGTAAAGCATTTCCTGTGTGGTCTGATATATGACATCCAGCAGTCGCGTACAAGTATAAGACCTTTGCAGAAGTAGTCGAAGCTGCCTTGAAGGTTGAGGCGATAGAAAATGCGAAGAATCGAGGATTGCGTGCGAAGAAGGACAAGAGGAAATGTAACGTTAGAGGAAGTGCTAGGGTATTTGGCCCTGCAACGAAGAAGGATAGAAGGGAAACGTGTATCTTCTATGGTAAGCTAGGACACCCTTTTGAGAAGTGCTTTAAGAGACTGGATACGCAGAAGCTGTCTCAGGTACACGCGATCCAGGATGCTCTAAAGGGAGGTCCTGTCTGTACTTATTGTCAGAGGAGTGGGCACGATGTAACCCGTTGTCGCAAGAAGGCTGAAGCTTGTTTTCTCTGCGGCCAGAAAAGGCACATGAAGACTAATTGCTCGCAGAGCCAGCCTGCGATGCATGCAGTTTTGTTGCAGACTCTACCGCCGCCCCCGCCTCTCGTGGACAAGGGAAAAGGAAAGTTGAATGTGCTGACTAAGGAGAAAGCGCAATATTCGACTCAAGTGATCTCAGGTTAGTCTCTGACTCAGCTAGTACTCTCTTTTAGTAGATTTATAGTTTCTGCATTTTAGTTGTGCGCACTATGTATTTAGGTGAATTTAAGGTGAAGAATAAGTGGTCGCGCGTTTTGTTCGATTTGGGTGCTACTCACTCCTTTGTGGCGAGGAGTTTTGTAGACCGACATCGCTGGGCTCTTGACCAGTTGGACACCTCCATAAGCGTCAAATTTCCTTCAGGAGAGTTGATGAGGTCAAGTCAGGGTATCCAAAAATGCCCCATCTTCCTAGGTGATTTTCTAGCCTTTGCGGATCTGAAGGTGCTAGATTTGGTAGACTTCGACGTGATTTTGGGCATGGACTGGTTGTCCAGCTATGATGTCGTCATTCAATACAAGCACAAGAGCTTGGATTTTAAAGATGACTATGGTCAGCCCATGAGTGTGTATGGTTTGTCACGTCAGGAATCTCTAATCATTTCTGCAGTACGTGCTCGCAAATTTCTAGAGTTCGGCTGTGATTCTTTTCTTGTCTCCATTTCTGTTCTGGGAGCTGCACCAGTTGAGACTCGGGTTGAGGACGTTTCTGTGGTGCATGAGTTTTCGGATGTCTTTCCTGTTAGTCTTCCTGGACTTCCTCCTGAGAGAGAGGTGGAGTTTGTTATAGACCTTGAGCCAGGCACTCGCCCTATTGCAAAGGCACCATACCGTATGACGCCGCGTGAGTTAGAGGAGCTGCGTACTCAATTTGATGAGTTATTGCAGTGCGGTTTTATTAGACCCAGTTCTTCCCCCTGGGGTGCACCAGTGCTCTTCGTGAATAAAAAGGATGGAACGATGAGGCTATGCATTGACTATCGAGAGCTAAACAAGGTGACCATTAAGAACAGATATCTGCTGCCTAGAATCGATGACTTGTTCGATCAGTTGCGAGGTAGCTCCGTGTTCTCGAAGATTGACCTCCGTTCAGGTTACCATCAGTTAAGAATCCGGGAGTCAGACATTCCACGAACTGCTTTTCGCTCTCGCTATGTTCACTTTGAATTTTTGGTAATGCCATTTTGATTAACGAACGCACCGTCAGCTTTTATGGACACGATGAACAAGGTGTTCAAGGATTTTCTGAATAAGTTCGTCATTGTATTCATTAACAATGTCCTGGTATATTCCAGAAATGTAGATGAGCACGCCTTGCATTTATACTTGGTCATGTCTACTTTGAGGGAGCACAAGCTGTATGCGAAGCTTAGGAAGTGCGAGTTCTGGTTGTCTCAGGTGTCATTCCTTGGACACATTGTAAGAAAAGAAGGTATCTCAGTGGACCCCGCGAAGATAGCCGCAGTCTTGGATTGGAAGAGACCTACATCGCCTAAGGAGATAAGGAGCTTCTTGGGGTTGGCATGTTACCACAGAAGATTTGTGGAAGGATTCTCCGTGCTCTCTACGTCGTTGACCAGGCTTACGCAAAAGAGCGCAGCTTTTGTTTGGAGTGTTGCCTGTGAGAAAGCTTTTCAAGAGCTCAAGATGAGATTGTGTTCTGCTTCAGTGTTGGTATTGCCTGTGGAAGGAGTAGAGTACGCGGTTTATGTGGACGCCTCGCGAGTTGGACTCGGCTGCGTGTTGATGCAGGACGGCAAAGTGATTGCGTATGGATCGAGACAATTGAAAGTGTATGAAAAGAACTACCCTACGCACGACCTAGAATTTACTGTCGTCATTTATGCCTTGAAGCTGTGGAGACATCTTCTGTATGGACTGTCGTGCAAAATTTATTTGTACCACAAAAGTTTGAAATATGTCTTCACTCAGAAGGAATTGAATTTGCGCCAGCGTCGATGGCTAGAGTTCGTTGCGGACTACGAAGTCGATATCCTTTATCATCCAGACAAGGCTAATGTAGTAGCGGATGCGTTGAGCCGGAAGCCCGCACATATCTTTAACCTCTCAGTGCAATCCCCGAGAATAACGAGCATTGACATAGCTCGTTTGAAGATGTTTGTATCTTGGAGAATTTTAATTTTAACAATTTTTATGAGTATTATTTATAAGTATTATTCCTTTAATTTTAATTATTTTTATAAGTATTATTTATTTTTAGAAGTATTAATTTTATGCTCGTATCATGGATGTAGGGCTGAGCATATTATTTGAAACTCGAAAGTCGCTCGAAAATCATTCGAAAATTGAGCTGAATCAGAATCGGTTAAAATTGATTCGACTCAATTTGAGTCGATTCAATTTGACTCGAATCTGATTTCGAGTCGATTTCGAGTCAGCCCTGAATCGCTCGAAATATGATTCGAATCAACTCGAATTAATTAAAAAAATTATATATTTATTAATATATTCTTATTTTAAGATTAAAAATAACAAAATTTAAACATAAATAAAAAAATGACTGTTTTAAGTGTTTCATTTGCAAAATTTATAGGTTGCCCAATTTAATTTTGAGCAAACAAGGAATAAAACAAAAAAATGTTCAACTTTGAGCCGACTTGATTCAATTTTGAGCCGACCCGATACGATTTTGAGCCGACTCGATTTGATTTCGAGCCGAATCGGTATCAAGTCATTTCAAGTAGAGCCGACTCGACTCGAAATCAATTTCGATTTCGAGCCGAGTTCGAGTCGAAAATTTCGATTTCGAGCCGAGCCAAAATCGCTCGAACTCGACTCGATATCAGCTCTACCTGGATGCGGCCGAAGGCCGCCTGAGAATATCGAGCATGGGCGTAGCCCCCTCACGGCCAGCCTCCGCTGCCTCCCGTGGTCGCGGGACTGCGATTGCAAGAGGGCACGACCGACCTTATGGCCGACAACCGTCGTGCCTCGTGGTTGCACACACGTGGCCGCGGGGGGTCACGGTAGGCCCTTGGCAAGCCTCTCCCTCCTCCCCGGGTGGCCTCCCACCAACGGTGGCTCCCCACCAGTCATCGCCGCCAGATGACCCCACTCCTCCAACGTCTTATCTTCCCCACGAGATTTTCACCGTCCAATATTCGGGTAACCACCCATGTAATAACTAGCGTAACCACTCATTATGGGTGAGTGTGCTTAGCCAAAATTCTTTTGGTTTGCACATAGTAAAATTATTAAAAATTATATGTGTAACGCCCCGAAAATCGTATTTGAGCTGATCGCGTCCAAAAGAAATTTTGGTGCCTGTATAAGGGTACACGGCCTAGGACACGTGTAACGCCCCGAAACTCAAAGGAGCGACGGGGGACGTTTTGGGCCAGTTTTGGGTTCTGGCTGCAGGCACACGGCCTGGGACACGGGCGTGTCCCAGGGCGTGTCAAGCATGTGTCGACACTCAGCCGGGAAGTCGACATTTTGAGCTTGACATTGTGTCGAGACTGGGCACACGGCCTGCGACACGGGCGTGTCGCAGGGCGTGTCGACCCGTGTCGACACTTAGCCTGCGAAGTCGACACTCTGCGTTCGACGAAGTGTCGAGACATGGCACAAGGCCTGCGACACGGGCATGTCGACCCGTGTCGACACTCGTCCCGGGAAGTTGACACTTTGCTCTCGACATTGTGTCGAGAAGAGGCACACGGCCTAGGACACGGGCGTGTCCATGGTCGTGTCATCAGGTCGACGATCTTCGCTCGACGAAGTGTCGAGTGTCGAGACCGTGTACACGGCGTGGAGCCCAGGCGTGTTGAGGTGACACGGGCAAGGACACGGGCGTGTCCTAGAACCCGTGCAGTGCTCGGGTTGTTTTCGGGGAAAAATGATGGGGGTACACGGCCGGCCACACGGCCGTGTCAGGTGGAACATGGGCGTGTCAGATCGAACACGGGCGTGTTCGATACCCGTGTGTGGTTCCAGGAGAGCCGATTTTGATGGCGAATGAGGCACACGGCCCTGGACACGGGCGTGTGTCAGGCCGTGTGCGGTCCAGATTGGGCATTTCAGTCCCGAATCAAAGCCGTTCATTTCTTTAATTTATGATCCAACGGCTGGGGGTTGTTCCTAAAGGGATATACCCGGGATTGGACTTAGAAACCCTCACTTTTCATGAGTGTTATCTTTATAAAAGCTTAGAGAGAGAGGAGAGCCAAGGAAGGAAGAAGAAGCTAGATCCGGCCATTGGAGGAGCTTCGAAGCTCCAAATCGCAGGCCGACTCCGGATCCACGGAGGCAAAGCTAGTGCGGTGCTTTTCATCCGCTTATTTTTCCATGGCGCCAAAGAAGAACGCAAGGGTAACGATTCTCTTCTTGAGCATGAGTAGCTCTCCTTCTTTGCATAGGAAGCCCGCTCTCGCGAGTTTGCGGTGAGTTGGAGGCGTTCCTTCAGGTAGATATGTGAAGTCCCCGTTGTATAGAGTCCGTAAGCAAGAACGGACGTAGGCATGATGTGTGAAGCCTACCCGGACGTGTTGGTCTGGATCGGTGATGTTGCATTGCATAATGCCGGAGAAGACTCCGTGCTATTGGTTGTTTTTCGGGTTTTCTACGCGGTAGATTGCAGCAGGGAGCCTTGGGGATTAACCCAAAGGTGCACCCGGAAAACTGGGCGGATGCGAGATCTTGCCAACTTGGTGGCCTGAGAGCCAACTTGAACATAAGCGGGTTATGTGAATTGTGATGGAAATGGGACTCGGTGGAAGTTTGACCCGCGCAAATGGCTTAAATTGTCGTTGCGATGTGAGCACGGGTTAGATGGAACCGTACCCGTTCTATGTCGTTCGGTTAAAGAGACCTAAGGGTACGTGGCACTTGTCGTTGGCATAGATTAGGGTCTTCGGCGGTCAATGGATTAAATTATCGTGACCCAGGCCAGGAAGACAAATTGCTCATAAGTTTGGCCGTCAAAGTGGCGGTGGTGAGTCCGGAATGTCTATGGCTTTAATTGACGTGACATCGACCGGTTCATCGAGAATGTGCCCTGAGAGCACGGGGCGTGTGGCCGTGCGAGCCAACGTCTGTGATGAAATGATTATGGTTATATATTGCTCGCTTATGCTAATGAAATGCAGGGAAGGAGCATCACCGCCCCGAGTTGGGGGCGGGATCGTTATAATTTGGTCAGCATTGCTGACCGTTGCCTTGTTTTGCCATCATGCGGTGGTTTGTTGCTTGCAGGTGCTGCTGGACCAAGCGGTCAATAGCGGGCTAAAGCCCAAGTGCGAAGCCGGCCCTCGAAGGCCTAATTGGAAGTGTTTACTGTTTTATTCATGTATGACCGGCCTGCGTGCCGTGGTTTGTAAATCATGTAATATCAAGTGAAATATTTTGTAAGGCCTTAAGGCTCGTGTTGGTATTTGTATAACATTCCTATTTTGTATTAGTGAACATTCATGCTTTAGTGCTGGGTTCTTATTTGCAACTTTTATAAACTGCTTCCGTTAGAATGCTCTGTGTAGGACGTTGAGATTGGTTGGATGGTTTCCATGAGTAACCACCCGGTCTGTCTGTGGCATACAGCGTCGGGTCCCGGCCGGACCTACTGCTATATGCTATGAGACGGATAGGGGGTGTTACAATTTGGTATCAGACTACTGGTTTTGGTCGGGCTTAAAGTGAATTCGTGGGCGAATTCTTTTTAAGGGGTGGTGAGCACATTGTGTGCGTCATCGTTATAACAGTAAAAAAACCCATGAATGTCCACTTAGGAATGCAAATATGCGTGTTTGAGGAACCTGCGTGTTCCTATAATTGATGTTTGTAATTTATTTGGTCGCTTAACGGTGTTTTGTACCACTATAGGTGACCAGAAGTGGTGTTGGGCCGTCAGAACGCCGAGTATCTGATGCTAGCAGTGCACCAGATGTTGCTCCTGCAACACCTCTATCGGCTGAGAATATACGATTGGTGGCTGAAGCGGTATTGGCCGTGATAAATGTGCAGCCTGCAAGGCAAACGCAGCAGCCCGCTCCTGTGATGGAGCAGGAACATCTTCAAGAGGCTGAGCCGAGGAGAGTGGAGCAAGTGGTTGTGGAACCGGTGGTGCCAAGGAGGACAACTGAGAGGCAGCTTAAGCATGTAATGAGCTTTAACCCTTCGTTATTCTCGGGGTTGGGAACCCCATCTCAGGCTGAAGACTGGCTCTCCGGGGTGAAGAGAGACATGACAGCAACGGAGACGGAGGAGTGGCAAATGACCACCATTGCTACGTTCCTTTTGGACGGTGAAGCGAGATTATGGTGGGAAGGTTTGGAGCTACATCATTTGAGAGGTAGACAACTTACAGACGTCCCGATGGAAGAGTTCTCGGGATTGTTCTTAGCAAGATACCTCCCTTCTACTCAGAGGATTTCGATGGAGAACGAATCTGAAGTTGGTTTAGGGCGACAAGAGCGTGGATGAATATCTCCATGACTTCACTCGTTTGAGTCGATATGCTAGCTCCACCATCGTGGATGAGGAGCGCAAGACTAATCGTTTCTATGAAGGCTTGAGAGATGAGTTGAGATTATTACTCTCGGGGCCGATGACGCAGGGTTTCTTAACCTTGGTCAACACTGCCCGGTCCTTGGAGAAGGACATGAAGAATGTACAAGCAAATAAAAGCTTGGGTGAGAAGAAATCTGAATTCAAAGTGCCGACTACTTCAAAGTCCGGCTATCGGAGGTCTTTCAAGAAGCATAGGACTTCGGGTCCAGCTCCTTCTGGTGCTTCTGGGGCGACTACGGGTCGGACCCCGGGCGCGTGGTTTACTTGTGGAAAGACGGGGCATTTTGCCCGTGATTGTTGGAGCGGACGTCCTAAGTCCGAGAGAAGGCTGGGAGCGACTTATGAAGAGAAGGGCAAGGCGGTGGAGTCGACCGCATCCCACTATGCTCCGGCCCAACCAAGGGTGTATAATCTTGGCCAACAGGAGGCCATCAAACAGGCTGATGTGGTGACAGGTATGGTTTATATTATAGCAAGTCAATTTCTTTAAATACTTGTTATGCACATGTTACCTTACCATTGCTTGTTTAGGATTTGTATTGATTTGTGAAAATCCGGCACGAGCACTCTTCAATACGGGAGCTTCACACTCCTTGTCCGAAGGATTTATATCACGCATCGGAGTCCCTTCTTCGATGGCGAAGGATAAGTTGGATGTGTTGTTGCCCAATGGGTGTTCGATGCGAGCGGATAGGATTTGCGATGTTAAGATTCGTATTGGGAATCAGGAGTTCGACCTGCAGGCGTCTTTACTTCCATTGGTGGAGTTCGACGTTATATTTGGCATGGACTGGCTCTCGGAGCAGCAAGCCTATATCGATTGCGGTCGGAAGGAAGTCAAGTTGGGAGCTAGTCGTGAGACGACTTTTACGGGCTTAAATGGGTCGAGCAAGACGTTGATGTCTGCTCTTCAGGTGTGAAGGCGGTTCGTGCCGGTGTAGAACTGTTCTTTACACTAGTGGAGGTTGCAAAGCCGAAGCCCGCGTTGGATTGTATTTCAGTGATATCGGAATACCCTGATGTGTTCCCCGCAGATCTTCCTGGAGCCCCGCCTCAGCGGGAGATAGATTTTGCGATTGAGCTAGTGCCAGGTGCAAAGCCTGTGTCACGATCTCCTTATCGGCTAGCGCCTAAGGAAATGGCGGAGCTGAAATTTCAACTGCAAGAGTTGTTGGAGCAAGGGTATGTGCACCCGAGTTCTTCGCCTTGGAGCGCACCGGTCCTCTTTGTTAAGAAGAAGGACGGAAGCTTGAGGCTGTGTATTGATTATCGGGAGCTCAACAAGTTGACGGAGAAGAACAAGTACCCGATCCCCCGGATTGATGATCTTTTTAATTAGTTAGTCGGGTCGACGGTGTACTCGAAGTTGGATCTCAAGGCTGGGTACTATCAGCTGCGAATAAGGGAGAGTGTTATCCCGAAGACAGCGTTTAGTACGAGATATGGGCATTATGAGTTTACGGTCATGCCGTTTGGGCTGACTAATGCGCCGTCAGTGTTCATGGATTTGATGAACAGGACTTTCAGGGAGTACTTGGACCATTTTGTGATCGTCTTCATCGACGATATTTTGGTGTACTCGCAAAGTGAGGAAGATCACTTCAAGCATCTTCATTTGGTTCTGGAGACGCTAAGGAGAAATCAGTTGTATGTCAAGTTCTCGAAGTGCGAGTTTTGGTTGTCCTCAGTGGCGTTCCTCGGTCACATAGTGAGTGGAGAGGGTATTGTTGTGGATCCGGCGAAGATTGTTGCGATACGGGAGTGGCCTGAGCTTGCTACAGTTGCGGAAGTCCGGAGCTTTCTGGGGCTTGCCAGCTATTTTAGGCGCTTCGTAGAGAACTTCTCGCGGATAGCGTTACCTCTCACTACTTTGACGAGGAAGGAGCATAAGTTCGTTTGGACGCCGGTGTGCGCGCGAGCTTTTGAGGAGTTGAAGTGTCGGTTGACCACGACGCATGTGCTGAGTTCGCCATGTGGGACCGAAGGCTATGAGATTTACAGTGATGCTTCGGGCAGCGGTTTGGGTTGCGTGCTACTGCAACACGGGAGTGTAATAGCTTATGGCTCGAGACAGCTAAAAGTGCATGAAAGGAACTATCCGGTCCATGACTTGGAGTTAGCGGCCGTGATTTTTGCCTTGAAGCTGTGGAGACACTATTTGTACGGTGTGAAGATTGATATCTACACCGATCACAAGAGCCTGAAGTATCTTATTGATTAGAAGGATCTGAATATGCGACAGCGTTGATGAATGGAGTTCCTGGGGGACTATACATTCAAGATCCACTACGTGTCTGGTAAAGGGAATGCGCTTGCGGACGCGTTGAGTCGTCAAGCCCCAGCTCAAGCCAATTGGCTATCGGTGCATGATGAGCGGTTGGTGCGGGAGTTGGAGGCGTTGGAGATTGTTTGTGTGGATAGACAATCAAGTGCTGAAGCAGTTCTAAATTGGACTGAAGTCCAATATGACCTGGCTGATCGGATTCGGCAGGCTTTGGATATGGATGTTCATATGAAGCAGTTCATGGTAGAGGCTCTGGATGGGTCAAATTCCCAATTCGTTGCGGAGGACGGATTGCTTTGGAAAGACGGTCGTCTGTGCGTCCCAAGTGTGGGTAATTTGCGGGTGGAGTTGTTGTACGAGGCACACCATACCAAGTACTCGATTCACCCGGGGAGCACGAAGATGTACCGTGATGTGAAGAAACTGTTTTGGTGGCCGGGTTTGAAGAAAGATGTGGCGCTCTACGTAGCAAAGTGCCAAACTTGCGTCTTGGTGAAGGCGGAGTGCCAAAATCCGGGAGGATTTCTTAAGTCCTTTCCTATTCCGGAGTGGAAATTTGACGACATCTCTATGGACTTTATGCACGGTTTGCCAAGGTCGCAAAAGGGGAATGACGCCATTTGGGTGGTTGTTGATCGGTTAACGAAGGTGTCGCATTTCATTCCGCATAGGAAGGATGATCCGGTGGAGAAGTTGGCAAAGCTTCATGTGGATAACATAGTACGGCTTCATGGTGTGCCCCGCAGCATCGTGAGTGACCGAGATGGGCGGTTCACGTCCAATGATTGGAGGCTTGTGCAGCAAATGTTGGGAACAAAGCTGAAATTCAGCACAGCCTTCCATCCGCAAACGGATGGGCAGACCGAGAGGGTCAATAGAACCATGGAAGATATGCTCCGCATGTGTGTCTTGGATTTTGGAAAGCAGTGGGAAGACCACCTATATTTGGTGGAGTTCGCATACAACAATAGCTACCAAGCGAGTATTCAGATGGCGCCTTTCGAGGCCCTATATGGTAGAAAATGTCGCACGCTGTTGTCTTGGTTAGAAACGGGTGAGTCAAAGTTGTATAAGCGATCGGAAGTGGAGGATGCTACTTCTTTGGTGAGAACCATTCGGGAGAGGTTGCTTATCGCTCAGGACTGGCAAGCGAAATACTATAATGACAAGCACAGGAACGTGGAGTTCGCTGTGGGCGACTATGTATACTTAAAGATCAAGCCGTTCAAGGGTGTCTCGCGGGTGCGGCGATTGAAAAAGCTAAGCCCGAGGTACCTTGGGCCGTTTGAGGTTCTGGAGCGAGTTGGTGAAGCGGCCTATCGGTTGAAGCTTTCAGTGGAGCTTAGTGGTTTACATGATGTATTCCATATTTCGGTGCTCCGGAAGGCGGCGCAAGAGCCTTCGCAAGTGATCGCGGTTGATCAGGTGTCGGTGGATAGTGGGTTGACGACAAAGGTCAAGTCCGTGCGGATTGAGGACTCGGAGGTCAAGCGGCTACGCAATAAAGAGATCAGGATGGTCAAGGTCCGGTGGGACAATTGCGGTCGTGAGGAGCTCTCTTGGAAGAGAGAGCAGACTATGCTTGACGAATATCCGGAGTTGTTCCGCTCAGGTACAAATTTTGGTTTTGTACATGTCTTTCCTTTATATAATTTCGAGAACGAAATTCTTTTAAGAGGGGGAGAGTTGTAACGCCCCGAAACTCAAAGGAGCGACGGGGGACGTTTTGGGCCAGTTTTGGGTTCTGGCTGCAGGCACACGGCCTGGGACACGAGCGTGTCCCAGGGCGTGTCAAGCGTGTGTCGACACTCAGCCGGGAAGTCGACATTTTGAGCTCGACATTGTGTCGAGACTGGGCACACGGCCTGCGACACGGGCTTGTCGCAGGGCGTGTCGACCCGTGTCGACACTTAGCCCGCGAAGTCGACACTCTGCGTTCGACGAAGTGTCGAGACATGGCACATGGCCTGCGACACGGGCGTGTCGCGGGGCGTGTCGACCCGTGTCGACACTCGTCCCGAGAAATCGACACTTTGCTCTCAACATTGTGTCGAGACAAGGCACACGGCCTAGGACACGGGCGTGTCCAAGGACGTGTCATCAGGTCGACGATCTTCACTCGACGAAGTGTTGAGTGTCGAGACCGTGTACACGGCGTGGAGCCCAGGCATGTTGAGGTGACACGGGCAAGGACACGGGCGTGTCCTAGAACCCGTGCAGTGCTCGGGTTGTTTTGGGGGAAAAATGATGGGGGTACACGGCCGGCCACACGGCCGTGTCAGGTGGAACACGGGCATGTCAGATCGAACACGGGCGTGTTCGATACCCGTGTGTGGTTCCAGGCGAGCCGATTTTGACGGCGAATGAGGCACACGGCCCTGGACACGGGCGTGTACCAGGCCGTGTGCGGTCCAGATTGGGCATTTCAGTCCCGAATCAAAGCCATTCATTTCTTTAATTGATGATCCAACGGATGGGGGTTGTTCCTCAAGGGATATACCCGGGATTGGACTTAGAAACCCTCACTTTTCATGAGTGTTATCTTTCTAAAAGCTTAGATAGAGAGGAGAGCCAAGGAAGGAAGAAGAAGCTAGATCCGGCCATTGGAGGAGCTTCGAAGCTCCAAATCGCGAGCCGACTCCGGATCCACGGAGGCAAAGCTAGTGTGGTGCTTTTTATCCGCTTATTTTTCCATGGCGCCAAAGAAGAACGCAAGGGTAACGATTCTCTTCTTGAGCATGAGTAGCTCTCCTTCTTTGCATAGGAATCCCGCTCTCGCGAGTTTGCGGTGAGTTGGAGGCGTTCCTTCGGGTAGATATGTGAAGTCCCCGTTGTATAGAGTCCGTAAGCGAGAACGGACATAGGCATGATATGTGAAGCCTACCCGGACATGTTGGTCTGGATCGGTGATGTTGCGTTGCATAATGCCGGAGAAGACTCTGTGCTATTGGTTGTTTTTCGGGTTTTCTACGCGGTAGATTGCAGCAGGGAGCCTTGGGGATTAACCCAAAGGTGCACCCGGAAAACTGGGCGGATGCGAGATCTTGCCAACTTGGTGGCCTGAGAGCCAACTTGAACATAACCGGGTTATGTGAATTGTGATGGAAATGGGACTCGGTGGAAGTTTGACCCGCGCAAATGGCTTAAATTGTCGTTGCGATGTGAGCACGGGTTAGATGGAACCGTACCCGTTCTATGTCGTTCGGTTAAAGAGACCTAAGGGTACGTGGCACTTGCCGTTGGCATAGATTGGGTCTTCGGCGATCAATGGCTTAAATTGTCGTGAACCAGGCCAGGAAGACAAATTGCTCATAGGTTTGGCCGTCAAAGTGGCGGTGGTGAGTCCAGAATGTCTATGGTTTTAATTGACGTGACATCGACCGGTTCACCGAGAATGTACCCTGAGAGCACGGGGCGTGTGGTCGTGCGAGCCAACGTCTGTGATGAAATGATTATGGTTATATATTGCTCGCTTATGCTAATGAAATGCAGGGAAGGAGCATCGCCTCCCCGAGTTGGGGGCGAGATCGTTATAATTTGGTCAGCATTGCTGACCGTTGCCTTGTTTTGCCACCGTGCGGTGGTTTGTTGCTTGCAGGTGCTGCTGGACCAAGCGGTCAATAGCGGGCTAAAGCCCAAGTGTGAAGCCGGCCCTCGAAGGCCTAATTGGAAGTGTTTACTGTTTTATTCATGTATGACCGGCCTGCGTGCCGTGGTTTGTAAATCATGTAATATCAAGTGAAACATTTTGTAAGGCCTTAAGGCTCGTGTTGGTATTGGTATAACATTCCTATTTTGTATTTGTGGACATTCATGCTTTAGTGCTGGGTTCTTATTTGCAACTTTTATAAACTGCTTCCGCTAGAATGCTCTGTGTAGGGCGTTGAGATTGGTTGGATGGTTTCCATGAGTAACCACCCGGTCTGTGTGTGGCATACGACGTCAGGCCCCGGCCGGACCTACTGTTATATGCTATGCGACGGATAGGGAGTGTTACAACACGGGAGTGTCCAAGGCCATGTCTTGCTTGGTGTGTTGGCCGGCTGTGTCCAGATAAGGACACGGCAGGAAACACGGCAGCGTGACACGGGCATGTCAAATGACACGGGCGTGTGCATACCCGTGTCATTACCCGTGTTCCCAAGAGTCGTGTCGGTTGGCGTTGCGGTTATCTGTGACACGGCCCCAGGACACGGGCGTGTCATGACCCGACACGGGCATGTCAGGGTGAGACATGGGCGTGTCTTAGCCCGTGTGAGTTTTCTGTGTTCGGCGATCGTGCCTGGATCGAGGCACACGGCCTGGGACACGGTCGTGTGTGAGGCCGTGTTCTGCCCAGGTTTGAGGATTTCTGTACAGATCTGAGCCGTTCGTTTTTTTTAAGTAAGATTTGACGGCCCAGACGTGTTCCTGCTCTGTTAAGGCCGAGAATGGTGGTTTAACTCCTCATTTCTCCCTTAAGCTTTCTCTTTGCAAGGAGTTAGATCAAGGAGGAAGGAGGAAGAAGGAGGAGGATTCCGGCCGCCGACGGAGCATCGGAACACCGTTTAGAGAAACGAGAGCGGATCCGTGGAGGAAATCCCGTTGCGAAGACTTCTATACGGATAGTTTTCCATGGCGCAAAAGCGTACTACAAGGGTAACGATTCTCTACTTGAGCAATTGAAGCTCTACTTCTTTTGCATAAGGAACCCCGCTCCCACGAGTGTGTGGTGAGTGTGCGGTGTTCCTTGGGGTTGACATGAATAGCCCCCCTTGTGTTGCATATAGAGTCCGGAAGTGTAGTACAGACACATGCATTGTATGTGAAGCCTACCCGGACATGTTGGTCTGGATCGGTGATGTTGCATTTATATGGTTTGCCAGTGAAGACTCTGTGCTTTGTGTTTTTGGGTTTCTACATGGTAGATTGCAGTAGGGATCCTTGGGGATTAACTCCAAGGCGCACCCGGAAAACTGAGCGAAAACGTTGTTCTGCTAACTTGGCGGCTGGGGAGCCGGCCTTGTGCATAACTGGGTTATGCGATGTTTGGATATTATGGAGGGATCCGAGAGAAGCTTGGCTCGTGCGTACGTCTTAAGGTGACTATGTGTGTGAGCAACAGGCAAGTGGAATCGGACCTGGGCTATGTGGTTCGGTGCGAGAGACCCGAAAAGGGGACTGGCCATTGACATAGTCAGGAGCCTTAGACGGTGGCCAGAAAGGCTAAAATGCTCAGGAGGTTGCCATCCTGGGGGGTGGTGGTGAAGACGCTGAAGTATCAGGATTTACCGTTAATGTGCCCGGAGTGCACGAGGTGTTTGGCCGTGTGAGCCTACACCTGTGGCGAAGTATAATTTTACGTAATTGTTTAGCTGGGCTAATGAAATGCAGGGAAGGAGCACCGCTGTCCCGAGTAAGGGGCGGGGTCGTTATAATTTGGTCGGCTTTGGCTGACCGTTGCTTTGTTTGTCACCATGCGGTGGAATGTTGCTTGCAGGTGCTGCGGAGGCAAGTACCAAATAGTGGGCTGGAGCCCATGTTGCTGAGCTGGCCCTCGAAGGCCCATGCGAATAATTGTATTTTATTTTGTCATGTATGGCCGGCCTGCGAGCCGATGTATGGAAAACACTACTTTATTAAGTGAACTTCTGTAAGGCCATAAGGTCGTGTACCTTTCAGTGTATTTGTATTTCATTCCAGTTATAGTGGTTGTGGACATTCATAATAATTGGATTACAGTTATTGGTTCTTTCAACTGTGAAAGATATTGTCCCTAAGCACCTAGAGGGGGGGGTGAATAGGTGACTTGAATCTTTTTTTAACTTTTTAGGCAGCAAACAGATTATATCACAGAATTATATCTAGTTTAACACAGCACACATTCAGCAATCACAGCAACTCAGCAAACACAGTAGACACAGAGTTTTATAGTGGTTCCCCAAGCTTTGGGTACATCCACTTTCCCCCTTCGCCTATCTAGCAGTGTACTAGATTCGGCCAAACTCCTCCACTATCTCAGAACCCAAAATAGGCTCCTACACCTCAGGCCCAAGGCCCTACAACTCAGCTTTTCCACAAAGCCTACACTCAGCCACAAAGGCCTACACTCAGCCCCAAAGGCCTACACTCAGCCACCAAGGCCTACACTCAGCCACCAAGACCTACACTCAGAGATATAACTCTCCTACCCTCAGCCTTTATAATTACAGGCTTACAATCTCAGATCCCTAAGGATCCTACAAGTTATAATGAATAAAAAATATATAAACTCAACAACTTAGATAAAATAGAGATAAGTTGTGAGATTCTTGATGAGTTCTTGGAAGAACTCAGCTGAAATCAATCTGACTTGGCTTTTCTTCAAAGCTTCTTGAAAGTAGAACACAATAAGACTGATTCCTCTGTAGTTGATCCTTGATCTCTGCTTCTTAAGATTCAGACCAATCTGAATCCTTCTTCTCAGCTGGGTTCCAACAGCTGATATCTTGGATGGAGCTCTCTCTCTCCAACTTCTTAGATCTGCACTTGATTCTTCAAGGAATAGCTAGATCTTCTTTGTTGAATACTTGATTAATAATTTGAACTTTGACAACTTCAACAACCTTCTCCACAACAGTTTCTGTAGACTGTATAAGCCTATTTATAGGCCTTCTTCATGGTAACCGGCTGGTCCGGTCCATAACTGAATTCTGACAACTCTGACAGGTGTTGTAGACCGGCTGGACTGGCAGCTGTCAAGTCATCCAGTCAGTTCTTGAAAATTCTCTAACTGTCAAGAAGTGTCGAGACTTTCTGTCTTTAAGTGTCGACACTTATAGACCAAGTGTCGACACATGTTGTCTAAGTGTCGACGCTAGTCTACAAGGTGTCGACACAACTCCTTATGTTGTAGATTTTGTATCTCGACACTACTTCTTCTTCATGTGTCGACACTAAAATTGAGTGTCGACACAAGTACTTGTTCTTCAGAATTTTGCTGAATTCTTCTAAGTGTCGACACAACACCTTTGTGTCGACACATCTTCATGTGTTGAATCAGTTAAGTGTCGACACTGCTTCTTGGTGTCGACACATCTCTTCAGTGTTGATACTTGTTGAGTGTCGACACATTGCTCTGGGTGTCGACACTTTCTTCTTCAGTCGAGACTCTGGCTGTGTGTCGACACATTCCCTTAGTGTCGACACTTGTACTTAGAATATTTTTGAACTTTGTTGTTCTTTGCTAAGTGTCGACACAGCTCCTTGTGTCGACACTTTCTTCAAGTGTTGAGTCTTCAGCTAAGTGTCGACACATTGTTCTGGGTGTCGACACTTACTTCCAGTGTTGACTCTTCTGCTAAGTGTCGACACATTGTTCTGAGTGTCGACACTTGTACTTGGTCTCTGCTGACTTTTGCTGAGTGTCGACACAGCTCCAAGTGTCGACACTTTCTGATGTTGACACAGCTTCACTAGGTGTCGACACAACTGTTAAGTGTCGACACAGCTTCACAGTCTTTTCTTCACTGAGTGTCGACACAGCTCCTTGTGTCGACACTTTCTGTCTGGTGTCGACTCAGCATCCCTGGTGTCAACACAAATACTCCAAGTGTCGACACTGCTTGCCAGGGTGTCGACACAAGTCTTCTTAAGTGTCGACACTTTCCCTCTGGGTGTCGACACATGGACTTAGAAACCTTTTCATCATTTCCTACAAATACTTAACCTGCACATGTAACTCAAAATACATCAAATACATTTTGATGTATATCATTGAGTTGTGTGAGGCTTCTTCAAATCAGGTATATTTGAACCAATGTACCCAACAAACTGTTTAAAAGCTTCCGCTAGAATGCTCTGTGATAGGATGAGTTGTATTAATTGGATAGTTTGGTTATTCATACGTAACCCTTCCGACTGTCCGTGGTATATGGCGTCAGGTTCCAGCTGGACCTTCTGTTATATGTCATGAATGTCCACTTAGGAATGAAAAATACACTTGTTTTGTGGAACATGAGTGTTCCAATGATTGCTTTTAGCAATTTGTGTGTTGTCTAATCTAGGTTCTTTGCCATTATAGGCGGCTAGGAGCGGTGCTGGTCAATCGGAACGTCCACAATCGGCGGAAAGTAGTGCACCGAGGGATGTGCCTGCAACACCTCCTTCAGCAGAAACCATCAGATTGGTGGTTGAAGCAATTTTTGTCATGATTAATGCCCAACCTGCAGTGCAAATGCATCACGCACCTCCTGTGAATGAGCAAGAATCGATTAGGGCGGCAGAGCCGAGAGTGGTGGAGCGCGTGGCAGTGGATCAGGTAGAGTCGAGGAGGGCTATGGAGAGACAGCTCAAGCATGTAATGGGCTTTAATCCTCCGAGGTTCGATGGGGTTGGAACGCCAGCTCAAGCTGAGGATTGGCTCTCTACAATAAAGAGGGTCTTGATGGCCACATTAACTGAGGAGTGGCAGAAGACCACCATAGCGATCTTCCTTTTGGCTGGTGAGGCGAGGCTGTGGTGGGATGAGTTGGAGTTTCATCTCTTAGTGGGAAGGCAGCTTGCTGATGTGCCTATGGAGGAATTTTCAAGATTGTTCTTGGCCAGATATCTACCCTCTGCTCAGAAGCTTGAGATGGAAAATCAGTATCTTGGGTTGACTCAGGGAGCCAGAAGCGAGGACGAGTATCTCCACGAGTTTACACGGTTGGGTCGTGCTATGTTTACGGAAGAAAAGAGGAAGACCAATCGATTTTATGAGGGTCTACGCGACGACCTACAGTTACTCCTTGATAGGCCTAAGGCGCAGGGCTTCCTAGCCTTGGTCAAATCGGCTCGGTCATTGGAAAAGGTTGTGAAGAAAGTCCAAGAGAAGAAGGACCTAGGGGAAAAGAATGCAGAGTTCAAAGTGCCAAATGCAAAGTCAGGATTCCGTAGATGGAACAAGAGGCAGAGGACTTCGAACTCAGCCCCTCCGTCTGGTGCGTCGGGGGCAACCACAAGTCGAGCCCCAGGAGCTTGCTACAACTGTGGGAAGATGGGGCACTTTGCTTGTAAGTGTTGGAGCGGACGTGCAAAGTCCGAGAAGAAGCCTGGAGCGACCTATGAAGAGAAAGGGAAGGCGGTGGAGTCAACCGCGTCCCATCATGCTCCAGCCCTGCCTAGAGTTTATAATTTTGGTCTGCAAGAGGCCATAAAATAAGCTGACGTGGTGACTGGTATGAGTTAAATTTTAGCAGTTTAACGTTATGTAGTTGTTACCTCTTTTATATGTTAGCTTATTATTCTTGGTGCTAGGCTTTGTGTTGATTTTCGATTGTCCGGCGAGAGCCCTGTTTGATACGGGGGCTTCACATTCCTTCTTGTCCGAAAGATTCATGTCGCGCATCGGGGTCCCCTCCTCGATGACAAAAGACAAGTTGGATGTGTTGTTGCCCAATGGGTGCTCAATGCGCGCGGATAAGTTCTGTGTGGTAAAGGTACGGATTGGGGACCAGGAGTTTGATTTGCGAGCGTTGGCTCTACCGTTAGTGGAGTTTGACGTAATCTTTGGTATGGACTGTCTCTCGGAGCAGCGAGCTTACATCGATTGCAACCGAAAGGAAGTTAGGTTGGGACTGAATACTAATCTGGAGACTACGTTTGCGGGCATGAAGGGGTCGGGTAAGGTTTTGATGTCAGCCCTTCAAGTGATTACGGCAATTCGGTCTGGTGCAGAACTGTTTGTCACCTTAGTGCAGGCTTCAACGCCTAGGCCAAGTCTGGACAGTATCCCAGTTGTGTCCGAGTATCCTGATGTGTTCCCAGATGAGCTCTCAGGAGCCCCTCCTCGGCGGGAGATTGATTTTACTATTGAGCTGGTACCGGGTGCCAAATCGGTATCACGCTCTCCGTACCGGGTAGCGCCGCGAGAGATGGCGGAGTTGAAGGTGCAACTGCAGGAGTTGTTGGAGCAAGGGTATGTGCGTTCAAGTTCGTCATCTTGGAGCGCATCGGTTCTTTTCGTTAAGAAGAAGGATGAGAGTTTGCGACTCTGTATTGACTATCGGGAGTTGAACAAGCTTATGGAGAAGACTAAGTATCCGATCCCCAGGATTGACGATCTATTTGATCAATTAGTTGGTTCAACAGTATATTCGAAATTAGATCTGAAGTCCGGCTACTATCAATTGAGGATAACGGAAAGCGATATCCCAAAGACAGCGTTCAGCACGCGGTTTGGGCATTACGGGTTCACGGTCATGCCGTTTGGGCTGACCAATGCGCCATCCATGTTTATGGATCTGATGAATAGGACGTTCAGGGAATACCTGGATCGTTTCGTGATAGTATTTATCGATGATATCTTGGTATACTCGCAGTGTGAGGAGGACCATTACAAGCATCTACACATGGTGTTGGAGACGTTGAGGAGAAATCAATTGTATGCTAAGTTCTCCAAGTGTGAGTTCTGGTTATCCTCAGTAGCGTTCCTTGGTCATGTTGTTAGTGGAGAAGGGATAGCGGTGGATCCGATGAAGATAGTGGCGATACGGGAGTGGCCTATTTTGACTACAGTGACGGAAGTCCGGAGCTTTCTGGGGCTTGCCTGCTACTACAGGCGCTTCGTAGAGAACTTCTCGAGGATAGCATTACCACTCACGACGTTGGCAAGGAAAGATCAAAAGTTTGTGTGGTCACTGGAGTGTGAGCAGGCTTTTGAAGAATTGAAGAGGCGGTTGACCACGACGCCTATTTTATGTTCGCCGAGTGGAACCAAAGGATTTGGAATTAATAGTGATGCTTTGGGCAGTGGTTTGAGCTGTGTTCTGCTACAGCATGGGTGTGTGATAGCCTATGGTTCACGTCAATTGAAGGTTCATGAGAGGAATTATTCGGTTCACGACTTAGAGTTAGCGACCGTGATATTCGCTCTGAAGTTGTAGAGGCACTACCTGTGTGGTGTGAAAGTTGATATCTACACCGATCATAAGAGCCTGAAGTACTTGTTAGATCAGAATGATCTGAACATGAGGCAGCAGAGGTGGATGGAGTTCTTGGGGGACTATACCTTCAAGATATATTATGTACCTGGGAAAGGAAATGCGGTGGCAGATGCGTTTAGCCGCAGGGCTCCTGCGCAGGCCAACTGGTTGTTGGTACATGATGAGTGCTTGGTCCGTGATTTGGAGGCATTAGAGATCTCCCGCGTTGATAAACGGTCTAGTGCCGAGGCGATATTGTGTTGGACAGAGGTGCAATATGACCTGGCTGATAGAATTCGAAGGGCTTTGGTTCAGGATAGCAGCATGAAGCGGATCTTAGATGAATCTTTGGATGGGTCAAATTCCCAGTTTGCAGTTGAGGATGGACTGCTAAGGAAGGACGGTCGTCTATGTGTCCCTAGTGCGGATAATCTTCGGGAGGAGTTGATGTACGAGGCTCATCATACCAAGTACTCAATCCACCCGGGAAGCACGAAGATGTATAGAGACATGAAGAAGTTATTCTAGTGGCCAGGATTAAAGAGGGATGTAACACTTTATATGGCCAAGTGCCAAACTTGTGTCTTGGTGAAGGCGGAGTGCCAGAAGCTCGGAGGTCTCCTAAAGTCCTTGCCTATTCCGGAGTGAAAATTCGACTACATTTCTATGGATTTTGTGCATGGGTTGCCAAAGTCGCAGAGGGGAAACGACTCCATCTGGGTGGTCTTAGATAGGTTGACAAAAGTGTCGCACTTCATCCCGAATAGGAAGGAAGATCCGGTGGAAACGTTAGTCAAACTCTATGTGGATAATATTATACGGTTGCATGGTGTGCCCCGCAGTATTGTTAGTGACCGAGATGGATGCTTCACGTCAAAGGACTAGAGGCCGGTGCATAATTTGTTGGGAACTAAGCTGAGTTTCAGCACAGCCTTCCATCCACAGACGGATGGTCAGACCGAGAGGGTAAACAGGATGATGGAGGGCATGTTTCGCATGCGCGTCCTAGATTTCGGAAAGCATTGAGAAGATCACCTATACATGGTGGAGTTTGCGTATAACAACAGATTTCAAGTGAGTATTGGAATGACACCTTTCGAGGCCTTGTATGGGAGGAAGTGTCGTACGCCGTTGTCTTGGTTGGAGACAGGCGAGTCGAAGTTGTATAAACTTCAAGCGGTGGAAGACGTCACTTCTATGGTACATACGATTCAGGAAAGATTGAAGATCGCTCAGGACAGGCAAGCAAATTACTATAACGACAAGCATAGGAACGCGGAGTTCGGTGTTTGCGACTGTGTGTATTTAAAAATCAAGCCGTTCAAGGGTGTTTCGCGGGTTTGACGCTTGAAGAAGCTGAGTCCGAGATACCTTGGACCATTTGAAATCCTGGAGCGTGTTGGCGAAGCAACGTATAGATTGAAGCTGTCGGTGGAGTTGAGTGGGCTGCATGATGTGTTCCACATATCGGTGTTGCAGAAGGCGGTGCAAGAGCCTTCGCAGATAGTTGCGGTCGATCAAGTGTCGGTTGATTACGAGTTGACGACAAAGGTCAAGACTATACGTATAGAATACGTTGAAGTCAAACGACTCCGCAACAAGGAAATCAGAATGGTTAAGGTCCGTTGGGATAACTGCGGACGTGAGGAGCTATCATGGGAGCGAGAGCAAACTATGTTGGAAGAATACCCCGAGTTATTCCACTCATGTAACATTTAATTTTGTGTACCTTTACTTAATTTCGGGACGAAATTCCTTAAGGGGGAGATTTATAATGCCCCGAAAATCGTATTTGAGCTGATTGCGTCCAAAAGAAATTTGGGTGCCTGTATAGGGGCACACGGCCTAGGACACGGGCGTGTCCAAGGCCGTGTCTTGCTTGGTGTGTTGGCCGGCTGTGTCCAGAGAAGGACACAACAGGAAACACGGCAGCATGATACGGGCGTGTCAAATGACACGGGCGTGTGCATACCCGTGTCACTACCCATGTTTCCATGAGTCGTGTCGGTTGGCGTGGCGGTTATCTATGACACGGCCCCAGGACACGGGCGTGTCATGACCCGACACGAGCGTGTCAGGGTGAGACACGGGCGTGTCTTAGCCCGTGTGAGTTTTTTGTGTTCGATGATCGTGCCTGGATCGAGGCACATGGTCTGGGACACGGCCGTGTGCGAGGCCGTATTTGGCCCAGGTTTGAGGATTTCTGTACAGATCTGAGCCGTTCGTTTTCTTTAAGTAAGATCTGACGGCCCAGACGTGTTCCTGCTCTGTTAAGGCCGGGAATGGTGGTTTAACTCCTCATTTCTCCTTTAAGCTTTTTCTTTCCAAGGAGTTAGAGCAAGGAGGAAGAAGGAGGAGGATTCCGGCCGCCGGCGGAGCATCAGAACACCGTTTAGAGAAATGAGAGCGGATCCGTGGAGGAAATCCCGTTGCGAAGACTTCTATCCGGATAGTTTTCCATGGCGCAAAAGCGTACTACAAGGGTAATAATTCTCTGCTTGAGCATGTGAAGTTCTCCTTCTTTTGCATAAGGAAAACCGCTCCCGCGAGTGTGCGGTGAGTGTGCGGTGTTCCTTGGGGTTGACATGAATAGTCCCCTTGTGTTGCATATAGAGTCCGGAAGCGTAGTACGGACACAAACATTGTTTGTGAAGCCTACCCGGACATGTTGTTCTGGATCGGTGATGTTGCATTTGTATGGTTTGCCGGAGAAGACTCCGTGCTTTGTGTTTTCGGGTTTCTACACTGTAAATTGCAGCAAGAATCCTTGGGGATTAACTCCAAGACGCACCCGGAAAATTGAGCGAAAACGTTCTTCTGCTAACTTGGCGGTCGGGGAGCCGGCCTTGTGCATAACTGGGTTATGCGATGTTTGGACATTGTGGCGGGATCCGAGAGAAGTTTGGCTCGTGCGTACGTCTTAAGGTGACTACGTGTGTGAGCAACGGGCAAGTGGAATCGGATCTGGGCTATGCGGTTCGGTGCGAGGGACCAGAAAAGGGGACTGACCGTTGACATAGTCGGGAGCCTTAGACGGTGGTCAGAAAGGCTAAAATGCTCACGAGTTTGCCATCCTGTGGGTGGTGGTGAAGACACTGAAGTGTCAGGATTCACCGTTAATGTGCCCTGAGTGCACTGGGTGTTTGGCCATGCGAGCCTACACCTGTGGCGAAGTATAATTTTACGTAATTGTTTAGCTGGGCTAATGAAATGTAGGGAAGGAGCACCGCTGTCCCGAGTAAGGGGCAGAGTCGTTATAATTTGGTCGTCTTTGGCTGACCGTTGCTTTGTTTGCCACCGTACGGTTGAATGTTGCTTGCAGGTGCTGCGGAGCTAAGTACCAAATAACGGGCTGGAGTCCATGTTACTGAGCTGGCCCTCGAAGGCCCAAGCGAATAATTGTATTTTATTTTGTCATGTGTGGCCGGCCTGCGAGCCGATGTATGGAAAACACTACTTTATTAAGTGAACTCCTGTAAGGTCATAAGACTGTGTACCTTTCAGTGTATTTGTATTTCATTACAGTTGTAGTGGTTGTGGACATTCATGATAATTGGATTACAGTTATGGGTTCTTTCAACTGTTTAAAAGCTTCCGCTAGAATGCTCTGTGATAGGACGAGTAGTCTTAATTGGATAGTTTGGTTATTCATACGTAACCCTTCCGACTGTCCGTGGTATATGGCGTCGGGTTCCAGCTGGATCTTCTGTTATATGTCATACGACGGATGGGGGTGTTACAATATGCGTATTAAACTATATGAAATTGGTCCGCAAAAAAAGTAAAAAAGGTGGTTATGCTATGCAGATAACTGCATAACCACCATAACCACATTTTATGGCTTATTAATAGACCCCTGTCTCTCCATCATTTCCACATTTTTCCTAATCGGGTTGTCCTCTTACGCGCTGGAAAACTCCACCAAGAATCTTCATCGCATTCAAAGATGCCCTTGAAGATCTTACAACACTTCACAAATTGCCTGAAGGTCTCCATCTGCCTTCAAACTTCAGACTACACCGCAAACTGCAGGATAAGCTTCGCAGACATCAAGACGTGCAGAACGTACCACTCAAAATTCCAAGCACAAGCAAAAGACCGCCATGATCCAGAGCGTGGTGCTCCTCACCGCGGTCAGGAAAGAGACTTAGCTTACAGAGTGGTGGCTTGTTACCTTCCAAACACATCTTGTTAAATGTATTGTTGTTCCAAGATAGCATACACATGAGCTGAGGAAAAAAAATACTTGCATCTTATCAACCATCTCGCACCACTTGTCGGCAGCCCTCCACTGCACCTGATTGCCACAACCAGCTCATGTCTGCAGCCCTGCTTTTAACAATAACTTGCCACAACTGCTTACTCTTGTTCGCAGCTCTGCAATAGACAACAAACCACCACAGCTGCCCTATTGTTCACAGCTCTGCTCTGGACTGCAAACCGCCAAATAAACCCGCTCCAGCGAAAGTTTCTCTTGTCTGCTGCAACATCAACCAGCCTCAGCACTTTTGCTCTTGTCTACAACAACAACACACCTCAGCACGTTTGCTCCTGTCTACAACAACAACAACCCAACTCTGCACTTTTGCACCTATCCACAGCAACAGCAACCCGTCTGCGACCTCTAAAAGAGAAACTACAACTATTGTGATGTCTCTTTCCCAGACACTATAGGCGAATACCGAAACAGTCCTGTACTCCTACCCGGCTTCTCCTGCCAAAACCAGAGAATGAACTCACTTATTTATGGAGAACCGCCCCAGAATACCAAACACCAAAGAAAGCATACTGGATCCGCCCACTCACTTTAATTTTCAACACTCTCCTTAATGTGATTGGGGGTGGCAATCCCAAGCAACCCCTGCAGGTGCTCAAATGGCCCCTTCCAAAGAGGCTTAGTGAAGATGTCAGTGAATGGGCTACCCCCATTCGCCGGTCTTGCCTGCTCTCCTCGCGCGATCAGCCCGCTGGCCGGGATCACATCCCCTAGACTGGGGAAGTGCTATCGCCCGACGAGATCTCGCTCAAACCCCCACTCGCCACCTCCTTTCCCAGTCTCCTTCCTGAGGCATTCTCACCCAAACCTAGTGTCGTAACCACCTGAGCAACTAGGGTCGAGCACTCGCCCCGTGCGGCGAATGCGAAGTAGATAGTCTCCAAAATCTATCTCTTGAAGTCTTCAAGCATCTTAACAGTGACGAGTGTCGTGGGTGATGACGAGCTGCCTTGGTCGACACCTTGATCTTCATCTCCAGCCATGGAACTTTCTTGATATTTTCTTGTGTAAGCTGCGGTCCACGCTCATCGCACCAAAAATTTTGGATCCGGGATTCGGCCCAATGAGGAGTTTGGACCCAAAGAGTGCAACACTTACTTCTCATAAGGAAGAACGTCTGACTGAAGGTTTAGAACTCGGCACGGACCCTAATCAACAGCGCGGAGGTCTCACCTCATACCATAAAGATCTTAAAACGCTTCCCCTCCTACACCAATGTTGAAGCTGGGCACCTTGTAGAGCATTTGAAGCCAACCAAAATTGATCAGAGGATGCAAAAGTCAAAAATTGGCTCCCTATAATGGTTCCCTTCAAGATCAATTTATAGTTTTTTCTAGCGGGGCCTACCAATAGCGTGATCCCGCCTTTTGGTTTTACTAAATGCACCTCAAATTGGCATGTCAACAGCCAAACTCTGCTGTTTGAAATGAATATCAGCAGACAAATAAATATTACATTGCACGAAGAATATTCCTGGATGGCGAGTGCCCTGATGGAGCCAACACTTGTCTGTCTCCGGCTCACCTCGCTCTCTATGTCAAGTGCCTTTGTAAACAAGCACCTGCCTGGATTGGTGAGTGTCTGATGAAACAACACTCGCCCCCTTCTTTGGAGTGGCAAGTGCTTTGTTGAAATTTGTGAAGTGGAAGTGGGTGACGGGACAGGCCGCGCGGCCTGTGGCGGACAGCTTTGGCGGACTGGGCGGACTGGGGGTTGCGGCCTGGTGAAAAGTCTGGTGGAAGCCGGCTGTGTTGAGCGGGTTGTTGCATGGAGTCCGCGGTTTGGTGCGGCCTGGTATCTTCGGATAGAGAGGCTTGCGGACTGGTGCTTTGCTCAGTGGTCGCGAGTGCAAGCTTGCGCTGTTGGCGGGTTGGTTCGAGTTCGCGGGAAGCCTTGCGGACTGGTGTGTCCGCGGTTTGGGCTGTTGCGGACTGGGCCTTGAGCTTGGCTGAGGCCTTGTCGAGCTCAGGTGTTACAGCAGGTCTTGCTGTGGAGACCGGTTGGCGGACTGGTGTTTGGAGTCCGGGAGGTAGCTGCTGCATTGGACAAGTGCGAGGAGCTCGCGGACTGGTTGCGGTCTGTGCTAGGGTGTTTGGCGGACGGGACTTTGTGTCCGCCATGCTCGCACTGGCCCTTGATGGTTTTGGACTTGGTCACACATTGTGCCAAGTTCATGGTGTCCGCCGTATCCGCCAAGTCTGCTGTGACTGGGCGGACTGTTGCTGTTTGCCTTTGGTCGTGGACTTGTGGCGGATTGAGGTGTGAGTCTTGCGGACTGCCTCGGGTTGGTGCGAACAGCCATTGAAGGGGGTTTGCTGTCCTGAAGCAGTTGGAGCTTTGCGGGCTGGTGCCTTGTCCGCTTAGCTTAGGCGGACTGGAGAGGGTTCGTCAAAGGTTGCCTTGCTCATGGCAGTTTCCTTGGTATCCGGCTAAGTCCATGCAGACTCAGCGGACGGTGGTTGTATTCGCGCGGACTGAGGGTGGTGTCGCTATCTCTTGGGCGGTGACCACACTCCTCACCTTGCCTATAAATAGGACCCCCCTGTCACATCTACAGTAACCTAAGTAACGTGAGTGAACAGTAAATTGGGTTGGGCGAGTGCTGCGGTCTGTGTTTTCCAGTCCGCGCGGATTGTTTCAGGCTGACGGTTTGCTGTGTGCAGGTCGCGCGGATAACTTCAAGGAGCCAGGAGTTTGGCTGTGACTTCGGTCAGTGCTTGGAAGTGTGCGGTCTCTGCGGACTCAGCAGGAGGTCGCTCTGCGGCTTGTCAGTTCTGTTTCAACTTTGACAGCTTCAATAACCTGTCCGCCGGTTTCAGGCGGGTAGGGGAGTTCCTCAGTTCAGGTTCAGCAGGAGGCGAATAACGGTGTGTCCGCGCGGCCTCGCGGTCTCGGCGGACTCCGTGGTATTCGGCGGATTGCAGCATAGCTTGGGCGAGCTCAGCGGTCTCGGCGGTCTCGGCGACCTCGCGGTCTCGGCGGACTGGAGTGTTGTCCGCCCGGCTTGTTTTTTGGTTCTTTCTGTTCACAGCTGTAATACGAGCAAAATCATGTCTCGTTATGTATACCTCGGATTGTAAAGAAGTGAATGCATAATAAGACCTTCTTGTGCTTCCATTGTTTTGTTGGGTGCAACCTCTAGTCCTTGAGTTTTCCGCAGGTTCATCGTGCGAACTGGGTAGTTCCGAAGATATTAATTTGGTGTTTGGGCTATCTTGCTGACCACGTTGAGAAAATTTAACATGGTATCAAAGCGAGGTTTCTGAGATTGCGGAGGTTCAGTTGCGTGAGCGGGGGTCAACCAGCGTTGTTACTCAGTGATTGAGTGGTGATCAACCTGTGTTGTTGCTCGGAGCTGCTGAAGGGTACCAACAGGTGGTTGCAATGGAAGGAAGCTTAGCAAGAGGTCTTGGCATTGAACTCTTAACGCCGACTAACTATAAAAAGTGGAAGTCGTGCATGAAGAGTTATCTTCTAGGCGAGGAGCTGTGGGAAGTCGTCGGTGGAGACGACAGACAGGAAGTTACTGCTGCTTTCGGTACTGCTGAGCAGGTGAGGCTCTGGAGAAGAACAAATGCTAAGGCAGAGTTCGTTCTGAAGAGAGCTGTCTCTCCGGAACTGTTTGATCACATCATTGGATGTGAGTCGGCTGCTGATATTTGGACAACCATTGATGAGTTGTTCAATAGGAAGAATGTGGCGCGACTTCAGTTCCTGGAGAATGAGTTGGCCAGGGCAACTCAGGGAGATCTTTCCATCTCCAAGTACTTCTTAAAGATGAAGAGCTTGTGTGCTGAGCTGTCGGCACTGGATCCTGATGAGCCTATCTCTGAGGTAAAGATGAAGAGGCACATTATCCGCGGCTTGCGGAAGGAGTATGTGGCCTTTGTTACATCTGTTCAAGGGTGGGCTACTCAGCCGTCTCTACTGGAGCTGGAGAATCTGCTTGCCTCGCAGGAGAGCTTAGCAAGTCAGATGGCTGGAGTAAATCTGAATCAGGAAGGCAGCGAGGCTCTCTTCTCAGGCAAGAAGAAGGGATGGGAAGGGAAGAAGAAGAAGAAGGTGCAGGCCGCTGGTGAAAAGGAGACTTCAACTTCGTATCCGCCGGAGAGGAGCAATGCTCCTAAGGACTGGAAGAAGAATCTGAAGTGCTACCGGTGTCATCAGCGAGGGCACTTCAAGCGGGACTGCAAGGTTAAACTGCAGCCTGGGCATGCTGCGGGAAAGGAGGAAGCTTGCTAGCGAAGTGAAGAAGCAGAATGGGGAGGAGCTTTCATGACGGGCACTTGTGTCCGGGCCTTATCTGCTGAGGACTTCAACAGCGAGTGGATCGTCGACTCCGGGTGTGGTCATCACCTCACCGGAGACAAATCGAAGTTCACCTCCATGCAGGCTTACTCAGGTAATGAAGCTATCATCACTGCTGATAATACTGTTTATGCAGTAGAGAAGGATGGGGTCGTGTCTGTGGGTAGTGATCAGGGGCCACTCACGTTAAGGAGTGTGTATCACGTGCCGGGCATGAAGAAGAACCTCTTCTCGGTGACCAACGCGGTGGACGCTGGGTATCACGTTCTGTTTGGGCCAACAGACGTGAGGTTCATTCGCAACGTATCAGCGGTAAAGGCTGATGTTTCTCATGTTGGGAGGAGGGTGAAGAACTTGTTTGTTCTTTCCACCAGTGCCTATGTTGATAGGATGAGGGCCAATGATAGTGCGGCTATCTGGCATGAGAGGCTGGGGCATGTTGGCATGGACAAGCTGAAGGCCATGGCTAGTAGAAGTCTGGTGAGGGGGTTGCCGATGTTGTCCTCCTTTGGTGATGGGCATGTTTGTGCGGGCTGTCAATACGGTAAGGCACATCGCCTTCCGTTTGATAAATCTCAAACAAGGAGCAAGAAACCATTGGAGTGTATTCATGGTGACCTGATGGGACCGACGGTTACTGCCAGCCTTGGTGGAAGCAAATACATGCTTGTCTTGGTTGATGACTACTCAAGGTATACTTGGGTGTACTTTATAAAGGAGAAGTCGGAAGCCTTCCGTTTGTTCGTGGAGTTCAAGGAGTTGGTAGAAGGCCGACTTGGCTTGCGGGTTAAGAAGATTAGAACTGATAACGGGGGGGGGGGTTTGTCTCTTCCGAGTTTTCTAACTTCTGCAGGAAGCACGGGATCCAACGAGAGCTTACTTGTGCTCACACTCCACAACAAAATGGGGTAGCGGAGCGGAAGATCCGTCATTTGACGGAAACCTGCAAATGCTGGCTGCATGCGAAAGATATCCCAAGGTCCTTTTGGGCGGAGGGAATGTCTTGTGCTGCTTATGTTATCAACCGGATGCCACTCAGCCCTATCAACATGAAGACTCATATTGAGCTGTTGCTGAAGGAGAAGCCGAGTGTTGGACACCTTCGGGTGTTCGGTTCAACTTGCTACGTGCATGTCCCGGATGCTTCACGGACAAAGCTGGATGCGAAGGCAAGGAAACTTGTCTTTGTTGGCTATGATGAGCGGAAGAAGGGATGGAAGTGCATGGACCCTGTGACGAAGAGGTTCGTGGTGTCAAGAGACGTTGTCTTTGACGAGCTGACGTCATATGGAGGTGGCTCGGTGGAGCTAACCGGAAGTAGCAAGGTTGAGGAAGCACCGGTGGAGGCTGCTGAAGGCTTGGAAGAGGAGCTTACTGTTTCACCAGCAGCTCCTGTTGCTTCGAACTCCGAGGCTGAGCCTTCTGGTTCAGGAAGCAGGGGGAGCACTGCTCAATGCTTGCCCCAGGTAGGAGTGGAGCCTGAAGAAGCAACAGAAGCCGTGAGCAAGGAGCCGTGTCTTCGGAGATCGAAGAGGGTGGTTAAACCACCGGCTCGGTACTGTGATGGGAATGCAGTGAGCTTTGTCTCCTGCTTCTTTGCAGGTCCTCTGGATGAGCGAGAGCCTGCAAACTTCAACGAGGCCACTGGAGTGAAGGAGTGGGATGATGCCATGAAGGAAGAGATTGATGCTCTGAAGAAGAATGAAACCTGGGACCTTGTGCCCAAGGTTGATGACATTACTCCGGTTACTTGCAAGTGGGTGTATAAGTTGAAGAAGAAGGCTGATGGGAGCATTGATCGGTTCAAGGCTCGCTTGGTCGCTAGAGGATTCTCACAGCAGTATGGAGAAGACTATGAGGAGACATTCAGTCCAGTTGCGAAGATGACATCTGTAAGAGTGGTGATCGCCTTGGCTGCTAGCAAGGGATGGAGGTTGTGGCAACTTGATGTGAAGAATGCTTTTCTTTACGGAGAGATTGACAAGGACATCTTCATGGATCAGCCGCTTGGTTTTGTCTCTGAAAAGCATCCGGACTATGTCTGCAAACTCAGGAAGGCTCTCTATGGGTTGAAGCAAGCTCCTCGAGCGTGGTATGGGAAGATTGCAGAGTACCTGCAATTCTGTGGATACTTTGCTTCTAACTCGGATTCTAGCTTATTCGTCAAGAAGAAGGGAGAGCTAAGAGTCTTGGTCCTACTGTATGTGGATGATATGATCATCACAGGGAACTCGGAGGAGGAAGTAGCAAGGCTCAGGACTGAGCTTGCTATACGCTTCGAGATGAAGGACTTGGGAGAGTTGCATCACTTTCTCGGTCTGGAAGTGGAGAGGAAGGAGTGCGGGATTCTCATTAGCCAGAAAGGGTATGCTGATCGTATTGTGAAGCGGTTTGGCATGGGCGAAGGGAAGAAGTGCTCTACTCCACTGGAACCTGGGCTAAAGCTTCGACGGGATGAGGGAAGGGTTCTTCATGATCCCTTGATGTTCAGGGCTCTTGTTGGGAGCTTGATTTACCTGACGATTACAAGGCCGGATATAGCTTATGCTGTTGGCCGAGTAAGTCGGTATATGCCTGAACCAAGGCAATCTCATCTAGTGGCGGCGAAGGGAATTCTGAAGTATGTCAAGGTGACTTCTGAGATGGGACTCCTCTATGGAAGGGATGCGGAGTTTGTGTTGCTCGGGTACACGGATGCTGACTATGGCGGTGATTCGGATGATCGAAGGTCTACTTCAGGTTATGTGTTCACTTGCGGATCAGCTAGCATCTCGTGGTGTAGCAAGAAGCAGGACTCGGTGTCGGTTTCAACCACAGAGGCGGAGTATAAGGCTTCGGCCTTGGCTGCTCGGGAAGCCGTTTGGTTGAGGAGGCTTATAGAGGATGTTCATGAAGAAGTGCAAGGGCCTACTTTACTCCGGGGTGACAATGAGAGTGCTCTCAAACTGGTGAATAATCCAGTGTGTCACGCCAGTACCAAGCATATAGAGATTGATCACCACTTCATCAGGGAGAAGGTGTTGGAGGGGTCTCTGCTGGTCGGGCATGTTCGGAGTGAAGATAATCTTGCTGACATCTTCACGAAGCTGCTGTCAAAGGGGCCTTTTGAACGCTTGCGCAGCTTGCTGGGCTTGGTCACCACTTCTCACTTCAAGGGGGAGTGTTGAAATTTGTGAAGTGGAAGTGGGTGACGGGACAGGCCGCGCGGCCTGTGGCGGACAGCTTTGGCGGACTGGGCGGACTGGGCGGACTGGGGGTTGCGGCCTGGTGAAAAGTCTGGTGGAAGCCGGCTGTGTTGAGCGGGTTGTTGCATGGAGTCCGCGGTTTGGTGCGGCCTGGTATCTTCGGATAGAGAGGCTTGCGGACTGGTGCTTTGCTCAGTGGTCGCGAGTGCAAGCTTGCGCTGTTGGCGGGTTGGTTCGAGTTCGCGGGAAGCCTTGCGGACTGGTGTGTCCGCGGTTTGGGCTGTTGCGGACTGGGCCTTGAGCTTGGCTGAGGCCTTGTCGAGCTCAGGTGTTACAGCAGGTCTTGCTGTGGAGACCGGTTGGCGGACTGGTGTTTGGAGTCCGAGAGGTAGCTGCTGCATTGGACAAGTGCGAGGAGCTCGCGGACTGGTTGCGGTCTGTGCTAGGGTGTTTGGCGGACGGAACTTTGTGTCCGCCATGCTCGCACTGGCCCTTGATGGTTTTGGACTTGGTCACACATTGTGCCAAGTTCATGGTGTCCGCCGTATCCGCCAAGTCCGCTGTGACCGGGCGGACTGTTGCTGTTTGCCTTTGGTCGTGGACTTGTGGCGGATTGAGGTGTGAGTCTTGCGGACTGCCTCGGGTTGGTGCGGACAGCCATTGAAGGGGGTTTGCTGTCCTAAAGCAGTTGGAGCTTTGCGGGCTGGTGCCTTGTCCGCTTAGCTTAGGCGGACTGGAGAGGGTTCGTCAAAGGTTGCCTTGCTCCTGGCGGTTTCCTTGGTATCCGGCTAAGTCCATGCGGACTCAGCGGACGGTGGTTGTATTCGCGCGGACTGAGGGTGGTGTCGCTATCTATTGGGCGGTGACCACACTCCTCACCTTGCCTATAAATAGGACCCCCCTGGCACATCTACAGTAACCTAAGTAACGTGAGTGAACAGTAAATTGGGTTGGGCGAGTGCTGCGGTCTGTGTTTTCCAGTCCGCGCGGATTGTTTCAGGCTGACGATTTGCTGTGTGCAGGTCGCGCGGATAACTTCAAGGAGCCAGGAGTTTGGCTGTGACTTCGGTCAGTGCTTGGAAGTGTGCGGTCTCTGCGGACTCAGCAGGAGGTCGCTCTGCGGCTTGTCAGTTCTGTTTCAACTTTGCCAGCTTCAATAACCTGTCTGTCGGTTTCAGGCGGGTAGGGGAGTTCCTCAGTTCAGGTTCAGCAGGAGGCGAATAACGGTGTGTCCGCGCGGCCTCGCGGTCTCGGCGGACTCCGTGGTATTCGGCGGATTGCAGCATAGCTTGGGCGAGCTCAGCGGTCTCGGCGGTCTCGGCGACCTCGCGGTCTCGGCGGACTGGAGTGCTGTCCGCCCGGCTTGTTTTTTGGTTCTTTCTGTTCACAGCTGTAATACGAGCAAAATCATGTCTCGTTATGTATGCCTCGGATTCTAAAGAAGTGAATGCATAATAAGACCTTCTTGTGCTTCCATTGTTTTGTTGGGTGCAACCTCTAGTCCTTGGGTTTTCCGCAGGTTCAGCGTGCGAACTGGGTAGTTCCGAAGATATTAATTTGGTGTTTGGGCTATCTTGCTGACCACGTTGAGAAAATTTAACATGCTTAATGAAAACAACACTCGCCCGTCTCTTCGGAGTGGCGAGTACCTGATGAAAGCGGCACTCGTCCGCCTCTTCGACGAGTTCCTGAATATTTGCCTGCCTGGGGCGAGTGTGGTCCTACTTCCTAACTCGCCCCTGCTGACTAAGTACTCGTCGCTTTAGGCGAGCGCAAGCCCGTCTAAAGCGCTCGGCTGGAGCTGTGGGGTCACTCCAGTTCGTCCACTCGGCGAACACGAGATTGTACAACAAGCAGTGCATCAATGGCGGTGGAGCAATGAATATGATGCAGAGGAGACAACAAAATGAGAGAGCAATATTGGAGATGCAAGTTTAAAGATTATGACTACAAAAAATGCAATATTGAAGGAATTTTGATTGTCAAATTTTGCTAACTATTTGAGATACAAAAAAGGCAATATATTTAATTTGCATCATTGCATGTTTAATTTTTTTAAAATTAATTTTAGATTTAAAGATTAAAGTGAAATGACAACTATAAAAAAGATAATATTGACATCTTTTAATTGTTAAATTTTATTATTAAATTTTATTTAATTTAGATATTATTATAAATCATTGAAATATTTGAAAATAATTTTTTTTTTGTAACAGTTTTTAAATTTTGAAATTTTTAAATTTTGTAATGAGGATGCACAAAATAAAATTTTTGTAATTTCAAAAAATTGATTTGGAGATAGCAGTATTATTAGAAATATAAATTTAAGTATTTAACAAAATGTCAAAAACTTTTTCCCACGAATCCCACGTATCAAAAATTTACGGATTAATATCGTACGATTTACGATTTTTTATGGTGAATTTGTCGGGTTCAATCAAACCGTTCAATTTAGATCGGATGGTATTTCGACGCTGAGCCCAGCTAATATTTTCTCCCCAAAGAGATGATTTCAGTGGATCTCAGACCCCTTCCTTATGCATCTATCCACAAGCGGATTCAGAAAGCAGACCCAGACGGGGGAAAATGGCGACATTGATTTCCGCAGCCTTGGTTGGAGTCCCTCCGGCGAAGTTTAAAGAAGGCAAGCAGGCGCCGGTAACGTGGGTCCGCGATAGTGGAGTCGGAGGAGACTGCGTGTCGTCGGTCAAGTGCTCGTCAAGGCCGCAGAAGAAGGGGACGGCGCACCATATGAAGACGAGGCCCAAGAAGACCCAGCCGTGGGACGTCAAGCGTAAGGGCCCCACCCTATATCCGTCTCTCCCCGCCCTCCCTCCCGATTGGACGCTCGCCACGTCCGACGACGGCGGCGCAAAAGAATCTGCTGCCGGGACGGTCGTCGAAGCATCCTCTTTGCCTGTCGCTGCCGTTACTCCCTAACATGAGGATTCGTCTCCGCATTGCGGAATGCGTCGGAGTTCTGACCGTGAATGGTCGCTTTGTTTTTTGTATCAGGTTTGTGGCTTCAAGTCAGTTAGGATCAGCAGGTGTTCGATGATTTGCCTCACTGAAACTTTGCATTGGCTGCAAGGTAATCTTGACACTGTTGCTTCCAGCTGCGTGAAATTTTTTTTGCACCCCAAATATTTAAATTTGGCCGAATGCTCCCCCAAATATTTATTTATTGGAGGAATGTACCCCCAGTTATTTATTAAGTGGTATTTTGGTCTTGCTCTTATATTTTGACTTCATTTAACTAAAATTACTTTGGCAGAATGTGCCCCTGCTTGTGATTTCATTGGCGGAATGCACCCTAGCTATTTTTATGAGATTTTTTGCCCAAAAATTTTGTGTTGAACCTGGTAGAATTACTTCATGAAATGTTTTTTGATTGAAAATCTGATGTTGGACTCACGAGAATTGCTTCATGAAATATATTTTGGTCAAAAATCTGATGTTGGACCACTAGAATTACTTCATGAAACATCTTTATATTGTCACAATTACATTACACAAGCATCCACGAGCAAAAGATTAAAAATCCAAAACTAACCTACAAAAATCTAGCATTTCACTAGTATGATAAGCATCCACAACCAACCCACTAAAAAATATCAAATTAGATATCTTGAGCATACGACTATATAAAATTTCATAATTTGTTTCAAATTTAAACATTTGAACTAGTCAATCGGGATTCAGGAGAGGGGTTTTAGAAAACATTTGATCTGGCGTTCGAGGGAGGCAACCTGGTGTTCAGCGCTCGGGGAGAAACAACGGCATAAGCTTGGCGATTTCAGGAAATCGGGATTCAGGAGAGGGGTTTTAGAAATGAGGATTACCTAAACCCCCAAAATCAGAGGAAATGACCAAAACAACTTAGTTGGGGGTGCATTCCGCCAATAAGTAGATATTCATGGGTGCATTCTGCCAAATTTAAATATTTGGGATGCATTATGTCAATCACATGATTTTCGGTGGTACATTCCGCCAAAAAGCCTTTACATTTTGATGAATACTTGAATTTACACATCATTATATGTTTTTTAAAAACACTATTAATCTCACTGGTGCAACTACATACAAGTACTGAGTACAGTAGGTAGTTGTATAAAAGAATATAAACTCAGCATGAATGCATGTAATGTTTGAGAATTATATGATGTTGCATGCTTACTTTGTTGAGATATGAAACCATTGCTAGCCAAGATCTGCCATCTTAAAACCTTTGTAAAAATTGTGTTTATGCTATCACTTTGAGTAGAGTGGCAAAACACTGAGCTGCTGCACATCATAAAGAAAATTTTGGATTCTTGGAGGAAGAACACTTAAAGCAAAAATACAATCATTACCGAAATTGTTAGGGAGTGGCGCGTCCAGGCAGCCCCATCCAACAACCTCGATGGCAGGCCACATCCAACAAATTCCTCCTGGAATGCAATCCAGAAGGATTGAACACATGACCACCCCCCACCCCCACCCCCCACCTCTGATACCACTATTAGGAAGTGGTGCCTGCCAACTTATTTAGTTGGTTTGATTTTTCAAACTCGCATAATTCATATTTCTCATTTACCGGCCGCCAATGAAGACTTTTCCTTTAGCCGCCCATGTACTTGGAATGAGCACATACAAAAAAGTTTTTTGGAAAGAGGCTAAAACATGAAATTGTTCTATAAAAGGTGAGGAGGCAAGTTATGAAGATCACGCCAAAAGCCAAAACAAAGAGAGACAAAGTCTTGAATAGGAGAACGGTAGTGCACGACCGAAGGCTACGATGAGCGTCGACATCCGATTGCAGACTGCATCTGTAACAAAGCGCGAAAGCGTGCGGGTAGCAGCAAGGTGTCAAATTTGTGGGTTGTGGCAAGGTGTGCGGTGCTCAATGGTTGCATGCTCGTAAGCGGTGGCGGTTGTGCACAATTGGTGACGTTGGCGGGCTGCGCGTTCGCGACAAGTTCAAGTCCTGACTTGGATCTGCTCTCGGTGGTTGTGGCGGTGGTTGGTCGTCAGAAGATGACAAATGTTTGTTCTGGTATGAATCTTGTGCTTCTTTTTTACAGATTGCAATTAAGTTCATATTACTCCATATTTTTGTAGCCCGAGTTGTTCTGCAGTATATTTTTGGATATGTATCTCTTAATTTGAATATTTATTAATTTTATTGTGCGATGTTCTATTTTTTGTGACTCTGTATTTAGTTGTTTCTGGGGATTGTGTTTTCGCGACCGAAAATCATAACAAGTCGTATCAGAGCGGGGTTTTGAGTTCTGTAATTGTAAGCGACTAATTGAACATTTAAGGAAAAATTTATCTGTGGTGGTGAATGACTAGGTATTCTTCTCATTCTTTCAAATCCAACCTTGAATTAATCAGGTCTCCTAGTTATACCGGAGGACAACTATAACAACGAAGAATGCAACTTTGGCTCGGTTCTCGGTGGAGAAGTTCGTTGGTAGCGAAAATTTTAGTTTGTGACAATTTCACGTCCAATGTATGATAGTTGAGCAGGGACTGATGCGGGTTTTGCGGCGACGAGAAAACTTGGCCACTAAAGTGAAGGACGAG
This sequence comes from Platanthera guangdongensis, assembly GCA_039583875.1. Lineage (NCBI taxonomy): Eukaryota > Viridiplantae > Streptophyta > Magnoliopsida > Asparagales > Orchidaceae > Platanthera > Platanthera guangdongensis. Next base: position 1,395,919 of record CM077164.1, read on the forward strand.
AAGTGGATTGACTTGGATGAGTGTGCGACTAGCGCCATCAGGATATGTGTTGACGACAAGATGCTCTTTAACATTGGCGTCGAAGAGTATGCAATCAAGGCTTGGGAGAAGCTTAAGATATTTTATCTGGTCAAGTTGTTGACCATACAGTTGTTGTTGAAATAACGATTGTATGGGCTGAAGATGCAGTAGGGTGACAACCTGCGGGAGCAACTACAACAACACTCAAGCCTTTATCCCATTATAATGGGGTCGGCTATGTGGATCCTTTGTCGTCATTGTGCCCTATCTTTTGTCATCATCTCACTAATGCCTAAGTACATCATGTCTTCATTTATAGTTTCATTCCAAGTCTTTGTTGCTCTACCCGTCCCTCGTCTAACATGCCTAGTGACTATACTGTCATAACGCCTAACAGGTGCCTTTAATGGTCTCCTTTGTACGTGTACAAACCATCTTAAACGAGCTTCTCGCATCTTCTCTGAAATTGGTGCTACTCCTGTCTTATCCTTGATACTTTCATTCCTAATTTTATCCAATCTCGTGTGTCTACACATTCACCTAAGCATTTTCATCTCCGCAACTCTCATTTTTTGCTCATGTACATAGTTCACCGCCCAACACTCAGAACATAGTGCATCGCGGGTCTAATTGCAGTACGGTAAAACTTGCCCTGACACCCTGCAGGAGCACTTTAATATATTCAACGACCTATTAAATCAATTGCATGTGGGTAGTGCAAAGATGGAGGAAGAAGTAAGACCATATTACTTCTTGCCTCGCTCCCTCCCTTCTTTAAACACATGGTGACCACGCTCCTGTATCAGAGGGATACAGTGGGGCTGGAAGAGGTCACATCGGCGTTACTGTTTTGTCAGATGATGAAGGATCTCACTCCTAGGGGTGAGCATATTTTGATAGTAGATGGACATGAGAGAGCATTTGATAGGGGATCGATGAGTGCATGAGCTCGGTGACGTCGAAGAAGGGAGTTGTTTATTACCACTATTGACAGAGCGGTCACATCAGGAAAAATTGCCCGTAGCGTGCGCAGAGTTCTGGAGACGTCCAGGATATGGGTGTGGTGACGCTAGATCTGGGAGTGGAGAGTGATGATCTCTATACCATCATTGAGATTCATGACGACTCTGAAAGCAGAAAGATATTAGATTCTAGAGCATTGTAACACACATGCTCGGATGCGTCGATGTCCAGTTCTCTAGAGGTGATGACTGAGTCGGTCTATTGGGTGAAGGTTTAGGTTGTGAGATTACATATACAAGGATAGTGGATATACAAATGTATGATGGAGTGGTGCGCAGGCTTGAGAGGGTACATTTGGTGCCCGAGTTGCGTAAGTATCTGATATTGTTGGGTAGATTGGACTCAGATGGTTGCGACTTTACAGTGAGAAAATAAGTTTCGACAGTAACACGCAGGTGTATCTTGCTCATGAAGGTTGTACAGTTTGGTGGTCTGTACCAACTGATTGGGACCACAATACGAGATAGTATGCCCATGATTTCTGCGGGTGACATGGTTAAAAGTCGAGGTGGTGCAGTGGATCACCCTTTTGTGGCTCGGGTTCAACGAGTTAGCTTTTGCGATCTGGATGCGTCGACATCCCACAGGTGAACCAGAGCAGAGATGAATTTGACTTGTGACAAGTCGGTTGACACCTCGGGATTAAGGTGGTGCTTCATGCAGATTAGTGTTTCGTGCAGATTGATGTTTTTTGCAAATATTGCCTTGTACAAACAGTGTTATTGAGTTGGTTTGATTTTTCAAACCCGCGTGATTCATATTTCTCACCTTCTGGCCGCTAATGAAGACTTTTTTCTAACCATGTGCTTTGAATGGGCACATACAAGAGAGCTTCTTGGAAAGAGGTTAAGGCATATGAAATGACTCTATAAAAGGAGAGCAAGACAAACTATGAAGGTCACACTAAAAGCCAAACCAAAGAGAGATAAAGCCTTGAAGAGGAGAGTGGTAGTGCACGACCGAAGGCGACGATGAGCGTCGGCATCCGATTGTGGACTGCATCTGCAACGAAGAGCGAAAGTGTGCGGGTAGCAACGAGGCGTCAAATTTGCGGGTTGCGGCAAGGTGTGTCGTGCTCGATGGTCATGCTCGTAGGCGGCGGTGGTTGTGCACAAGTGGTGATGTTGGCGGGCTCCGCGTTCGCGACAAGGTTAAGTTCTTACTTGAATCTCCTCTCGGCGGTGGTGGTTGTGGTTGGTCTTTTGACGACTACAAATGTTCGTTCTGGTACGAATCTTGTGCATTTATTTTACGGATTGCAGTTAAGTTCATATTATTTCTGCGGATTTTCGTAATTTGGGTTCTTTTGCATCATATTTTCGGATTTGTATCTCTTGATTTGAGTACTTATTAATTTTATTGTGTTATTAAAATTTTGCAAAGTATATTTTCTTGTGTCTCTGTATTTAGTTGTTTCTGGGAATTGTGCTTTTGCGGCCGAAAATCCTAAAACATAACTCTCTCAAAACCCATGGAGTGTTAAGAAGAGCGCTATCAACCTCTTTTATTATTATTTAGCAGGACCGATCAAATTGTTCTCATGGCTGGTTTTAATAAACCGTGCCCGGAACTTTCATGCACTCATGCCCGGAGCCAACCCGACTCTTTTGTTCTAAACCATGCCCTGGAGTTCCCCTGCACTCATGCCCGGAGCCAACCATGATGCGCCCGGGCTGCCCCATCTAACAACCTGGATGGCGAGCCACATCCAATAAAGATTTCTATCTTCACGTTGAAGATTCATTTTTTGCTCTACCATGCTGCTGTCGACATGGATCTGAGCCGCTAGCTAGTTGCCACCTCCTCGTACGACCCTTCTCTACTGCATCTCACGAGTTGGCTAGTTGCCACCTTTCACGTCCAGCATGGACATTGATGCTATGTTGCTATGCCGGGTTGCTGCCAGGGGCGGACCCACTCAGAGACACACTCGGGCACGTGCCCGGGTGTAAAAATGGCGTAAAAGGTATAGGCGTAAATTCTCCTCCTCGCTTCAGAGCTTGCCTATTAGCATTTTCTTCTCCTTGATCAGCCAGAGGATACTTTCTTCTTCATGTTAGAGAGTCATAGGTTGCTTTCTTCTTCGAGCTACTTTCTTCGCGACAGAGAACTTAGCAGCTTAGGTATCTATCTCCTAACTCCGGTTTTTACTATTACCAGAGGATTATTCTTCTTCGAAGGCTGCTTTCTTCATCGATCTATCCTTCAAAGCTGGATGCCTTAGTTTCGTCGACTAGGCTGACCTTCTTCAATCTCCTATCTCCAGTTTTCAGCTTCAATATTGCAAGTCAACAGACAAAGGGCAGTTTAAACGTCTAATTCAAGGTAGCTTCAAGCATTATAACAGATATTTTTTTGGGATGTGATATTTATTTGAGATGGTATTTTTTTTACCATTATAAGAGCATCTGAAAACATGGATAGTTTAATAGATGCATGATAGTTCCAGTTTATGTTTGGTTTTTAGATGCCTTTCAAGTATTTGATGAAATGCTAAGCCCAAGTTAGAAGATCATGATTTTTTGTTAAGAGCTTCAAGTGCCCGTTGAAGGAGGTAAATGAAATGTGTAGAAAGACCCCAAAACTTATGTATATTGATTGAGTATGTAAATACAATGAGAGAATACAAATATATAGGAGAGAGAGAGAGAAAAAACAAATCTTATACAAGATGTGAGACTAAAGGAGAAGAAGCATAAATGGGCCAAAACAAGGGCCCAATACATGGGTTATTCTAACACTCCCCCGCAAGCTGGAGTGTACAAATCGTATGCACCAAGCTTAGACAAGCATTGATAGAAGGATGCTTTGGGAAGACATCCGCAACTTGTTCCGTCCCCGGAACATGCTTTAGATCGAGCTTCTTCATTTGAACTTTCTCTCGAACGAAGTGACAATCGACTTCAATGTGCTTCGTTCTTTCGTGGAAGACTGGGTTCTTGGCGATATGTATAGCCGCTTGGCTATCACAAAGAAGGAGAGCAGGAGAAGGTAATTTTACACCCAGATCAGTGAGAAGACTTTCAAGTCATGTTAGTTCTGATACAACAGATGTCATTGCTCGGTATTCTGCCTCAGCCGATGAGCGAGCAACGACCGCTTGTTTCTTGCTTCTTCATGTAACCAAATGTCCTCCAAAGTATGTGCAGAAACCACTAGTAGACCGTCGGTCATCAAGAGAGCCCTCATAGTCCGCATCAGAGTATGCCACTAAGGTTGGAGTAGACGAGGAAGTCCGGTACACAAGTCCTTGACCCGGGGCTGTTTTTAAGTACCTCAGAATGCGTTCAACCGCTAGAAGATGAGACTTATGAAGAGTGTGCATGTAGCGACTGACAAGATCAACAACAAAGGAAATATCTGGTCTGGTAACAGTAAGATAGATCAATTTTCCAACAAGTTGTCGATAATATTCAGGGTTCTGGAGAAGAATATCCGAGTCAGATGTCTGAGCACATAGCTTGTGGTTTACATCCATGTGGGTACCACTTGACTTACACCCTAAGAGACCAGCATCATGAAGAAGATCAATACAGTACTTTCGTTGAGATAGAATAAGGCCGTCCGGTCGCCTGGCAACCTCAAGACCCAGAAAGTATCACAGAGTTCTCAGGTCCTTTGTCTGGAAGACCGAGTTTAGATGAACTTTGACGGCATGTATCCCTTGTAAGTCATCTCCTGTGATGATGATGTCATCAACATATACTAACAGAAGGACCGTCTCTGATGGTTGGTGACGAGTGAACAGCGAGAAGTCAGCCGAGCTTCGAGTAAAGCCGACATCTCGAAGGACCTTACTGAATTTCTCAAACCAGGCCCGTGGAGATTGTTTGAGACCATAAAAAGCCTTAAGAAGGCGACAAACCTGAGACTCCCCCGTGGTCTCAAAACCGGGCGGTTGTTGCATGTAGACCGTCTCCTGGAGATCCCCATTTAAGAAAGCATTCTTGATATCGAGCTGAAAGAGAGGCCACTGGCGATGAACAGTGACAGAGATGAGGACCCGAACGGTATTGAGCTTGGCGACCGGAGAGAAGGTTTCCTCATAGTCGAGCCCCTGTTGCTGGGTGAAGCCGCGAGCGACAAGACGAGCCTTCAGACGGTCAACCGTCCCATCAGCAGCATGTTTGATGACAAAGACCCACTTGCACCCCACCAGTTTCTGACCCGGAGGGAGGGGGACAACGGTCCATGTCTGGTTAGCCCAGAGAGCAGACATCTCCTCTTCCATGGCTGCCCGCCAGACAGGATGTTGAAGCGCCTCCTGCACAGAGTTAGGAACAAAAATCGAAAAGAGAGAAGTAGCAAAAGTGTGCAGAGGTGGAGAGAGGCGATGAAGAGAGACGTAGGCATCCAGAGGATGGGCAGTGGAAGGCGTTACCTGATCAGAGGGACGCGAAGTGTCCATGGAGGAGGTCGGCGGCAGAGGGGCAACGGAGCTGGGAGGACGTCGAGTGTAGACACGGATAACGGGTGGTTTGGCGGTAGAAGTAGCGGGGGGAGGGGAGAGTGGTGGTTGTGGTGTAGTAGCATGAATAATGGGACGGGGTAAGGACGGCGGAAGAGGAGCCGGTGGTAGCGCAGTTGGTGACGGAGCAGGAAAGAACGGTTCGTCTTCCCTGAATGTAACGTCAGCAGAAACGGTGACCTTGGGGTAGCGGTGGAGTAACAAACATAGCCCTTCTGGGTGCGGGAGTAGCCGACAAAGATGTGTTTCACTGCCCTGGGATCCAATTTATTCGAGGAGGGCCCGAGACAGTGGACATAGCAGGTGCTTCCGAAGATACGGGGCGAGAGAGGGAAAGCCGGAGTGGAGGGAAACAATATGCTGAAAGGAGTAGCATAAGTTAGGACAGAGGAAGAGAGGCGATTGATGAGAAAGCAGACAGTGGAGACCGCAAAGTTCCAGTATGCCTTGGGAACATGCATTTGGACCATGAGGGAGCGGGCAACATCCAGTAAATGACGGTTTTTGCGTTCGGCAACCCATTTTGTTGCGGGGTATAAGGGCAAGAGGTTTGATGTAGAATTCCGTATTCCGAACATAAAGTGATAAAGTCGTGGCTGGTGTATTCACGGGCATTATCAGTACGAAGAGTTTTGAGTGTGGTGTGGAGTTGCGTCCGGGTCTCGAGGACAAATGCCCGAAATACCCGGGGAAGCTCGGAGCGTTCTCGGAGTAAGTAGAGTCACGTGGTGCGAGAATGATCATTAATAAAGGTGAGAAAATAACGAAAACCACATATACTAAGAATCTGAAATGGTCCCCAAATATCCAAATGAAATAGATCAAAAGTAGTCGCACTCCGAGTACAATGCGAGGGAAATGAAGAACGTGGATGTTTGCCGAGAATACATGAATCACACTGAAAAGAAGTAAAAGGAAGGTCCGGAAGAGCCTGCTGGAGAACTGACAGAGGGGCATGACCAAGTCGGCGATGCCAGACAGTGGAGGAGACGGAAGACAGAGCGACGGGAGAGTCATCGAGAAGGTAGAGCCCATTCCGCAGCCGGCCTTTACCAATGGTAGTCCGCGTCCGCCGATCCTGTATAACAAATGAAGAGGAAGTGAATATAACAGAACAATCCAAGTCACTTGTAAGACGCCCAACAGAGAGTAAGTTAAAAGGCGAACTCGGAACATGAAGAGCCGAGCGAAGAGGGATGGATGGGTGGATAGAAAGATCGGCCGAGCCGGAGACATGAACCAACGCCCCATTGGCCACGGTGATAGACTTCGAATAAGGAGAATCCGAGTACTGGGCAGGCCGTTGCGAAGTGATGTGATGAGTGGCGCCAGAGTCCACAATCCAACCCGGGCTGTTGGAGAGACAAGTAGTACCTGTGTGGGAGACGGAGGCGACGGAGGCCAAGGGGGGGTTGAGCAGACCCTGGAGATGCTGGAGCTGAAGACGGACGGTCTCTAGATCCGGAGGAGTAGCTTCAGTAACAGCAGAAGCCGTCGGGCGAGGGGGGTAGCCGATTTTCTTGTAACAAGTCGCCTCAAGATGGCCATCTTTCCCGCAGAAGGAGCACTTTGGCCGGCCACGGCCTCCACGGCCACGGCCCCGCGAGCCCGACCGTCCCCCCCGAGCAGAAGTGGGAGGAGATGGTTAGAGCGGAGGGGCATGCTGAAGAAGAGCCGGTGGAGAAGGAACAGGAGGATCTGGAGGAGGGGAGACCCGAAGAATCATGGAGCAGACATCCGAGAAAGATGGTGTAGTGGGAGCAGCCAGGACCTGAGCACGAAGACTCTGAAGATGAGTGGGAAGACGGGCCATAAGGATGGCAATGCAAGCAGCTTCCTTCTGAGCCCGCTGAGCAGCATGATCATTGGTGGGCGGCTGGTGCTGGATCCAGGCTTCAGCAAGAGTTTTAGCCCGAGCGACAAACGAGCTCATATCTGAGGCGTCGCCAGTGTCGAGAGTGAAGAGATCAGTGAGGATGTCATAAAGATGCTGGAGGCTGTCGCGGTCAGAATACAAGGAATGTAGCTCATCCCACATAGCCTTGGCGGTGTCGTGGTACATAGTCATTTGATAAGGCTCACCATCCAAGGAGTTCAGAATCCAAGTCTGAACACGGCCGTCATTACGGAGCCAGTCATCCTTAAGGGGAGAAGGAGGTGTCTGAGTAAGGTGCGGCAAAAGGCCCTTAGCCTGGAGAACCCGCCGAATAGAATGCACCCATGGAATAAAGTTCTTCTTGCCAGAAAGAGAGATGGTAGTTATCCGGAGCTCGTCACGGAGTTCGACAGAACAGGCCGGGCGGTCTTGTGGACAGGCCGGATGGACAGGGGGCGGGCTGGCCGCCGAGCTGGGAGAATTGCCAGAGGAAGTCATAGAGACAGGCCGCAGCCCTTAGACGACCAGGGAAGACCGCCGCGGATGGAGCAAGAGGCCGCACGACAAGGCCGCGTCGAGGAGGACAGGAGACCGCGACCAAAAGAGCGGGAAGGGAAAAGAACAAGGCCGCACGGTCACAGTGGCACCAGCGATCAGTCAGAGCGCGACCGATATGCGGAGAGAAGGAGAGTCCGCACGGTCTAGGTGAACACAGTAGCGACAGAGAGAGAGAAGCGGTTGCAACGGATAAGAGACCGCAAAGTCAAGATGTGAAAAACACAAGCGGCTGGATGAGGCCGCGACCAAAAGGCGGAGCGACCAGGGAACAAGGTCGCAGCGGGCAGAGACAAGTCGGGCGACCAGGAGAAGCGCAGGAGACTGTGACCAAGATGCAGGCGAGAAGGAGACAGCCCGCACGGTCAGACAGATCTTAGCAGCGAACAGATAAACCGCAAGGAAAGACAGGCGGATAGAGAAAACAGAGGGTGGCAGGCAGGAAGAGGCCGCAGGCAAGGCAGGCCGCGAACAAGCAAAGAGCAAAGTGGCGGACTGACGAGAGGCCGCGACGAGTAGAGAGGCCGCAGCGGACAGATAAGAGGGTGGTCCCACGAATTAGGAAGGGGAAAAAGGCTATAAAAGCAAGGGAGGGGGGGGGGGAGGGTTGGAAGGTGGATCCACGGAGAAGAGAAAAAGGATGTAGCAGAAAGAAGCGGACTGAGAGGGCAGGCCGCAGGGGAAGGCGGATAGAAAGGAACAGTCCGCGAAGAACAAGCCGCGGGAGGTAGACCGCAAGAGAAATTAGAGAGCGCGGTCAGACGTCGGCAGACCGCGAGAATCGGAACCTGGCTCTGATACCATGTAGAAAGAGCCCAAAACTTATGTATATTGATTATGTAAATACAATGAGAGAATACAAATATATAGGAGAGAGAGAGAGAGAGAAAACAAATCCTATACAAGATGTGGGACTAAAGGAGAAGAAGCATAAATGGGCCAAAACAAGGGCCCAATACATGGGTTATTCTAACAAAATGCTTATTGACTTCATTTCCTCCTTACTCTTCTAATTATTTTCTGATTTATATTACATTCCATAGCATTCTCAGCTCTAATTAAATTTCTGAAGAGAAGATGACAAAAATTTGAATGAAAATTCATAATTCTTTTTTATTAGGCCTTAAAGAGAATGAATAGAAGAGTAGACTGTTTAGCTAAAACAATAAACGAGAGTTCCTTGTAATGTTCTTGTTTTTAGTTTCTTTGTGGCCTAGCAGAAAATTGTATCTCACTGTCTTGTCTAAAGGGATAACGTATTTTATATTTTATAATTTTAGGATTTTATATTAAAACAATAATTATTATATTTAGATTTAATTAGTGTCCGGGTTAAGCAAATTTTTTAGTTCCGTCACTGGTTGCTGTCATGCTGACGCTGATATGGATCCAAACAGAGTACAGTTTGCTTTCTCCAACACTCCAAAGCTGGAAGTCTCTGGCAGTGCAGAAGCTCTGGAAACCAAAAGATTCAAACCATGGTGATCACAAGTCCCAGGAAGAAGATTCTTATGGAAAACAATGTCGAACGCGGGAGCTTAGGGGACGTTCTGCATTGCGGCAAGGCGGGAGGTTTGGACTGGTCGGCAAGGTTTAAAATAGTCATTGATGCCTCAGAGGGGCATCTGCACCGCGCCACTGCCTGGAGGAGTCACCAGGAAATCGCAAAAGTGGAGAAGGGAAAGGGGTGGGTGAGTCGGCTCAGGCCTGACTGCGGGTAGGATTTTTAAAAAGCCCCAAGTGTTTAAAAACTGAGTGTTAATAGCCAAATAACAAGTGCTAATAGTAATTCCCATTTTTTCACCCAAACGCTCAAATGCAGCCTCGTCCATTTTTATTCTACCGTAAATGTGTGTGACAGCTAACACAAACGGGCCCTTAGTTTTTTTTCTGAGAACTTCGTTTGTGCATATTTTTTTAGTTGAAGCTATTTTCTTTTCATTTGCTTTAATTCCGAGTCCTCCTGTTTTCAAATTCTGAAGTCTTGTGAAAATAAGACCACCATACGCACGTATAAAGAATCTATAATGTGTCTACTCCATTTTCACGAAGAAAACATCAAATTTTAAGGTGTTGTAGTATACATGAATACTATGAGAATAGAAGCCCAAAGTAACGGCCCATTATCGATACCCCCGTCTTTTCATATTGTATAGCAGTATAGGGGTATTAGTCCCATATTCTGGATGGAATGATTGTATGACTAGTCTTTGCTATAAATAAGTATTCATGCTCTTGTATTAAGTTGACTAGATGAAATAAGATTCTTTTTGCTTTTTTTTTTATCACCTGCTATTGGAGCATCTGGATTCGTGAAGGCTCCTCTCACCTAAATCGCCTGACCAATTGAGCTCTCGCTCTTGTGTTGTTTGAGCTCTCAATTCTGCGCTGCTCTCGTGATTCTTTTGGCTGAACCGCGGCTTGCAGGACTAGCTCTCAGCCAAAACCTGATTTAGGCCAATAAACGGTACTGTTTGGGCCCAAATCACAACTGCACTGACAGAAGATGGTTTGGGACCGAACAAAACTGCACCGTACCAAAATCGTGTTGTATGGTTTGATATTGGTATTGTTTAGAGTTAATTTTACAGTGTGGTTTCAGTTTTTATATGTTATATGTATGTCCTTATTATTTTACTCTCGAGTTTTTCTAATACTTTTATTGCTAAAAATATAGATAGTATATAACGAGTATTTGTTAATAATTATGGGAAATTAATCTAATTGTAGTAGTTAAATTATTTTAAGCTGATACATTACTCAAAGCAAATTATCAAAAATAAGATTTCAGGAGTAATAATTATTAATCACATGCAGATTGCACTACGGGCCTAATCACATGCAGATTGCACTAGGAGCCTACTCTTTTCTTTCACACTCTTTGATCTTGCGCAAAGGAGATAGAATGATGCATCTGTGAAGTATATGTATACGGTTTTGTACTATGTAATGACTGCTAGGGCTGGCGGGCTGGCGGGCGGGCTGGTGGGGGGGTTTGCCAAATGATATTAGGGCTTAAGGACACCTGGAGAGGAGATTGGAGAGGATTTTAGAGAGAGACGTTGAGAGAGCTGTAAAATTGATTCATCCGTCCTTTCATTTGTTTTCTTCTGAGCGTATCTCCCTCTAGCCATATTTATAAGTTTTCAGTACAATTAAATTGCCTTGATCTGAATCTGAACCGTTGTCTGAGTACTTGACTTGCTGAACCGGTCTGAAACACCGGTGTATTAATTAGGGACTGAACAAGTTCAGTACTGAAGCAGTAGATTTGAAGGTCTTCATTTATGAAGACCGGGAGACTTTTCTCACCGGTGTTTACTCGAAAGTATACAGATGCAGAGTCATGAATAATCCTTACCTTAATTCATCATATGGGTCTAGGACCTAGACAACCATTTATCCTCTCCCTCTCCGGCCCCGAGCTTCTGCCTTTTCGCAAGGGCGCCATATGCCTCTGCTTTCAGCCTGAAGACCGGCCTCCTGCAAAGTACTACCCATGATTGCCTGAGCATCCGCCAGCCAGCTACTTTTGCATGACAGAAGGATTCCTGTGCAATTAAATTGCCCCACTTTTATGTTCAAGTGGATGATGCTTGTTAGGTGATCCTTAGCGAATGACGGTTTAACCCATGAAAAAATTCCAAGATATCAGGTTGATCGCACTGGTATCATGAAAAATTACTATCAAGAAGTTGAGCAAGGTCGCAAGAATACTCAACCAAAACCAAAGACAAGTAAAAATAAGCAACAACAGAAACACGCGAGGCTCAATTTGGAATTAACAACTTCTTTACGGGACGAGAAATACATTGCGAGATATGATTTCGCAATGTACTCGCTGGAAACAACTAACTACAGGCAAAAAAAACTGCGCGGTATGATAACAGAACCCGCATAAGCTGCTAACCACCAAGTTGTCTGTTGAATCTGCCAAGTCGTCAAACCGCAACTAAGTCGGGCGGACTGCCTTACTATTGAATGCTGATCAATTGGAAGTCTACCCGTTGATAGACCGGGTGAACTGCTTGAACTATTCGCAACCCCTAGGAAGAGAGTTCAAGCCGCCTAGACCACGACCTGTTGTATACCGCAGACTGCTTTCTGCGAACTGTTACACACTGAGCTTCCCAACTAGTTGACTAGTCGCCCGGTGCTAGCCGCATAGCCTGCACAGTACAAGTCAACTTCACTTAGTCGCGCGGTTAAGAAAGGCTAACCGCAAGTTTAAAGTGCGAGCTGAGTTCTCATTGTTTTCGTTATATATGACGAGCCGAGGATCTCTATTTATAGGCGACAAAAAGAGTATGGTCGCTGCCCATAGTAATAAGATAACCGTCTGTCATCCTGCAACTAGCACTACTAGTCCGCACAAGAGTGCGGATACTAGAGTTAGACCGTAAAGATATGCAAACAACGTCCTCAGTCCGCGTGGACTTGAGCAATCCATCCACGAGTACTGAGCCAAGACTGTGCCTAAGGTGACCTGCCGGACTCTGCACCCAGACCACGCAATATTGCAGTCTCCGCAAACTCCAGAACAGACCGCGCAACTCGCTGTCTCCGCAAACTACAGAAGCAGACCGCGCAACCAGCGGTCTCCGCGAACTAGACAACATCATGGACTTGGCACATCGTCGTGACAGTCAACACACACCAGCAAACTCTGGCACCAGACCGCGCAGGCAGAACACAACAAACTCCGTGCTAATCGCATGCCTCTACGCAAGCTAGAGCCTGACATCTCCAAGCGGACTCCGCGGTCTCACAATCCAGACCGCGACATCTACGGCTAGCCAACGCTAACCACCCTATTACCTACCATGGTGCTTGCTGATCCAAACCACAGAAAGAAGAACAATAGCAAAAAAATAGGCTATTCGCCAATACCTAGCCGCCAGACCGTCAGTCGTCTTTGCAGTTTATGCGGTCTGCCCAATCAGACTGTCCACTCCCACTTCAACAATTTCAACACTCCCCCTTGAAGTGGGAAGTGGAAACCAGCCCGAGCAAACCATGTAACTGTGTAAATGGTCCCTTCGACAGCGGCTTCGTAAATATATTTGCGACATTGTCCTGGCTCTGCACATACTCAGCTATCAGAGATCCCTCTAGCACCTTCTCGCGCACGAAGTGATGCTCACTCTCGATGTGCTTTATCCGCGCGTGACAAACTAGATTATTAACTAGTTTGAGGGCGCTCTCATTGTCACAGTGTAGCAGAGTAGGACCCTGCACCTCCTCATGGATGTCTTCCACTAACCTCCTAAGTCAAATGACTTCCTGAGCTACCAAGCCGAATCCTTATATTCTGCTTTTGTAGTAGAGATAGACACCGAATCTTGCTTCTTACTGCACCACAAAATAGCCGTCGATCCGCACATGAAGACATAACCAGACGTCGACTTCCAGTTGTTTGAATCTCCCCCATAATCAGCATTTATATAAACATACAGATTGAAGCACGTGTCCCTCTCATAAAAGTGACCCATATCCGAGGTGGATTTCACGTACTTCGGGATATTCTTAGCCGCCACCATATGAGACTTCCGTGGCTCCGTCATATACCACTGACTTACTCGACCCACAACATAAGTGATATCTGAACTTGTAATTGTCAGATATGTGAGACTCTCAATGAGACCCTGGAACTCCAAGGGATTTGGAAGAACCCTTCCCTCATCACGCTGAAGTTTGAAACCGATCTTTAGAGGAGTAGAGTTGTTCTTCCCTTCCCGCATGCTGAACCGCTTAATGATTCTCTCCGCATAGCCCTACTGGGAAACGAGCACACTACTCTTCTTCCTCTCCACCCCGAGACCAAGGAAATGGTGGAGCTCCCCAAGATCCTTCATCTCGAACTGGATGACTAACTCTGCCCTGAGTCTAGCTACCTATTACTCTGAGTTCCCCGTGATGATTATGTTGTCAACATACAAAGTACCAAGACTTCAAGCTCCCCCTCTCTTCTTGACAAACAAACTCGAGTCCGGGTCTGAAGTAAAGTATCCGTAGAACTTGAGGTCTTCTACGATCTTTTCATAACACGCCCGAGGCGCCTGCTTCAAGCCATAGAGGGCCTTGTTGAACTTGCAAACGTGTCATGTAAGTTCTTCAGAAACATAACTAGGTGGTTGCACTATGAAGATGTCTTTGTCAATCTCGTCGTAAAGGAACACATTCTTCACGTTGAGGTTCCAAATCCTCCACCCTTGGCAAGCCGCCAAGGCAATCACCACCCGTACCAAAGTCATCTTGGCCACAGGACTGAACGTCTCTTCATAGTCTTCTTCGTACTGTTATGAGAATCCCCGAGCTACAAGGCGAGCCTTATACTGCTTGATGTTTTCATCAGCCTTCTTCTTGACTTATAAACTCATTTGCATGTCACAGAAGTGATGTCATCGACCTTGGGCACACGATCTCAAATCTCGTTCTTCATGAGGGCGACCATCTGCTCATCCATAGCGTTTTCCCACTCCTGAATGTCAGTGGTGTTCTTAAAGCATGACGGCTCCCACTCATTAAATGGACATGCAAAGAAACTTGAGACAAAACTCACCATGTTTCCGTCCATATATTGAGCTGGTGGAATAATGGTTCTTTTGGACCTCTGCAAGGCTTGATCCTTATCCACCACTTCTGCTGCTTCTTCTGAACTAGCTCTGCCTCCTGACACACTTGGAGCATCGCTCCCCCTGCTTCCCGATCCAGAAGCACCTGCCCCAGAGCTAGAAGTAACCAGAGCTCCTGGTGACACATGCAACTCCACCAAAAGATCTCGAGCAGCTTCACCTTGTCATCCATCTACCCTGCTCTCTTGTAGTTTCATAGAGGAACTACACTGGTATTGTTGGGTTTTTGGGGATGGCACAACAGTTGTGCGCGCAGCGGAAATAAGAACAAGAAAAACTCAAACGAGTTCGGATCTAACAATATTCATGAATTAAGAAATAAAGCATGTTGTTATAATATTATCTTTGAGGGATTGAGTCTGAACTCAATCTAGATGCTCCAGAAATATCCAGCTGGTCACTTAGAGGCTTAAGTCTTGAACGCAGAAAGTATATCCGCACCTCTATAGGAAATCCACACGATCGAGAGAACCTATAACAACTTGTCGCACAAGCGCTAGGTCGAGAGAGGACACTCAGCGTCTCCACAGACTGCTAGATCTGTTGAAGGAGAGGTGGCGGCGACACTCGCCGGGATCGGGATCGGGATCGACGACGGCGAAGGCGGAACAGCTTTCGTCGGGCTTTTAGGGTTATCAGTCTTTTGCACAATACGTCTCGTGTGCTCAGACAGAGAATTGATCGCATAAACAGAAAACAGTAAACTATCCTATTTATACCCAAGGAATAAATAGAATAGGCATCGTCGCAATTTCAGCAAGTCAACATTTGACTCTAGCACGGGCGTTGAGTGAACTCAATACACTCAACGCCAAAGGCGAGATGCGTTGAGTGCGTTGAGTGAACTCAACGCTGTCAACGCTTCTGCGTCATGGCGTTGAGTGATCTCAAGGCTGTCAACGCCTCTTGCGCCATGGCGTTGAGTGATCTCAACACACTCAGCGCCAAAGGCCAGAAGCGGTGTTCGACGAATCTGCGCCAAAGGCCAAATTTTTCGAACGGAGTTCGACGAATCTGCGCCAAGGCCAAATTCGTCGAACGGAGTTCGACGAATCTGCGCCAAGGCCAAATTCATCGAACGGAGTTCGACGAATCTGCGCCAAGGCCAAATTCGTCGAACGGAGTTCGACAAATCTGCGCCAAGGCCAAATTCGTTGAACGGCGTTCGACGACTGTGCCACAGAAAATTTTAACCCCCCTTTTTCCTATTCTTTCAACTCATCACATGAGCTATTCAATACATATCCAATCTCTCAATTTCTCCACAATCTTATGTGCGACCCTGATAGGCTCATACTGAGTTGCTAGTGAGGTTACATGCTTGATCACTTCCAGATCACTATGGTTGCACCGACAGTCTCCACTTGATCTAGAAAATATCAAACAAAAGCTTCACAAACAATGAGCGGCATCTAACAATACATCATTGCTTCCCAAACAGTAAGAGTTTATAAAGTCATAAGCCATTGTGACCAATATTACAGTGTTGTCATGTCCCTTCGTCCCTTACATCCGGATAGAACTAGAGGTATAGATCGTGTCACCCTCATAATTATTCAATCCTAGTTTCCTGATCTATAATGGACTTTCAGAAATTTGTGAGTTCAATATCATATATTGACTCAACCAAGCACGACCATGCATTTTCTCAGTCTCATTCCATCAAGGGGTCCATGGATGCAACTCCTGTCATATATGAGGACAAATATCATCTCTACTCTCACGCAAACACCCAAATGATTTGTAACGCATCCAATAACTATCTTTATCATCCAACTTTCTTAAGATTGAACTTTTGATGGCATCAAAGCACGCTCTTCCTCACTCGATAAAAGTTGTGACTTTAGGTCAAAGGACCACAAACATCATTGCCACTTTGAGGCATACTTGTGACACGTTCATATAACAATCCACAAAGTATTCTCACGGTGGGTCTGTCTAGTACAGCTTATTCATAACAAGTACTCATGTTATGACTTGATATCACAATATCATGACCTGTGGGGACGGGTCATCAGTCAACACACATGCTAGTCTTAAAGGTATCATCATCGCCCTTAGCTTCTAAGATGATACAACGATCATGGACCTAAGAATGATGTTTCTGGGATCATATGTTCTCACATCAAGTCACTACTTGACCTATGAAAGCAAACATTCTAAGGACATTTATTTTAGTTAACTATTCTATCACAATAGAAATAATAACACAATAAAAGAACTTATCAAAATATATAAAATGAAATGTATACGGTACTTTTATTCATCAAATGAAAAATCTAACAGCCAACAAACATACAATCTACAAGTCTCAAACTAGAGTTGATCATTCTGATATCTTGAACCCATTGATCTAACATGATCATCATGCTTTCTCTACGTGAGAAGCTTTGTTAGTGGATCCGCAATATTTTCTTCAGTCGACACTCTGCATATGCTCACATCTCCTCGATCGACAATCTCTTGAATTAGATGGAATCGCTGAAATATGTGCTTGGAGCGCTGATGAGATCTAGGTTCCGAAGCAAGTGCAATTGAACCGTTGTTGTCACGGTAGAGATCTACGGGACGAACAATGCTAAGAACTGCATCTAACTCGCCGATGAATTTCCTAATCCATACAGTCTCCTTCGCTGCATTTGCAGCGGCGATATACTCAGCCTCAGTAGTAGAATCGGCAACTGTATCTTGCTTGGAACTCTTCCAGCTAACAACATCTCCATTTAGGCAAAACACAAACTCTGACTGAGACTTTGAATCGTCTCTATCAGTTTGGAAGTTAGCATCCGTGTAACCACTTACAACGAGCTCTTCCTCTCCGTCGAATATCAAGAACATATCCTTAGTCCTTCGTAAGTACTTCAGGATATTCTTGACGGCTATCCAGTGACCTTCACCGGGATCAGACTGATACCTGCTAGTCATACTCAAAGCATAAGAGACATCGGGTCTAGTACATAACATTGCATACATGATTGTACCAATTGCCGAAGCATATGTTACCAATTTCATGCGTTCCTTATCTTCACAAGACTTAGGACACTGGTCCTTAGAGAGACTCACACCATGAGACATGGGCAAGAATCCTTTCTTGGACTCAAGCATGCTAAATCGTTTCAACACCTTGTCAATGTACGTACTTTGGTTCAAACCCAACAACTTTTTCGATCTATCTCCATAGATCTTAATACCGGGTATATAAGTCACTTCCCCTAAGTCCTTCATCGAAAAGCAGTCTCATAGGTTGTTCTTAATAACCTGCAGGGTCGATTTGTCATTTCCGATCAACAGTATGTCATCTACATACAATATCAGGAAAACTACAATACTCTCATTAATCCTCTTATAAACACAAGGTTCATGCTCGTTCTTGATAAAACCAAACTCTTTGATCATTTCATCAAAATGAAGATTCCAACTTCGAGAAGTCTGTTTCAATCCATAAATGGATCTCTGCAGTTTGCATATTTTAGTGGCTTCACCTGGAGATACAAAACCCTCAGGTTGTGTCATATACACTTCCTCAAGGAGGTTTCCATTTTGGAAAGCCGTTTTGACATCCATCTGCCAAATCTCGTAGTCATAATACACAACAATAACAAACAGAATTCTGATGGACTTAAGTATGACAACAAGGGAAAAGGTCTCATCATAGTCAATACCATGAATTTGCTTGAAACCCTTAGCCACCAGTCGCCCTTTGAATGTCTGTACATTCTCATCCATGTCGGTCTTCTTCTTGAAGACCCACTTGCACCCTATGATTCTTACCCCTTCAGGTGGTTCCACCAAAGTCCATACTTGGTTTTCATACATGGAGTTCATTTCAGATTTCATGCCCTCAAGTCACTTCTCGGAGTCTGATCCACACATAGCCACATGGTAGGTTGCAGACTCATCACTATGATCCATAAGCAACACATTACTTATTTGAGACACGAGAAATTCATATCTCTCAAGCTCAAACCTTGGTCTACCAGATGTACGTGGAACTTGTGTTTCCTGAGCAGGTTCTCTAGCTACAACTACTTGTGGTCCTGACTCAGGTCCCAATTCTGGTTCATTCACTGTTTGTGGTTCTTGAACTTGTTCAAGTTCTACCCTGACTGTCTTTCTACTTATGAACTTTTTCTCAAGAAAGACATCAGTCCTTGCGACAAACACTTTGCCCTCAGACGGTAGATAGAAGTAGTATCATTTGGTTTCCCTAGGATACCCCACAAGATAACACTTATCTGATTTGGGTTCTAGCTTATCAGGCATTTGACGTCTTATGTATGCCTCAGCCCCAAACCTTAATGTGCGACATACTGGAACGGTTCTCAGTCCATATCTCATATGGTGTCTTTAAAACCACTTTCGTTAGAGCAAGATTTAACGTTAAAGCAACAGTTTCTAGAGCAAAACCCTAAAATGAAACCGGCAGATCTGCATGACTTATCATCGACCGTACCATGTCTAACAATGTGCGATTCCTCCGCTCAGACACACCATTATGTTGTGGTGTTTTAGGTGGAGTGAGCTGTGATACAATACCACACTTTATTAGATGATCACAAAACTCACAACTTAGGTATTCGACACCTCGATCAGATCTGAGTGCTTTAATCTTCTTATTCAACTAGTTTTTTACTTCATTTTTAAACACTTTCAACTTTTCAAAGGTTTCAGATTTGCACTTCATAAGATACACATATTTTTATCTACTAAAATCATCAGTAAACGTAACAAAGTAGAAAAACTCACCTCTATCCATAGAACTCATGGGTCCACATACATCACTATGTACTATACCCAAGAGATCACCAGTCATCTCATTGAAGCTAGTGAAAGGGACTTTAGTCATCTTGCCTAACAAACAAGATACACATCTCTCAAATGATTCATAATCAAATGAATTCAACAGTCCATCTTTATGGAGCTTGGATATACGTTTCTCATTTATATGGCTCAAAGAAAAATGTCAAAGATTCGTTGGGTTCGAGTCATTTGTTCTTAGTCTTTTAGTATTTTCAATATTATAGATCAGATGGTTTAAGTTCAAAACATACAGACCATTAAACATTTGGGCTACACCATAACAAACATCATTCGTAAATATTGAACAACAATTGTTCTTAATAATAAAAGAAAAACTCACCGTGTCCAAACATGAAATGAATATAATGTTTCTAGTTATGGAAAGAACAAAATAACAATTATCTAGTTCTATTATAAGCCCACTTGGCAAAGCAAGACGATAAACCCCCATGGCAGCAACAACTTTTGCTCCATTGCCAACGCGCAACTCCACCTCTCCTTTACTCAACAATATTCTCCTTCTCAGTTCTTGCACATTTATACAATTGTGAGAACCACATCCGGTATCGAATACCCAGGATGAAGGAGCAGAAAGGTTTATCTCTATAACATAAATACCTGAAGTGGAAGTCATACCTCCCCTCAGCTTTTACAGACCCTTGACATAAGAAGGACAGTTCCTCCTCCAGTGTCCAGCCTTGCCACAGTGGTGGCACCTTCCCTCTTTCATCAAGTCTTTCTTTTTTAGTGTTGAAGACTTGGGCTCCAGTCCAGACTTAGGTCCCACCTTCGTCTTCTTGAAGCCCTTGGCCATGGCCTTGCCTTTATGTGTTGGGTCCATTGTTCCTAATGTCCTTGATTTGTGAGAAGTCAAACAGGTCAATGTCACACAAATCAACTGTATTTGATGTGTATTTGAGGTGTTGAGTGCAGGTTAGTCCATATCACATTGATTGACAAGTGGACACAATAATTGGTTGTTGGACATATCAAAAATCTACTAAATCTACGGGCATTGAGTGGAACAAGCTCACTCAACGCCAGAGGTAAGGATTCAATTTTGTCTAGCTAGAAATTTGCCTAAGTCCATAGGCGTTGAGTGAGGACAGCTCATTCAACGTCATATAACAAATAGCGTTGAGTCTATCTTAGCATAACTGATAGATAACCAAAAATATGGCTAAGTACAAAAGCATTGAGTGTAGTCTACTAACTCAATGTCATATAATAAAAAACTGTGAGTCAGGCTGAGTCAGGCTGAGTCAGTCAAAGCCTAGAAAAATAGGCTGAAAATGTGGCTAAGTCCACCGACGTTGAGTGTAGTCTACTCACTCAACGCCATATAGCAAAAAGTTGTAAGTCAGGTTGAGTCAGTCAAAGCCTAGAGAAATAGGCTGAAAATGTGGCTAAGTGCACATGCGTTGAGTGTGGTCTACTCACTCAACGTCATACAAGTTTTAGCGTTGAGTGTTGCTGTGTCTGTCAACTCCACAAAAAAGATGGGCAAAATTTTAACTAAGTCCAATGACGTTGAGTGCAGCTTACTCACTCAACGCCATGATAGAAAAAATTTGTCTAAGAAGCAAAGCATTGACTGTAGCTTACTCACTCAATGCCCTGGAGCAAAAGCGTTGAGTGTAGCTTACTCACTCAACGCCTGATAACAGAGAAGTTTTGTTAAGTAGTTTGACATTGAGTGGAGCTTACTCTCTCAACGCCAAGGCTCAAAATTTGACTAAGTCCAAATGCATTGATAGCTTTTACTTTCGTCGAGCTGAGTTCTGCGTTCGTCGAACTGAGCTTTCACTTTTCGTTGAGCTGAGCTTTGAGTTCGTCGAATTGAGCTCTAAGTACGTCAAACTGAGCTTCCACTTTTCGTCGAGCTGAGCTCTAAGTTCGTCGAACTGAGCTCTAAGTTCGTCGAACTAAGTTTTCATTTTTCGTCGAGCTGAACTCTGAGTTTGTCGAACTGAGTTCTGCGTTCATCGAAGTCTTTTGGCTCTGAGTGATGGTCATTCATTCAACGCCTTTGCTTCTAATGTTTGAATGTTGTCTAAGTTTAGAGATGCTGAGTCATGCCGACGTCAGCAAAGTCAAAATGTCAACCAAAATTCAAATGTTGCAGGAATACTGCTAGAGGCGCTGGCGGCCAGCTGTCATCATCCTCTGTGCTTGGAAAGAAATATTTTCATCTTTAAGTGATGGGGCTCACACACAGCAAAAAGTCGTTGAATCAAGAGTAAATGGAAAGAATGTGATAAATGGCTAAATTTCAGACATCAATCCTGGTAGTGGGCCCACTGCTCGATTGGCCGTCGGAGAATAAAAAGAAGCAAATCAGCATCTGTAACAGCAGATTCAGAAGCAATTCTGAGGAAGCAGTTCAACAAGCTCTGCAAAGAAACGATAGCTATTTGAAGGAAGATTCAACTGCCGACTTCATTGTCTTCAACAACAAAAGCTTGGGCTGATATCTGCTCAGTTCAGGAAGAAGTAGACACAGAGTTCTTGCTCCGGTGTCTAATCAAATCACATTTTATTTCTTCTGTATAGATTATTTATGAGTCTGAAGCTGTAAGTCTGTGTTATAAAGACTAAAATCTCTGTCACTTGTGGTTTGGCTTAGTGCCGAGTGAAAGGTCTTTGTAACATGTGGTTTGGCCTAAGTGGTAGGTCTGTGTGACCTGTGAGGTCTTGCGGGATCTGTGTTGTAAGCTCTGAAGGAGCTGAGTTTGGGGGGGGGGGAGAGCCTAGTCTAACACACCGTTAGAAAGGCGCAGAGGAACTATGGATGTACCCAAGATTGGGGAATGACTATAAAATTGTTGTGTCATCTGTGATTGTTCTTGATAGCTAAATCTAACCTAATCAATAAGCACAGAAATCGACTAACAAGTAAGAAGATTGAAATAGAGACAAAAACCTATTCATCCCCCCCCCCTCTAGGTGTTTTGCTAGTCTTGAATACAAGACTTTCATTATGCACCATCAGTATGAGGCTAGCAGTCTTGACCTTCTTCATGTTTATCTCGGCAGTTTGCAACATGCCTAGGAGCTCGGGCAGTGTCTTGTCTATTTCAGTCATGTTATAGTTTAAGACAAACTGCTCATAATTGTCCGACAACGATTGCAGGATCAGGTCTGTGGTCAACTCTTGGCCGAGAGGGAACCCTAGTCTTTCAAGGTTCTCGATATACCCAATCATCTTGAGTACGTGAGTTACTACTAGGTCTCGAGCTCCCATCTTACACTGGAACAACGCCTTTGTGACGTCGAATCTCTTGCCCTTGAAACATTTTCTTGAGATGCTCGTCAATGTCTTTGCAACCCATGTTCTCATGTTGCTTATGAAGCTCAGAGTTCATGGTCGCTAACATGAGACATTTGACGTCTAAGGAGTCGTCGAGATACTTCTTATAAGCATCTTTATCAGCACGAGGTGCATTCCCGACAGGCTCATCAGAGGATACCTCTTCCAAAACATAGAGCTTACGCTCTTGCCTGAGAACAATTCTCAGGTTCCTATACCAGTCCAAATAATTATTCTCGCTTAGTTTTTCCTTCTCAAGGATCGCTCGGAGGGACAGGGTGGAGTGTGAACCACTTGCCATGAAAATTCTACAATAATACAGGCAAAACAAATCAGTACTGCATTTCAAAATACAGTTTATCTTTCAATTATAACTTCAATAAAAAATAACTCTCACTATTTTTATCAAATTGATAACTCTCGATATCAATTCGAAGAGTTTGGCGAGTAACCCTCTTAGTAGACAAGATCCATATTTTACTAACAATATGAGTCAGTTTTGGTTTTTCTCTTACAATGCAGTTATTTAGGTAGGCAACGCTTGCCAATTGCATCACTATGCAATTCTTGTATGACTGGTGAATAACTCTTTATTCGCACCCATCATATGGTGCATGTCAACCCCATGTCTCTGGGCACTCAACCTTTGAGATCACCCAGTTAATCTAGACCCGATGTCGACAGTGGGATATCACAATTATCCGCTCGCACGCTCACCAAGATAGATTAATGCACATTGCTTTGGCAATCTCACACTTCATCGATCGAGGTAGGAAGAGTGTCATCCATCAGAAGGCATCCGAATACTTAATATTGTTTAAGGGATTTTAGATAGCTGATTAACTCTTTAATTATGGTTAACACTTAACCAATGTGCACATCAAGCAAAATAAAATTCAACAAGCATAATCCAAATGCATCACAGATGTGCACAAGAAACATCAACACTTGATGAACTAGGATAAGTCTGAACATTTAGAATATTTCTAAATCTTCAGACCTACATGCACTCGACATGAGCAACACCAACTCCACTTACACAGTAGACAAACTCGTCACTTCATGTGAGATTCAAAATCTAACACATGCTTAGTTTCACAAACCAAAAAAGTGATGGTTACTGTTAAGGAGTAAACTTCAAAGAAATCGCATGCATTCTTGGAAAGATCCAAGACTAAATTTGGGCATTTAGAACACTTCTAAATCTCCAAATCTACACGTCATGGATTTATCAACTTCTGAAACAATGAATATTGCTGGCAACCTCCCTCTGATACCACTGTTGGGTTTTTGCTGATGGCACAACACTTGTGCGCGGCGGGAATAAGAACAGGAAAAACTCAAACGAGTTCGGATCTGACAATATTCATGAATCAAGAAGTAAAGCATGTTGTAATAAAATTACGTTTGAGGGATTGAGTCTGAACTCAACATAAATGCTCCAGAAATATCCAGCCGGTCACTTAGAGGCTTAAGTCTTGGGCGCAGAAAGTATATCCGCGCCTCTACAGGAAATCCACACGATCGGGAGAAGCTGTAGCAACTTGTCGCATAAGCGCTAGGTCGGGAGAGGACACTCAACGTCTCCACAAACTGCTAGATCTGTTGAAGGAGAGGTGGCGGCGACACTCGCCGGGATTGGGATCGGGATCGGTGACGACGAAGGCGGAACAACTTCTGTCGGGCTTTTAGGGTTATCAGTCTTTCGCACAATACGACTCGTGTGCTCAGACAGAGAATTGATCGCACAAACAGAAAACCCTAAACTATCTTATTTATATCCAAGGAATAAATATAATAGGCACCGTCGCAATTACAGCAAGTCAACATTTGACTCTAGCACGGGGGTTGAGTGAACTCAACACACTCAACGCCAAAGGCCAGATGCGTTGAGTGCATTGAGTGAACTCAATGCTGTCAACGCTTCTGCGCCATGGCATTGAGTGATCTCAACGCTGTCAACGCCTCCTGCGTCATGGCGTTGAGTGAACTCAACACACTCAACGCCAAAGGCCAGAAGCTTTCGTGTCTCGGGATCCTTGTATTATAACTGACGAAAACTAGATTCATTACTTTCACATCTAGCTTCGTTCTGAGAGCATCTGAAACATGCACATAGAAAGTAGACCCGAACACCCGAAGATGTTTTACATTGGGCTTCTCCTTAAACATCAACTCATGTGGAGATTTCATGTTGATGGGACTGAGAGGTATCTGATTGATGATATATGTCGCACATGTCATTCTCTTCGCCCAAAAGCCCTGAGAATGTCTTTGGCATGAAGTCAACACCTGCAGGTCTCCGTCAAATGACGGATCTTCCGCTCTATAACTCTGTTTTGTTATGGAGTATACGTACAAGTAAGCTCTCTCTGTATATCGTGCTTTCTGCAGAAGTTGGAGAACTCATTTGAGTTGAATTCTCCTCCATTATTAGTTCTCAATTTCTTAATCCGTAGACCGAGCCGACCCTCCACGAGCTCCTTGAACTCCACGAACTTCCTGAACACCTCTGACTTCTCCTTTATAAAGTATACCCAAGTATATCTTGTAAATTCATCAACTAGAACCAGCATATACCTGCTACCTCTGAGACTGAGGGTACCGTCACTTCAGGCCCTGTCGTCCTGGCCTGACTGCCCTCCTGCAAAACCTGTTGCTACTCTATCTGTGGGGTTTCCTCCTAAAAAGGAAGACGTAGCAACTGTTAGTCATAAATACTAAGTGGCTATCACATCTGCTCTCCCGACGACTCTTAGGCACCGGGCGGAGAAAAGGACAAGAGTACAACATAAGTATGTAAGCAGTAGTACAAACATGTGGAATTTGCACCATAAATAAATAATTAAATTATTAATTAAATCCCCTCACTAACCTGGTGGTTAGTAGGTGGTTACATGCGAATCGGATGGCGGGAAACGATCCCAAACGATCGGACGACGAGGGCGTAACTCCACGGGTGACCGGCGAACTTGCCGCCGAATTCGCCGGCGAGGGGAGTACCACTGACGGCGGCCGGGGAGGAGCGGTCGGTGTGGCCGCCTCCTTTGGCCGCGCGCCGGCGGCCGAGGGAGGGAGCGGCCCAGGCGGCCGCCCCTTCGGTCGTGGCCGGCGCGGCCGCTGGATCGACCGCGACCGACGGCTGAGGGAGAGTGGTCCACCCGGCCGCTCCCCGGCCGCGGCCGGCGGCCGGGAGAGAGCGGCCCCCGCGGCCGCTCTTCCGGCCGCGGCCGAAGGGGAGCGGCCTTCGCGGCCGACGCGGTGAGGGAAGGGGGCGGGCGGTGTCCAGGGAAGAGGTCGGCCGCCCGTCGCCGGCAAGGCGGCGCTCGCGGCTGTTCATCCATCACGCGTGATGAGATCGGCTTGCAGGGGGATCGGCCGCGGTGATCGCACGTGCGGTCAAACTCATGATCTCATTACTTTTGAGGTGAAGATCATGGGTGTGTGGTTATGTGCACACCTATACTTATAAAATGTATCTCATCTCTAACAATATTTATATTAATTATTTTATATATAAAAAAAATTCCATTTGAAAAAATCGGCCTTGAATAGGTCTGGGTCTGGCTAGGCCCGGTTTAGACCTTGCCAAAAAGACTCTGCTAGCCC
Source organism: Platanthera guangdongensis (assembly GCA_039583875.1). Lineage (NCBI taxonomy): Eukaryota > Viridiplantae > Streptophyta > Magnoliopsida > Asparagales > Orchidaceae > Platanthera > Platanthera guangdongensis. The sequence goes on from CM077164.1 coordinate 1,422,216, forward strand.
TCATTCATATAGCTGGCCTGAGCCTGGGTCTTTGGCTCTGTTTGGGACAGCTCTGGCGGATTGAAAAGCTGCTGTCCGGATAGAGCTGTTTTAAAATAGATTTCTGGGGAGCAGTTTTGAAAAGCTGCAGAGTGTTTGGGTATTCTGTGCAGAAGTGCGCTCGGAATCGCCCGAGGAAGGACGTCGGGGGCTCGGAATCGCCGGAGGAAGGCCGTCAGGGGCTCGGAATCGCCGGAGGAAGGTCGTCCGACCTCTAAGCATGTTCCATCTGAAGAAACCATTAGATTTCCAAAACCTGTGAGAGAGAAAGCTATTTTGCAAGAGCAGAAGCTGGGGGGAGGGAGATTTCTGAAAAGCTGCAAAACAGCTCTGGCGGATTGAAAAGCTCTTCACAGGGAGCTGTCCCAAACACATATAAAACAGCTCTGGCGGCTGGAATAGAGATTTTCCAGCCGCCAGAGCTGCGCCAAACAGACCCTTTGTCTGACTATTGTCAGGCCTCGGATTGGATCTGAGCATAAGAAGCCTGGATCTTACAGACTCAGGTCTGCTCTACCAGACTTTATGTGCATCACTAGACTGCACTGTAATGTAAACTTTATGAAGAGGCGGGCCATAATGAAGACCCTCATCTCTTTAATAAATTGGATGTGATTGGTGATCATTATTAATTGCACCCACTTCAGCTACTAATGTTATATAATAATTGAGTACATTGAGAGTTGGCGCGGTAGGTTGAATTGTGTGTAGGGTTGCTAATTAATTTTCAAACAGTACTGAGTAGTCTCTTTCTCTTTGATGCAACTAACTATACAAAAACTTCAAAAAAAACTAATTATACAACTATATATATATATATGTAAAATCAGTCGTGCACCGGAGAACTCGTGTGGAGTGGTGATATTGGTCTTGGGCGGAGACATTTGTCGGAGGCGTCGACATTTGTTCGGGGCGGCGACATTTATCGGGCGCGGCAACATTGGTCGGGGGCGACGACATTGGTCAGCAGCGGCGACAATGGTCAAGAGCGGAGACATTGGGCTGGGGCGGGGGCGCCGACATTGGCGTGGGCGGCGACATTGGTGGGGCGGTGAGTAGGGGGATAAGAAAAAAAACTCATGCAAATGAGTAGGGGAATAAGAAAATTTATGATCAAATGACAAAAAAATCATGCAAATGAGTAGGAGAATAAGAAAAATGAGGGGTATTTTGGAATTAAAAAGTTACACCATGACTGAGGAGTATTTTGGGAAGAAGAATGTTACATCATGCATGTCTTGAAGTTTGTCTATAGTATAAAGATATATATATATATATATATATATATATATATATATATACAGATATATATATATATACACACAGATATATATATATATATACACACACAGATATATATATATATATATATATATATATATATATATATATACACGAGTCGCAGGCACGGGCCTCTGGCCCGATGGCTACGCGCCACAATTTCTGGCCACCGACGGCGGGTTTCGTCCGCCCCCCGCAGGGTTTTTTGGTTTTTTATTTGATTTTTGTAATTTTTTTTTTAAAAAAGAGCGGTCTCCTCCTTACGGGCAAGGGAATTTGAGGGTCAAGATGATCTCAAAACGAAAAGTGATCAACATGAAAGTTGTAGATCTCGGCGAGACGAACAACTTTCATGTTGATCACCTTTTGATTTGAACCCGTCTTGGATCTCGATTTGGGCCCCGAAATCGGGGGGGGGGGGGGGCGAACGGTTTACTGTAGCAGTTCCGCCGCCTCCGATTTCGGGGCCCAAATCGAGGTCTAAATCGGCTCCAAATCAAAAAGTGATCAACATGAAAGTTGTTCGTCTCGCCGAGATCTACAACTTTCATGTTGATCACTTTTCGTTTTGAGACCATCTTGACTCTCAAATTCCCTTGCTCGTACGTCCGTACATAATTATGATATGCCCGCACCCGCCTATTAGTCCCACACTGCCTGTAATAAGAAACATTACGGGTTTAAATATAGGTTATCAGAACAGGTATTTGAAATCATTGGATTGGCGGGCTGGCGGGTCAGCGGGTTATAGCGGGCTGGGCTGCTCAGCGGGTTTGCTGCGGTGATCCGATGGTCAACTTTTCCTTACTTTTAGAAGTTCATAAGGGCAAAAATGTAATTTTACATAACCTAGTTAGTAGGTTTAGGAGACCTATTAAAATGTGGAGAGATGATGCAGTATGATTGAGTTTGATCGGACGACAGCAATATTATCATACCATAATCGGATGGCTATTGTAATTTCGAACTCATCCACTTATATTTACTTTAGAGTAGTAAAGATATATACTAGCATTTTCGAACGTGTTTCGCCCGTTCTCGATGCTTCGCTGCGGGCTTCGCCTGCAATCAAGCGGGCTTCCCCCTCCCCCCGACGGGCTTCGCCCGCCCCCCGACGGTTGAAGCTCGCCCCCCTCCCGACGGGCTTCGCCCGCCCCCGACAAAATTTCAAAGTATTTAAAACAATTATTTAAAATTTTATAATTTACAAATATTTGAATTTTTTAATCAAAAATTATAAACAAAAAAATTTTATATAAACAAATTAATTATTATTTTTAAATTTAATTATATCTTTATTATAGTTTAATAAATAATTATAGTAAAGATCTAATAATTTATATCTTTAATATAATTACTTATTTAAAAAATGGAGAAAAAAAACCAAAAATCCCCCCCCCCCCCCCCCCCGCTTCGGTCTGCTCACGCAGGCCGCCCTTCCCTGCCGCCGCCGGCGGCCTGCCCGGCGGCCACCGGGAGGTTCGCCGGCCCAGTCGTTTGATCCAATGGTCAGATGCAATTTTCTGGAGATCAGACGGTCCAGATGCGTTTGACGGTGTGCTTCAAGATATCACTATTGTCGATTACCCGTGTCCTTCTCGGCTGGTTTTTGATCCAGTGTTGATGGAGGAGCACGCCCAGCAACACGGGCGTGTACTGCATGACACGGGCGTGTCAGCTTTGACACGGGCGTGTTCAGAGCCCGTGTCCTTTTCTGAGTGCGACGGTTTCGGCGTTGATTGAGGCACACGGTCTTGGACACGGGCGTGTCACAAGCCGTGTTCGGCACAGGTGTTTTGATTTTCAGTTCAGATCATGACCGTTTGTTTCCTTCTTTTGGGATCTGATGGCCCAGGGTTGTCTTTGCTGTGTTAAGTCCGAGAATAGGGTTTGGGAACCCTCATTCTTCATCAAGTACTCTCTTTCTAAGATCTAGAGAGAAGGAAGAGCAAGGAATGAGGTGAAGGAGAGATCCGGCTGCCGGAGAAGCTTCAGAGCTCCAAATCGCAAGCCGAGTCCAGATCCGTGGAAGCAAGACCGTTGCGAAGGTTTTCATCTGGCTAAGTTTTCATGGCTAGGAAGAGGGGTTGGAAGGTAACGACACTTCTCCTCTTGGTTTAGGGTGCGTGTTTAGCATCTTTTACTTTCTATTTTTTTGGGGGGCACCAAACTCTCAAATGAGAGGGGTTTGGGTCGTCATGGTTCAAGAGGAATCTCTTGGTCGATTGAGTCCGTCCCCGGCATGTTTTTGCATTAGAGATCCGCTCCGTTAGTGGGTTAGGCATGGTGGGTGAAGCCGTGGTCGCGATCGTTAGTCCGACTCGGTGATGTTGCATACGAGCTTTAAGGATTTTTATAGAAATCCCTTACGGTAAGATGTATTTTGTGTTTTCCCCCTTTTCTCGAGTGAGTACGTGTAGCCGGAACCAAACAAGGTTAGCTCCGCAATGGCGGTAGATGGTTTCCTTGGTGGACAAAGTTAGCTCCGCATTGGCGGTAGATGGTTTCCTTGGTGCACGGGGACGTTGCAGTACAAATGAGGGATTAGGGTGGAAATGATTTTGGATTGTGATGTGCTAAGGCGTGGCTTTGTCTCCGTGGTCGGCTGACTATCCCGTGATGTGCAATTCATGTCTGGAGAGTGTCTCAGCGAGACTAGTCCCCTTCTGTGAGACTGACGAGAACGCCAAACATGGGGCAAGCCCGGGCAATGAGGTCATTAGCGGGTGGGGTCCAACAAGGCTTCTTAGAATCGGTCAGTGTGTTAGACGGAATCCTGACATGAGAAGTCAGAGCTTGCAGGCAAGCCCGGGTCTAAGACCATGAGCGGGTGGGGCCTTGACAAGAATTCCGTGTGGCGGCCTGTGTGCCGTTCAGGGAAACGCAGTACCCCTTTTGTTTGCGGCTTAATGCCAATGGGGAAATGATGAGTACCCAGATAATGTGATGATGTGCTAGATGCATACGCGATAGGGTGCCTTGGGTGAAGCCCGGGTTTTGCATACATGTTGCATAGTAGACCCCTTTTATTTATATGCTCAACAGTAAAGAACGTGCATGTTGTTTGAGACATCCAAGTCTGTTCCTTAGTGCTTTACTTGTTTATGTATATTGTATACGAAATGCTGACTTGCAGGTTGGAGGGGTACTCCGAGATCCGTTAGGGGCGGCCGGGAGGAGATGTGTTTGTTACACAGTTTGAGGTCAGCCTTTGCTGACCCACGTTACAACCAAATTTTTATAGGGCAAGGACCGCAAGCAGGAGCTAGCACGCCGGCCAAAAAGTCCTAAGCCTCATGAAGTGTTACCAGCTTCTCTTTAGCTCTACTTTTGTGATATTGTATGTTTGATGCTTTTGACTTCCGGCTTGCACGCCGAGGTAGCTTAGGAGTGCTTTTGCACTTTGATATGATATGTATTGATAGAGTTTTGGACACTCTTTTGTTGTAAGGCCATAAGGTCGTTTCGATACTCTTGTGTATGTGAATAACTTCTAGTCTTGGTTGATGTTTCCGCTGTGGTTTGTTTATGAGTTTTGAGTTTGGGTAGTTATATCATCTTATAATACTAAAGTTGTGGCATCTGTTGCTGTGGGGCCCCGGCCGGACCCATATTATATGGTCATTACAGGGGAGGTGTTACAATTTGGTATCAGAGCCAGGTTTGATTCTAGGTCGGTGTGTATAGAAGTTATCCACATAAGAGTAATGCAGGACCATGAGTGTCCTTATGTTTGAGTCTTGCGATTAGAGACTGATTCCTTGTTTTCTTGCTTTTCTTAAGAGTGCAAGCAACGAGGCGGGTACGTTGAGACCAAGAGAAGAGCTTTCAGCGAGCAGCCCCACTGCTCAAGGTCCTTTGGTCATGGGTGTAAACCCGACCGACTTCTGCCGCATGCTTGTAGAAGCAATGGTGGCAGCCCAAGCTGCAGCGACAGCTCAGGTAGCAACCCCTGCTATACCGGTTACGGCGACGGCCGTGCCGGGCAGAGAAGTCAGGCGAGCAAAGCCTTTGGCAGAAAGGGTGGTTGTCGGGTATGGAGACCGGCAGATGAAGTATTTTCTGAGCTTCCATCCCCCCGGCGTTCAAGGGAGTAGGTACTCCGACTGATGCAGAGGATTGGTGGGCACGGATTCAAGAGCTCCTGAGGGCGGCAGAGACGCCAGAAGAGAAGAAATCTGAGTTTGCGGCCTTCATGTTGGAGGGAGACGCAAAGTTGTGGTGGGTGAGCCATAGCGGCCGCCAATTTCCTGGACGCACCCCGTCCATGGAAGAATTTGGGGATGCTTTCCTAAAGAAGTACATTCATATTTCAACGAGGTTGGCCCTTCAGAGGCAATTTCTGCACTTGATGCAACGAGATAAGACGGTGGACGAGTATGTTCAGGAGTTCACTCGTTTGGGACGTTACACGGGGACGACCATGGCGGACGATGAGGAGAGGGATAACCTCTTCTACCAGTGCTTGAGGGAGAATCTAAGACAATCCCTCATTGTCATGAAGAGAGCTGGTTTCAATGAGCTAGTTGAGGCTTCCAGGACGTTGGAGAGTGATCTAGAGTGAAGCCAACGTCGTAAGGGTTTCGCGCCCAAGCAAGGAGAAGGGAAGCCTTCTCAATCCCAATGAAAGTCTGAAGGGAATAGATGGAGGAAGAAGCCTCACCCATACAAGTCCGGTGAGAAAAGCAAGTGGACGTCCGGAGGGTCTCACTCTAAGGGGCCACTGTCGTGCTTCAACTATGGTAAGGTTGGGCACATTGCTCGTTTTTGTAACCAAGGAGGTGCGGAGCAGGAGGCAAGGCAGGAGCAGACTGTGCGCTCTGGCCCTAGTGCCGCAGAAAAAGTGAAGATGGCGGAGTCTAGCGCTTCTCCGTTCCAACTGGTGCAACCAAGGGCTTATAACCTTGGACAGTAGGAAGCGATCCACCAACCCGATGTGGTGATAGGTATGAGGAAGTTTAAGTTCAACTTTGTGCTTCATACTTTTAGACCGTTATGATTGATGTCTATGTTTTAGGCTTTGTGTTAGTTTCCGGATACCCCGCTAGGGTATTGTTTGATACGGGAGCGTCACACTCCTTTCTTACGGAAAGCTTCATCCGGAGGATTGGAGTTGAGTCATTTTCGGTGGATGCGGAGCTGAAGGTGCGCATGCTCAATGGGTCATTCATGACCACCGGGAAGAAAGGGCGCATTTGTTGGGAGCTAAGCGGAGTTGATTTTGTGTTGATAGCAGCGATCCTACCGGTAGTCGAGTTTGATGTGATTTTGGAAATGGACTGGCTAGCGGAGCAGCGTGCCAGCATTGATTGTCTGTCCAAGGTGGTGACCCTAATAAGGGAAGGGAAGGCGGAAGTCAAGTTTGAGGGCCTTAATGGAGTGGCATGTTCTCTGATTTCGGCCTTGCAGTTGGCACGGGCAGTTAACCAGGGTGGAGTAGCGCTTGTAGCGTTATTGGAGGTTCTCCTTTCCAAGTTATCACTTGGGGAAGTGTTAGTGGTGGCAGAGTTCGAGGATGTGTTTCCTGAAGATCTTCCTGGGGCACCTCCTCGGCGGGAGATTGATTTCTCAATTGAGTTAGTGTCAGAGGCACGACCGGTGTCATGTCCTCCGTTTAGGATAGCACCGAAAGAGTTGGCTGAGCTCAAGGTACAGTTGCAGGAACTGTTGGAGCAGGGGTATATCAGACCTAGTTCTTCACCGTGGAGCGCGCCAGTGTTATTCGTAAAGAAGAAAGACGGTAGTATGCGGCTGTGCATAGACTACCGAGAGTTGAATAAACTGACTGTCAAGAATAAGTATCTGATTCCTCAGATTGACAACCTGTTTGACCAGTTGGTGGGGTCGGTGGTGTATTCAAAGTTGGACTTAAAGTCAGGATACTATCAGTTGCAAATTCGAGACAAGGACATACCCAAGACAGTGTTTGGTACGAGGTATGGTCATTTTGAGTTCTCGGTGATGTCGTTCGAGCTGGCAAACGCACCATCCGTATTCATGGATTTGATGAATCGAGTATTTCGGAAATACTTGGACTCTTTTGTAGTTGTCTTTATTGACGACATCTTGGTGTACTCCAAATCGGAGGTGGAGCATGAGACTCACTTGAGAGTAGTCTTGCAAGTGTTGAGGGAGAACCAGCTTTATGCAAAGTTCTCAAAGTGTGAGTTCTGGCTCGAGAAGGTGACATTTTTAGGTCATGTGATTAGTGGGGATGGGGTGGCGGTAGATCCAACAAAAGTGGAGGCCATCAGAGATTGGCAAGTTTTGAGAACCGTGGCGGAAGTCCAAAGTTTTCTTGGACTAGCCGGGTACTATAGAAGATTCGTAAAAAACTTTTCGCGGATAGCTCTACCCCTCACGTCACTAACTCGTAAGGATCAGAAGTTTGTGTGGACTCAGGAGTGCAGTCAGGCATTTGAGACACTGAAGGAAAGACTGATGACGACTCCAATCCTAAGTCTACCGAAAGGGACCGAAGGATTTCAAATCTACAGTGACACATCGGGTTGCGGTTTGGGTTACGTTTTGGTGCAACATGGCAGTGTAATAGCCTTTGGGTCTAGGCAGCTGAAGACTCACGAGAGGAATTACCCCGTCCATGACTTGGAGTTGGCGGCGGTAATTTTCACGTTGAAATTGTGGCGGCACTATGTCTATGGTGCGAAGGTGGAGATCTTCACGGATCACAAAAGCCTGAAGTATCTCCTAGATCAGAAGGACTTGAATATGCGGCAGCGCAGGTGGGTCGAGTTTCTTGGAGACTACGAGGTGGCGATTCAGTATACGCCAGGCAAAGTCAATGTGGTGGCAGATGCCCTGAGTAGAAAATACTCGGGGCAAGGGAATTGGATCGAAGCTCATGATGAGCGTTTGGTGCGGGACTGGGAGTCCCTCGGCTTGGAGTGCATAGCAAGGGGCGAGTCTAGCGTAGCTCGGTTGAACCGGATTGAAATGCAAAACGACTTGTCCGATCGTATTCGGGAAGCGACTTGTTTGGATGTGGAGTTTCAGCCTTTCGTGGTGGAAGCTCAAAAGGGCGAGAGCAGTGCCTGAGAGATGATTGACGGGATTCTGAGGAAGGACAGAAGGATTTGTGTACCGCAGTTCGGCAAGCTCCGTGAGGAGTTGATGTTTGAGGCTCACTTCACAAAATACTCCATTCATCCGGGCAGTACAAAGATGTACTTGGATATGAAGAAATCCTTTTGGTGGCCTGGGCTGAAGCGTGATGTAGTTTTGTACGTGAATCGATGTCAAACTTGTGCCTTGGTGAAGGCCGAGTGTCAGAAGCCGGGCAGGTTCCTGAAGCCTCTTCCAATCCCCGAGTGAAAATTCGATGACATCTTCATGAATTTTGTGCATGGGTTACCTAGATCGCAGCAGGGTAACGACGCGATTTGGGTGATTGTGGATCGCTTAACCAAAGTGGCTCAATTCATCTCAAATCGGAAGGAGGACAACGTGGAGAAGCTGGTGGAGTTGTAGGTTCGCAACATTGTGCAACTACATGAGATTCCTAAAAGTATAGTCAGTGATCCGTGGAAGCAAAACCATCCCTTTATTACACCTTGATTGAATGATCACCAGGATAACAGAAGGTGTACACAAACATCGAATTATTCACCAAAGTCATACAACTCATTCTTTCATTCTTACTTCGGTTCACCCGCATTATCTTTCATAAGTCGTTTGATAGCCTCTTGGAGTTCCAGCCTAAACACTCGAGCCTGTATTTCACCGATTGAGCTTTGCGGCTCTTGCACTTCAAGATTATGAAGTCGAGGTTGCGTCCGAGATACATATGACTCAGCCACTGCTTTACCCTTTTCTTCATAAGCCGCCCATGTCTTCTTCTCACCCCTTGGAGAGTCACTCCAACAATGGTTGGCTAAATGTCTTTGCTTTCAATATTTAAAACATGCGCGGGTCTCAACGCGTCCTTGCCCATAAGTTGCCCCCAAGGAAATAGTTGAAGGAGTTGGTTCACCAGGCCTGAACCTTTTCTTATCTCGTCTCTTAAACTCCGTCTGTTTCGATTGTGGTACTTTGAATTCCGGTTTTTCCACCGCAAGGCTCTTCTTATCGTGCACCCGTTTCAAATCTGTCTCCAGCGCCCGGGCTGTATCGACCAACGCTTGGAAGCCTTGGTTCACCGAACTCGGGAGTGCTAACCTCAACTCATCACGCAGTCCCTCATAAAATCGATTCATCTTGCGCGCATTCTCAGTGAAGGTAGACCCCGCATAGCGCCCCAGTCTGGTGAACTCATGCAGGTATGCATCAACATTGCTCTCACCTAGCACCAGACGTTGAAACTCATTCTCCATCGCAATCTGCCGCGACATTGGCAAATACTTGGCCAGAAACAATCGTGAGAATTCTTCGATCGATATTTCTTCCAATCCTCGTCCTGCCAAGTTATGCACTTCCACTTCGTCCCACCAAAGCCTCGCATCGCCTTCCAACAGAAACGTGGATAAAGTCACCTTCTGTGCCTCCGCAGTCCGGATTGCTGCCAAGATTCTTTTCACCCTTGCAAGCCAATCTTCTGCCTGCGTTGGGGAACCCGTTCCGCCAAACGTAGGTGGATGAAACTCCATAAATCGCTTCAACTGCTCGTCAGCTGCTTGTTCGTCCACCACAGCTTCCACACGCTCTTGCCTTGCACCAGACCATACTGACACCCCTGCAGTCCTTTCCTGCCCAATAGGCTGTGCCTGTAACACTGCGAGCACTATCTCAGTCACCACATGTATGGTCTCCGCCGAGGGAGGTGTAGGCGTTTCAGCTGGTGTCACACTCTCATCAGAACGCTGGGGCTCAGACTGCCCAGCACCACTCCTCGTCACCTATCAATGTACAAAACACCAGTTACGGTCATTCCATAATCACCAACGTACAGTGACTACACGCTCACGCTCCTCACGTGCATGTATTACATTCCTAGTGGACATTCTTGAGTTCAATTATGTTCTCCCTCCCAAAAATCTCAAACCTGGCTCTGATACCACTTTGTAACGCCTCCATTCGTCATATGGAATATAACGGTGGGTCCGGCCGGGGCCCCACGTCATATTTCACAGACAAACGACAGAATTAAGTGTGCATATCAAATCACGTTATACTCGTATCCTAACTCAGAGTATTCTAGCGCAACATTTTAAGTTATAAGAACTCAACCACATGAATGTCCGCTAAACATATAAACTCCACATTTATACATAAACCAGGAATGTATACAACACACCCACGCTCACGGCCTTAAGGCCTGACAAGTCACTCTTTACAAATATACAGTTTCATACATCGGCACACATGCCGGCCACACATGAAATCCAAAAATTCTTCGCACGCCCTTCAAGGGCATTTACGCAGCAGGTCTTCATTCCGCTCAATTCAACTCAACTCATCATCACCTGCAATTGGACATCCATCCCAAGGATGGTAAACACAGCAACAGTCAGCATTAGCTGACCAATTATAACGACCCTACCCCTTACCTAGGGCAGTGATTCTTTCCTTGTATGCATTGCAATTATACCATTAACAAGCACAATAAGTGCTCTCAGGCACAACAATATCATAAACGTCGGCCTCCGCCAGACGCTTCGTGCACTCAGGGCACCTTATTGGTGTACCGGACTCCGTGGCAACACCACTGATTAGAGGTTATTAACATGTTGGCTGGCTGGTCCTAGTCACCCCAACATGCATGCTGGGAACATTCAGCCCAAACCACTCAGAGGCGAGAACCTCACGACAAACTTGAGCATTTCCAAATCAGATCGACCCATCACTATGGTGAAGCAAGCCGGGTCTGTCTCGCGTCCCCCAAGCATTGCCACCAATCGATCTCCCAAAACAACCAGGGGCAGGTCAACCTATTTCCGTGCTCAAATCGTCAGTAGCGCACCACTAGACGCGGGTCGGCTTTCCCTCCTAATTAGCCGCAGATTTTCGCTCTCGCAGAGCAACTAGCACTCACAACGCTCACACCACAAGGAGCTTACGCAAAGCATCCAAGATCAGCACACATCTCACGTAGAGCTTATAACCAACAAAGTATACCACCATAATTTACGCGCATCCATACAACACACGGAGTCTTCTACGGTTCACACAAGACAACCATCACCAATCCAGGCTAATGGTCCGGATGGGCTTCACACAACATGTCTACGACGTACTCCACAGTTCCGGCTCTAGATGCAAACTCAACTTGGAATCGCTTGCGTTGTCCACCTTTTGGTGGAGGATTCCATGCATATGCATAAAGAAAGGACTTCGATTGTCCAAGAAGGAGATCGTTACCCTTGACGATCGCTTTGGAGCCATGAACAAGCCAGATGGAAATCACCGCCATGGCTTTGAATCCACGAATCCGCTCTCGACCCACGAATCAGCCCGTTGAAACTTCTCCGGCAGCCGTTTCCCTTCTTCCTTTCCTCCCTTGCTCCCTCTCTCTCTCTAGCTCTTTGAGAAGAAGGAGAAATGAATGGAAGATGAGGCTTCCAATCTCTTATATCAGCAAGAAAGGGACGGGACCCTTGGATCCAGGATGAAGGAAACGAACGGCCTTGATTTGCCCTGACATAAGCTGAACACGACCTGACACGCCCTGTGACACGCTCGTGTCACAGGCTGTGTCACTTAAGCAGCACACAACCGACTTATCCAGAACAGAACACGGCCATGCGACACGCCCGTGTCACATGGCTGCCACGCCCGTCTCACACAGTACACACCCGTGTGGCATGGCGTGTTCCTCAGCCAACACACCACAAACTCAACCTGAGCGGGACACGGCATGGGACACGACCGTGTCCCTGGCCGTGTACCCAAAGACACACCCGTGTCCACCAGCACACGCAGCCTTGGCTGCTCCCGAGCAGGATAGCCAGCGACACGCCCGTGTCACTGACCGTGTACCCTTACACGGCTGTAGACACGCCCTGCCGTGTATTTGTCGAGTGGAGTTCGACGACCCCGAGGAGGACAAGCCCGTGTCACAGGGCGTGTTCCCTCTCGAGAACTTCTCGAGTGCATTCGTCGAGCACTCGAGAGGTTGCTCAACCCGAGCAGGACACGCCCTGGGACACGCCCGTGTCCCAGGCCGTATCACCCAATTCTGAACCCAAATGGGATTTGGGGTGTTACACAACACATGAAGAACATGATGTTGAAGCAATACAGTCTCCAACAATAAGACATCTGAGGGATCATCCAGACCATCAGATTATTGGTGATGCAAGACAAGGAGTAGAGACAAGGAGCAGATGTCTCAACACAACACTGTACTCTTGCTTCCTATCACAGGTAGAACCTAAGAAATTTGAAGAGACTAACCAAGACCAGTTTTGGATTGGAGCTATGCAAGAGAAATTGAACCAGTTTAAAATATGTAAGGTCTGGAAGCTGGTTCTGAGACCTCAAGGACATAATGTCATTGGAACTAAGTGGATCTACAGTAATAAACTTGATGGAAATGATATTATAGTTAAGAATAAAGCTAGATATGTGGCTCAGGGCTACAGACAAGAGGAAGGTGTTGACTTTGATCAAACCTTTGCCCCTGTAGCAAGACTAGAAGCTATCAGGTTATTCCTTTCATATGCTGCATTCCAAGGGTTCAGAGTCTATCCGATGGATGTGAAATCAACATTTATGAATGGAGATTTGAAAGAAGAAGTCTATGTGGAACAACATTCAGATTTTATTATTCTAACCCCGAAACTGGGTAAAAAAAACACTTGACTGTATCTATGCTGGTCAAAATACACTATTTCCATGTGATTACAGCTAATTTGTGAAGTCGAGAGTGACAAGCCACCTCTCGTTACAATTATGGGGTGAGAGAGCACTTTGCACGCGGCGGACGACAGGCCGTCGGGCCAGAATTTATTACAGATTATGTTTTGAGCAGGTGGTCTTCGGATAGCGACTTGCTGATTCTGGGTGAGGGGCGGCGCACTTGTTCTTGCCGTTGCTGAGGCTCCTCAGAACTTGAAAGATTTGGCTTCGTCGGGTGGTTGTGACTTGACCCGCTTGTGGCCCGGGTGTGGCTCAAAAGTGGCTCGTGGGCGGCTCGTAGGAGGAAAACTTTCAGAGCTTCAACACGAGGAAAAAGAAGACTCAGAGGAAAAAGTTAGGAAATGGGGAGCCCTGAGGCTCCTTTTATTGGCTCCAGGAGGTGGTTACAGTGGTTACGCGGCTATCCGCACACCGTAACCACCCACATGAATGTTTTTAGTGTAGTCTTAATGCGCGTATTCGGCTATTGGAAGACCATTATATAAGTAATAAAATATTAATTAAATCTTACTCCCACTAACCCGGTGATTAGCGGGTGGTTACGCACAGATCATATGACCGAAGATGCCCCCACTGATCGGACGGTGGGGGGGGGGGGGGCTGCAACCTCCACGGGTGGCCGACGAACTTGCCACCAAGTTCTCCGACGAGGGGAGGTTCGCCGCCGGCGACCAAGGAGGAGGCGGCCAGCGGCCGGCCCTTGACCGCAAGGCGGCTACCAAGGAGGGTGGGCGGTCGGTGGCCGCCCCTTGGCCGCAAGGCGGCAACCAAGGAGGGGGGGGGGGTCGCCGCCCCTTGGCCGCAAGGCGACGGCCAAAGAGGGGGGCGGCCGGCGACAGTCCTTGGGCCGCAAAGCGGCGGCCAAGAGGGGGGCGGCCGACAGCAGTCCCTTGACCGCAAGGCGGCGGCCAAGAGGGGGCAATCGGCGGCCGTCCCTTGGCCGCAAGATAGTGACCTAGGGGGCGGTGGCCGCCCCCCCGGCCGCTATGCGGCAGTCAAGGAGGGGGGCGACCGGTGGCCACCCCTTGGCCGCAAGGCGACGGCCAAGGATGGGGCGGCCGGTGGTCGCCCCATGGATGCAAGGCGGCGGCCGGGACGGGGCGGCGGCCGCCCCTTGGCCGCAAGGCGGCGGTCGGGGCGGCAGCCGACGACCGGCAAGGCGGCGCCTGTGGCAGTTTCCTCTGTGCGTGTAGTGGGATCGGCGTGCGGGAGGATCGGGCGTGGTGATCGCGCGCACGGTCAAACCAATGATCCCATTAATTTTAGTGGGGATCATGAGAGAGGTGGCTATGTGCACACTCATCACATATAAAATGGGATTCATCCCCAACAATACCCATGTGTTTGATATGAATGATTTGGATAAAATATTCTAATAATATTATAATAATCACTAAGAATTTTGATTTATATATGGAACCAATGAATTTTTCATCGACATTTTTTAAACTAATCCGAGTAATAAAAAAATTATAAAAAAATCATCAAATTATTATGATTATTTTATGCACACATCTACATTCAAGAAATGAACTATACTAAAATGATATTATTTATTAATTTTCCACTCAAACCAGTAATGAAAGCCAAAAGAGTAGGTAAGAAAAAGATCAAAAATTCATAGACGACCACAGATCAAATATTTAGACTATGTATCATATGACATCAACCGACACTGATTCTTTTTATTTTTTATTGTGAAAACATAGGCTCCGTTTGAAACACATGGGTTAAACCGTCATTCGTGAAGGATCACCTAACAAACAACATCCATTTGAACATAATAGTGTATGAAGTTTCTTAAGTGAGTGTTAACAAATGACAATTTAACCCCTATGTTCACGGCCGCTATCACCGTGCCAAACGGAGCCATAGGCTCTGTTTGGCGTGACAATGCTCCACCAATAATGAACGCTGCCGTCATAAAACGTATATATATTGAACAAAAAAGTAGATGAAGATTCATAGGTGAGTCATGAAAGTCGGTTCATAACCACTGTGTTCACAAGGAGCGCCTTCATGCCAAACGAAGCCATGCATAATCTTTAGCTAGCTTCAACCAGATTGCATACATTCATTATATCTTAGCTGTCATGTAAAAATTTAATTATGATTAACAGCATGTGGGTTGAACATTTGACTGAGGGAGCATTGTCACTATCATTAAACATCATCATTATGGATTAAATAAATAATTAATGGCTCCATTTCGAGTTAAATTATTGATACATGAGAATCACGTCAACAAATTAATCTCATCGCTTCCCTCTCACTAAACCACTTTATTAATTTCGGGCACAAGACTTTTGCTAAACTTCATTTTTTGCAATAATTAAGTTTTAATTTTGTTAAGTATTAAGTCATGAGGGTAATGTCGACAAAGGATCCGTATAGACGACCCCACTATAAGGGGATAAAGGTTTTGAGTG
This sequence comes from Platanthera guangdongensis, assembly GCA_039583875.1. Lineage (NCBI taxonomy): Eukaryota > Viridiplantae > Streptophyta > Magnoliopsida > Asparagales > Orchidaceae > Platanthera > Platanthera guangdongensis. The sequence goes on from CM077164.1 coordinate 1,437,779, forward strand.
TTGTTGTGTATTGAAGTCATGAGCTGGATTCCAGGCTGTATTTTCTGCTCCTGGCTTTCTGTTCACCGAGATTTCTCTTTCTTCATTTGTTCATATTTTTTGGCTGACCAGTTCTTAATTTGCAGTTTGCTTCTTCACATATTATCAGAGCTACTATATTATTCTTATGGGCGCAAAATCAATGCTACATGAGATGCAATTTCTCATAGCTTGTTTTACCGGTGGAACTAGCTAGGAATGGCCTAAATTACGAATAATATAGTCAAAGTGAGAATTTATGTTTTTCCTTCATTTTTAGTCGACTGCATCAATCAAATGGTTCTATCAAGTATTCACATCACTACAAGTTTATTTGGATCTCTGGGAAATGCGCTTCAATTTGTTTTCCGCGAATATTTTAAGCTGTGTTTGACGCGTCTTATCGTAGCTTATTTGCTTCGTGCCGGGCGAGCCCATGGCCGCCGACGAACCCCGGGCGGCTGGCGAGCCCACGGCCGGTGGCGGCCGCCTGAATTTTGCGAGTTTGCAAATCCAGCGCCGTCGTCGCCGGCCACTTGGCAGCCAGCGCTCGTCGGCGTGCTCGATGACGAACGCCGGCCGTCCGGTGGCCGGCGAACCCCCAGCCGGCGGCGCCTCCACTGCAAAAAAATGTCATGTTCTCAGCGCCACCGCCGCCGGCTGCGGGCTCGCCGGGCACCGGACACCCAGAGTTCATCGGCGACACTGAGAACAGGTCAATAGTTGAATGCAGGTGCCCGGCGCGGCAAATGAACGGTGAATCTTGTAACACCTCCCCTGTAATGACCGTATAATATGGGTCCGGCCGGGGCCCCACAACATACAGATGCTACAACTTTAGTATTATAAGATGATATAACTACTCAAACTCAAAACTCATAAACAAACCACAGCGGAAACATCAACCAAGACTAGAAGTTATCCACATACACAAGAGTATCGAAACAGCCTTATGACCTTACAACAAAAGAGAGTCCAAAACTCTATCAATACATATCATATCAAAGTGCAAAGGCACTCCTAAGCTATTTCGGTGTGCAAGCCGGAAGTCAAAAACATAAAACATACAATATCACAAAAGTAGAGCTAAAGAGAAGCTGGTAACACTTCATGAGGCTTAGGACTTTTTGGTCGGCGAGCTAGCTCCTGCTTGCGGTCCTTGTCCTGTAAAAATTTAGTTGTAACGTGGGTCAGCAAAGGCTGACCTCAAACTGTGTAACAAACACATCTCCTCCCGGCCGCCCCTAACGGACCCCGGGGTACCCCTCCAACCTGCAAGTCAGCACTTCGTATACAATATACATAAACAAGTAAAACACTAATGAATAGACGTGGATGTCTCAAACAACAAGCACGTTCTTTACTGTTGAGCATATAAAGAAAAGGGACCTACTATGCAACATGTACGCAAAACCCGGGCTTCACCCAAAGCATCATATCACGTATGCATCTAGTACATCATCACATCATCTGGGTACTCATCATTTCCCCATTGGCATTAAGCCGCAAACAAAAGGGGTACTGCGTTTCCCCCAACGGCACACAGGCCGCCACACGGAATTCTTGTCAAGGCCCCACCCGCTCATGGTCTTAGACCCGGGCTTGCCTGCAAGCTCTGACTTCTCATGTCAGGATTCCGTCTAACACACTGACCGATTCTAAGAAGCCTTGCTGGACCCCACCCACTCATGACCTCATTGCCCGGGCTTGCCCCATGCTTGGCGTTCTCGTCAGTCTCACAGAAGGGGACTAGTCTCGTCGGGACACTCTCCACACATGACTTGCACGTCACGGGATAGCCAGCCGACCACGGAGACAAAGTCACGCCTTAGCACATCACAATCCAAAATCATTTCCACCCTAATCCCTCATTTGTACTGCAACGTCCCCGCGCACCAATGAAAACATCTACCGCCAATGCGGAGCTAACCTTTTCCACCAAGGAAACCATCTAACGTCATTGCGGAGTTAACCTTGTCCGGTTCCGGCTACAAGTACTCACTCGAGAAAAGAGGAAAACACAAACATCACGAACGGCATCTTGCCGCAACAGATTTCTACAAAAATTCCTAAAGCTCGTATGCAACATCACCGAGTCGGACTAACGATCGCGACCACGACTTCACCCACCATGCCTAATCCACTAACGGAGCGGATCTCTAATGCAAAAACATGTCGGGGACGGACTCAATCGACCCGGAGGTTTCTCTTGAACCATGACGATCCAAACCCCTCTCATTTGAGAGTTTAGTGTCCAAAAAAAACTAGAAAGTAAAAGATGCTAAACACGCACCATAAACCAAGAGGAGAAGCGTCGTTACCTTCCGACTCCTCTTCATAGTCATGGAAACTTAGCCAGTTGAAAACCTTCGCGACGGTTTTGCTTCCACGGATCTGGACTCGGCTAGCGATTTGGAGCACCGAAGCTTCTCCGGCAGCCGGATCTCTCCTTCACCTCTTCTTTGCTCCTTCTCTCTAGATCTTAGAAAGAGAGTACTTGATGAAGCATGAGGGTTCCCAAACCCTATTCCCGGACTTAACCCAGCAAAGACAACCCTAGACCATCAGATCCCAAAAGAAGGAAACGAACAGCCACGATCCGACCTGAAAATCAAAGCACCTGGGCAGAACACGGCTTGTGACACGCCGTGTCCAAGGCCGTGTGCCCCAATTGATGCCGAAATCATCGCACCCAAAGCAGGACACGGGCTCGGAACAAGCCCGTGTCAAAGCTGACACGCCCGTGTCATGCAGTACACGCCTGTATGCCTGGGCGTATTCCTCCATCGACACAGGACCAAACACAACCCGAGGAGGACACGGGTACTCGACATGCCCGTGTCACATTTGACACGCCCGTGTCCAACACGAACACGCCTTGGCTCCAGGCCGTGTTCAATCCCCTTAGACGGCCCAGCTCACAACCCGAGAAGGACACGGTCTGGGACACGCCGTGTCTCAGGCCGTGTTTGAAATCTCGACGATCGTCGACTGCCTATTCGTCGACTTCATGGAAAAATCGTCGAACACGCGCACGACACGGCCTTGGACACGCCCGTGTCCCAGGCCGTGTTCACTGTCTCGACAATTCGTCGAGCGCAGTTCGTCGACCACACGACACGGCCATGGACACGCCCGTGTCTTAGGCCGTGTTCCCTGTCTCGACACTTCGTCGAGCGAAAATCATCGACTTCCCAGGCTCTCGACGAACGAGAGCATGACACGGCCATGGACACGCCCGTGTCCTAGGTCGTGTGACCATTACAAAGACTCAAACTTGGCTCTCGATGCTGCTCGTCCTCTTGCGAATTTTGGGGCGTTACAACTCTCTCCCCCTTAAAAGAATTTCGTCCCGAAATTACAAAAAGCAAAAAGGGGGTACACAAACTTAAATGATACCTGAACGGAAAAACTCTGGATACTCCTCCAGTATGGTTTGTTTTCGCTCCCAAGAGAGTTCCTCTCGGCCGCAATTGTCTCATCGGACTTTTACGAGTTTGACATCTTTGTTCCGCAACTGCCGAATTTTTGAATCCTCGATAGCAATTGGACGAACTCGCGTCCTCAAGTCTGCCTCTATCGGCATCGACGCCGATTCGATCACCACACTATCCTCTACCAAGGCTTTCCTCAAGACTGAGACATGGAAGACGTCGTGTAATCCACTCAGCTCTGCGGACAACGCCAGTCGGTACGCTGCTTCTCCCACCCGTTCAACAACCTCGAAAGGTCCCAAAACCTTGGACTCAACTTCTTAAGTCGGCGAATCCGTGAAACGCCTTTGAACTGCTTGATCTTTAAATAGACCCAATCACCTACCGCGAACTCCAACTTCCTGTGGCGAGCATTAAAATATTTTGCTTGCTGATCTTGAGCCACCTTCATGCGCTCTTGAATGGTCCGTACCAACTCACAAGCATCAGCTACCACTTCTTTTCCCAATAATCTGGTGCCTCCCGCCTCTATCCACGACATCGGCGTTCGACACTGTCTTCCATACAAAGCTTCGTATGGCGTCATCTTTATACTTGCTTGGTAACTATTGTTATACGCGAACTCCACCATGTAGAGGTGATCCTCTCATTTCTTGTCGAAGTCAAGAATACACATCCTCAACATATCCTCCATAGTATGGTTTGTTCTTTCGGTTTGCCCGTCAGTTTGAGGATGGAAAGTCGTACTGAACTTTAGCTTGTGCCCAGACTCTTCTGAACCAACTCTAGTCCTTGGACGTGAAACGTCCGTCACGATCGTTGACTATACTTTTAGGAATCCCATGAGGTCGCACAATGTTGCGAACATACAACTCCACCAGCTTATCCACGCTGTCCTCCTTCCGGTTTGGGATGAAGTGAGCCACTTTGGTTAAGCGATCCACAATCACCCAAATCGCGTCGTTACTCTGTGCTGCGATCTAGGTAATCCATGCACAAAATCCATGGAGATGTCATTGAATTTCCACTCGGGGATTGGAAGAGGCTTCAGGAACACGCCCGACTTCTGTCAATCGGCCTTCACCATGGCACAAGTTTGACATTGATTCACGTACAAAGTTACGTCCCGCTTCAGTCCAGGCCACCAAAAGGATTTCTTCATATCCAAGTACATCTTTGTACTGTCCGGATGAATGGAGTACTTTGTGAAGTGAGCCTCAAACATCAACTCCTCATGGAGCTTGCCGAACTGCAGTACACAAATCCTTCCGTCCTTCCTCAGAAATCCCGTCAATCATCTCCAGGCGCTGCTCTCGCCTTTTTGAGCTTCCACCACGAATGGCTGAAACTATACATCCAAAAGAATCGCTTCCGAATACGATCGGACAAGTCGTTCTGTATTTCAATCTAGTTCAACCGAGCTACGCTAGACTCGCCCCCTTGTTATGCACTCCAAGCCGAGGGACTCCCAGTCCCGCACCAACCGCTCATCATGAACGTCAATCCAATTCCTTGCCGAGTATTTCCTACTCAAGGCATCTGCCACCACATTGGCTTTGTCTGACGTATACTGAATCGCCCACTCGTAGTCTCCAAGGAACTCGACCCACCTGCGCTGTCGCATATTCAAGTCTTTATGATCTAGGAGATACTTCAGGCTTTTGTGATCCGTGAAGATCCTCACCTTCGCACCATAAACATAGTGTCGCCAAAATTTCAACGCGAAAATTACCGCCGCCAACTCCAAGTCATGGATGGGGTAATTCCTCTCGTGAGGCTTCAGCTGTCTAGACCCAAAGGTTATTACACTATCATATTGCACAAAAACGCAACCCAAACCGCAATCTGATGCATCATTGAAGGCCCAGGGGACGTTACACCTGGTTTATGTATAAATGTGGAGTTTATATGTTTAGTGGACATTCATGTGGTTGAGTTCTTATAACTTAAAATATTGCGCTAGAATGCTCTGAGTTAGGATACGAGTAGAATGTGATTTGATATTCACACGTAATTCCGTCATTTGTTTGTGAAATATGACGTGGGCCCCAGCCGGACCCACTGTTATATTCCATATGACGAATGGAGGCGTTACAAAGTAGTATCAGAGCCAGGTTTGAGATTTTTGGGAGGGAGAACATAATTGAACTCAAGAATGTCCACTAGGAATATAATACATGCATGTGAGGAGCGTGAGCGTGTAGCCACTATACGTTGGTGATTATGGAATGGACCGTAACTGGTGTTTTTGTACATTGATAGGTGACAAGGAGTGGTGCTGGGCAGTCTGAACTCCAGCGTTTCGATGAGAGTGCGGCACCAGCTGAAGCGCATACACCTCCCTCGGCGGAGACCATACGTGTGGTGACTGAGACAGTGCTCGCAGTGTTATAGGCACAGCCTATTGGGGCAGGCAAGGCCTGTAGGGGTGCCAGTATGGCCTGGTGCAAGGCAAGAGCGTGTGGAAGCTGTGGTGGACGAACAAGCAGCTGACGAGCAGTTGAAGCGATTTATGGAGTTTCATCCACCTACGTTTGGCGGAACGGGTTCCCCAACGCAGGCTAAAGATTGGCTTGCAAGGGTGAAAAGAATCTTGGCAGCAATCCGGACTATGGAGGCACAGAAGGTGACTTTATCCACGTTTCTATTGGAAGGCGATGCGAGGCTTTGGTGGGACGAAGTGGAAATGCATCACTTGGCAGGACGAGGATTGGAAGAAATATCGATCAAAGAATTCTCACGATTGTTTCTGGCCAAGTATTTGTCAATGTCGCAATGGATTGCGATGGAGAATGAGTTTCAACGTCTGGTGTAGGGTGAGAGCAATATTGATGCTTACCTGCATGAGTTCACCAGGCTGGGGCGCTATGTGGGTCTACCTTCGCTGAGAAAGCACGGAAGACGAATCGATTTTATGAGGGACTGCGTGATGAGTTGAGGTTAGCACTCCCGAGTTCGGTGAACCAAGGCTTCCAAGCATTGGTCGATACAACCTGGTCGCTGGAGACAGATTTGAAATGGGTGCACGATAAGAAGAGCCTGGCGGTGGAAAAGCTGGAATTCAAAGTGCCACAATCGGAACAGTCGGAGTTTAGGAGACGAGATAAGAAAAGGTTCAGGCCTGATGAACCAACTCCTTCAACTGTTTCATCGGGGGCAACTTATGGGCAAGGACGTGTTGAGACCCGCACATGTTTTAGATGCGAAAAGTAAGGACATTTAGCCAACCATTGTTGGAGTGAGTCTCAAGGGGTGAGAAGAAGACAAGGGCGTCATATGAAGAAAAGGGTAAAGCAGTGGCCGAGTCATCTGCATTTTGGACGCAACCTCGACTGCATAATCTTGAAGTGCAAGAGCCGCAAAGCTCAATCGGTGAAATACACCCTCGAGTGTTTAGGCTGGAACTCCAAGAGGATATCAAACGACTTATAAAAGATGATGCGGGTGACCCGAAGTAAGAATGAAAGAATGAGATGTATGACTTTGGTGAATAATGCGATGTATGTATACACCTTATGTTATCCTGGTGATCATTCAATCAAGGTGTAATAAAGGGATGGTTTTGTTGATGTATGTATATCTGGTATAAATGATATGAGGATGGTGTGTATGTGTGTATGTATGACATGTTATGAGTTATTTTGTGCGATGTGGGGCGAGACAAGCTGCGGCCTCTAAGCTCCAACCCGGATCATTTTGCTAAGGAATGATGTAGTTGTGTTGATAGCTATAGTTGAGCAAAATTTCGGGACGAAAGTTTTTGAAGGATGGGAGGGTTGTAACACCCCAAATCCCATTTGGGTTTAGAATTGGGTGACACGGCCTAGGACACGGGTGAGTCCCAGGGCGTGTCCTGCTCGGGTTGAGCAACCTCTCGAGTGCTCGACGAATGCACTCGAGAAGTTCTCGAGAGGAACACGCCCTGTGACACGGGCGTGTCAGAGGGCGTGTCCTCCTCAGGGTCGTCTAACTCCACTAGATGAATACATAGCAGGGCGTGTCTGCAACCGTGTAAGGTATACGGTCGATGACACGGGCGTGTCGCTGGCCGTATCCTGCTCGGGAGCAGCCAGGGCTGCGCTGTGCTGGTGGACACGGGTGTGTTTGGGGTACACGGCCTGGGACACGGGCGTGTCCCATGTCATGTCCCTCTTGGGTTGAGTTTGTGGTGTGTTGGATGAGGAACACGTCATGCCACAGGGGCGTGTACTGTGTGACACGGGCGTGGCAGCCATGTGACACGGGCGTGTCACATGGCCGTTTTCTATTCTGGATAAGTCAGTTGTGTGCCGCTTAAGGGACACGGCCTGTGACACGGGGTGTCACAGGGCGTGTCAGGCCGTGTTCAGCTTATGTCTCGGCAAATCAAGGTCGTTCGTTTCCTTCATCCTGGATCCAAGGGTCCAGGCCTTCCCTGCTGATATAAGAGATTGGAAGCCTCATCTTCCATTCATTTATCCTTCTTCTCGAAGAGCTAGAGAGAGAAAGAGAGAGGGAACAAGGGAGGAAAGGAAGAAGGGAAACGGTTGTCGTAGAAGTTTCAGCGGGCTGATTCGTGGACCGAGAGCGGATTCGTGGAGGCAAAGCCGTGGTGGTGATTTCCATCCAGCTCGTTCATGGCTCCAAAGCGATCGTCAAGGGTAACAATCTCCTTCTTGAACAATCGAAGTCCTTTTTTTATGCATATGCATGAAATCATCCACCAAAAGGTGGACAGCGCAAGCGATTCCAAGTTGAGTCTGCATCTAGAGCCAGAACTGTGGAGTACGGCGTTAGGCATGCTGTGTGAAGCTCATCCGGACCGTTAGTCTGGATTGGTGATGGTTGTCTTGTGTGAAATGGAGAAGACTCCGTGTGTTGTATGGATGCGCGTAAATTATGGTGGTATGCTTTGTTGGTTGTAAGCTCTGTGTGAGCTATGTGCTGATCTTGGATGCTTTGCGTAAGCTCCTTGTGGTGTGAGCGCTATGAGCGCTAGTTGCTCTACGATAGCAAAAGCTGGGCTAATCAGGAGGGAAAGTCGACCCACGTCTAGTGGTGCGCTACTGACGATTTGAGCACGGGAAAAGGCTGACCTGCCCCTCGTTGTTTTGGGAGATTGATTGGTGGCAATACTTCGGGGATGCGAGACAGACCAGCTTGCTGCACCACAGTGGTGGGTCGATCTGATTTGGAAATGTTCAAGTTTGTCGTGAGGTTCTCACCTCTGAGTGGTTTGGGCGGAATGTTCCCAGCATGTGTGTTGGGGTGACTAGGACCAGCCAGCCAACATGTTAATAACCTCTAATCGGTGGTGTTGCCACAGAGTCCGGTACACTAATAAGATGCCCTGAGTGCACGAAGCGTCTGGCGGAGGCCGGCGTTTGTGATACTATGTGCCTGAGAGCACTTGTTGTGGTTGGTAATGGTATGATTGTAATGTATACAGGGAAGGAACCACTGCCCCGGGTAAGGGGTAGGGTCATTATAATTGGTCAGCCAATGCTCATCGTTGTTGTGTTTACCATCCTTAGGATGGATGTCCAATTGCAGGTGATGATGAGTTGAGTTGAATTGAGCGGAATGAAGACCTGCTGCGTAAAGGCCCTTGAAGTCGTGCGAAAAAATTTTGGATTTCATTTGTGGCCGGCCTGCATGTCGATGTATGAAACTGTAATTTGTAAATAGTAACTTGTCAGGCCTTGAGCATGGGTGTGTTGTATACATTCCTGGTTTATGTATAAATGTGGAGTTTATATGTTTAGTGGACATTCATGTGGTTGAGTTCTTATAACTAAAATGCTGCGCTAGAATGCTCTGAGCTAGGATACGAGTAGAACGTGATTTGATATTCACACGTAATTCCGTCGTTTTTCTGTGAAATATGGCGTGGGGCCCCGACCGGACCCACGTTATATTCCATATGACGAATGGAGGCGTTACATGTTGATCTTCATCCACTTCCAGTGATCCTTGTGCTTCTCTGGAATGCACACACCCACTTCCTTGTCTTGCATTGTTGGAGCATCTTCTTCATTTCACTTGAGAGTGAGCTTTTTCAACACTAGTTCAGTACCTGTAGAACTATAAGAAGAGCTTGACATCTCATTGTTAATAATATTTGTTTCATCAAACACTACATTAACTGACTCTTCTACAACTTGACTTGTCAAGTTATAAATCCTATAAGCCTTACTATGATTGTTGTATCTAATAAATATCCCTCATAGGCTTTGGCAGCAAACTTAGTTTTATAGGATTTCTCATTATTGAGTACAAAGCACTTGCTCCCTAAAATTCTGAGATATGCAATGTTTGGTTTCCTACCCTTTATAATCTCATAGGGAGTCTTATTGTGACTCGTGGTGATAGAAGCCCTATTAAGGACATGACAAGCTGTATTTACAGCATCAGCCTAGAAATATTCTGGGAGAGAAGTGTCATTTAGTAGTGTTCTACCAGCCTCTATGAGAGTTCTATTCTTCTCTCAGCTATCCCATTTTGCTGGGATGTTCTTGGAGAGGAAAACTCTTGCTAAATCTCATGATGTTCACAGATTCTTGTCATGCATTCAGACTGAAACTCAGTCTCATGGTCACTTCTGATTTTGACCACAGTACTATTCAGCTCATTCTATATTTACATGACAAATGTCTTGAAGACACTTGGGTTTTCAGACTTTTTCTTCAAAAATAATACAAAACAAATCTGGAAAATCATCAACCACCACAAAAGTGTAGACCTTCCTACCTAGACTATGAACAGGCATTGGACCAAACAAGTCCATACGCAAGAGGTATAAACGCCTCACAGAATCTTTAGTATCAATGCTTTTGAAGGAAGCTTTTGTCTGCTTACCCTTTTGGCATGCAGAGAAAATACCTTCCTTAGAGCATTTCATGTTAGGACTATTCCTAACTAAACTCTTGACTATAGAGCTTTCTTATAGTCTTATAATTCAAATGAGATAGCCTCTTGTGCCATTTGACACAATATGAGGCTTTCTCATTGCAACTAGACAAATGGGAGAGTCTGATGATAAACAAAGAAAATTAAGATAACAGACATTACCACTCCTAGTGCCAGTTAAAGTGACCTCTTGGTCCCTTAATCTCTTATATGGCACTTATCCTTGTGGAAAGAAATGACATAGCCAAGATCACATAGTTGGTTTATACTTATAAGGTTGTGTTGCAACCCTTCCACATAAGCCACTTTTCTGAAAGTGATTAAGCCATTAATGATCTTACCATAACTTTTGGTGATCACTTTATCTGATCCATTAAATATCACCTTAGGTCCATCCTTTACTAGAATGAAATCCTTCAGGATGCACTTTGTTCCAGTTATGTGCCTGGAACAACCACTGTCCAAGTATCATATAGAGGTATGACAACTTGGACTCACATGCAAGAAATAAATCACTTATTATTTGGACCTCAATTCTCATTGGGTCCAAGGTGCATGTCAGGCTGAAAATGAACATGTCTGCTTGCAGCTCTTCTGACAGGTAAGCTTGTATTAGCTCTTTGTACACAATTATTGTGTCAGCAATCAATGGCATAGTGGCTCACTTTTCCACAAACCAGTACTCATAAATGTTGTACCTCCTTTTAAGGACTGGTTTAATAACATTACTGTCAGTAGCTCTCAGTCCAGCAGGTACAGCAGCAGACTTTTTCTTGAGTGTTAGGGCTGGTACTCCAAACCTAAATGGTCCAGGACGGGCCATTTGAACCTCCTCATGGGCTCCCTTGTAGCCACTAGCACCCGTGTCATTCCTACCACCATAGAGGTGAACATCTTTGTTCTTCCTTTTGGAATTACCAGCTAGTGTTCCCTTGAAGCCTATCCCCTTCTTATCCTTTTAGGAGGAGAAGGAATCTATCAAAGGCAACACAGTACATGGCTTGAAAACTTAGCCACTACCTCCTTCTCCTTTTGGAGTTTACCTTCTAGATTCCTGATAAGATCATTCTTAAAAGTTATGGTGCCCATCTGAATAACAGTAATGTTCTTCAGCTGGCTAAATTCCCTAATTTTCTGCTCTAGCAAAGTTGTTGTTTGAGAATGCTAGCAAGCAGCAAGCTTCAGAGATGCAATATCCTGAGCCTGTTGTTTGTTCTGCAGCTTACTCCTTCTGAATTCTTCCAGAAGTTCACCATATCTTTCAATCATTTGATTTCTGTCTTCCTCAGATTCAGAGATATCTTCATCTCTTGATGAAGAAGCACTTGAATCTGGACCAGTCACATACTTGGACTTGGATGAAGAGTTGGATGAAGAGTGTACTTTAGATGGTCCAGGCTTCCACTGCTTAGGATTTGACATGATATCCTTGACTCAACGATTCTGGCCATATGGCGTTGAGTGAGTTGAGCTCACTCAACGCCTGTGGATTTTGTCATATTTCTGCATTTTCAATATTGTAAGCTTTGACTGCCAGCCTTATCTCAACGCTATTAGTTGTATGGCGTTAGCTCACTCAACGCTTCTAGAGTTAGGCATTTTCCTGAATTTCCAGCCTATCACTTAGAGTCCACATGTCATTGTCTCTTGAACTATATGTCCAATCATTGTGACAACAAACCAACATGTATGCATGAACTTAAACATACATTAAATACAACTATGTGTATATCATTGTCATGTTTGACTTCTTACAAATCTAAGACATTACTAAGGTCGGATATGTCGCATCCCAAGTTCCTGCCAACAAGACAAAAAGACTTCGAAACTTCACGCCTAAGGGCCAGCTCCCGAATGTCTTCCATCTGAGGCTCCACCTCCCTGCTCCAGATCTCATCACGAACCTCCTCACTAATCAAACAACGATCCCACATATAATCCAGAGACTTCATGTACTCCGCAAGTACAGCAACCTTCAACTCTGACACACGGCGAACAGAAGATAATGCCTCCACTTGTGCCTTCGCCGCACAAAGCTTTGTCTCTAAACGAGAAGTCTCCTCTTGAGCACGCTTCAGCATTTGTGTAGTTCTTTCCACCAGAGACTTCTCCACCTTCAAAGATGCTCGAGTATCCTCCAATCCTGCCTTCAGCTCGATCCAATCCGGCAAAATCGAGAAATGTCCCTGTCATGGTCATCCCTCAGAGTGACAAAAGAACCTGCCACAGCTCGAAACTTCTTTTGGAGGGTCAGATACTCATCCTTCAAACTCACATAATGATCATTCCAGGTGACGAAAATTTTATCCTGAGCCTCAATGTGCAAAATAAAGAATGAAGAGAAGTCAGCACAACACAACAACAAAGAAGAGCCAAGAATAATCAAGCTCGCTTATCACTTCACTCATCGCCTTCAAAGAAGAAGATAACATTGGAGTCGTCGCCTCTGTAGGGAAAGATTGGGGGACAGATGATCTAAGCACATGTACTTCAGGAGGCGAACCGTCACGTCCACCAGAAAGAGAGTCGTCACCCAGAGAAGACGAGCAAGGCGCCACGCTACCGCTATCTCGAGAAACTACAGTGGCCTTCCGTTTCCGACCACAATCCAAAGGTGTTTCAGCAGTCCGCCCAGAGTCTGAAGAAATGGCACACCGCAACAAACGTTTCTCTTTCACTAACGAAGAAATACTGAACAAACAGTTCGCCAACTCCTAAGGCTTTTAAAAACCAAGCACGAGAGAGAACTCTCGCTTCCTCCCCTTTTGACGACGACAACGATCAGGCAATGCGTTCCACGGCTCTGACAAGCCCCAAGAGTTCCTAATATAACCAAATAAAGTATTTCCATGCCGGCGGTCCGTCCAAATCTCAAAGTCAAGCCAGCTCCTGCTACTATGAATCTCCACACGCTCACCACCATCAGAGCGAACATCACACTAATCTCGGAAGCTGACTAAAGAGAGTTCTCAGCATGTTCGTGAAAGAAGACAACCAACCCATGAAACGTACTACCCCCAAGGGAGTAAATTGGGAAATCGGCACGCCACATAATTTCAGAATCTCAATCACCTCCTCGCATGGAGGGAACCGAAATCCCGATCTCAAGGTGGTTTCGTGGATCGTCAACCAGCCACGACGAGGATTTTGGACCCTCTCCTCAACATGTGGTGTCCTCACTTCAAGGTCGACTGGCAGGCCGAACCTCCTCCTCCAAATTGCATCCCGATCCTCAGTAAGAGGGGAGCGAAGACGCATCAGCCTCGTAGTACGCTTCGAGCCCTGTCACAAATATTAAAATAAATTTAGACTAAAAAGTCTGATCACCAAAGACCACCAGCGCGAAGCGCAATTTGTAACAACTCCCAACGCGACGGCCTGTCGTCCCCCGTGTGACAAGTGTTCTCTCACCCCAAAGCTGTAACGAGAGGTGGTTTGTCACCCTCGACTTCACAAATAAGCTGTAACAACCAGAGAATATTAAATTTTGACGGCACAGATCTGGTCAAGTGGTAGTTTACTCAGTTGAGTGGTTTTTTCACGTTAAAACTGCGTGTGTACAATCGACCTACTCTATTGACTGTGTGCACGCTCGACCGTTCCGAAAGCTAAAACAGTCCAAGTTATTCCAATCCGACCAGGAAGTTGAGTTTGACCGCAACAATACTAACGCAAAAAGCAATCACAATTTCAATAAAATGCAGAATTGTTTCTCAAGGCAGCAAGAGCAATCAATAGTCAAATCGAAAACCGAATCTGCAAATGGAATTCAGATGGTATTCCGAACCGAAAATTTTTGGGTACATATCCGTAACGTGCGCGAGAAGTCGGATCGGTCAAAATACGGTCGTAATATATGTGTATTACGATCATATATATGTGTATTTACGACCGTTTTTTGACAGATCGGAAGATCATATCTTTTCGCGCAGGTGCGTATACGTACCCAAAAACACTCATTCCGAATTTTAATTTTAAATAGTAAATCTCATTGGAAAATAAATTTAAATTTCAATATTTAGGAATTCCGATCCAAGAAACAAGCGTAAATCATGGGGTATTACAATCGGAATGCTTCGATCCAACTGGAAATCAAATCAAAAATCCGTTGAAATCCAACTAAAAAAACATTAATCATTTGGTATTACACTAAAAAAATAATATAAATCCAAGAGGTACAAATTTTTTTGTACAAGAAATTGGCAATTGAGAAATAATTTCTTATATTCTTCGTATTGTGGGCAGGGGTGTCGGTGGAGAAGAATTGGGTGCGTCAACGCAGCGGCTAGATGTGGTCTTCTCCGACTCCGGCGACGATTAGAAAGGAAGAACCAGAGCTTTTCACAATTCAGCAGCAGCACGTGATTCTCCTTCTCCGGCGGGAAGAAATTTTTTGAGAGCGAAATGGGTTTGAAAAAGCAGATAACAAAATAAAAGCATATATAACTATATACAAGGAGGGAGCAAAAACTTCTTCTAAATTAGAATAAGCATGGTAGAAGAATCAAATTATATAATGAAGATAAGAACAAAACTACGTGGCAAAAGTTAAAGAAAACATAAATAATTCCTACAAATCTCAAATCCACTGCTTGAATATTAACACACAAGTTTGTCTCTTGCTGATTGGATTCTAGAAGGCTCTGGATTATTCTTATTCATTTTTTTTCTTCGTCTACAAAAATAAAATATATGCATTCAACGTTGATTATTCTCTAGAAATATATCTACTCTAGTATATATATATATATATATATATATATATATATATATATATATATATATATATATATATTTTATTGTATGATGAGACCTCTATCAAATTACACCCCGCGAACGATCCTTCCACTGTTCCAACCGCTCGCGGCCTGGCACCGTGGCCACGGATCCCACGTGCCCAGCCCCTTATGGAGCGGGCGACGGCCCTCACACGATTGTTTAGCTCAACCCGGCCGGCCTCCGCGAGGCCGGTGCGTCCTCCGCCCAGCAAGCCTTGGCGAGGCCGGCCCCCGACCTGACTACACCCAGTCGGCCTCCGCGAGGCCGGAGCGTCCCCCGCCCGGCCGGCCTCCGAGAGGCCGGCGCCGCCTCCGCAAGGACAGCTCCTACTCCGCCCGACCGGCCTCCACGATCGAGGCCGGTCACCTTGGCCGACCACCCGGTCGGCCCCTATCTGTCAGGCTTTCCTCGATCGGCCCCCTCTCCACTGTCGGCGTCTCCCTACCGTTCGATCATCTCCAAGCAATTCTTGTCATCTGATGTACGTATGACCACTCACGTAATCACCAGCATAACTGTCGGCATAACCACCGAGTATGAGTGGGTGCAGATATCCTAAATTATGCAAAATAGTGAAGTAGATGAAGTTGTAGAATGCATGAATTCATTCACAAATAAATTAATGTGTTTCACTTATGACCATTGAAACAAACAATTACACAATGAAAAGAATACTTCACTTGTGACCATTGAAACAAAGAATTACGCAATGAAAAGAATATTTCACTTATGACCAGTCTTTTGTAGCTACTTTAATGAGCTTTTGTATTTATTTATTTATTATTATGGATTAAGATAATGATAATTATCATGTTAAGTGATGATCTTTGAATTGCATTATGAATATAACTTATACGATTGACTCCATTTGGAACCCACCAATTTCAAGATGTGGCATGAGGGAAATAATTATTGGATGGGTGCTAGCTCCACAAAAGCATTTGTAGGCCACCTATAAAAACAGATTAAGTTGTGTGGTTTTACCTAATTTATGATGAGCTGAATCAAAACATGCACTACCTCATATATTGTGGGCTTGGTTGTTACAATAATTATATATTCGAGGTACTTATATATCTACTAGTATGTTTTGTAATTAATAATATATATACATAAATTGTTAACATCATAAATTAATAAGCATTTGATATAAAATATATTCATCTAAAGAAGAACTTTTCTAAGTTCTTCTTGAAGGATTTCTCAAGCAAATCTTTTTGTTCACATATCTTTATGATAAAAAAATTACATTATTTCATCTGGTGATATGATAGGTTCATTGTTCCTTTTAATTGAAATCTGGTCTAATTAAATAGGGTTATCACACCATGATTAGATTAGGTCTGAAAAAAATTGTGAGGCTGATCAATTATGTTAATTGGGTGATATATATATTTTATCATATATATATATATGATGGAATATAGATATTTGGAGACACATAAAAGATTGAACATTGACATTGGATAAAGAGAGAGCATTAGGGAGGGAGGAGAGTTGGGGGAGAGACAGGAGGGAGAGGGAGAGGGAGAGGGAGAGGGAGAGAGAGGGGTGGGAGAGAGAAGAAGAGAGAGAGGGGTGAGTGATAAAGAAAAAGAGAGATATATTAATTTTTATAGATTAAAATTTGAAAATCTTAATAAAATAAAAATAGGAATAGTAATTCATATTTTTTTGTGGTCATTTTAATTACTCAAATGTATATGTTTTGAAAAAAAATATTTCGGGTGCGTGCGCAGCCCGTAACGACGCATCGAGCACAGGTGAAGCCCGCCAGGATGCGGCCAAAGGCCGCCCGAGAGCTTTGAGCACGGACGTACCCCGTGCG
Organism: Platanthera guangdongensis; assembly: GCA_039583875.1. NCBI lineage: Eukaryota > Viridiplantae > Streptophyta > Magnoliopsida > Asparagales > Orchidaceae > Platanthera > Platanthera guangdongensis. Next base: position 1,454,726 of record CM077164.1, read on the forward strand.
AAGAAGTTCGTGTGTGTGTGTGTGTGTGTGTGTGTGTGTGTGTGTGTGTGTGTGTGTGTGTACACACACACGAGCTTCTTCGCACGGGCTACGCCCGTGCTCGAAGCTCTCGGGCGGCCTTCGGCCGCATCCAGGCGGGCTTCGCCCGTGCTCGATGCGTCACTGCGGGTTGCGCCCGCCTATGAGCGCGCTACGCACGCACCCGAAATCTTATTTTTTTTTTCAAAACATATACATATGAGTATTTAAAATGACGGCAAAAAATATAAAATTATTATTTTTATTTTATAAAATTTTGCAAATATTAATCTATAAAAATAATTTATTACTCCTCTCTCCCTCTCTCTTTATCACTCCACCTCTCTCTCTCCTTCTCTTTCCCGCCCCCTCTCTTCTCTCTCTCTCCAAATCCCTCCATGTTTTCTCTCATGATCCAATGGGCAATATTCATTCTATGGTGTTCCTTCAAATACTTATATTCTCTTATATAGATAATATAATATATATATATATATATATATATTATATATATATATATATTATATATATATATATATATATATGAGGCATTAAGCTAATTAAATAGTTTTGGTGCACTCCTTCAATGGAGGTTTGATCCCACATTAATTGGATTGCCAAAGTGCGGGCCACCCTACCCATGTTGAACTCAGGTTATGAGCCCTCACATGCATGTAAGGGTGCTCTGGAGAACTTTGTATATATAAAAGCTACTGAGAATTAAAAAGGAGAGTCAGTGATCAGGAGAGAGGAGTATGGCAAGCAGGAATGGGAGAGAGAGGAGTTACTGATTGGGAGGACTGCCGTTTTCGCCAATCGGCCGGAGAGATTAATCGTTGAGTGTTGATAGTCATCTCAGAAGCCAACTAATGTTATGCTATTTTAGGGCATTTTTCGTTGTCAAACTTCTTGAAGATCATTTCGGGGTCTCCCAGAAAACCTTTCGCTGAAATTTAGAAAAAATCTCATTCCCGTACACTTTAAACAAAGAAACCGCTACAATTCTAAATGCTTTCAAGATTGCGGCACATATATATAGTGATTGTCTTTCACCCTCACCTAAATTTAGAAACTAAGCCACGATTCCAAAATTTTCTCATTCTAGTCAATTTCATAAAGTTAATGAACTTAAATATAGAAAAACGGATGCAACTAGTATGGTGGAGTTGCGTGCACATCTCAGTGCACACATCTCGAATCAAGTTAAAATGTGCACGTATCTCCGCACAAGCTAATATGAGCTCGCAGCCATCGGATCGCCGCACTTTACCGTGCAGTGCATTTTTTTGCACTCTATCCTCCCCGAATCGAAAATTTTTGGGTCAGGACTCCAAACCATGAGCTTGGTCTGGACAACCAATGAGTAGCCCCAAATTATGAGGGGCCCGAGCAAAAGTGTATGACACAAGCCATAAACATGTGAGCCCACCTCCTTTGCAGGCTTCTCATTGATGCAGAAACATGAGCATCGTGAGGCTCCTGACCTAACTATTACTCCCCATGCACAGTGGGCTTATTACCCACGTGCGGTCAGAGCAGCATTTAAAATGGAGGACTGTAGGAGTGATCGTCGGTTCCCATCTGGGCCGGAGACATAACTATATGCTATACTGCTTTAGCCAGCAAGCCCCTTAATTAGGGCTGCTGTCAGTCAGTGTAATTAAGACCATCACGGAGAAGTTATTAATATTATTAATTATTCTTTAATTATTTATTATTATCATTTATCAAAGGAGCTGCTGCATGCCCAAGCATGGGTCTGCATAAATGGCGACCAATTGTTAATTCCACAATTATTGAAACCTGCCGGTATTGACTGAGCTTAATTAGTAGTGCCCCAAGCAAAGGTATGCCTCAAGTTGGGTCTAGAAAATATGGGTGTTCTCGTGCGTTCGATTGAAATCCAACACGCAGAACCCCCAAACTCATCCTGAAGTTGTCCGTGCCAATTCCAGAGGATCCGAGTTGGCTTGGTGGTGAGCTTGTTTTGTGGTGGTTTTTTTAGCCGCAGGCTCCGGGCATCATCTTTGACTTTTAGGGAGACTTCCCAACGAATGCCAACCTTTAGGTCTTGACAATGCCCATTGGGATAGGGATAAGACTCTCCTCCTATCTATTAATTAATACAATTTAAAATAAGCACGCTATTAATTTAATAATGCGGAGAATAGTTGTACATAGTTTTTTTAACTTTTTTTTAAAAAAAAAATCGGAGGGAATCATGATTCTGAAACAAGATTGTTGCGACTCATGACTCGAAACTGCTGCATACTGATCTGTATTGCACCGTCTTAGCCTAGGAGCTTTTGAGCGCGCAATCAGTCGCTGAGATTGACGGCTTGCAAGAAGGTTTTTTAACTTGGAAATTCCCAAAAAAGAGTGAAAATCACGTGCTGGAGACTGTGCCAATCAAACTCCCACTACTTTGTTAATGTTGTACAAGACTTTTTTTGAGAAAGCGAGGGCGACAGACTGCTTCTCGTTACAATTTGTAGAAAGAGAGAAAAAGATGTGTTTGGAGGGTAACAAGTCACACCTCATAAAGCTAAATCTTTTTCTTTGTTGCGGTGAGGAGCACGCGCTCTAGAAGTTGGGTGATCTTCTGCTTCTGCTCGGAAACTAAGGGAGACATTATGCGCGTCTCGACATTTGCGTCTTGTCCCCTACTGTTCGCTGTGGAGTGTAGAGCGGGGAGCTCGTTGTTGACGATGGTGTTGAGCGCTGAGCGGGATGCTTGCATGCAGCGGCGAGAGGCGAGCACTCTGAGGGGAACGTATGCAGGGGCATTCAAAGATGGATGAAGAACTTCGAAAAACGAAGGAGATCATGAAGGAGCTCTCACGCGTGTAGGGCGAGAAGTCAAAAGAGAATAAGAAGGAAATGAAGGAGAGACCGTAGTCCTATTTATATGCCCCAAAGATGGTTATGGTGGTTACACGTTATCTGCGGACCCTAACCACCATATTTACTATTTGCAGACCGATATTTCATAGTTTATGACACATATTTTTTTTTATGATTTTATTATGTGCACGCTAAATATTATTATCGGTTTAGTGCATCCTCCCATGACGGGTGGTTACGGATGATGGTTTCGCGGCAATATGACGGCGGAGATCGTGCGATAGAGATTAGCCGACGGAGGACCGGTCAGTGAGAGGGCCTACCGACAACGAAATCCGGTCGGCGGGAGGCGGGTGGCCACACGACATGACATCGATCGGCAGATGGCTAGCCGCGGGTCACACGACAGCGTGCGAGCGGCCGCACAGAGTGATGGCGGCCAACAGGACTCCTACCATGGCCTTGGGGCTGCGTGAGAGCGGTCGCACGGTGCGACGACAGCTGTCGGGACGCCGTCCGTAGGGTGCTATGGCGGTTGACGCGTGGATCACGCGTGCCAATCGCTTGCGTGATGGTTTAGGCGGTTTTTTCCATAACCCTAACTAAGTTAGTGCGGGTCATGGGATTCCGGCTACTTGCAACCCAAAGTTTCTTTAAATAAGGAATAACCCATCAACGACCATTAAATAAATTCAAGCCTTTAGTTTTTTTAATACACGTGATCATCATTAAATTAATTTTTTTAATTGTACATAAATGATAGTTGTCGAAGACGAATTTTTTTTGTGTACCGCACACAAGTTGTGTGCACCAGATGCAATTTGTGTCGTGAATCAACACCTTTTTTTACTGTTTCTTAAAGACATTTTTTTCTCAGCCTTTAGATCATTGATCGGATGGTGCGTGTGTGTTGCACACACACACTTATGTGCGCACACACACCTAATTAGAGCTAGCCAAAAATAGGGTCTCTCAGTTAGGGTCAGGTCCAGATGTCGGTTCGAGGGACACTGCCGCCATGCCCACACTTCTCCCATTATTTTTCAAATTGGTTAGTGGATTTAGATTCCTCTCATCGTGGCAATGACTTTTGACTACTTATACGTCAAAACAGTGGTTAGATGGGGGAGAAATAACTCCGATAAGATGTAGGGAGTTAATGTCTGGATCTACTTGTTAAAATTTCTAGAATCCAATGACGCATTTCTATGGTGAGTGGCAAACATAGGAAAAAAAATACTGTGCACTCGACGTACATGAGCTGAGTGTATCGAGCACAATCCACTATATTGCTAGATCTAAACCACTACATTTTAGGTATTATGTTGGCATTATTTATCATTCGATGATATGTGAATGGTTAAACTTTTACACAGAAGATGGTTTTAATTTTCATGATATTTTCATCATTGCATTACTAGATCTAAACCATTATAGTTAGAAAATTATTTTTAGATTTGGTCATATATTTCTAAAGGTGTGCTTGCTCTAAATAAAATCATCTATTAAATTGTGTATTGCATCGTTTGATCTAGCATGTTTAACAAATTATTTCAATTTTTTTTCTAGAGTTTATCTAGAGTGTCGTGTTCACTATTAGATGTTTGATCCACACTACATCGGTACTTCAAGGATTTTTCTGAAAAAAGTGTTTCTTCAATTAAAAAAGTTATGATAAATGTTTGTGCTATTCATTTTTTTTAAAAATGTGCACCCCTGATAAGGTCGGCAACAATTAATAGAAAAATTGGGCTGCAAATAACCAGGTTTCACTCTCACCCCACTAATGAAATGGGGAGTTACAGACGTAACCACCGCATGCAAGATCCACACGCGCAATCTACGTGATAACCATCACGTACAAGATCCAAACTGCTGCACGGGATCCTGTGTGTCGGCCGGTCCCGCCGCCCGGCCGGCGACCCCTGCCGACCTCGGGAGGGTCGGTCGCCCCAACATAGGCAGCCTCGACCTCGGCCGGCCTGACAAGGGTCGGTCGCCCCCTTTCGCCGCTCGGCACGGGCAGCCTCGCCGCGCTGCTGCCCCCACAAGGGCTGGCCATCCCCTTGGCCGCCCAAAGTATTGGAACTCATGGTCCGCATCTCTTTAGCTTAACAATATCAAATCTCAAGTTGTATTTGATCATACTTGTGTTCGGTATAATGTGCAAATGTACATGTATGGAGTACAAATGTTTTTGTGACCTACCGCTGGGTGCTGGCACTACCTCTGGCGCTGGCGTTGGCGTTGGATAATTATTGTTGCGTGCAAAGAGTCTTCTCTGTGACCTATCGTCGGGCGCTAGCCATACCGTCGGGCGCTAGCCATTTCAATGACCGTCGAGTTAATTCGTCGAGAAGAAAACGCTATCCCCACATTTAGCCTTACCACGCTACGGTATCCAAAAGTGGCACAAATATTATTTTTGATATTTTTCCTAATTTAATGGATAGCTGGCGACACCATGTGAGAAGGCCTACCGCCGGGTGCTAGCTCTACCGCTAGCTGTAGCTTATTTACAATGAGACTATAAAAGCGTGCGTTTCTTTTTCTGAGAAGACAAAGGAGAAGTATTTCACGTATAGGGTTCGGCCACTGCCTCTATTGGTGCGAACCACCATCTCCAAGCGAGGAAAAGCGAATTTTCTCTTTCCCATTTGTGACCGGATAAGTCTGAAGAGCAAAGTCTCCAACAACCATCAGCGGTTGATCGGGTGTAAGAAGAACGACATCCAGAAGCCTCGTTCGTGTATTATTCTACAGAGTATTTCTTATTTGAGGGAGCAACAATTCCAAACTCTTTTATTTTCTTGTATTTACTTTAACCTTGTTGTATTTTGTGCGCAGAAATCGTATGGTGTGGACGTCGAGTTCCTTGGAGGAGTTTGTGAGAAATCGGCCTGGGAGGCCGTCGAATTTCTTGGAGGAATATGTGGGAAATCGTCCTGGGGAACGTCTAGATCTGGGAGATCTAGTGGGCTCTGAGACCCTTCCTGATGATGAAGCTTTGTATACTGAAAAATTATGAAGGGTGGAAAATATTGATGGAAAAATTTCTTAAATCATTAGACATGAAAGTTTGGAACATGACATATATTAAACCGCCAAATAATTTAAATAAACATGGATTTTATTTAAATGTTAAAGCTATGAATAATCTGTTTTGTGGACTTGGTCAAGAAATTTTCAAACTCATCTACTCGCTTCCTACTGCTTATTATATATGAAAATTTTTTGAGATTACTTGTAGTTCTCCTTCTGCAGATAATGAATCTGAGAAATTCCTTATAAATCCAAGTGAAGAATCAAATGAAAACTTATTCTTAGAGGAAGACATCACAACCACATCAAGCCAAAATATTGCTAAATGTAAAATCAAGAAATTAAAAAATATTAACTCAAAATTACATTTACAAAATATCATTTAAAAGCAAGTGTCAATGTAGAATCTATTATTGTTGTGCTTAGTTCTCCTACATGTTGTTTAGATAAAAATTCTACATCTTGTATTAATTGCAATGAACTAAAAAAAAATAAAGATCTTAAAAAAAGCTTCTTTTTATAAAAGAACAAAATGAGAAATTATGTTTAGAAAATAGGTCATTGAAAAGTGATTGTGCTCGATGCAAGAATTATAAATTGAAATTAAAGAGATGAATTAAACATTTCAACAATACAGAAGTAAGTATGAAGCTCATATTAAATATGTAGTCTCCAATCTTAAAAAAAACACAATCATGTACAATAAATTTAGACATAATCTAAAAATTTAAAATAAAGAATTAGTTACAAAAATCAACATGCTTAAGGAAATTATGATTAAAAACTCAAAAAACTCAACTCCTAAATTTCAAGCAAAATCCAAAAGCATGTTGAATATGAATTGTCGTATAATAACAAAGTCAATCAAATGCAGTAGAAACCGTCAAACTCATGTAAATAAAATTCTAAAATATAAAAATTATTTTCATTTGTAGACTCAAATCACTCTCAATTTAAAATCAAATGAACATAAATTTTCTTTAAAGAATCACTATGTTATGAGTCTTTAGTTAAGTGACATAATTCTAATTTGAAAAATAATTTCAATATATTTAAATCTTCAACACAATATTATTCAATTGAAGATCATCACATAAATACTCTTAAAAATCATAATGAAAATTTGCAACATAAAAATGATATTAAACAAAAGCATGAATGAAAACCCATTAGTAAGAATGCCGCACTGCTCTCAATAGGAATGGCTCATTCATCCTTTCCTCCCTGTAAGCCAACAAGAAGTATTTGACAAGGGAACCATCTCATATGGTCTCGTTTGGATACCTAAATCTTTTATCCATTAGTATCCACCAATTGCGTAAAGTAGAATCTAATCAAAACAAAATTACTTAATAATCTACTTCACGATGTGATTATTGTTCTTTTGTTTTTATGTTGTTTTTTCGTTTGTTTTTGTTTTTTTAAGCCTTCATGTCATGAACACTTCATATATTTTTGTTATATGACTTACACATATTAAGTTTAATGATAAATCAATCCAACTGAATGTAATTGAATAAACATCAACATTTTAAGTGTCTTACTTATCTCATTGTCCTAACATCAACTATAATGAAATATATAGACTATGTTAGTGATTATCTTTCATAATATCTCTAAAAAAATGAGATTTATATTTCTTAAGTAATACTAGTAAATTCAAGCACTTATCATACATTAGTACCATAACATATATGTGCGTCTACAGATTAAATGCTTAAGTAGAGACCATGATCATTCAACATTATTTGTGTATCACAATAGTGGGGGCGTAGGGTTGTATACATTAGAGACGCTAACCTGTAAACCATGTCTTGTCTTTAATCGGGGAGGGTTCCAGTGGAGCCTTGTGAGGCACTGGGGAAATAGTGTTATGTTAAGCGGGTTCTTTTGTATTTATATGAGATTAACACCCCAACCTAAAGCATGTTTGTATAGCTACTCATGCCCATCCGTCACTAGTATAGAGCTAGGTGTTGGAACCAAAAACTGGCCCCAACGAGAGTTCGGACCTTGGGGTGTAGCCGACACCTACTTCTCCCAAGCCTAGACCTCTGACCAGCCACAAGAAACAAAGGAAAGACCCTAGGCTACAACACGGAGGTCCCTCCACTAACTCGGAAGATCTCAGAGTGTTTCCTCTTCTTAGCCAAGTGCTGAGCTAAGGATACCTCAGAAAGCGCTGCAAAACTTTAGAAAATGAGAAAACTTTCCTTCTAAGGTACCCTGTGGGTCTATTTATAGGATCCAAAAAGTTGGACTGCCAATAGCATAACTCTGATGTCCAAAAGGACTATTTGCAGCCCAACTAGGTCTGCCAATAGCCAAACTCTGCTATTTTGAGGAGATAAATGCAGACCTTCAAGGGTATCTAGGTAAATTTACCTTTAGACCCTAATAGGGTGTTAAGTGGAGAAGCATCACTCAACGTCAGGGACTAGGGAATTGAGTGAAGAAGTATCACTCAACGCCAAGGACTAAGGCGTTGAGTGGAGAAGCATCACTCAACGATAGGGACTAGGGTGTTGAATGGAGAAGCATCATTCAACGCCAACCCTGAAGGCCTCCCGCTGACCCGGGCACAAACCTTCCTGCAAGACCTGGGCGGGAACCCTTCCGCTTCCAAGGACTAGGCCGTTGAGTGGAGAAGCATCACTCAACGCCAAGGACTAAGGCGTTGAGTGGAGAAGCATCACTCAACGCCAACTCTGAGGACTAAGGCGTTGAGTGGAGAAGCATCACTCAACGCCAACTCTGGGGGCTAAGGCGTTAAGTGGAGAAGCATCACTCAAAGCCAAGAACTAAGGTATTGAGTGGAGAAACATCACTCAATGCCAACTCTAAGGACTAAGGCGTTGAGTGGAGAAGCATCACTCAATGCCAACTCTGAGGGCTAAGGCGTTGAGTGGAGAAGCATCACTCAATGCTAAGGACTAAGACGTTGAGTGGAGAAGCATCACTCAACACCAACTCTGAGGGCTAAGGCATTGAGTGGAGAAGCATCACTCAATGCCAATGACTAAGACGTTGAGTGGAGAAGCATCACTCAATCGCTAACTCTGAGGGCTAAGGCGTTGAGTGGAGAAGTATGACTCAATACCAACTCTGAGGACTATGACGTTGAGTGTAGAAGCATCACTCAATGTCAGAGACTATGACGTTAAGTGGAGAAGCATCACTCAATGACAACCCTGAGGGCCTCCCGCGACTTGAGCAAACCCTCCTGCAAGCCCTAAGCGGGAACCCTTCCACCTGCACTACTCGCCTGACCTGATTAGCTTAAAGCCTACTCAAACCTGGGGTCCCAGGACTTTTGGTCTCACTCATCGAATATGGGGTTGTACACTTGTTGGAACCCTACTTGTGATTTGGGCTAGGTTCACTATTAGGATTGATGACCAAACATGTATAGTTTAGAATCATAAGTTAGTTTCAGGGTTAAGGTCAATCACATAAGGTTAGATTACTAAAACCTACCTTCAGAAGACTTCAGAGACTCAAGACTTAAGAGACAAGGTAGTTTTGAAGATTGCAGAAAAGTCATTCGACGATAGCTAAACTCAGCTCGACGATCGTCGATCTCAGATCAACAAACTCAGAGTTCCTTCTCTGAGTTGAGCTCGACGAAAGTCCAGCTGAGATCGATGAACTGTGAGCTTATAATAGAATCTCAGCTCGACGAAGTGTCTTCTCAGCTCGACGAACTTGGAGCTCTGATTGACAAGTATATTTTCTATTCAACGATCTTGGATCTTAGTTTGACGAAAGAGAATTATCAGTTCGACGAACTTGGAGCTCAGGTCAACGAAAACTTTACTAAGTTCGACTAACTCCTTCCAGGTTCTGTTCGACTAAATTTCTCAATTTCTCAAATCGACTAAAGCAGTATAATTTCAGATATTAAGAAAGTAATACACTGTTAATTAATACTCAATATTCTTATGAATATAGCCGCTTCTGACAGCATTAATTAGGGATTTCACAGAGTTATTACTCTGTCATATTTACTGTGACAGTTGGGGAAACATATTGAAGACAAAAACAGTCGTTCCAATTCCCAAAAAATATGCAGAAGATTTCAAGGAATTTAAAATTCAAATCAGTAGTCAATGTATAAAGAAAAATTTTCAGAAGATTGCTAGTAGTCCATAACAAGAAGAATTTCACAGAATCAGTAATCAAGAATAAGGAGAAGAAGAAAGAGAACATCTGCAACCAGAGAACAAGAAACAGAGACAAAGAAACTTTTTTTCATCATTCTTCTCTTCAAGCTTTTCTTCAAGCAACACAATATTCAATCTGAGACCAAAAAGCTCATTCTCTCAGAATCATTTACTGGAAGAAGAAGTGTTCATCTTTGAAGGCTTACACCTTGAAGCAAAGTTTTCTCTCCTGACCAGATTCTATAACTCAGGGGGAGCTTTGACAACATCAACTAATCCACTAGTCTTCTCAGAGAATTGAGATAGAGCAGACAACATATTTTTATTTTATTTCACTGTATACAGGATTATAACTCCCTTCAAAAGTTAAACATTTTGGTTCTCAAGTCTCCTGATCAAAAGACTTGGTTTGATTTTTGGGCACCTGATCAAAAGCTCAAAGAGTTGTTAGACCTCCCTTAGAAAATAGATCTTGTGGTGACAGGGCACCTAATTAAAAACATATGGTGACAGGGCACCTGAACAAAAACCTGTGGTGACAGGGCACCTGAACAAAAACCTGTGGTGGTAGGGCACCTGATCAAAAACCTGTAGTGGATTCCTATCAGGGTGGTAGAAGAGTGGATGTACTCAGGTTTATTGGGGAACCACTATAAACTCTTTGTGTTATCTGGTTGTGCTTTACTTTTTTATTTTTTTGTGTTGTGATATTTCTTTTCTTATATATATATGTATCATCTATTTTAATTCGCTGTAAAAACAAACTTAAAGTTTTTAATATTCTCTATTCACCCTCCCCCCCCCCTCTAGAGTTAGTTAGATCAATCTCTCACTTTCTACACTAGGGTGTAGACATATAGTAGGGTATTGGAATCTTGGGCATACTCATGATCGTCATACACATCGCATGAACATTATTTCTCTTCTCGTGTTCATTTTGTGCATAATATTCTATCATGCTATCTTGTGTTTGCATTATATATCTCTTTGAGCTTTAATTCTTTTAGAAAAATACAAAAAATTTCTTTCTTTCTATTTACATTGTTTTCTGGCATAGAAAATCGCATAACTGATAGGCTCGTTAAAGAATTATATGTTTTCCTGAAATCTATTTATTATAAAATATTTGAAAATTCAAATATATAATTTAAAAGAACAAAAATATGTTTTTGCTTATTTTTTACGTGTTTTTATTTCATTTAAAACATAACAAAAAATATGCAGTAAAATGGTATCATTATTATTAGAGCATGCATGACTAGAACTTAAAACATAAAAATTACGCGCAATGTTTGATTTAGGATTGATAATCTCTGTTTAACATTGTATGTTATGTCATGTTGTGTCTAATCTATTGGTACTTAGCTACTGAGTTATATTTGATATGAAAATGTATGCTTAATATGTCTCTAGGTATGTGTGGGGATTTATGTAGCATAATGATTTTTTACGGCTCACACATTCCTAGAAAATGCACTCTAGTAGAAAATCAAAAGCTTACATGTTATAACTCGTGATATTGTGTCTAACAAGCTAGAAATGACTTGAAAAATCAATGTCACGTTGTTTATTTTTTATATACAAAGTTTAGAATATTGGACCAAAATTATAGTTGTCAGGTCTTTGTATACATGTTAACATGTATCTATCTATGTGAGTAAATTTTAGTTTATTCAGGAATCTTGAACTAAACACACACACACACACACACACACAATATATATATATATATATATATATATATATATATATATATATATTATATATATATACATATATATATATATTGATAGTGAAAACAAATGAATGAAACAAAATGTTTGTACATTATTCTATGTTATCAAAGTATGTGCCAAGGATACCCCCAAGCATAACTCATTTCTCCTGATAAGCCTCTTTGAGTATTGTGAGAATGAGCATCTTGGTCTATAGAATCATTTTGATCTTGTGCAAAGACAGCAAATTGAGTTAAGGCTTTTTTGTTCTAATCTTGGTATATAGTAGATAGAAATATGGCATGATTTTTTACTTCATCACTGTTGTATTATCATATTGATTTCTTGAAATAAAACAAATATTAATGACTATTTCTACTTGATGTTTTTTTGATGCTACATGTGCATCTGTCATTATTATATCCAACTCTTTCATGCATAAGAATTGGACCTAAACTGTAATGACTATCTATCGCACAAGTGTACTAATTCACGATTACTAATCATGACACATACAATATTACACAGCATTGACTCTATAAATTACCTGACATTGTACACTAAATCTTGTGTATTTAGTTTCACATGCTGTGTCCATAAATTTCTTATGCTTTGCCTTCATTTAAATCGAATGTTTTTTTATGTTGGGTAGGTCTGTCTAAAAATTATGTTTTCTCTCATGTTTTTTGTGTTTGTTGTGCCAAAACTTCATCTCTTTGTTTAATCTCCAGCATCTGTCATTAGTTCCTCGCCCTTTTGATAATACCAAAAGGGAAAGATTTATTTGTTCATGACTTTCAAACTAGCCAACTAGGGGAAGATCACGTATAGGGGAGCACACATATAGGAGGAGCACACAAGTAGGGCAAGTCGTACTTCGGTTTATATTTCATGCTTATTGTTGAACTACATTATACAATGCTACTAAAGATTTAATCTCATGAATGGGATTTGATATTATCAAAAGGGGAAGTTTGTTGAAATTTATGATATGCATCTCTTTAGTTTGACAATATCAAATCTCAAGTTGTATCTGATCATACTTGTGTTGGGTATTGTGTGCAGATGTACATGTATGAAGAACGAATGTTTCTATGACCTACCACCAGGGGTTAGCACCACCGCTGGCGCTAGCATTGGAGAATTATTGTTGCAAGCAAAGCGACTTCTCTGTGACCTACCGCAAGGCGCTGAAAATACTGTCGGACGAATATTATTTTGGATATTTTTCCTAATTTAATGGATAGTTGGCGACACCACGTGAGAAGATCCATCGTCGGGTGCTAGCTCTACCGCCGATAATAGCTTATTTATAACAAGACTATGAAAGCACTTGTTTCTTTTTCTGAGGAGAACAAGGAGGAGGATTTCACGAGTAGGGTTCAGTTATCGTCTCTGTTTGTGCAAACCATCATCTCCAAGCGAGGAAAAATGAATTTTCTCTCTCCCGTTCTTGATCGAAGAACTCCGAAGAGCGAAGTTTCCAGCGGCCATCAACGATTGATCAAGTGTAAGAAGAACGACATCCAAAATCCTCGATCGCGCACCATTCTACGGAGAAATTCTTATTTGAGGGAGCAACAATTTCAAACTTTTTTATTTTCTTGAATTTACTTTAACCTAATTGTATTTTGTGCGGAGAAATCATACAGTGTGGGCGTCGAGTTCTTAGGAGGAGTTCGTGAGAAATGGGTCTGGGAGGCTGTCGGATTTCTGGGAGAAATCTGTGGGAAATCGTCTTAGAAGGACGTCTAGATTTGGGAGATCTAGTGGGCTCTAAGACCCTTTCTGGGAGGAAGGTGGGGAGCCGGCCCGTCGATCTTCTTGGGAAGAAGATAGAGAGCTAATCGGTCATGGGAGGGCCGGTATAGAAACCAAGAGATTGTTTGATTCATCGCCTATGATCTTCGGCATCACGGAGATCCAATTTTGTTATTGTAAGCCAATGTTTAATTTTGAATGAAATTATATTTCTTTTATTTCATCTCAAATTTGTGGATGAATATTGCTAGGGCATTGAGGGTTGTGTGAGAAATCAGAAAGCAAATTTTTATAAGGAAAATCGGCTCTGTGACCTACCGTCGCGTGGTAGTGGTCTATCACCCCCGCGGTAGTTTCCAGAACAGGTTGCATTGCTGAAAAATTTTTTAATTCTAAATTTACTTGAAAACCTTATTCACCCCCCTCTCTAAGGTTGGCTGCCAGATACAGCACGAATACGGGCTTCCTCGGCCGTAGCTGGCCCCGTAAGTGTCATCTGCCCCTAGGCCACCCGACAAGGGATGGCCTCGGCCATGACCGGCCCCGAGAGGGCTGGCCGCTCCTTTGGTCGTCCGGTCATTAGGGACCTCAGTCGTGGCCGCCATCAATGGGGACGACCACCCCTTGGTTGCCCGGTTCAAGGGAGGCCTTAGCCGACCTCGCCAAGGCTGGTCACCCCTTCCCGGGCAATCTGGGTGTAGAGGTGGGGCGGTCGCCAACCTCGGGCCTCCAATCTTCTTGGGCGAGTCTTTTTCGGCCCAGGGACAAAGTCGTCATTTCTCTAAAAATGGTGATCTTCATGCTCAAATTTGGGCGCTCCAATTGGTCTGATCGGTAGTTATGAGGCAAAATTACTGGACCACCCTTTTAGAAGTCTAATAGCCTCCTTCTTTACTTCATTTTGATCTCTTTCCCGGAACTCGAAACTCTCTCTACTTCATGTCTATCTCTACCTATCTTTGCAGGATTTCCACCAAGGTCGCTTCCAAGGAACTCTGGCAAGGACCGTCTAGACGGACGAAGTCCCCCCGAGATCCGTCAAGCGCTTGGAGGAGGACAAACTCGCAACAGTCATTGTAGCGAAATAGTGGGAGAAAGGTTGTCGATGAAGGCAAGCCCGGGAGGAGAGAGACAGAAAGTTGGGAGGAGAGAGACAGAAAAGGGAAGAAAAAAAACTTCATTATCATGCATAATCCCTAATTACACTGATATCTCATTTATATACAACATTCCCCCTTATGACCGTTGGACAGAGCCAGCTGTCATTACATTTAATAATATTTTTGCATATATCCCGCTACAGGATTGGCTACAGCAAAGTATGAAAGATCCGTTATATTTTTGACTACATCCCCTGCCCGTCCTCTTTTTTTTCTGCCTGTCTGTACCTTGCCCTGCCTGCTCCGCCCAAGCCTTTTAAATTTGGTGCCAGGGTTCATTTGTAAGAAATCCTAGCTTCCTCCATCTTCTTCCTGTAGATCTGGGAGCATGGAAGGCGTGGAGTCATGGGAAGTTTTCTCAGTCGGTGTAGTAAGGATGATGCCGTTCGTTGCGATCTGTGAGGACTCCTTCCAGTTGCCTTGATTTCCAGAGGTATCTCTGTATCTCCTATCTTTGGTGTCGATCTATTCTGTTGATGCTTCCTCGTTGTTGTTTGTATGTTAGAAGTGTCGATCTGTGAAAGATTTTTATTATTCTGTTTTTTAAGCAAAATCGGGATGACATTTGGGTTATTTTGAGAGAAATCTTTCCTGTTTCCTGTTGAAGTAGAAGTGTACTCTGTTGGCTTTCGGTGAGTCTGAAGTTGCTTTGTTTTTCATCCTTTATCCTGCGAAGAGAAATATTTTTTTTGTGAGATTGTATGCTTGGATGTGAAAGGATGACACTTGGTGTGATCAATATTTGATGTGCATCCCTGTTTATGTCTGATCCAAGTTGCTTTTGATGTTCAATCCTTGAAATGTCGAGATCCCTCTCTGATGATGATGTACAATGATTTTCGGAGAGGTGTGATGCATGATTTGTCGTTGGATCCTTGCTTATTTAGTTGCTTTCCTTATCCTGTCCGCATGGAAAATGATGAGTAGGAGAAAATAAAAACGGGGTTGGGATGACAGTGGAATCTGACTGAAAGATGTCTTCCCTGTATGATTCCCGCGTGGGTGAGATGCTTCCCTATTCAAAAGAAAAGGGATTAGATTGGAGACTTTGTTTAGAATAGGGGATGACAGTAGTTGAAGTTTGAAGAATGTCTTCCCTGTTTGATTCCTGTGTGGATGGCTCGTTGCATGTACATGAGGTAGATAGTCTTTGCATTATTTTGATGTCCATGGAAGATAAATCTTCCCATGTTGCCTCGTCTGGCATCATTCCCTCCCAGTGGATCAATCCTTGTTGTTTCGATTGTCCTTTTTGCCATACAGTGTGTTTTTCCAGTATTCCAGTGGAAAACGTGATGAAGTGAAAGTATCTGGCAGAGCATGTATCTCGTATGTTGCATTTTGAAAATATGCTTTGAGTAAACTTGCGTGAAAAACAGGATGGATTTTGTTGTCGTAAAGTGATCTAATTTATATGCTACTTCTCATATCCTCTCGAGAATTTTATATGGCCCCAAAATACGGAGCTGAAAACATTTGCACTTCTTTTATGCAGGGTCAATTGGCGATACGGGTGTAGTCGCAGTAAAAAATAAATCTCCTATTTGAAAGGAGGCTTCTTTGCGTTGCTTGTCTGCATAGGTTTTCATTTTCTTTGTGCTTGTTGTAAATGTGTTCGTAGTTGTTGTAACAAGTGATCTCTAGGAATATAGTGTAGTAGATCGTGGTGGGTGATACTCCACCTGCTTGGTTGAACAAGAAATTGGGTGGGGTCGGCCAAATATTCAAAAAAGGGGACATACCGTGCCCCGAATGAGGACTTTATTATAATGATACTCGCCCACTCAATCCCCAATTTTTTGAGTATATGAATTTATGATGCATCGGTTAAGGCGCTCGGTCTGCCCATCGATTTGTGGGTGGTAGGCCGAGCTAAAGCGTAATTTGGTACCGTTTTGCTCAAGGAAGGTCATCCAAAATGAACTCAAAAAAATTGAATCTCTATTTGAAACAATTATTTCGGGAAGTCCGTGAATTATGCCACAGTATTCCCAAAAAACCTGAGCAACTACCGGTCCAGTGTATTTGGAGGGGAGAGGTGCAAAATGTGCTCCTTTAGTTAACCTATCAACCATTACTAATATGGTTGTACATGACTTTGATTTGTGTAGATGTGTGATAAAATCAATAGATATATTTGTCCAGATTTGAGTTGGAATTGGCAGAGGTTGAAGTTTCCCAAAAGGCAAATCGTTGCGATCTTTCGCCTTTTGACAAAGATCGCAATGTTGGACGTAATTGTTGCACTTTCTTATGCATATTAGGCCAAAAGTAATAATGTACTAATCGTCTGAATCGCGGAGTGTCCTCCTATTTTTGTATCATGCGCCTCGCTTATTAAAATGGTACAAATGATAGAGGGTGGTACGTATAATCATTTTTTATAAAAAAGTCGGTCCTCGATCCAAGCCCATTCTGACCACGAGGAGGGGTCTTTTGTTAAATTGTCTATAATATTTTGGGCGTAAGTATCGGTTTGGTATAAGAGGTTGAGATCGGCAAAAGATTTGTATAAGAAAACGATATATTCTGGAGATTATGTAAATAGGCGTCTTCAATAGGATTTCCAATTCGAGAGAGAACGTCCGCCGCTGTGTTATCCTTTCCCGGTCTGTACTGTATCGAATAATTGAATCCTAGCATTTTAGTTAAAAAATTTTGTTGTTCCGGAATTGTGATAACTTGAGATTTCAGGTTATATAGTGTTTGGTGGTCTATTAAGATAGTAAACGATGACCCGAGTAAATAGTGACGTCATTTAGTAACTGCGGAAGTAACCGCTAATAGTTCTTGAATATATGTAGACTTTGTTTGGTCCTTTGGAGACAACTTTTTGCTAAAATATTCAATCGGGTGGCCTTTCTGAGACAGAAACGCTCTGATTCCGACCTGAGAAGCGTCACACTCTATAACAAAAGAATCGAGAGAAGTTTGGTAAGGTGAGAACTGGTGCAGAGGTAAGCAACATCTTAATGTCGTTAAAAGCCTTTGTACTAGTGTCCGCCCAGTGAAAACCATCTTTGACTAATAAATCTGTTAACGGTGTCGTTATGGTGGCGTACTGTCGTATAAATCGTCTATAGTTGCCTGCTAAACCAAGGAAAGCTCGTAATTATTTCTGACTTTTTGGTATGGGTCATTCTGTTATTGCTGCTAACTTTCTTGGGTTAGGTGTGACGCCTGCTGGAGTAATAATATGTCCTAAAAAATCAACAGTTGTTGTCAGGAAAGAGCACTTAGACGGTTTAATGTATAACTTTTGGTCGAGTAACATTTGAAAAACCAATCGTAAGTGTTGGATGTGAGCAGCCTCCGTCTTACTATAGACGAGTATATCGTCAAAGAAAATAACAACAAAGCGGCGTAGGAAGGGTTTGAAAACTGTATTCATTAGGTTTTGAAAAGTGGCAGGTGCATTTGAGAGGCCGAAAGGCATGACAAGGAACTCGTAAAAACCATCATGAGTTCGATAAGCGGTTTTATTAATGTCGTTAGTATTCATCCTTACCTAATGGTATCCTGAGTGGAGATCGATTTTAGAGTAAACTTGTGCTCCGTGTAGTTTGTCTAGTAATTCATCTATTGTCGGCCTTAGAAAACTATCTTTAATTATTAATGCATTGAGGGCTCGATAATCTACGCAAAATCTCTAACTACCATCTTTTTTTCCTAATCAATAATACGGGCGCACTATAGGAAGATGTACTAGGTCGTATTCGTCCTTGATCCAACATTTCGACAATTAATCGTTCTATCTCATTTTATGGAAGTACGGGTATCTATACGGTTTAACCTTAGGAACCTTTGTTTCATCTATTAAAGATATTCTATGGTCAATAGGTCGAATTGGGGCAGTCCAGCCGGTTTTTGAAAGATTGGTTGGAATTCGGAGAATAACTCCTTTAATGTCGGGTTAGAGATCGGGGTCCTGAGATTGGTATGCTAATGTCAGCATGTTCCGCCTGATCAATTTGTAAGCACAACATCATTGATTCTATGGAATCATGTGCGACTAATTTGGATATTTGGGCTGAGGAGACTATGCGTGAATCCAATGATTGTTCTCCCTTATTTTACACGGGTTGCCTTTATAAGAAAGACATTTCTTTTGTTTTATAATCTGTAGTGACGGGTCCCAGGGTTTCTAACCAATTAAATCCTAGAATTACGTCTGCTCCATGGAGGTCAGTGATGTATAAATCAATAATAAAAGCTATTTCTTGTATTATTAGCTTGACCTGAGGGCAAAATTCTTTACAGAACATAATACTTCCATTTCTCACATGAATCCTAAACGGGGGTATTGATGAGATTGGTAATTTTAAATAAACTGCAACTCGCTTAGTTATGAAGTTATGAGTACTACCATTATCTACGAAGATGTGAATGGTTGAATGACCAATTTGTCCTCGTACTCTAAAAGACTTCGTTGGGAAGGTTCCCATGAGGACGTTCACTTATTTTGGGTGTTCTAACTGGTTTGGAGTGTCGTCCGTCATATGGTCTAATTGAATTTCCGGTGCCAACTCATCAAGAGTTGCGTCGTCGTATGCTTCTAAGATGTAAAGCGATGATTTATTCTTACATTTATGTCATGGTGCATAACGTTCCTCACAAGTGAAGCATTGTCCTTGTTCTCGCCGTGCTTGTAATTCTGTTGGTGATAGTCGTTTTACTGGTACCCTGTCAATCCTAAAGGTATTAGTATTGTTAAAACGATTCAAGCTGACTTTTGAAGGTCGGTGATCCTCGGTATATTGATCTTCAAAGAGTTTTGCAAGTTTAAAAGTATCATATATGGAATCAGGGTGATGGGCAATGACTTCGCGTTTTATGTGTGGTTTCAGTCCCGAATAAAATTACGTTTTAATGCATCCTGAGATAATTCGTTTACCTGGCTAGCGAGAATTTCAAAGTATCTTGATAGACTGAAACGGTAGAAGTTTGTACGAGTTTCATAATTTTACCTAGAGGGTCTTCATAATCTGATGGGCCAAAACGATCCATTATAGTTGTTTTGAATGTCTGCCAATCCGAACATAATCCATTGCGCAATAGGACTTGAAACAACTGTGAGGCTGGCCTGTCCAGATGCATTGAGGCAATAAAAACAAAATCTAATGGATTAACGTTATGATACCTGAAAAACATTTCAATTTTGAAAATCCAATTTGTTGGGTCGCCGTTTGTAAATTTGGGCAATCAATCTTTGTGGGAACATGATTTGTATTGTCATTACGGTCTGATTGTTGTTGTGTTGATCCAAAAGATAATGTCGGCATCTGTTGTAAGGATAAGGTATTATTAAGCCTTGACGCCTGCTGTTGTGGCATCGTGGGTGGCACGGATTCAAGAAGACTTGGGTGTGATGAGTCACCGATTGCAACTATTGGAGCCGGAACCGGGGCAGTCCTGCGCCTGGAAGAGACTGTCCAAGGATGTCGGGCAAAAAGAACTGAGGAATCAAGTTGATCTGTATTCTGAGCCACCGATACAGTCGATGTATCCCTGCGATCCACGGGTGCCACAGCTTGCATAAACTTCTGTAATTCGCTGCGGAAATCTTTGAATTCTGAGTAGAATGTTGAGTTAGATTATTGTAATCTTTCCAACGAGTGTTGAAGGGTTGTTTGCTGTTGGGCGTATGCGTTAAGCGAGGCGTGTAAATTCTGGATTTCTTGGTTGAAGGTTTGTTGGGTTTGCTTGATTGATTCGGAAATTGAAGACTGTTGAGCCATATACACCGCATGCCGGCGATCAAGATCGGCCCGGGTCACGGGCAAGGAAGGGTCGTCGGACATCGTTGTGGTCGGGGAGGTAGACCTCTCCATGGAGAGGTCTCTCGACGAGAGCACCAATGTAGCGAAATGGTGGGAGAAAGGCTGCCGATGAAGGCAAGCCCAGGAGGAGAGAGACAGAAAGTTGGGAGGAGAGAGACAGAAAAGGGAAGAGAAAAGACTTTATTATCATGCATAATCCTTAATTACACTGATATCCTATTTATATACAACATTCCCCCTTATGATCGTTGGACAGAGCCAGTTGTCCTTATATTTAATAATATTTTTACATATATCCCGCTACAGGATCGGCTACAGCAAAGTATGAAAGATCCGCTATATTTCCGGCTACAGTCACCCACTGTCTTTGGTCATTCGGAAAGCGTGGAAGCTAGTGACAAGCCCTCTCAATGGCGCCGAGGTGATCCCGTGAAGACGAGCAAGTACGTGTACTCTCCCTCGCGCGAAGGGACGCGAGCGCCCGAAAAGTGCGGCCTTGACGTGCTCTGTGCGCACTCTCTCATCCCAAGTGAAATATTTGATGACAACAATACCCGTAACCCGGCTGGATCTATTTCTGAGTGCCCGTATTCGGCAACAAGTGCTGATTGATAAGATCTTAGTGGAGTAATAAGATATAGAGAGAGAGAGAGAGGGAGAGAGAGATTACTTTATGTAATATATAATAATTGGCATTTGACGAGCGAGTAGTAGACGTTGCAAAGATTGGAGAGTGATGGAATTAATTGGGGAGTTGGTGGCTTAGCTTTGAGTGGTCCCACAATCCTAAACACAGACACCACAGCTACATATAATTAATTTCCTTATCTGATAATTTATAATATTAATATTTTTCCATAACAACTTGCCACGTCTACCTCCAGGCTCCAGCATCATTAATTTTACCGGCATTCACAGAGCACAGCTCCATCTATATTCTATAACTGTTATTATTATTACTATTAATATATATGTTCTATAGTCTGTACTTCTATATATATATATGATTCCAATTCATAATAATAATATTATTATGTTTATAATAGTACGTATTATTTGCGACATATACAAAATATAAGTGCTAAAATATGAACAAATGGGAGCTGTGGCTTTCAGCTAAATGAATATTAATTTACACGTTTCATTCTAAAATGTTACTAAAGTTTGAAAATATACTCTGATTCAGCTCCGTCTGTTTGTGCCCTGGGTGGTTCCTGAAATCTTTTTAAAATTTCACAAGCTGATTGAGGTGATAGGTTTGATATCAAGTAAAACTTTCAAAGCTATCAAGATGACACTTTCATGAATCGGAAAGCGGAAATCAGGCGCAGGAACACTTCAACCACAATCAAGCTCAATAAATCAGATGCAAGAAAGTAACAAGCAGGTCATGTATTAACAATCTTTTTTACAACAAGAGCTATACATGGCGAGACATGATTTCATCGAGTATATAAACAGGAAGCAGAGAACAACAAAAAACAGAAGCCGGGCGGACAGAGGCAAAAACCGCCGAGACCGCCGCCTTTGCCAAACTGAACAGCAAAGTCCGCCGAGACCGCGAGGTCGCGCGGACTACCCGTTATTCAAGCTAAAGAAGAGCTGTCCGCAAACTGCAAGTCGCCTGACCGCTGAGGTCTCCTAGCCGCCAGTTAGATCGCGAACAGACCGTTGCTGAACTGATGAACAGACCGTCCAGACCGACGGACAGGTTATTGAACTGGAATTGCTGAACGAGAGAAGACTGGCTGGCCGCAACTGCGACCTGCTGCAAACCGCTGATTGTAAACCGCAAGCTTCACTGATCCCTGACCACAGTCAGCACCAAAGTCCTGGCTTCTCAGTGCTAGCTGTAAAACTTGCAAACAGCAACCCGGTTAACTTTCTCAAACCGCGCGGACTGAAAATCTGAGACCGCAACAATTAACTCACGCTCAACTTTTCATTCAGTTAATTATGATGTGACAGGGGTCCTATTTATAGGCACGGAGGAGGAGTGTGGTCACCGCCCTAGTGAATAGAAACACCACCCCAGCCGCAGCTAGCACAAAGCTGTCCGCCCAGTCCGCATGGACAAGGTCAGACACCAGCCTATCCGCCTGACAACAAGGAAGGCAAGATAGAAGCCAGTCCGCAACCCGGCGGACACTGCACCAGCCCACAACAACAAGTCCACGACCAACAGGCTCAGACCGCCCGGTCAACCAACTGATATTGCGAACACTGCGATCAACCTACACTTGTCACAGATCGTGACCAAGTCCGGCAACCAGTGTACTCTCTAGCGCGAGCTCCGCGGACATGAACTATCAATCCGCCCAGTCCGCACAGACCGCCAGTTCCAAGCCGGTTCGCCTAACCATGAACTCCGCAGTTACCTCCTAACCGCACGACCTGAGATCAAGAGCACAGGACAATGTCGATCTCGTGAGCTCCAAGAACAGTTTGCATAGAGCGAACTCTGCGGACGCAATATACAGAACCGCTCAGGCCGCACCACATGTCCGCCAGACTGTCTGCCCAGGCTGAGCGGTCTGCCAATCAACCCTCCACTTTCACTTTAAAAATTTCAACAGTCTCGGACGAGACTCTCTACAATGTTTCGGCAACATGTAGGCAGATAAGCTTCAGCTCCTCTTCCTGACCTCAACATGCTCCAGCTCATCATCCTGACCTCGGCAGGCTCCAGCTCGTCATTCTAACCTCAGCAAGCTCTAGCTCGTCATCATGTCCTCGGCCGGCTTCGGCCCGTCATCCTGACTTCGGGAGACTACAGCTCGTCATCTTGACCTCAGCAGGCTTCACCTCATCGTCTTGGAATCGACATGCTTCAGCTCATCGTCATGACCTCGACAGGCTTACGCTCGTCATCTTGAGCTCGACAAGCTTTAACTCGATGGTCATCTTTAAATCGGCTGACTTCAACTCGTCATCCTGACATCGGCAGGTTTCAACTCGTCACCCTGACCTCGACAGACTTCAGCTCGTCATCCTGATCTCGGCAGGCTTCACCTCGTCGTCCTGAAGTCGGCTGGCTTCAACTCGTCGCCGTGACCTCAGCAGGCTTTAACTCTTTTACAACCCCTCGCGAGGTGTAGTGAGTGTTAGAAGAAATCACTCTCATCTCTCACGGGTACGACAAAGATTAGGAAGAAATACATAAGGGAAGAGACGCAGTGAAAAAACAACTCATTGCATTTTTTTTTTATATTTGTTCTTCAGTCTTATAGTGACATATAGTGCAAGAAGGGGGGAATGCAAAACGCATACAGCAGTTAGAATTAAACAACAACAGTTACCAAGGGTCAAAGTTAATTGGGACTGAATAAACATTAAATAGGGGAAATAGAAAGACATTTTAAATATAAAACAGTAATGAAGAGGTGGAACGGTTTAGGTATTCAACACCCCTCCTGAGCTGGGCCACTTGAACCGTGCGATTTAACCAGTTTAATTTTTCCCTGAGTTCATTAAAACGACCTCGTCCCAGAGGTTTGGTAAGAAGGTCGGCCAGTTGGGATTCGGTAGGGCAATGCTCGATTTTTACTGCATCTTCTTCAATCTTCTCATGGTTGAAATGGTGTTTGATGTCTATGTGCTTGCTCTTATTGTGGAACACTGGATTCTTGGATAGGGCGATTGCAAACGAGCTGTCGCACTTTGTAGAAATGGCTTCTTCTTTTATTTCTTGCTTAGCTATTCGATCACACCTTAGAGCCACACACCTTCACAAGCACCAGCACAAAGAGCCATATATTCGGCTTCAGTAGTGGACATTGCTACTGTCTGTTGCTTCTTGGACCACCACGAAATAGGGCTATGAAAGTTTTGATTTCAAGAACAACTAATCACCTAGATGGTGGGTGAATAGGGTTCTCGATTCCAAAAACTTAAGCAACTAATCGATTAATATCACATCACAATCAAAATCAGCACAGCATAGTACATAAATTTTATAGTGGTTCCTCAATTGATGGGTACATCCACTTTCCCCATTCGTCTATCTATCAGTATACTGGATTCGGCCAAACTTCCTTATATCTTTCTCAGATCCTCAGATCTTACAGCTCAGAAACCAACCGGCTCCTACAACTCTGGCACAAGCCCTACCTCTCAGATCACCAAGATTCTACAACTCAAGTTCTTCCCAAACTCTACCTGAGAGTGACTCCACACTCCTACACTCAGGTAATCCTGCCCTACCTCAGCGTGAATCCACACACCTACAACTCAGACAACTTCTGTCCTACCTCAGCCTTTATAACACAGGCTTACATTCAGGTCGTAGCCTTACCACACAGATTCAGAATGAATCTTTACAAAGAATATTAAAGATGATGAATTACAGACACAGATAAAATCTTCGTGCCTGTCTACCTGGACTGAGCAGATATCAGCCTACCTTCTTCTTCACAGAACAAGATGATACAGAGATCTTGAAATGATGCCTAACTTGTTCTAGAATCAACTAGCAGATGAATCTGCTTCTTCTTCTTCAGAATATCTCATTATCTGGATTGAGCAGATTTCAGCTCTTCCTTCTTTGATCCAGCGAATTGATCTTCAGATTCTAGCTCGGCTTGGATCGAGAAGATAACTTCAACTAGGGCACGTCTAGGCCGATTCGTCTCTCTCAGAGGATTATTCTGAACCTGTTGGAGTGGATGTTGATTGAACCAGCAAACTCAAAAGCCCTTCAGATTTGAACTTGAGGTTCTTGGCTTCTGCAACAATGGCAGATGAAGAGACAAACTCCGCTTCTTATTTTAATCAGAAATTAATCCAATTAATCCATTGATCATCCGTTTAGATCTCGATCTCTTCTGCTATTTTAATCACGTCACATTGGTGAGTGATCGAACATATCTCAGTTTTTAACGGTGGTTAAACCTCAGCTATTAAACTTTAGATCCATTGTAGGCTGACGACGACATTAATGTCAATTTGCATCGAATCTAAATTTGTTGACTTGTTGACTTTGCTGAGTCAGCATCATTATGGACTTAGCAAAAATCAACTAACTTTTCTAAAATCCTGCGTTCGACGAACTTGAAGCTTAGTTCGACGAAATCTGAACTCAGCTTGACGAAACAGTGAAGCTGAGATCGACGAATTCTCTTAGCTCAGTTCTTTCTTCAGGTGAAGGTCGACGAACTTTGAGCTTCACGAATCTGAGATCAGCTTGACGAAATAGTGAAGCTGAGATCGACGAATTCTCTCAGCCCAGTTCTTTCTTCAGGTGAAGGCTGAGTTCGACGAATTCTCTGAATCTGGTGACGAAATTGAACTTCGATCGACGATTCTGATAGTTGAGTCCTTCTTATAGGTAAAAGCTAAGATCAACGAACTTTGAACTCTGGTCGACGAAAGCTAAGCTCAGCTCGACGAATGGTAGACTCAGCAATTCCGAACTTAGAAATTTCTTCAGCTTTGCTTGATGGCATTGAGATCGTTGAGAGCGTTGAGTGAGCTTGTATCTCTCAACGATCTTGAACTTAGCCTATTTTTGGATTCTTCATAGTAATGCTATGATAGGATAACCTTGACTCAACGCTTCTAGTTGTTGACGTTGAGTGAGTTGAGCTCACTCAACGTTTCTGGACTTGGCCGATTTTCTTAGGCTTTGTCTCAGCGATCTCAACGCTTTCTTCTCAGCGGTCTCAGCTGTCTCAGCGTTATTTGCCTTAGTTAACTTTTCTGACTGTCTCAGTGCTTTCTTCTCAGCGGTCTCAACTGTCTCAGCACTTTTTTTGAATGGGGTTGAGTAGCTTACCTCACTCAATGCTTTTGGACTTAGGTAATTTTCTTGTCTGCCTTCTCTCAGCGCTATTAGTTGGATGGCATTGAGTGAGCTTGCCTCACTCAACGCTTCTGGACTTAGGTAATTTTCCTGTCGGCCTTCTCTCAGCGCTATTAGCTGGATGATGTTGAGTGAGCTTGTCTCACTCAACTCTTTTGGGCTTAAATATTTTTTTGAGTTTCCAGCTCCACCTTGAGTCCACCTGTCATTGTCTCTTGAACTAGCTGTCCAATTATTGTGACAAAGACTACATATATGCATGAATTTAATCATACATTAAATACAACTATGTCTATCTCATTGACACGTTTGACATCATCAAATCAGGGTCATTAGGATCAATGGACCCAACAGGCTAGTTCTGTAGAAAAACACATATGCACATGTGCTTCTTCTATCATCGAGAGATCACCCAATTTGAATCGCAGTAGCCAATTAGAGAGAGATTCTGGTCCTTTTGATAGAGCAGTCCAAAATCTTTCGTCCTTTTGATGTAGTGAAGGATTCGTTTTGTCGCATTCAGGTGGATTTTAGATGGCATGCTTACAAACTGAGAGAGTAAATAAACTACATGCTCCAGATCAGGTCTCGTGTTTGCCAGATACATTAATGATCCAATCAGACTTCTGTATATCTCTTCATCTACCTTTATTCTTCAGTTGACATTTGTTGAGTTTCTCACTAGTTGGTATAGGAGTCACGCATGGATTGCAGGCTTCATGTTGAACTTCCTTAGTATTCAGTGGCATATCTCTCTTGTGATATGAAAATGTATCTTGCAGACTGATGAATTATTATCCCAAGGAAAAAAACGAAGAGGGCCAAGGTCGGTCATTTCGTACCTTGTTTTCATTTTCACCTTGAATTCTTCTATTGCAGCGACAGAAGCTCCAATGATAATTAAGTCATCGACATAGAGGCAAAAATATCTTAGACTCATCCTGTCCAGTTTTGATGAAAAGAGATGGTTCCAGTTTGTTATATATGAAACTTTCTTCTTCAAAGTAGTTGGAGATATTAGCGTGGCAGGCCCTTGGTGCTTGCTTGAGCCCATAAAGGGATTTATGTAGGCGATATACCTTTTTCTTCTTCACCTTTCCCTTTGAATCCATCCGGTTGATCTAAATAAACTTATTCATTAAGAATACCATTGATAAAAGCGTATTTGACGTCTAATTGGAATATGAGGTAATTTTTGTTCGCCACAATTGCCAACAGTAGCCGGATGGTGTCCATGCATGCTACTAGGGCAAACATTTTTTCAAAATCCCTTCCAAAATGCTGGTCATAACCTTTAGCCACTACTCTTGCCTAATGCTTTATGACTTCACCTTTCTCATTATGTTTTAATTTGTAAATCCATTTTACACCTATGATGTCTTTGTTCACGGGTCTCTGAACAAGACTTCAGGTGTTGTTCTTCTCAATTAACTCCATTTCTCTTTCATAGCTCGTGTCGAAGCTCTGTCTTTGGAGGCTTCCTGATAATTGGATGGAGTTTCATGGAGAAGGATAACCTTTATTTGTCATAAATTTCCTAAATTGTTCTAGTTTTCAGGGGCGGTGAGGAATCAGGAACTTCCTCAGTGATTGTCTCTTCTGTAGGCAGAGTAAACTCGTGTAAGTCATTATCCTCCTCAGTCTCATGGATGGAGTTTTGCAAAAAGTCAACCGGGACTATAGAGGGGCCAGTTATAGGATGCTGATCTAGCCCTGTCAACTTTCTCTTCCTCATGAAACACATCTCTTGACACAATAAGTTTCTTTGTTAGAGGCTCAAGAAGACAATATGCCTTCCTGTCATTTCTATACCCAATATGAATGCATTGGGTACTTGTTTGATCTAATTTTTCTCTCATTTCTTTTGGTATGTGAGCAAAAGTCACACATCTAAAAGTCCTTAGATGACTAATGGAAGGCTTTTCTTTATACAACATTTCATAAGGTGTAATTTTTTCAAGAGATTTTATAGGTGCTCTGTTTAGTGTGTATACTGCAGTAGCAGCAGCTTCTCTCCACAGAATTTTGGCAGCCCCTTGTGGAGTACCATGGAATGAACCATTTCAATGATGGTTCTGTTTCTACGTTCGACAACCCGGTTTTGCTGCGGGGTGCTAGGAACGTTATGTTCATGCTTAATACCATGGAGATTTAGGAAGTGCTTGAAGGCAAGGGAGGTGAATTCTCCCCCATTGTCACTCCTTATTATTTTGATATTCTTCTCAAATCTTTTCTCAACTTCTCTCTTAAATTCAGTGAAACTAGCTAAAAGCTTCAGATTTCTGTTGGAGATAAATCCACATATATCTGGTGTGGTCGTCGACTAGGAGGAAGAAATACCTTTTCCCTCCCAGCGTAGGAGTAGTTGTCGGTCCCCAAAGATCACAATGTACTAGTTTTAGTGGTTGACTTGATCTGTGAGTAGATGTTGGGAAAGGTTGTCTTTGAAATTTTCCATTTGCACATGTGTTGCATTGGCTAGGATGAATTTGAAATGCAGGAATTCCTGAGGCCAGCTTATCTTCGACCAGAGTCTTCATTGCTCCATAATTTAGATGTCCCAAACAATGATGCCAGGTGGAGCATAATTTAGTACTGTAAACCAATGAGAAGAGGGCAGTCTGAACTTGTGCTCCCAGCTGCAATAGAAAAATTCTATTTTTATTCATGTCTGTTGAGACAACCTCCTTGTGGATGAGTCGGTGATTGAGCATCTGTATGACTTTGAGTCGAAGTTGACGCTAAGGCCTTTGGTGAGAAGTTGTCCTACACTGAGCAAATTCTGAGCCAATTTTGGGACAATTTGAACCTATGTTAGATGCTTTGTCTGTCCATCATCATCAAGGACAGACACAATTCATTTTCCTTCAATTTGTTTTATTTTCCATCTCCTGGAAGAACTTTTGACTTAAATATTTCATCAGGGAGGTAAAGAAATTCATGTCCTTAGCCATATGGGTGGAACAGCCTGAGTCGATGAATCATTCAGTCGTTTGTTCCAAGTAATTGATAGCTTCATTGTTATAGGTAAGGAGAAGTCTTTCTTCTTCTTATTTGGGCTGCTCCAGGAACTTAGCTTCTTCTTTATTTTTGAACCAGCAATCTCGTTCAAAATGTGTCGGTTTCTTGCATTGTTTACATTTGAAATAGCATTTTTCTGCTGGATGGTTTGTTTTCTTACACAATGCACAAAACAGGGGAGGATTGCTGGAATTTTTGGTCACTCACCTGGTTTTGAGAAAGGTTTGGATGGTGCATGCCAAGTACCCCTTTTGACCTTTTTCTGATGCATGATTTACTTTGTTGAAGTTTTTGTGGCGCTTGTCATGAGGAGCATGCTTTCCAAATTCATTTTTAACTGGAAGGCCTTGTCAACAGAAGGAGAGTGCCCCTTTATTCTCTCATCATGTGATTGAAGTTTTCCCATAGGGCACAATAGAGAGCACATCAAGATCATTGCTTTCCTCTATGGCTGCCGCAATGTGTTCATAAGACCTTGGAAGACTTCTCAAGACTTTGAGCACAATTTCATTTTCGGGTAATGGAGCACCAAGGATACATAACTGATTGGTGATATTTGTGATTCTAGAGAGAATCAAAAATTGATTCATCATCTCTCATATTTGTTGAGTCAAAGGTTTCCTAAGATTTTGGCGTCTTATGGAGATTACCTTCTTATCGCCTTGTATGCTTCTTTGAGAGTATCCCACGCATCTTTGGGGTTCTTGCTCCTATGATCCTTTGGAATACGAACTAAGGGACGGATTGAGGATCAATTGCAGTGCCAATGAGTTTTTCTTTCTTTCCTCTCTCAGTTTTTCTACTGCAGTTCCTTCTTTTTCTTTTCGTTTGTTGCTGTTGTTGTGTGGACCGTTCTCGACGACATCCCACAACTCCTGAGAGTCAAACAATGTCTGCATTTTGATAGCTCAATGATCGTACATTTCCCCATTGAAAAGAGGGGCAGAGGGCGGAGGCATTGGTGACTGATTGGTAGATGATGAGCTCATTTTATTTGACACAGGTATGCAGAATCAAACCTCCCTCTGATACCACTGTTACAAGAAATCACTCTCATCTCTCAGGGTAAGGCAAAGATTAGGATGAAATACATAAGGGAAGATACACAGAGAAAGAACAACTCATTGCATTTTTATTTTTTTATATATATTTTGTTCTTCCGACTTACAGCAATTTATAGTGCAGGAAAGGGGGAATGCAAAACGCATACAGCAATCAGAATTAAACAACAGCAGTTACCAAGGATCAAAGTCTCCTTGGGACTGAAAAAACATTAAAGAGGGGAAATGAAAAGACATTTTAAATTAAAACAGTAATTAAGAGGTGGAACAATTCAGGTATTCACAGAGATGGAGGCCTTGCTCGGTGATGTCCTGTTTATGAGCAATCCGGAAAAAGCTCTCGCTCTTCACCTTCTTCTGGTCGAAGTTCACTGGAATTGACCATTCAAAAATGAGTCATTGGTCTCTTGCGCTCTTCACTTTCTTTTCTTGTGAGAAATTG